>NC_069471.1:23772379-23819879 GCF_026875155.1 Cherax quadricarinatus | reverse complement strand
ACCCAAAGCTGCACCTGATTACCATCAGCTTGTCAAGTAAGTAATTAGGACACTCACACAGATTTCATGTGAATCTTTGTGTTTGTGAGTACTAGATACTGTTCAGAACATTAGTAAGGTTAGCAAACAAGTTTATTTAGGTACGGGTACACATATATACAATTACGATACATAGTGTAAATTATCTACCAGTGATTTATTTTCATTGGGATCCTACACAGAGGTTAAGGGAACTCGACCCGACGACACTGGAGGACAGGAGAGATAGGGGAGACATGTTAACGACATACAGAATGCTGAGACGTACAGACAAGGTGGACAGAGACAGGATGTTCCAGAGATTGGAAGTTGAAGACTCAGATGAGTCAAAGGGATGTTAGGAAGTATTTCTTCAGTCACAGAGTTGTCAGGAAGTGAGACAATCTGGAGAGTGATGTAGTGGAGGCTGCATCCATACATAGCTTTAAGAAGAGGTACGCTGAAGCTCATGGAGCAGGGAGAGAGAGGACTTAGTAGCGATCAGTGAAGAGGCGGGGCCAGGAGCTGAGTATCGACCCCTGCAACCACAATTAGGTGAGTACACACACACACGACATGAACGACATGACGGAAGGAATAGACTTCGGTGTCCCTGTTTGCAGATGACGTGAAGTTGATGAGAAGATCGAAGACCAGGCAGAACTACAAAGGGATCTGGACAGGCTGCAGACCTGGTCCAGCAATTGGCTCCTGGAGTTCAACCCCACCAAGTGCAAAGTCATGAAGATTGGGGAAGGGCAAAGAAGACCGCAGACGGAGTACAGTCTAGGGGGCCAGAGACTACAAACCTCACTCAAGGAAAAAGATCTTGGGGTGAGTATAACACCAGGCACATCTCCTGAAGCGCATATCAACCAAATAACTGCTGCAGCATATGGGCGCCTAGCAAACCTCAGAACAGCATTCCGACATCTTAATAAGGAATCGTTCAGGACCCTGTACACCGTGTACGTTAGGCCCATATTGGAGTATGCGGCACCAGTTTGGAACCCACACCTAGCCAAGCACGTAAAGAAACTAGAGAAAGTGCAAAAGTTTGCAACAAGACTAGTCCCAGAGTTAAGAGGTATGTCCTATGAGGAGGACAGGAGAGATAGGGGGGACATGATAACGACATACAAAATACTGGGAGGAATTGACAAGGTGGACAAAGACAGGATGTTCCAGAGATGGGACACAACAACAAGGGGACACAGCAACAAGGGGACATAGCAACAAGGGGACACAGTTGGAAGCTGAAAACACAGATGAATCACAGGGATGTTAGGAAGTATTTCTTCAGCCACAGAGTAGTCAGTAAGTGGAATAGTTTGCGAAGCGATGTAGTGGAGGCAGGATCCACACACAGCCTTAAGAAGAGGTATGATAAAGCTCATGGAGCAAGGAGAGAGTAGACCTACTAGCGACCAGTGAACAGGGGACAGAAGCTGTAACTCGACCCCTACAACTACAAATAGTTGAGCACACACACCAGCAACACCGAACAACATAACGACCAGAATAACACACAGTGTGGCAGTGAGGGTAGCAGCGTCGCTATGCATTATTACCTACAATAAACACTACATTGCAAGGATACACATTGCATGCAATAACATATACCGGCAAGTAGACAGCGGGACCCGCGTTGCTTAAATTTGAATAAAATAATCTCCGTTGTCTTATTAGAGTGTAGAAAAGATACATTTTTTAATATCAGTTTATAAAATATTCTTTAAATACACTCATAAACTTACAGGCGTTTTTTGTTATTATTGTGGGTTTATTGGGGGTGGTTGAGGGGAGTGAAAATACTGCAAGGGTTTTTCCTGGTAAACGGGGGGGGGTGGTTTGTGTGTGTGGTGTGTGTGTGTGTGTGGGTGTGTGTGGTGTGTGTGTGTGTGTTTGTGTGTGTGTGGTGTGTGTGTGTGTGTGTGAACTCCCGTTTACTCACCTAGTTGAGGTTCGGGGGGTCGAGTAAAAGCTCCGGGCTCCGGTTTTCACTGGTCACTACTAGAAACTCCCCTGAACCGTAAATTTAATACCCTGCTAAAGCTATGTATGGATCCTGCCTCCACTACATCATACCCAGACTTTCCATTCCCAACAACTTGGCAAAAAAAAATATTCCTAACATCTCTTTGTCTCATCTGAGTCTTCAAATTTCAATTGGGACCCCTTGTTTCTGTTCCCCTCTCTGGGAAAATCCCGTCTCTGTCCACCCCATCTATTCTCCCAGTATTTGTATGCGTTATCGTCTCCCCCAAACCCTCCTTCCTCCAGTGTCGTATCCATTTGCCCTTAACCTTCTTTATAGGAATTTTCCCCAGCTCGGAACTAACCTTTTGAAACCTTTGCACTTTCTCTAATTTTTGCGTTTTGACCAGGTGTCATTTTAAAAATGGGCTGCGTACCCCCAGTATGGGGGTTACATACACGGTGTACATCTTAAAAATTCCTTACTAGGTATCGAATGTATTTCTCAGGTTTTCCAGGGCCATATGCTGCGCATTTTCTGGGTTAAAATGTGCTTCCGGAGGGGCTCGGGGATTATACTACCCTAAAATCTTTCTCCTTTGTGAGGTTTTCAGTCTTTTGGCAAACCCACCATACCCACTGCGTCTTTTCTGATTTCCCCGATCTTTATGCTTTGCTTTGGTGGGGTTAAATTTGAGCCGTTGCCCGGACCAGGGGTCCTTCGTCCCCTCTCTTTGAATCCTTTGATCCTCATTTGATTTAACTCCCCCATTAATTCACTCATCGAGAACAGGACCTCTGGTCATTTCCCTTTCCCTCATTCATTCACATATACCAAAAATCACTGGTCCCCAGGGCTGACCCCTGTGGGTGGACCCCACTCGTCAAGGTGCCCCTGGAACCTCATCACGACCATACTCCGTTGCCTTTCCCCCTCGGGATTCTCTGATCCCTTGCAGTGCCCCTTTTTGTTAATGCCCTGACCTCTAGCTTCTCACCAACCTTGTGGGAACTGTGTCAAAGGCCTTTTTGCAGTCAAAGAAAATGCAATCAACCCCCCCCTCTCTCTCTTGTCTTCTGTTACTTTATCATTAAAACTCCAGTAGGTTTCTGTGACACAGGATTTGCCTCCAAGAATCGTGCTGGTTGTCGTTTTATACTCTTGTTCGTTCAGGTGCTCCACCACTCTCCTCCTGATTAATCTTCTCCAATGACTTTGCAAACTTGACACATCAGTGAAATGGTCTGTGTTTAGTGCCTCGTTTTTGTCTCCTTTCTAAAAGATGGGGACTAATTTGCCGTGTGTGTGTGAACGACCTAGTTGTGGATGCAGGGGGTTGAGTCACAGTTCCTGGTCCTGCCTCCATTCATTGGACGTCTGGGTCACACTATGCTCCATGAGCTTTATCCATACCTCTTCTTAAGTTAAGTATGATCCTACTCAATGACATCACTTCCCAAACTTTTCCACTACCTAATACTCTGTGACCGAAAGAATACTTCCTAACATCTATTGATTCATTGTGTCTTCAACTTCTTGTGTTCCCTGTTGCTGGGTTCCCCTTCTTGCTGTGTCCCTTGTTGACTGTGTCACATTCTGGCACATATGCCGCTGCCCTCGGTGGGTGTATGTGCGCGCGCGCGCTAAGGTGGGTGTACTGACCACTTCTAAATTTGTATTAATAACTTCATTCAATTGTGACCAGGTGTGGACGTATCAGTGGTTTCATTACTTTTGTAAAATGTTAATGACTGTAACCATGTATAGGAGTGAAGCTGATCATTACTCTGTAAACTTGCATGATTAGTGACCAGATCTACCTGGTTCATTACTTTCGGTAACTAGTTCAGCCTATCATAATTTGGGGTCCAGTCACTGGACCCATATGTACCTTTGTAATCTTTTGAGACTACCGCCACAGGATGGGTATGGGTGTGATACCGCCCACAGGATGGGTGTATGGTGTACTACCGCCACAGGAAGGGAATGGGGTGAATAAAGATATTAAACTAAAGTGTGTGTTGTGTGTGTGAGTGTGAGTGTGTGTGTGTGTGTGAGTGTGTGTGTGTGGTGTGTGTGTGTGTGTGTTGTGTGTTGTGTGTGTGTGTGTTGTGAGTGTTACCAACATCAACTAATCAATATTTGCACCAATTACTCACTACAGTTGTGACGGGTGTGGAGTTTGTGGAAGTTAGTGAATGCTCATTACTCTATAATTTGTTCATGATTGTAGCCCAAAGTATAAACGTAAGTACCATTTACAGAATTCATTACCTTTGTAACTTGTGAGCTCATTACTTTGTACCTAGTTTCACTATCAAAACTTCTGGGGGCCCAGTCCCTGGACCCATTACGTACCTCTGATGTAATCTGTAACATACCTTTGTTACTTGTCATGATTGTGACCAGACTTACTGGAGTTCATTACCTTTGTTAAATTGTGAGTTCATTACCATTGTAAATTGTTGGTTCATTACCTTTGTAATTGTGAGTCATTACCTCGGTAACTTGCTCAGCTATCAAAACTTTGGGAGTCCAGTCCAGGACCAATTATGTACCTCTGTAATCTTTTGTTACCACCACAGGTTGGGTTTTATTTTTTATATGGTGTGATACGCCACTGATGGGTATGTGGGGACTACCGCCCACAGGATGGGTATGGGGTGCATAATAAACATATTAAACAAACTCTGCCCACCTTGCAATCCTCTCAGTATATTGTATGTCATTATCTGTCCCCTATATTCTGTCCTCAGTTGTCAGGTTGATTTCTAAACCTTCCTCGTAGAACATACATCTTAGCTCTGGGATAGTCTTGTTGCAAACCTTTTCATTCTTTTTCCTTACGTGCTTGGCTAGGGGTGGGTTCCCGATGTGCTGCATACTCAATATATCAGTTTAAAATCAAATTCAAAGTTTATTTTCTCTATAAGGATTACATGCTGAGTTTACAGAATTGGTTATTGTGTGGTTTACATGTAGTAATTTTGTTATTAGAGTGTACCACTAGACACTAGCATGGCTAGCTTACCAAGCGTACTAGAACGCCTAGCATGGTAGGTATTACAAAGTGTACCACTAGAACGCCTAGCATGGTATAGGTGTTACACAGTGTCCATTAGAACGCCTAGCATGGCTTGGTATTTCGGGCAGACTTACGTTTAATTCTTATTTTTTAAGTATTAAATTATGAGGAAGTTGGTATTTATGGCTAAGTGACTAAATACTAGTTTGAGGTTTTAGCCAATGTGAATGCTCTTTATGTTTTGGACAGTAACATAGTTTCAGTATTGGAGTATCATAGGATGCATATTTTAAATTTGAGATTAATATTTCTGTTTATGTGGAATGCTTTTGAGTTTGCTAGGCGCCATAGCGCAGCAGTTTTTGGGTTGATGTGCGCTTCGGGGAGATGTCCCTGGTTTTATATCACCCAAGATCTTTTTCCTTGAGAGGCGTGTGTTGTGTGGGTGTTTTTTGAGTGTGTTTTGTTCCCTTTTGCCCTAGGCACATGTCAAATTGACACTGCCTGTTGTGTGTGTGTTGTGTGTGTGTGTGTATCACCTATTTGATTTTGCAGGGCGAGCCCAAGTCCGGGCCCCCGCCTCTTCAGGGTTTCGCACTGGGTCACTCCCCTGAACCATGGCTTTATGTACCTCTGTTTAAAGTTGTTGGTCCTCCCTCCATAATCGCTTCCCAAAACTACCCACTTCCGACTACTCTGTGGCTGAAGAAATACTTCCTAACATCCCTTTGATTATTGGTCTTCCTTCCAACTTTTCCCCCGTGTTGCTGTGCCAGTCTCTGGAATATCCTGTTTTTGTCCCCCTTGTCAATTTCATCTCGGTATTTTGTAATCTTATCATGCCCCCCTATTCCCTGTCCTCTCATAGGACATACCTTTTAACTTGGGACTAGCTTGTTACAAACCTTTGCATTTTCTCTAGTTTCTTTAATGCTTGGTAGGTGTGGGTTCCAAACTGGTGCCGCATACCCCAATTTGGGCCAAACGTACCGGTGTACAGGGCCCCAAATTGTTTCCTTATTAAGATTTCGGAATGCTGTTCTGAGGTTTCCCAGGCGCTATAGTTGCAGCATTATTTGGTTATGGGGTTTTCGGGAGATGCCCCCGGGTGTTATACTCACCCCAAGATTTTTTTTCCTTGAGTGATGTTTGTAGTCTTGGCCCCCAAAAGGTACTCCTTGCGGTCTTCTTTCCTTTCCCCAATCTCATGACTTTGCACTTGGTGGGTTTTGAATCCGGGAGCCAGTTGCTGGACCAGGTCTGCAGCCTTCCAGATCCCTTTGTACTTCGCCTTGTCTTGACGAGTGAATTTTCTCAACTTCACGTCATCTGCAAACATGGACCCCCGGGGGTTTTTTTTCCTTTCCCGTCATTTTTTCAAAAATACAAAACAGCACTGGCCCACGACTGACCCGGGGGACCCCGCTGGTCACGGGTGCCCCTCTGACACCTCACACTACCATTATTGCTGCTGTTTCCTGAAAGTTTTCCCCTATCCTTTTGCAGTCCCTTCCCCTGTTACCCCGTTTGGTCCTCCAGTTTTTGCCTAATCTCTTGTGTGGGTACTGTGCAAACGCCTTCTTGGTCCAAGAAAATCACCACCCACCCCTCCTTCTTGTTTACTGCTGTCCCCAGTCATAGAACCCCATAGTTTGTGACACAGGTTTTCCCCATCTCTGAAACCAGTTGGGCTGTTGAGGGAATCATTCCTTTCTAGGTGTTCCACCCTTTCCCCTGACAATCTTCTCCATGACTTTGCATACTATCATTCAGTGACACTGGTTGTATTTAGTGCTTCATGTTATCTTTTTTTTTAAATTTTTGGGACCACTTTTTGCTGTCTTCCATGCCCGGGCAATCCCCCTGTTTCGATAGTGTTTGAATTTGTTTAGGGGTACCATAGCGCCTCTGCCCCTCTTCGGACCCATGGAGAGAGTTTAGGGCCCCTTTCCCTTTGAGGTTCTAGCTCACCAGAGCCTTTTTCACTTCTTCCTCGGTTGTGTGTACTGTGTCCACACTGGTGGTGTGCCCCCCCTCTGTTTTTTCTGGAGCCCTTCTGTTCCTTAAACACTTTTTAAATTTTTTTGGTTTCTCACATACTTCCTGTCAGTTCTTTTTGTCTCTCCTTTTCCTTTCCCTTAGCCTGATTCCCTGGCCTTGGGGTTGTTTTCCCCTGATGTGGCTGATAACGCTTGGGGTCAATTTTGGGTTTTGCTGTATGTCGTTTTCATTTTGACTTGGGCCCCTTTCTTTTTGTGCATTTTCGTTTTGGCTCTACGACTGCTCCCCTTATTCCCCTGGGCCCTTTCCCTTTTTATATTTTCCTTTCCCCTAGCACACTTGGTTTTTGCCTCCTTGATTCTTTGGGTAAACCCATGGGTATCTGGCTTTTCATTTTTCCCCTGTTACCTTGGGTACAAACCTCTCCTCAGCTCCTTGCACATTGTTGTCTTATTCCATCATTCATTAACTAGTTTCCCTGCCATTTTCCTGTCCCATGAACCTCATTCAAAAATTTCCTCTTTCCCTGTTAGCCCCCTTTCCGATTTTGGTTTCAATTTGCCGGGCCCTTCCTCTTCCCCCTCCACTTGTAGCTCTACTGTGTATTCGAAGCTCAAAACCCACATGATCGCGGCCCCCCCAAGGGGTCTTTCTATGTGAGTCCCCAATATCCGCACTACTCAAAAGGGAATTTCTAGGTCCAGCCCGCCGGGTTTTCCCCTCCTCTTTCCCCTCTTGTAGTGTCCCTTACGTGTTGGTACATAAGTTTTCCAGACCACCCCCATCATCTTAGCCCTCCCTATTCTTTGGGTCCCATGTGGCTCCAAGTTTTCCATTCATCCCTTGTGGTTTTTAAAATCGCCCCTGATCAGGAGCTTTGCCCTGCATGCTGGTCTTCTGGCACTGCAGCCAGTGTGTAACCAACGCTCTATTGCTTCGTCTACTCTTGCCTTGGGCCCCCTGGTTTTTTGTGGGGGGTATACATCACTGCAAATTTCACCTTTGGGCCTCCCGAGTGAAGCGTTCCCCCTATGCAATCACTTTTCTTCTCCGCTGTCCCTCTCTCCGTCATCAAATTCCAAAAACGGTGTTTGATCAGCAATGCCACTCCTCCCCCCCCCGTTCCTTCTGTCTTTCTCAGGGTCTGGTATCCCCTTGGAAAGATGGTCTTTTCATACTTAAGCTGGTTTGTGATGCTTTGATGTTTGGGGATGCCTCTTTGACTCTTTCGTGCCCCTCCTCCCACTTTTTGTTATTCCCAAAAGCGTTGGGTTTTCCCTACTTCAGTTTTCCTTTTTAACACTGTGGTTTGGGGGGCCTTGGGGGTGGGAGATTTGGGAGCATTGTGGAATTCTATGGTTGGGGGTTGGGTGGAAGCTGTGGGTAGGATTTATTTGTGTTTTGGGGTGGTGTGATAGGTTGTGGGGTTTGAGGGTAGTTGTGTGGGGGCTTTCCCTTGCTGCTCTGTTTGCTCTGATGACCTCTGTGGTTCCATCCTTGTTCCTTTCCCAGCTTCCTTTCGCTTTTTTTTCCTCTCCTCAGTGCTCCTCTCTCTGTTTTGTCTCTTCTAGGAACACCTTCTTGCTTTCCGAGCTTTTCAACCCTGGGGTTTCTCTTTGGGGGATTCTGTTCTGCCACTGTTTCGTCCCGAGAATCACTTGATCGGTGGGGTTTTTCCCCTCCAAGACCCCCCTATTTTCGAAAAATTTTCAATTCGTCCATGTCTTCTCCCCCCATTTTCCCTGTGATTTTCTCAAACCTTTTTCCCATTTACAGAGACCTTTCTCCTTTTTTTCAGAAACCTTCCAATTTTCTCTCCATTCTTGCTCTATCCTTCTCCACTGCTCCTCCACCCATTCCCCCTCCATCCCATTGTCATTGTCCCTGTTTCCCTGCGAGCCCCAACCTTTTTTTTTTTAGTGAAAGAGAGAAAAAAAGAGAAAAAGAAAAAGGGGGGAGTGAGAGGGAGAAAGAGAGAGAAGGGAAGGTGAAGGAGAGAGGGGAAAAGGGGGAAAAGGGGGGAGAAAGTGAGAAAGGGGGGAAAAGGGTTTAGTTATAGGTAATCATTTTTTAAAAAAAAGAGGATAAATAAGTAACAAAATATGACTGGGCAAAAGACAGTAGTTTTTTAAATTTATGTTTGGTAGATAAAAGACTGTTGAGTAGACTTCAGGGTAAGTTTATGAGGGGCCACAGATATATCAGATCATTTCAGTTGTACTACCTGAGAGTAAAAGGTAGAGGGATACAAGGAGAATAGAAGCAAGGGAAGAGAGAGGTAAAGGGTTTTTAAAACAAAAAAAAAGGGGAGGCGTTGGGGAAAGATATAAACATTTTTGGAGGTAGAGGGCTAATAAAGGCATAGGCAATGGGGTCGAAGAGGTATGGGTGGTTTAAAATGAGTGTAGAGTGTTCAGCAAAAAGTTTGTGGTTACAGAAAAGTGGGTGCGGGAGGGAAGAGGAGCGATTGGTGGAATGTAGTAAAAGAGTAAAAAGGGGAAAAAAAGTTAAATTGAAAAGTAGAAGTGAGCAAGGAGGAAAGGGGATATGGAGAAAAAGAGGGGTTTAAGAGAGTGGTAAAGAAATGTAAAAAGAGAGCAAATGAGAGGGGGGGTGAGATGTTTCAACAAATTTTGTTGAAATAAGAAAAAGTTTTGGAGGAGATTAACAAGTTAAGAAGCAAAAGGAACAAATGGATTTGTCTTTAAAAAATAGGAAGTTTTTTAAATGGAGAGTTAGAGGTTTTGGGGAAGAGGAGGAATATTTTGAGGAATTGTTAAATGTTGATGAAGATAGGAAGCGTGATTTGTGATAGGGAAAGGAGGTAACATCTTGTAGGAGTGGGAAGGCCATTGTGATTGGGGGGGAAGTTCGTGAGGCGTGGGAAAAATGAAAGGGGGTAAGGCAGCCGGGTTGTGGGATAAAAGAAAAATGTTAAAAGCAGGTGGGGGGTTTTTGTTTTGGGTGGGTTTGGGCAATTTTTAAAAAATGTTGGAAACGGTAAGGTACCTGGGATTGGCAGAGAGCATGCATAGTTCCTTTGTATAAAGGGAAAGGGGATAAAAAAAAGAGTGCAAAAAATTTTAGGGGGATAATCGTTGAGTTACCCGGGGAAAAATGTATGGTAGAGTTATTATTGAAAGAATTTAAAAGTAAAACAGGAATAGGGTATTTTTTTATTATTTAATCAAAGGGGAAGCGCTAAACCCGGAGGGGTTATACGCGCCCGGGGGGGGGGAAAGGAAGGCATTCAGGGTTAAATTTGGGGGAAATGGAGACAGATCCAATTCCCTAAATCAAAGCCCCTCCCCCAACTAAGGAAAACCCTTCCCTTTAGGGGGGAGTATGGTAGCAGATGAACAAGGAGGCTTTATAAAGGTAGGGGGTGGGGACCAGGGGTTTACAGTGAAACACTAAGTGAACATATTTAGATAAGGCTAAAAAGGTTTTTTTTGGCATTTATGGGGTTTGGAAAAAAGGGATTGACAGGGTGGGTAGGGGGGGCAATGTGGCAGATGTTGCAGGTGTAGGTGTTGGAGGTAGGTTATGAAAAGCAGGAAAAGTTTTTAAAAGGGGAATTTGGTTGTGGGGGTTTTTGTAAAGTAGGGTGGGGGGGGTGATTTTTTCCCCGGTTTTTTTTTTTAGTGGGGTTGTAGGGAAAAAAGCGGGTTTTGGGGAGGGTGGAGTTAAAGGGAAAAAATCCCATAAATGGGTTGACAGTTGTCCCTTTTTCGTGGCATTGTTTGGGGTTTGAGAGAAGTTGCAGGGTTGGTGGGTGAATTTGTAAGGGGGAGCAAAAAAGGGGAAAATTAAAGTGAATACGGAAAAAGAGAAAGGTTTTTGAGGATAAACCAAAAAAGATTAGTGATGAAAGATTGGGGGGTTCAATTGGTGGGAAAAAAGTTGGAGGAGGTGAATGTATTCAGAATTTGGGAGGCGTGTCAGCGGGTGGATTATGAAAGATGAGGTGAATATAGAATTTTGAGGGGGAAAAGAGTGGTGGTGACTTTGGTCTGTGAAGACAAAGAAATTTTTCCTTGGAGGCAAAGAGGGGAAAGTATGAGAGTATAGTTTTACCCAACGCTCTTATATGGGTGTGAAGCATGGGTGATGAATGTTGCAGCGAGGAGAAGCGGGGGAGGCAGTGGAGATGCATGTCTGAGGCAATGTGTGGTGTGAATATAATGCAGAGAATTCATAGTTTGGAAGTTAGGAGGAGTGCGGGATTACCAAACTGTTGTCCAGGGGGCCCTGAGGAAGGGTTGTTGAGGTGGATCGGACATGTAGAGAGAAGGAGTGAAACAGAATGACTTCAAGATGTATCAGTCTGTAGGGGAAGGAAGGCGGGGTAGGGGTCGGCCTAGGAAAGGTTGGAGGGAGGGGGTAAAGGAGGTTTTGGGTGCGAGGGGCTTGGACTTCCAGCAGGCATGCGTGAGCTTTGTTTGATAGGAGTGAATGGAGACAAAGGGTTTTTAATACTTGACGTGCTGTTGGAGTGTGAGCAAAGTAACATTTATGAAGGGATTCAGGGAAACTGGCAGGCCGGACTTGAGTCCTGGAGATGGGAAGTACAGTGCCTGCACTCTGAAGGAGGGGTGTTAATGTTGCAGTTTAAAAACTGTAGTGTAAAGCACCCTTCTGGCAAGACAGTGATGGAGTGAATGATGGTGAAAGTTTTTCTTTTTTGGGTTACCCTGCCTTGGTGGTCCACCCTGCCTTTGGTGACCACCCTGCCTTGGTGGGAATCGGCCAGTGTGTTAATAAAAAAAAATATATATATACACACACACCTTGTTCCAAGGTTCGTAGATTCAAGTCTACTTCAGCCAGAGATCAGTGTTTGTGTATATTTCGCCTGCTCTTGCGAATTCCTTGCATTGTTAAAATCTCTGGTAAGGCTGATGCATGCAGGGGATGAGATGAAAAGCTGTAAGCCTTCTCCCTGGAAGCTGGGGAAGTGGAACAGAATTCTTCCTCTGTAAGCTGTGTGTCGTAAGAGGCGACTAAAATGTCGGGAGCAAGGAGCTAGTAACCCCTTCTATTGTACAAATTACTTAATTTAAAAAGAAAAGCTGAAGTTTTTCTTTTTGGGCCACCGTGCCTTGGTGGGATATGGCCAGTTTGTTGAGAATACACTTCCCCATGCAGTATACCCAGTTTGTGACTTGGCCTTGTGGAAGTTGTGGTGGATCAGAATCTTTTCAACCAAGTGATTGCTGCCGGCTACAGGTAAACCAACGAACCACACCAGGCTAGTCAGGTACTGACTCTAGGTGCCTGTCCAGTGCCTTTTTGAGGACAGTCAGGCATCTATTGGTAATCCCCCTTATGTATGCTGGGAGGCAGTTGAACAATCTTGGGCCCCTGACACTGTGTTGTTTCTTATAGTGTTAGTGGCGTCCTGCAGAGTCTTTTGCTTTCATAGGGAGTGATTTTCGTGTGCAAGGTTGGTATTAATCCCTCTAGGATTTTCCAAGTGTTTATTATCATGTATCTTTCTCGCCTGCATTTCAGGGAGTACAAATGAAGGGAAATCAACCATTCCCAGTACTTTGGGTGCTTTATTGTACTTGTACATGCCGTGAAAGTTGTGTACATTCTCCAGGTCTGCCTTGAAAGAGTCCATTTGAAAGGGGCTTGTAAGATAAGATAAGATTTCGTTCGGATTTTTAACCCCGGAGGGTTAGCCGCCCAGGATAACCCAGGACTGTCTAACTTATTTCCATTGGGGTCCTTAATCTTGTCCCCCAGGATGCGACCCACACCAGTCGACTAACACCCAGGTACCTATTTGCTGCTAGGTGAACAGGACAACAGGTGTAAGGAAACGTGTCGAAATGTTTCCACCCGCCGGGAATCGAACCCGGGCCCTCCGTGTGTGAAGCGGGAGCTTTAGCCACCAGACCACCGAGCCACGAATGGTATACAATACCAACAAGATGAAATTGAGACACATGTGTAACATCTGGGTATCTTTATTGTAGACGTTTCGCCATCCAGTGGCTTTATCAATACAAATTCCAGGACATAACTGGAAGACAGGAGAACTATGTACAGAAGATGAGGTAATCAGTCCCTCAACCTAGCAGTAGTGCGAAGACCACCGTAGTTGTGGAGATTCTGAAGCAGAAGCAAGGCACCTGATGCTTATATAGTAGCGTCAGGTGGAAATGGGACAGGTAGCAGACTACGGTGCTCTTTCCAACTACTGCTAGGTTGAGGGACTGATTACCTCATCTTCTGTACATAGTTCTCCTGTCTTTAAGTTATGTCCTAGAATTTGTACTGATAAAGCCACTGGATGGGCGAAACGTCTACAATAAAGATACCCAGATGTTGCACATGTGTCTCAATATATCTTTTGTGGTGTACCTGGAGGGAGTCTGGGTTGTTCCCCCCACAGCCCGGTCTGTGACCAGGCCTCGTGGTGGATCAGGGCCAGGTGTTTAGTAATTTCGAGCAAATGAGTGACTCTGTGACATACAGATGAACCACCTCCCATCTTTTTGCCTGTTTTTTCCTGTCACATCTAAGTTATAACCTGAAATCTATATTTCGTTGTCAAAGTGATCCTTTACGTGGGTCTCTTGGAAAGCCACAAACACTGCATTTGACTCTGTGAGCAGTCCAGTGATGAAAGGTGTTTTATTATTTGTTGGTGACTTTAGGCCCTGTATATTTGCTAATACAAATGTTGTCATATTGATTTATGTGGGTCGGTTTATTTGGCATTAATATCTGTTGTATTATTCCCCTGGGTGGTTGCCGTTTACCAACCTACTACCACAGGATGGTAGTACCTCCCTGGGTGGTTGCTGTTTACCAACCTACTACCACAGGATGGTAGTACCTT
The DNA here is from genome assembly GCF_026875155.1 of Cherax quadricarinatus. Lineage (NCBI taxonomy): Eukaryota > Metazoa > Arthropoda > Malacostraca > Decapoda > Parastacidae > Cherax > Cherax quadricarinatus. The sequence continues at coordinate 23,806,004 of NC_069471.1, read as the reverse complement.
CCTGGGTGGTTGCTATCTACCAACCTACTACCACAGGACGGTAGTACCTCCCTGGGTAGTTGCTATCTACCAACCTACTACCTTATCCCCTACTAAGTGAAGGAGTTTACCCTCACGGTGAACACCAGTTATACTCCCAAGATGAATAAATCAATACCCTACAATATTTATTACCCAGTGCCAAAAAGGGATCAACACGTGCTGGATATTTAACCATAACTCGCCGTGTGACCCTTATGGGAGCAGCGCATAGTTACCATACTAGATATTCATATCTTTTATTATGGTCCTCTCTGTTTTATATTCCTTTTTAGCCGTGATAATTCTGGGATAATCAGAGAGGGTCATAATGCAAGTTGTCTTTATTCTAAAACCTCAGACCTAACCATCTCACATCTACAACAAATGTCTTCCCTTAGCCATTAACCAATGTCTTAGCCATTAACCAATGTCTTAGCCATTAACCAATGTCTTAGACATTAACCAATGTCTTAGACTTTAAAACCAATGTCTTAGCCATTAACCAATGTCTTAGACATTAACCAATGTCTTAGACATTAACCAATGTCTTAGACATTAACCAATGTCTTAGACATTAACCAATGTCTTAGCCATTACCAATGTCTTAGACATTAACCAATGTCTTAGCCATTAACCAATGTCTTAGCCATTAACCAATGTCTTAGCCATTAACCAATGTCTTAGCCATTAACCAATGTCTTAGCCATTAACCAATGTCCTTAGCCATTTAACCACATGTCTTATGCCATTAACCAATGTCTTAGCCATTAACCAATGTCTTAGACATTAACCAATGTCTTAGCCATTAACCAATGTCTTAGCCATTAACCAATGTCTTAGCCATTAACCAATGTCTTAGCCATTAACCAATGTCTTAGCCATTAACCAATGTCTTAGCCATTAACCAATGTCTTAGCCATTAACCATGTCTTAGCATTAACCAATGTTAGACATTAACCCAATGTCTAGACAATTAAACCACATTTATCCCCAGGCAATAAAGGCAAGACTTAGCCATTAACCAATGTCTTAGACCATTAACCAATAAGGTAGACATTGGTTAATAAACTAGATACATAATTTTTAAAATTATAGACAGTCGATTATATTCCCTTTTTACGCATAGATATAATTTCAAAAAGATAATAGAGAGTTCATAATCAAAGTTTTCTTATTCTAAAACTAGATACTAAGATCATCACAAACATCAAAAATACAACAAATGTATTTTAGATAACAAGTTATAGAAACCCATATGAGCTTTAGATTAAAAGTCTTAGACATTACAACTAATGATCTTTAGTCCATTAACATAGATACTTAAGACCATTAAGCAATGTCTTTAAATAACCAATGTACTTTAGACATAACACTGTCCTTAGACATAAACCATGCATTATGACATAAACCTTATGATCTTATAGACATAAATACCAATGTCTTATTTAATAAAAAAAATATTAAATCATAAATCCTTAGGCAAATTACAATAAAATATTAAGATACTTATATTTACATAAAGATCTTTCAGGAATACTTAAAGTAAATAAAGTTACTTAAGAACTAAAGTATAAAGATACTTACAGAAAACTTAAAGTTATAAAGAACAAGATACAGTATACATAAGAAAGATATAATAGTTACATAAAGATACTTAAGATACTAAAGTTACAAAAGATACCTAACAGATACTTTTTATTTTTTTTTTAAATGTCCTCAGATATATCGTTACTACGACCTTCGATACTCAAAGTAGTAAGATACCTCAGACCTTGACTCCTCTCTGGGGATCCTTTCGAACTAAAGTTCCCCATAGGGAGGATACAGTACTCATTGTTCCCAACGTCCACAGCCTAATCCGTTCATGGTCCTAGAGAACTAGTTCTAGTCTGCCAGTACTAACCCGTTACAAAGGTACCTAGCGGGATCAAGTTCTGTACTTCAGATACAAGTTCTCAGTACCTTAAAGATACATGTAATAGATACTTAAGATAATTTATAAGATTACAATTTAATAGTTACATTATAGAAACCTTTAAGATACTAAAATTATAAAGATACTTACAGATACTATAGTACATAAAGATACCTTACAGATACAAATAGTTACATAAGATACTTAAGAACAATTTATAGATACCTTACAGATACTAAAGTTACTAATATACCTTACAGATGCTATAGTTCATAGATACTTACAGATACTAAAAGTACATAGAACATACATTAAATAGTTACATAAAGATACCTTACAGATACTAATAGTTACATAAAGATACCTTACAGATACTAATAGTTACATAAAGATACCTTACAGATACTAAAAGTTACATAAAGATACCTTACAGATACTAATAGTTACATAAAGATACCTTACAGATACTAATAGTTACATAAAGATACCTTACAGATACTTAATAGTTACATAAAGATACCTTACAGATACTAATAGTTACATAAAGATACCTTACAGATACTAATAGTTACATAAAGATACCTTACAGATACTAATAGTTACATAAAGATACCTTACAGATACTAATAGTTACATAAAGATACCTTACAGATACTAATAGTTACATAAAGATACCTTACAGATACTGAATAGTTACATAAAGATACCTTACAGATACTGAATAGTTACATAAAGATACCTTACAGATACTTAATAGTTACATAAAGATACCTTACAGATACTAATAGTTACATAAAGATACCTTACAGATACTTAATAGTTACATAAAGATACCTTACAGATACTTAATAGTTACATAAAGATACCTTACAGATACTAATAGTTACATAAAGATACCTTACAGATACTAATAGTACATAAGTACCTTACAGATACTAAGTTACATAAGTACCTTACAGATACTTAATAGTTACATAAAGATACCTTACAGATACTTAATAGTTACATAAAGATACCTTACAGATACTAATAGTTACATAAAGATACCTTACAGATACTGAATAGTTACATAAAGATACCTTACAGATACTAATAGTTACATAAAGATACCTTACAGATACTAATAGTTACTTAAAGATACCTTACAGATACTTAATAGTTACATAAAGATACCTTACAGATACTAATAGTTACATAAAGATACCTTACAGATACTGAATAGTTACATAAAGATACCTTACAGATACTAATAGTTACATAAAGATACCTTACAGATACTTAATAGTTACATAAAGATACCTTACAGATACTTAAAGATACTTTATTCTTAAAATCAGATCACATTAACTGCCATATTAAAACCCTTAACCGTAAACGGTCCAAACGTATATATACGTTTTTTCAACATTTGAAAGTATGAAAAAAAAGGAGATCTTCTTTTTTTTTTTTTTACATTTGAAAATGTGTAAAAAAAAACTTTGATCTACGTTTTGTTTTTTTGTTATGTTTGAAAATATGTAAAAAAAACATAGATCTCTTTTTGGAGTACTATGCGTATGAACGTAGATCTGCTTGGACCGTTTACGGGTTAAACTGTCCAAACAGATCTACGTTCACATGCGTGGTGCTCCAAAAGTTTTTTTACATATTTTCAAATATAACGAAAAAAAACGTAGATCAAAGTGTTTTTACACATTTTCAAATGTAAAAAAAAAAAGAAAGTCTACATTTTTTACATACTTGCAAAAGTTGAAAAAACGTAGATCTACGTTTGGACAGATTAAGGGTTAAACACAAATTTAACTGAAGAAATGGTAATTAAATGGCAACTATCACAATAAATAAAAAAAATCCTATTCAAAGATCAGTGCTAATATGGAGGCCTAGTAGGCCTAGTGAGACTCTTTGTGGGGCCTAGTAAGAAATATTTCAGAATCTGGATAGGCATGTAAACAAAAGATATAGAGTGGAAGACCTTTTATTTGAATGGCTTTTGAAATCTTTTATTGGTATGGGTTTCAAACCTTTGATTTATATGGGTTTTTCAAGACCTTTTATTGCATATCACAGAGGTATCCCATCAAAGGCCACTATGACCTTTTAATGCTAATTTTATATTTGTATTAAGTGTACTTTATATGCAGAATATACAGTATGTATAATGGTGAGTGAGGATGGTTGATATGCTGGGTAAATGGAGGCTTTAGAATAGAGGGAGAATGAGTTGTGTAGTAGCTGACTCATTCTAACAGAGGGGGAGAGTGATTTATGCATCACCTGACTGATCATTCTAACAGCGGATTTATAGTTTGATTGTCAGGCTGAGGGATTAAGCCTGACAGTGGCAGGGTGCTTGATCTTGACTGGTAGAGATACCTTGATCTTAACAGGTTGATACCATGATAGCGAGTAGTAGAGTGAACTTGATAGTGACTAGTAGAGAGATACCATGGTACATAGCTTCATAGTGATACCAGAGAATGTTTAAGAGTGACAGAGGGTAACTATCTCCTCGCCTGTCTACTAGCGACAGGTGAGGAGATAGTTACCTGGTGGTATAATGAAAATGTCTGCAACAAAACATGGGTTACCGAGTTGGGTTATCATGAAGGAGTGTTGGGAGTAGCCTCCGCATATCACCAGGCACATTGACCAGCATTCTCTTCAAAAATCTTCGCAGATTGTTGTATATTCGTGGCCATTTTGGCAACCCAGGCCAGTTCATCATGGTACAAACCCTGTGACATACGTGATCAAAATCACCACCTTCGGAACTGTTAAGTTGACATCCTCTCGTTGAAACACTGATTGAATTCTCCTATAAACTTTATGTCCTACTTCAATAACACTAAGTGAAATAAATTTTGCATTGATTTTCCCTCGTGGTGCCAAAACATTGCTCAACATAGCCAACAGCCTAGCTCCAGCCATAAAACCACTGCGCCATACATTGGTAATGACTCCATTGGTTTTTGTGTATGATGGATCTAGCATGAGTGGCTGAAGGCGTGTCAGTGTTACCTGCCTAAGCCTTTCCTTCACAAATTTTCCAGGGCTTTCGTAAGTGTTTAGGCGCATCGTATATTTAGGATAGCCAATGGCTAGGCTGGAGGTATTCACCAGAAGTTGGAGTGATTTCAAACATACGATTATACCACAAAAACTAACGCGGTGCTCAATCTGTGTGTCAAGATTATGAAGAGTTTTCTCTTTGTTCATTGAACAATTAAACTCAGGGATGCCACTCTTCACATGTTCCATGAATTGCTCTGCATCTCTGCGAGCTTCAGAAATGAAAAGAAAATCATCAACAGCTCGAAAAAGGACATTGCTGCCATGATTAAATCGACAAAAGTAAGCTGCACACATTGCTGCATAATAGAACTCACAGAGTGCGGCAGACAGGGAACCTCCCTGGGGCAAACCGCGAACAATTCTAAATAGCTTAGAGCCATTAGATATAATTAGCTTACATAAAAGTTGTTTAATTTCTTCAACAACTTTCTGTGGCTGAACAATCACTGGTGTGTACACTTCTACTAGTCTCTCTGCGCCACGTATGAGTGAAGTGGTGGGCTGTTTATTCCCGTCAAGAAGTATGTAGGTAATCTTTTTACCTGTCTTGCCACCCATCCTCATTGATACATACTGGCCAAATGCCAGTGTAGGGGCTAAATTTTCAATACACTGCTGCAGTAAATCTACTAATTTATTATGTAGAATTGATCCATAAGCATCTCTGATGTCCGTCCGCACAAAATACAAACGGTTGTTGCTGTTTTCCTTGACAAGTATTTTTTTGGTATACATACACCAAGCATTGTGTAAGTCTGAAGATGATTTTGTTTTCATACTTCCTTTCATGTGCGCCTTGCTGAGATGGCCTAACAGAACACGAGCCTTTAACAAAAGCGATAGTGACATTCCACCTCTTCCTAGTGGCATAATGGGCCTTACATCTTGTTTTTTAGGTATAAATCTAATGCGAGGAAATTTATTTTGCCCGGGCTCGTCAGGGGATACCACCTGGGATATTTCTTGGGAAAACCTCACCAAAGAGTCGTTGTTCATTAGTGCATTCAATCCTCGGTCGTGTTGCTGTTGCCACACTCTCTTGCGGTAATACAGAAGCTGGTTGTGGTAGGCGGCATGTTCCGTCAAGTAGAAAAAACTATTCAATGTTACCATAACGAGTCGGCACATGACCCACACGAACAATTTGGCAATGACGTTCGTCTTCAGCCTGAAGTTACTTAGGGATGAAGCCCACCTGGAAATGATAAACAATTGTTCTCTTTAAAATATGGTGAAAAATATATAAGACTATTACTGCAGAATACCCTGTGGACCAAACTCACTAAACATAAATACTTGCCCAATCCTTATTCAACTTTGATAACCCTATTAACTCATGTGCAAGTCCCACTCAAATCCAGCCCCTCTTACTCAATATATATCTATATATATTTTTTTAAACAAGTCGGCCGTCTCCCACTGAGGCAGGGTGACCCAAAAAAGAAAGAAAATCCCCAAAAAGAAAATACTTTCATCATCATTCAACACTTTCACCTCACTCACACATAATCACTGTTTTTGCAGAGGTGCTCAGAACACAACAGTTTAGAAGCATATACATATAAAGATACACAACATATCCCTCCAAACTGCTAATTTTTTTATTATTTTTTATTATCACACTTGCCGATTCCCACCAAGGCAAGGTGGCCAGAAAAAGAAAAACTTTCACCATCATTCACTCCATCACTGTCCCGCCAGAAGGGTGCTTTACACTACAGTTTTTAAACTGCAACATTAACACCTCTCCTTCAGAGTGCAGACACTGTACTTCCCATCTCCAGGACTCAAGTCCGGCCTGCCGGTTTCCCTGAACCCCTTCATAAATGTTACTTTGCTCACACTCCAACAGCACGTCAAGTATTAAAAACCATTTGTCTCCATTCACTCCTATCAAACACGCTCACACATGCCTGCTGGAAGTCCAAGCCCCTCGCACACAAAACCTCCTTTACCCCCTGCTAATATCTAACCTAAATTTGAAGCTGGCCAAGGTTTTAGCTTCAATGACCTTACTAGGCAGACTCACTTGTCATCCACTCTTCAGTTAAGTGGGATTTCTAAAGCAGGCTCAAACTGTCTAATACTTATATCGATTGCTAGATTGCTAGCACACTCAGCTCACACACTGAAGTCTGTGGTTCAATCCCTGGGATGGGTGGAAACATTAGGATGTATTTCCTTAAGACACCTGCTGTCCATGTTCACCTATCAGTTAAATAGGTACCTGAGTGTTAGTCAACTGGTGTAGGTTGCATCATGGAGACAAAACTGACCTAATTTGCCCAAAATGCTGTACATAACAAGGGACTTTCTATATAGTAGTATGTCATTGATGTCAACTATGGTCTGCATACATTGTGCATATACAGTGGACCCCCGGTTAACGATATTTTTTCACTCCAGAAGTATGTTCAGGTGCCAGTACTGACCGAATTTGTTCCCATAAGAAATATTGTGAAGTAGATTAGTCCATTTCAGACCCCCAAACATACACGTACAAATGCACTTACATAAATACACTTACATAATTGGTCGCATTCGGAGGTAATCGTTATGCGGGGGTCCACTGTACTTGCAGAAATGAAGATTATTATTATAATTAAGAAACTCACTTGCAATCCTTTAAATTGATGTTGGTCATTATGTGTCCAACATGGAAGCTATCATAGCGACCCAGAGATATAAATCTCTTCACAGCCCTCTTCATCATCCTGAAGTTATGAAATGATCCCCACACTTCCCTGGGCACAACGCGACGCAACATTGCAAGGAGGACTGAAAACACCTGCTGCCATCCCAGTGGTGGTGGGTTTGTAGGAGACTGGTTTTTGAGCCCCTGTAAAACACACATATAAAAAGCATAAGTTAAGGACCAGAATGTAAATATGGTATTTATTTTTTTTTGTTTACTGCCTAGTTGATCAGGCAGTGATCCATGGCGAGGCCTGGTCGTGGACCGGGCCGCAGGGGCACTGACCCCTGGAACACCCTCCGAGTATACATCACAAGTTTTTCCATCAAGGTAGGATGACCAAAGTTGGAAATATTGAAATTCAAATGAATAAAAAACAATTGAACTTAATGGAGCCAAAATCCCAGTACCTGAATAATGGCTTGTACAAACACTGCCTGGTACAAACACTGGAACAAACACTGCCTGGTACATACATTGCCTCTCACAAACACTGCCTGGTACATACATTGCCTCTCACAAACACTGCCTGGAAGAAACACTGCCTGGTACAAACACTGGTTGGTACAAACACTGCCTTGTACAAACACTGGCTAGAAGAAGCACTGCCTGGGACAAACACTGTTGGAACAAGTGTAGAAGCCTTCAAGAATAAACTGGACATTTACCTTCACCAGGTGCCAGATCAGCTAGGCCACTAACAGCAATAGCCTGGTTAACCAGGCAAGCGCCAGACAAGCCTGGCTCAGGGCCGGGCTCTGGGAGCAAAACTCTCGGAACTCATCAAAGGTATACCAAAGGTAAAGATATATCTGGCAAAACAAACTCGACAACTGGACGGGCAACTAAAGTTAGTACCTGACCAGCTGGGCTGTGGTTCATACATCAGTTTGCGTGCAGCCAGCAGTAACAGCCTGGTCTCAAACTGAGCCACAGGGGCGTTGAACCCCAAAACCCCCTCCAGGTCCAGGTCCTATCCAAAAATACAGACCCATTCCCATTATAATCATTAAGAGCAAAACCCACAGGGTTATACAACATCTGGGATGTGCGAGGTAATCAACTTTCATTATAGAAATGGGGTGTGTGGATCCTTATCCTTGGATCAAGAGCACTTGAAGAACACCTTAATACACAGATAACCCACACATAAGAGATAAAAACTTTTGACGATGTTCTGCTCTGCCGTGGTCCATCAACTAGTCAAGACTAACACATGAAGGTAAGGGAGCCAGAGATTGTAAATTTTAAAACTCAGGCAAATTAATTTAATCTTTTCCATGGGGAAGGGGAACAGAATTTTTCCTCCGTAAGCCATGTGCGTCGTAAGAGGCGACTAAAATGCCGGGAGCAAGGGGCTAGTAACCCCTTCTCCTGCGTAAATTACTAAATTTAAAAAGGAATTTTTATCTCTCTAGGCCACTTTGCCTCATCAAGATATGACCAGTGTACTGAAAAAAAAATAATCTCAAAAATGTTTGTAGTTATAAGTTAATTTAAAATGTTCTGCATAACCAGTGGCTTTCTATAAAGTATAGAAAAAATGTATATAGAGCATTCTGGGCAAACTTAAGCCTATCTTAAGACATTATAATAAGGCTGGTCATGGACCGGGTCGCAGGGGTGTCAACCCCCAGAATATCCTCCAGGAATTCCTGTATTAATTATACAGTGGACCCCCGCTTAATGATCACCTCCCAATGCGACCAATTATGTAAGTGTATTTATGTAAGTGCGTTTGTACGTGTATGTTTGGGGGTCTCAAATGGACTAATCTACTTCACAATATTCCTTATGGGAACAAATTCGGTTAGTACTGGCACCTGAACATACTTCTGGAATGAAAAAATATCGTAAACTGAGGGTCCGCTGTATTATGTAATTTTAGAGAAATAAAGATTATCATTATCGCAAGACTTTCCAGAAGAAGGTAAATAATACCTGCAATTCTTGCTGTAACAGTGTTTCTTGAGTGTCATCAACAGTATGGTGAGGCTGTGCAGTGCTCAACAGTGTTTGAGTGTCATCAACAGTATGGTGAGGCTTGTGCATGCTCAACAGTGTTTGAGTGTCATCAACAGTATGGCGAGGTTGTGCACTGCTAAACAGTGTTTTCTTGAGTGTCATCAACAGTATGGTGAGGCTGTGCAGTGCTCAACAGTGTTGCTTGAGTGTCATCAACAGTATGGTGAGGTTGTGCACTGCTAAACAGTGTTTCTTGAGTGTCATCAACAGTATGGTGAGGCTGTGCACTGCTAAACAGTGTTTCTTGAGTGTCATCAACAGTATGGTGAGGCTGTGCACTCCTCAACAGTGTTGCTTGAGTGTCATCAACAGTATGGTGAGGCTGTGCACTCCTCAACAGTGTTGCTTGAGTGTCATCAACAGTATGGTGAAGTTGTGCACTCCTCAACAGTGTTGCTTGAGTGTCATCAACAGTATGGTGAGGCTGTGCACTCCTCAACAGTGTTGCTTGAGTGTAATCAACAGTATGGTGAGGTTGTGCAGTGCTAAACAGTATTTCTTGAGTGTCATCAACAGTATGGTGAGGCTGTGCACTCCTCAACAGTGTTGCTTGAGTGTCATCAACAGTATGGTGAGGTTGTGCAGTCCTCAACAGTGTTGCTTGAGTGTCATCAACAGTATGGTGAGGCTGTGCACTCCTCAACAGTGTTTCTTCAGTGTGATCATCAGGAGGGCAGGGGTGCACACACCTCAACAGTGCAGCTAAATCATCAACACTAAAGTGGCACCTTTCGGCAGATGTCGGACCTTCACTGGTGTTGCAATACGTCTGCAGCAGGTGTCTAATGCACAATCTTCTAAAGTTAGCAATAATACGCTCAACTACACGTTTAAAGCCGGCCACTTGAAGGGCAATTTTAAGAGTGATGTTGTGCCTATGACCCACGTCTATGGATAGAATATCTTCTATCACCTTGGTAATTCCAGCATCATCTGCAAATCAAGGAATGTATATTAGTAGTAATACTGTAATAATAAATTCTCACAATTATATTTATACGTGTCATAAGAGTCAAGTAAAATGCCGGGAGCAAGAGGCTGATAACCCTTTCTCCATGTAAATTACTAAATGTAAAAAGAAAAATTTTTGCTTTTTTTTTTTTAGGTCACCCTGCCTCAGTGGGATATGGCCAGTTTGTTGAAATAAAAAATTGTATTTATCAAAAGTAATAGGACTGTAATGGTCATTCAGTGGCGCAAGGCAGAGGGTGGTGGTGTGTGGTGCGTGCTTTTTGAGGCTCGGCACAGTATTGACTGAAGAAGCTTACTGTGTAGGCGTAAACATATTTGAATAAAGACACCTAACTGTTGCATTGGTCTTTTCTAACAAGCAATTCATCATGCTACCATCTTCAGATGCAAAATTGGCTATTCTCAAATAAACACATAAAAAACTTGCAATTACAGATTATTAGCAAACCTGGAGTAATGCCTTCCTCCGATCTAAGATAGATAGGGACCTGCTCAAGTAAATAATCTATCATGATTTAAGTGCTGTGAAAAGTAGAATGAACAATTTTATAAACAAACTGATTTGATGCAATAATTAAAGTTTCTTCTGTCATTAAACCTTTAAATGATGGAGCAGAGTTAAACTCTGTATTAACAAGCTAAATGGAAGTTCCCTTATAATCAAGATACTGGTGAAAAACTACCAATAAAATAACGTCAAAGACATACATCTGATAAATTACTAAATTATCATTAGAAGGTTGCTAGCAATCCTGTATAAATTACTAAATGCTGTAGCAAGGTGATAGTAACTGCCTGTATAACAACTAAATGCTGTAGCAAAGGTGCTAGTAACTCCTGTATAAATTGTACTAAATGCTAGTAGCAAGGCTGCTAGTAACTCCTGTAATAATTACGTAAATAAATACAGTGGACCCAGATGTAACGATATTTTTCATTCCAGAAGTATGTTCAAGGTGCCAATACTGATCGAAATTTTCCCATAACGGAATATGTAGAAGTAGATAAGTCATATTCAGACCCCAAACATACATGTACAAATGACTTAATAAGATACACTTACATAATTGGGTCACATTAGGAGGTGATCGTTAAGCGGGTTCCATGTACGGGTAACCAGGTACTAGCAACACCTCCTGTGTAATTACTAAATACACTGTGAACAAGTGCTAGCAACTCCGTTATAAACCTATAATGGTAACAAGGTCTAGCAACTCCTGTAAAATACTAATACCGGAATAGGTCTAGCACACCTCCTGTATAAATTACTAAATACTGGAACTAGTGCTAGCAACTCCTCCGTATAAATTACTAAATCCCAGAATCAAGGGAGTTTATGTAATCTTCTGTCTGTATAAATTACTAAAGTTTAAAAGACAATACTTTAAAATATTTTTGGGAGGTACACCCAGCCTAGTGGAGACGTATCAGTGTGTAAGAAATAAATTGGATACGGGGGTTCCATGTGATAATTGTAAATACCTTTTGACTAGCCTCAAAATTTCAAGCTGAATTTAGCTACATTAGAACTAATTATGCTACTCCTCCGTACTCCGTTATTATTGTTATACAGCCATCTCCACTTAACGACGGAGTTCCGTTCCTATGACACGTTTTGTAAACGAATTCGTTCGCTAAGTGATGAATACAGTGGGACCCCCGCATAACGATTACCTCAAATTTAGACATTATGTAAGTGTATTTAATAAGATCGTTTGTAACGTGTATGTTGTGGGGGTCTGAATGGACTAATCACTTCACAATATCCTAGGGAACAAATTCGGTCAGATAACTGCACATGAACATACTATATAGTGAAAAAATATACATTTAACTCAGGGTTTCCACTGTATTTTGTTTATACAGCCTCTCCTGCACTTAACGACGGAAGTTCCGTTCCTAAGACCCTTGGTAACAATCTCGCAAGTGAGGAACAAATACAGTGGACCACCGCATAACGATTACTCCGAATGCCGACCAATCTTGTGCAGTGTATTTATGTAAGTGCGTTTGTACGTGTAATGTTTGGGGTCTGCAATGGACTAATCTACTTCACAATATCCTTATGGGAACAAATTCGGTCAAAGTATCTGGCACCTGATCATACTTATGGAGTGAAAAATACGTTAACTGTTGGTCACTGTATTTTGTTATACAGCCTCTCCTACAGACAGTTTATCCGTTCCTAAGACAACGTTGGAAAAAACGAATTCGTCGCTATGAGAGAACAAACTATAAATGATAGTGGCTTTAGTTGTCATCATCTTTGTATATTGTTTTAATGTCACATTGCCATGTTTTATTACTATTTTTAGTAATTTTTAAATGGTTTCTTTAGTGGTTTGTGTACAGATATTGTAATTACAGAATGAGGAAATCAGCTCTAATATACATAATTTAGGTATTATCTGGCATAGAAGCCTGTTGAAGTCCACGTTGCAGTAAACTAGTACATTGCTAAGTGTGGAGAGGCGTAATGTGATAGAAGGAGGCTGGTCTAAAATGGGATCCTGGGATTTTTCTCTCGACATGCATCAACCAAAGACACATGTAGTTATGTCTATATTTCACTCAGTGTTGTACGAGAAAAATACATGAGGCCAATGTTATCACTCAGTGATGAACATTTTCAACGTTATGATTTAACATATGCTGCACAAAACTCTGCAAAACGTGAATGTTTCCGATAGTCTTGCTTAGTAAATCTTGACAAGTGAAACAAAATTATTACAGAAAAGCTGAACTTGTTCACAGAACTGTCATTCTTCACCAAACGTTGTTGGCACTTGTTGAGTCAGAAACAAGTGATGAAACATGATAATGGTGTACAATCCTGAGATATGACACATGTACAACGTTTTCATTCTTTCGAATAAACCGGCTGTATTCCACTGAGGCAGAATGACCCAAAAAGAAAACAAAAGTTTCTCTTTTACCTTTAAGTAATGTAAACAGGGAAGGGGTTACTAGCTCTTGCTCCGCATTTGAGTTGACTCGTTACGACCGCATCGGCTTATGGAGGAACATTCTGTATCTCTTTCCCATGGAATAAGGGTAATAACAAGAACAAGACTATCAAAATAAGAAAAACCCAGAGGGGTGTGTGTATATACATGTATATGCTTGTACATGTATGTGTAGTGTGACTTAAGTGTAAGTAGAAGTAGCAAGACGAACCTGAAATCTTGCATGTTTATGAGACAGAAAAAAAGACACCAGCAATCCTACCATCATGTAAAACAATTACAGGCTTTCATTTTATGCTCACTTGGCAGAATGGTAGTACCTCCCTGGGCGGTTGCTGTCTATCAGCCTACTACCTAATATGTGCAACAGTTACACGTCTTTATTCTGAAATGTTTCACATACACAGTAAGTTTCTTTGCCTACTATATAGGCAAAGCATTTCAGTATAAAGTGCAGACTTTTTTGACAGAAGAAGCCTACTGTATAGCTTAGGGTTCCCAACCTGAGGGTATGAGACAGCATTTCAGGGGTTGCGAACAAAGAGTCCTGATGAACGACACAGTTCTATTTGTAGGGGTGCAACAATAATTAACCCTTTGACTGTCGCAACCCCCAATCCTGAGGTGTCTCCTGGTGTCGCAAAATTTCAAAAAAAAAAAATTATTTTTTCTTATGAAATGATAGAGAATCTTTTCCCGATTGTAAAGACACCAAAAAAATGAAATTTGATGGAAAACTGACGGAATTACGCTCTCGCAAAGTTAGCGACCTCGGCGATGTTTACAAATCGGCGATTTCGCCCACTTTGAGCCCTATTTTCGGCTAATTCCATTATTCCAATCAACCAAACTCATAGCTATTTCTTCAGAACTCCATTTTTTCCATCGATTGAGTACAAGAAACTGCCCATTTATCGATTTCAACTACCCAATAACATGCTCAGAAATTTGCAATTTGGCCAATTTCACGAAAATTAAAAAATAAGACAATTTCAAAATAAGGACCAGAATGAACAATGCAGACATTCCTGGCTCTAAAATAACATTTTCTTTGTTCATCAGTCATGTCTCCAGGCCCCTCTGATATTACTCTTGCTTTCTATTTTGAATTTTTATTCAAACAAAAAATAGAAGACTTACTGTTATGCAGACTACTGCAATATTGTAATAATTGTACAAATAATGTCAAGGGGGAGACCCATTTCATGACTGCATATTAGTATGGCTATTGGACATTATTGGACAATGAAATCAATTTGTTTACTTTTGAACCATTGGCAAAAATCAAACATTCCCCTACTTTGAGTTCCATTTTCCAGGTTCTTTTATAGTCAAAATAATCAAAATCGCCTCTATTTCTATAATATAGTTTCCATTCTATCAAATGAGACAAGAAAACGAGAATAACTACCAAATACTTTTTCTACGATATAGACCACTAAGTCGGCATTTTTATATTAAAAAAAAAACGGGTCGAGTTTTTTTTTTCCTCATTATGTCACTGCGTGCCCAGGATTTTTTTTATAGGTGCACGAAGGACCACACAGGACCCATTCCTCTCAATGTGGCCTACAGCTTTGGGCCTCCTGCCTGATTTGATAGCCGCTAGAATTTATGAGTATATAATATGTCAAACACGTACTCGTAAATGTATAGATACGGCTGCGACAGTCAAAGGGTTAAATACAGTGGAACCTCAAAAATCGAACTTTCTTCGGTCCAGAAGTCTGTTTGAGTGCCTTTACCGAATGAATTTATTCCCATCAGGAATAATGTAAATTAGGTTAGTCCATTTCAGACCCTCAAAAATACACTTATAAAAGCACTTACAAAAATACACTTACATAATTGGTCGTGTTGGGAGCAGTTTGATTTTTGAGGTTCCACTGTATTTCTTAGGGGTGTGGGGCATAGAAAAGGTTGGGAACCTTTGGAATAGGCAAAACATTTAAAAATAAAGACTAGGCTTCTTGTCTGAGGAAGCCTACTGTATAGGCAAGAAGTTTTAGAATAAAGAGTAGGCTTCTTTGACAGAAGCCTACTGTAGAGGCAAAAGTTTTAAAACAAAAAGTAGGCCTTTTTTGACTGAGGAAGCCTATTATATGGGCAAAATGTTTTGGAATAAAGAGTAAGCTTCTCTGACAGATGCCTACTGTACTGATGAAATGTGCCGGAATAATGAGTAGGCTTCTGCGACTAAAGAAGCCTACTGTATAAGCAAAATGTTTTGGAATAAAGAGTAAGCTTCTCTGACAGATGCCTACTGTACTGATGAAACGTGCCGGAATAATGAGTAGGCTTCTTCGACTAAAGAAGCCTACTGTATAAGCAAAATGTTTTGGAATAAAGATAATTAACTGTTGTACTTGTGTTTTACTTATCATCAGAACGCAAAGTATCACAACTTACTATTACGAATGTTGTCTAAGTAGAAAGTGGCGGGAAATTGTTCGTAGAACTTTCGGTTGAAGAGAATGTGTGAAAATGGTATTTCACTGGTGATGTTATATCCAAGATCATTGCAGGACACATGTTTCCTCTTCTTTGCTCCACCTTCTCTGACGTCGGTTCGTTTACGCTGCGGAGACAAAAAAAAAAAATGTCATGGGAAGCACTAAACCCTTAAGGAATGGTGAATGAAAAATTATGCTCAATAATAATAATTTATTTTAGTGTGATACAATATTCTTACAGTGATGGGTGATATTTAGTTGTGCATGCAGAAAGTTCATAGATATGCAAAGCATGACTCAAAAAATCGTAATGACATGATTGCAAACAAACCAGGGTATGGGTGGGGACTGAACCCATGGTGAGTGAATTCAGTCCCCGCCCGTACTGTGGTTTGATATGCAGAGCATTTCGGTCAAGCTTAAGCAATGGTGGCTAAATGCCAAATGCTCAATATAAAAAGAATGAAGAACTCAAAACAGCACTGGATACAGAGCTAAGGAGGAGCATCTCATAAAACAAAAAGTAAAAGACTTGAATATAATGCCAGATAATATTTTTAGAGAACACATAAAAGGGGCTCCTTTTATGTCTTCTCTGTTTCTTTTTTAGAGAACACATGTAGGTGTTCCTCGACTTACAATGGTTCGACTTAAGTTATTTCAATTTTACTATGGTACAAAAGAAATTACTTTGGAGAAGAAACTTAAGATAATTACCCAGCATGAAGGCAACAAATCCCTAACTTGAATTTATTTGTTTACTATCAATATTGGTATTTAGTTAGTTACAGTAATTACAGCCTCTCCTCCTCACTTGCTGACATACTCGTTTATCAATGCCTTGGACTTATGACGGGCTATCTGACCAGTATTCATACCTAAATAATCTATATTAGAGCTGATTTCCTCTATTCTGTTTATTACATTATAGAGTACACTACTGCATAAGCATTTAAAAATATACCAGAAATGTTATAAATGGTGCCAAGGTGACATTAAAACATTATCAAAGATAGTTGACACAAACTCACTACCATTATAGCATGATCCTCACTTAGCGATGAATTTGTTTAATGACGTGGTCTCAGGATCAAAACTCCGTCGTTAAGTGAGGGGGGGCTGTACAAAATAATAATAATAATAATAATAATGCCTTTATCTCTACATGTACAAGGTATACAGACCATAGATGACATCAATTACATACTACTATACAGAAAGACCCTTGTTATGCAGAGCATTTCCTGCAAATTAGGTAAATTTTGTCCCCAGGATGCAACCCACACCAGTCAACTAACACCCAGGTACCTATTTTACTGATGGGTGAACAGGGACAGCAGGTGTATTAAGAAAACACATCTTAATGTGTCCAGGTGACATATGAATGCAAGCAGAAAGTCCATGGTTATGCAGAGTATTTTGAGCAACCTGAAGGCTGACTTAAGACCACAAGGTCTTAGGTTAGCCTTCAGGTTGCTCAAACGTTGCTCAGGTTGCTCAAACGTTGCTCAGGTTGCTCAAACGTTATTGAAACCATGGTACCTCATGAGCTCAGCTCACTCAGATAAGTTGAGATAATGGGTCTGTACAGAAGTGTTCACAGTGTAAAAAAATTCCTGCCAACTGTAGGTGCATGATTGTGGAAAGTAGCAAAACCCTGATCATGTAGTTTGGTTTAAAATAGTTGACTGAGGTGTTTTCTAGGATGAATTTCATAGCTGTTTCCTTGTTCATTTGACTAGAAATGTGAAGATATTCAACTGAAGATTAGAAAGGATTATGGTTGTCCAAAAGAAGTAGCTTGAAATCGACCTAAAGTGTGAAACTATTTGAATTTGCCCAATTATCCTGTGGAAGGGTAAGGTGCCCCACAAATCATGAACCAATACATCCTGGTATATTATGTTACTGAGAAAAGAGTAAATCTCTATTGTTGTGATTATGAATTCAAAATGTGAGGCAAGTGAATATAGGAGAGGCCTACTGATGTGGAAAATTAATGAACAAGAAAAGTTTTAGTGCCAGGAAGATCTTACATACGTTCCTTATTTGACAACTATTTTTAATTGTGAATTTTTATTTTGCATAAAACTGACCAAATACTATCCCTGTGAATTTTGGGTAGTTGTTGAGATTGAATGGGCAAGTTTCTTGTGCTCAATTGATTATAACAAAAGGCAAGCTGGCAAATAGGCTAAGATTTAGTCAAATGAAACTATGGAATTGACTAAAATGGCACAAACTGGCAAAATCAAGCTGTTAAATTGCATCCCAAATTTTGATACTTGTGGTGTCATTACTTATCAGAAAAGGGATTTCTTGACCATTTCACAAGCGGATTAGTTTATTATAAAAAGTGGACACTGAGCATAAATTTTGGGGTACTGGGGAAAAGAGTAAGGAATACAAGACATTAATCGTGTTTTATCCAAGGAACAGCTCCGCTTCCATGGATTAAGAACCTTCCAGCAGCCTCAAGGCACATCACTGAAGGAATGATAAGAAAAACTTACCTTAAGGGAAGCACTAGCCATTGTTTCCTTATCAAAATACCGAAGTAACTGAGACTTTTTCAATCCTGATGACTGCACCAGTGGCAGTAACTTGTTACCCTTGTTGTCTTGGTTCAATGATGTCAGCTGACACACTTGTTGTCTTGGTTTAGTAATATCAGTTGACACACTTGTTGTCTTGGTTTAGTAATATCAGTTGATGCACTTGTTGTCTTGGTTTACTGATGTCAGTTGTCACTGTTGGTTAATGGTTGGAATCTTCATTTCAGCTTCTCATTACTCTGTAAAAGAGAACAAGTGCTTTATGTGTGTTCTTAAGGTTGCAACACCTCGTCCCTGATAATGTATTTACACTATCATATATAACCTTTTCAGGTCCAAGCCCAAATCTGGAGTTACGCACCAGTGTCCGAGTAGTTTCAAAAAATAAATTTGTATTTTTTCCTTATGAATCGTAGAGAATCTTTTTGTGAAGGTTAATAAAACGAAAAATTACCAAATATTGGTGGAAAATTGACGAAAATTATGCCTCGCGAATTGTAAAAGAATTGTCACGCATACTTTACGAATCGGCGATTTATGCCGACTTTGACATTTTAAAAGGCCAACATTACATTATTCCAATTCACCAAATTCTTTAGACTATTCTCACTAGTATACTTCTATCTAACGATGGGCACAAGAAATCGCCAGTCAACTGTTTCAACTACAAAATAAGTGATCGAAATTGTTAATTTGGCAATTTAACACAAAGTTTCTCAAATATTCAATTTCAAATAGGGTCCATGAATGAACAATGTAGGCATAGCTTTCCTGCACAAAACTAAAACATTTTCCCTCTGTTCAGTTAGTTTATGTTTTTGAGGCTTTACAAATTATGTCCATTTTGGTTTTTTATTACATAATGAATTTTTTTACTAGACAAAAATAGAAGATTTACTGTTATGCAATACTGTAATAATTGTATAAATCATCACCATATTTGTGAAGTATATTAGACCCACAGTGACGTGTTTAGACGATGTGAGCGTCGTTGTTTACTCTTGAATATCGGCAAAAATTTAACATTTCTGGCTACTTTGAGCTCAGTTTCAAGCCATTTCCATGCTTAAAACAATCAAAATCATCTCTATTTCTGGTAATATGTCTTTCCATTCTATCAGAATGAACAAGAAATCGCAAATACAACTATAAAAAACATACGATTAAAACACTGCAAAGTTGCTGTTTTAATCGAAAAATCATGATTTCATTTTTTTCTCTTTATATCAGTGTGCTGCAGGATCTGTTTATGTGGTGCACGACATACCACATAGATGTATTCTCTCATATCTAGTGTCCAAATGTACCACTCACAGTTTTATCAGAGTGACGACCATGGCGTAGATCTACAGTTTGGACCCTGAACGTAAAGCCGTAGATCTACGGGACGGACCCTGAAAGGGTTAAGTGCTCAATACAACTAGGCATAAAAAAAAAAAGACGCATAAGTAAAATACATTGCACATACAATACTTTTTTTCTTAAAATATGGCACCTTCCACTATGAACTGATGTTGGAACAGTAGAAAGAGGTTAAAACACTGACATAACGAACATGGCTCAATTGAATGCCAACGAAAATGTGGAACACCGAAAAGAGGTGCTGTATATGCGAGGCAGTTCTATATTCCTTTATAAATTAAGTGGTGTTATCACCATTTTGTAACCATAAGCCATCCACCCTTTGCAGTGTGTGATGGTACATGGATCGCTAGTTCTTTTCTTTTACTAATTCATGTTTCCCCCAAATAACATTCTACTGATTTCCAAATCCATAAAAATGATAAGAAAATCACCTTAAGGGAAACACTATCTTGTTTCTCAGTCAAAACCCAAGTTACTAAGAGATTTCTTCGCTCCTGATGACATGCACCAGTGGTAGTAGACCTTGATGCCGTTTTGCATTGGTTAAGATATCAGTAGATGCACTTGTTGTCTTGGTTTAATGATGTCAGTTGATGCACTTGTTGTTTTGCTTTAGTGATGTCAGCTGACAAACTTAGTTAGGAGAGTTTCCAGACAGTGGTCGATTTTCTCAAGCTGCTTCCAGAATTTGCATGGGTGGTTGCTCCAGAGTGTTTCTTTTACCACCAATGACAAGGTGTTGGATTTCAGTCTTACCGTCAAAACTTCAACTACATCATTTGAGGTGTTTAGCGGTTCTGAGCAAATGAAACGACTGTGTGATGCACAGGCCTCAATTATTTTATTGTATTACCATAAGAAATTTTTTATTCTTAAATTCTATAAGAAAATTTTTTTTTCGTTTGCAAAAAGTCTTGGACCTGGCTCACAACTTTGAGATTTGCCTCAGTGCCCTGAAGGTGTTAAAAACTGTAGTGTAAAGCACCCTGCTGGCAAGACACGTGAATGGAGTGAGTGATGTGAAAGTTCTTCTTTTCGGGCAACCCTACTTTGGTGGAATCGCCAGTGTGCAATAATAAAAATAATCTTATATTACTACCAGTACATATACAAAGTATAACATACCAAGCGACATTAGTGACATAGTACATAATAGAAGCTTTTATCAGAGCATTATGGGCAAATTCAGGTTAGTTTATCTAGGATGCAAACCACACCTGTCAAACTAACACCAGGTACATTTACTGATGGTGAACATAGACATCGGTGTATGGAACACGTTCGATGTTTCCGCAGCCCTTAGCCGGGAATGGAACCCGGACCTCACATGTGAAGCGAGAGAACTTTTGCAACCAGCCACAGGCAATCATATTCCAGGGTTGTTTACTAATGTTTGTAAGATGAAGGTGGGGTATTGGTCAGTAGTGCTGTCTGTGATTATCCCTGATTTAAGGGAGCAGTATATTGTCCATTATTGGTTCAATTAGGTTGCATGTCTCATAGTCTGGTAGATTTTCTCTATAGCTGGTATGAGTAGTGTGTTGTTCATATTGTTGATGAAATCAGTTACTGGTTGTCATCTGATAGGCAAGTAAATGTGAATGTCTCCGCTGGAGCAAGGTGGTAGTTGTCATTTGTTGTTTGTTATTAGTAGTCTTTAATTATCACTGAAATCTGGATGTTTGATGAGGCAGTCCGTAATGGCACCGATTGTTATAGGAGTCTTAAGGTAAAACGGTAAAATTTGCAAAATATAAATCTCCATATTCAATCACTAATAGCAAGTGGTGTTATTAAAATGATAGATTCATAGAGTAAGTATGGCAATACCACTGCAAACTTGGTAGGTCAGCAGCATGATGATGTGTATTCTGGATGATAGTGTATCTATTTGTGTCTGTGAGAATAATCAGGAGAATAATACAGGAGAAAAAAGAGAGAATAAAACGAGAGAATAATCAGAGAGAATAAACAGAGAGAATAAAATCAAAAAATAATACGGAGAAAAACAGGGGGAAATAGATGGGGAAACCATGCAAAATTGGGAAGGTTACAGCAGTGGACTGAGTGTTTCTGGTAGTGAGTGGTATCTATTGTGTCCTGTGAGAAAAATACAGGAGAATAAACGGAGAAGATTGCTTTAGGGGAAGAAAAAAGTACCAGAAGTCATTAGTGTTTATTAGGGACTAAAATTGTAATTGAGAAATGTTAGTATGTGGCATTACTTAGGGAGTTCAGGTTTGATGCTGTGAATAGAGGGGAGTTACTTCCTTTTTAATTTTTATTGGGAGTTGGTTAAAAAATTTAAATTTGGGTCGACAGATCATTAGCATTTAGGTTAAATGATAGTTTAAAATTTTTATTATTTACAGTGTTTGGTTCCGTAATGAATATTTTTAAAGGGAGTTTGGACAAGTGTATTAATGTTTTTGGTCAAGTAGATGTAAAAAATAATTATTATTATTATTAAATCAAAAAAGCGCTAACCACAAGGGCTTAAAAACTTTAAAAAAAAAAAAAAAAAAAAAAAAAAAAAAAATTAAAAATAATAAAAAATAATAATAAAAAGTAAAGAACTTAAGTATTGACTATGTATTAAGTTTTTAAGACTAAGATTATAAATAATGTACACCAACTATGACTTGAAAATGGCAGAAGCCAACATAAGTTGTTTACAATGGGATTTTTTTTTTTAATCGGGGGGAAGCGCAAAACCCCCAAAGTTTATACAGGCCTGAGGGGGGGGATGGAAAATACAGTTTAATTCGGGGAACTGAGCACAGATCCAATTCCCTAAACAAAAGCCTCTCACCACATCAAGGGAACCTTTTTTGGGGGGTTTACATAGACGTAGAAAAAAAAGCACATTTTAAATAAAGACTATAGGGTTTTAGCAGTAAATAATAAGAGGTAAATCTTAAAAAATACTACCCAAAAAATTTTTTGGGCAGACCGGTCACAGACCGGGCTGCAGGGGGCGTTGCCCCCCAAAAAAACCCCTCCAGAAAATCTAGGTAATTATTCACACAAAAAATTTAAAACCCATTTCATATAATTTTTTTTTTTTAAATTTTATGAGCACAGCATAGAAACATAAAAAACATTTTACATTTAAGGGTTTAAACACAGCCACAATTATTTACAACATTTCTACAGTGACCCCCCGGGTTTTACGATCACCTCCCAAATGCCCAATTAGTGTGTTTTATGTAGGTCTTTTTTCGTGTATTTTGGGGGTCGAAAAGGGAAACAACAAATTTCAAAATATTCCTTATGGGGCAAATTCGTTCAAACGGGCACTAACAATTTCTAAATGAACCAAACCCCGACCGGGATTGACCCCCGGTCAAGATCTAAAAACCCACCCGTTGGGGGTTCAATCCCGGGGGGTAGGTTTGTTTGCAATCGTGTCATTACATTTGGGAGTTCTGAAGAAATAATATCGTAAACCGGGGTCCACTGTATATATTCTGCCTTGGGGGGATCACTGGGGGTTTTGTTGGAAGAAGCATCCACTACAAAATACCACCATGCAAAAATCAGATTAACTGGAACCCTTTTCCAAATCAGTTTTCCCTTCTATTAATTATCCAAAAATGTATGTAAGGAGGGTACATACAAGGTAAAATAAAAAGGGATAAAATGGCACAATTTACTGATTAAATAAAGGCAGAAGTACATTTTTACCTTTATCTTCACACAAAACTTTAAGAATACAAAATTACACATTAAACATTGTGAGGTAGCAAAAAGGGCCATTTCCCAAAAAAACAAAAAGAGTAAACAAAAAAAAGGCGCCTCTACAACAAAGGCGAAGAATTGCACACTAAAAAAGGAAGTTTATCTAAGCACTGGCCAAGAAATGGAAAATACTGAACTTAAGTTAAGGAAATATACAAACCCCAAAAAAAACGGGAAAAAGAACAAAGCCAAAAATAAAAATTTAAAAAAACCCAAAAATCCCATTTCTTACATCAAGAAAAGCGGGGTGCCACTTGCATGATAAAAAACAACTCAATAAATGTCGGGGCCCAAAAACTGTTTCCCCTCCCAGCATAAAAAAGGGAGACGTCAATACCCCCCTTTGGGCTGTTTCAAAAAGGGTTTTTTGGACAGGCACCTAAATCGTACCTATCACCGGGCTGTGGTTCATAATTTTGGTTCATTGGGGCCAACAGTAACACCCTGGTTGATCAGCCCTGACCCTAGCTCCTCACTTCTTTTGATAGCAAAGAAACTTTAACAGCATTATTAGCGAAAGGCAAAAAACCATATCTTAATACCGCGGTACCAGAAGCAATTAAAACAAAATACGTACAAATAGAAAGTACAATGAGTGTGTAAATGTGGTATGTGCTCCAATTTTTCCCATGCTCAAATTTGACTCGACTTAAACAGTGACTGACTACTGTCCAAATAATTAAACTTTTTGATCAGCTGGAAAATCAGAACAGTTTGCTTGAAAAATAAGGTGAACAATTTCTGAACAAAATTTTTTTGACAAGTAGCACACAGTGTCGGGGAAGGGAGACAAAAAAAAACCCTAACTGGGGACCACAGGAGTTTTCCTCCATAAGTGACAAAACTCCCTTAAACTAAATCTGGGTTTCTGCATAACAAAATCCACGACTATGACGGCGCACAGATACCAAAAAATTATTTTCAAAAAGTACATTTCAGGCCTGGGTAACCTTAGAGTGTCAGTGTGACACACAACCTCAGTAAAACATAAAAAATCACTAAGTCTGAGCTTTTTTTTTGTGAACAGATTTACACAAAGTTCCAAGAAGTACTTTTTTCATCTCACCACCGAAATCATACTCTACCAAAACAGAGTCTAAATAACAACAAACAACAGGAGAGGAAGAAAATTTGGCCCCAAAAGGCCCACAGAGAAAGGCGATGAAGGCAAGACATCCCCAATCACGGGTTTGAAATCCCGACTATCCATGATTTTCCCAGCAACGCCCCCAGCCCGGCCGCAGGTAAACAAGGAATGGATTTAACAAGGTTTTTGCCAATGCGGGCACCACTCAACTCCAAACGCACACAGAAAGTGTAAATTTTCATCCTACCAATAATTAAGCCAAGTCAAATAATTACATAATAAAATTTTTTCCAGTTTCCAATACTGAAAATCACAAAAAAATTATCAAAACACTTTAAAAATTACAATATATAAATAAAATTATTTATAAAAAACATACGTGCCCATTTGGGGAGTGCAATAGGACCAAGCTCTTTGCATTGACCCCCCACAATACCCCTAATATACTCCGGCGGGGTTATATCTCTCTCGCAATTTTGGATGAAAGAAATGAGGGCACAATGACTCCGAGAATAATTTTGAACCCGTTTTTTGTACCCCGTTTCACGGGATTCATTTTCACATTTTTTCCGTAAAAATTTTGCCCCATTTCATACATCCCTCGCTTTCGTAACTGCAATGGCCATACCAAACGCCCCCCACTTGCCACCCAAGCCCCGGTGCTCAGTTTTTCCTTTGTTTTTTTGAGTGAGCTCACCCTGCGTTCAGCCAAAACCATTAAAAACATAGGTTTTTAAAAGGATTTGAGACTGACCCTGACGACCCTGTGCCTTTTGTGGAATTATTTGTCTTGGGGAACCCACGGGGTGGAGGAGGGCCAGGATGTGAATAGTTGGTGGACGACCCCGGGAAAGATAACCACTGAAGAGCTGAAAAACACCTTCAACGGGAACACAAGGGACACAACGGGGAAAATTTGCTTCAGAGGAGGAGGAAGACGGGGGAGAATGTGCCTTTTTTTAGTGATTAAGAATAGTTAAAAAGGGGAGTTGCAAAGTTTTGTGGAGAAATATCCCCTAACAAAGCGTTGCAAGCCATGTCTGCAACATTTCAATGACAATCCTTGTCCCTTTTTTAGCCAAATTTTAAAGAACCAAAACAGATCTCTCTGGACAACGTTTTATGGAAGGATACAGTACTCTCAAGTTGGCCCATGCCAGTAAAAGACAAAGAGAAGAACCCCCAAAAAGGGGCCTTGATACCAAATCCTTATAAAGGGTTCCCACTTCCAAACAAAAGCCTCCCCCCTTTTCCCTTTCCCCTCCTCGCGTTTTTTCAATCCCAAAACAAGTCTTAAATAAAGGAAAATATTTAAATGTTCTTTTATCCATTTCATTATCTTTTTTATTTACAGTGGCCCTTTTCTTTTTTTCGTAATTAACCTTCCCTGGGGGAGCTACTATAAACGAAATTTACGATTTGCAAATCAATTTCCCCCCAAAAAAAAATGTAAAACAATTAATCCGTTCCGACACCCAGAAGTAAAAAAAACAAAAAATTTTTTACATGAAAATACATGTAGTACATAACAATACTTTGGAAATATGAATAAACATCAGCATAACACCTTTTTTGGAATTTTTCTAATTGTATGGGAGATTTGGGGGAGAGAGAGATTGGATTTTACATTTGGGAAGGGAAACCCCCTTCCAGCAACACCTCGGGTACCAATTGCTTCTCTGGGTTTTTTCTCTTCTCTTTTTCTTAATCCACTGGGCCCACTTAGAGTCACTGGAGTCCTGTCTCGAAAAGTAACTGTGAGGGGCTCTTTTTTGGCGTCTTTTTAAAACACTTCCCTAAAATGGCCCAAACTTTGTCATGTACTATCCACCTTTCCCACGGGTTTTTGGCACAAGGAGTTTTCTTTGGTCTGGAAAGTTTTTTAGTACTTGCAAGCCTAAAATGGTGAATATTATAAAAATTTTCATGGGAGCACTTGCGGGGACCTTCACTCACGGGTAAAAAACCCAGACCTGGGTAGGGAGGCCTCCCCGGGCTCACACCGTGCATACCGCCCCGAACGAACTCCCTATTCGCGAGTCAACCTATGAAAACCAAACCATTTTTTATACAAAAATCCCCCCTATGATTTGCGAAATTTATGAGTGCCGAGAAACTACGAAAGCGGGGGACCACTGTATTTCAATTGTTTTTCTGTATGAAAACATATTTTATTCTCTAAAAAAAGTTTTTTTTGATAAATTTTTGGGTGTCGGGAAAGGGTTTAATTGTTTTACATTATTTCTTAGGGGAAAAAATGCTTCATTTTTTACAATTGGGTTTTCCCGCGATTTTCTGGAATAATTAATCACGAAAAAAAGGGGTTCCACTGTATTGCCCAAAGGGCTTAAAATGCTGTTGAACTTCAAAGGGTCTGCTATCTGACACCACAACCCTAAGGAGAAGTTTGATCTGGAGGAACCTACACTCAATTTCTTACTTTCTTCCCAAAACTGTACTCATAGGGGAATTTGGGATGATGGAGAAACATAATCCGCCAATGTCTTTTTTTTCAGGGATTATGGTCGGGCAACCCCCTCTCTTTTTAAAACAAGAAGTTGCTCTGTGGTTCATTTAAGCAACGCGTTTTGGGGTACCTTAAAATGAACGACGTGCACAAGTAGACCCCTTTTCTGAGAGGACTACTTTTTGTTTAGGAATGTACTTAAAGCGTGGTTAAATCTGATAAATAACAGCTCCCAGAGGACAACAAAAAAAAGGCCTGGTTTCCAAAAGGAAAACAGTTTCCTCTGACCCCCACTATATGCAGCACTACATCACCACCACCACCTTATTTCTATAAGTTCCCCCACCAAATTTTGCAAAGCACACTCATTTTTTGACACCACAAATTGAAGCTCTATTTTGTATTCCTAGAGTTTGTAGTCTAGGGCTGACCAGTTTTGTCAGAAAAAGCAGTCACTACCCACTGGCATACGCCCCCCCCCCTTTTTTTGAGATTTTACGGCACTGTCTTTTTGGAAACTTACTTGGTCCCCAAAATATTTCCCCTGAAAGGGTTCCCCCACCCCATGGCTGTAAAGCTCCTAACTTTCACAGAAGGTCCTCTGAGTTTTGCAACCCCCCAACCACCCAAAAAAACAACACCTTGTTGGGGGGAAATTTTCGAGACTGTACATATTTAACTGAAAATATACCCCCAAGGGAAAGGGGTTTGGGAGTTTAAACATTCTTTTTTTCTTTTTTTCAAGTAAAACCCGCCGTTCCCACCCAGGCGGGGGGCCCAAAAGAAAAACTAAAGTTTCTCCTTTTAAATTTAGTAATTAAAACAGGAAAGGGGGGTTTCTAGCCCCTTGCCCCGGGATTTTAGTCGCCTCTTACGACACGCATGGCTTACAGAGGGAAAAATTTTTCCACTTTCCCCCCGGGGATAAGAGGAAATAAACAAAACAAAAATTAAAAAAAATAGAAGAGAACCCCGAGGGTGTTATATAATGCTTAACATGTATGTGTAGTGTGACCAATGTTTAATTAAAGTAGCAAACTTTCCCCGTAATCTTGCTATTTTAGAACAGACAAAAAACACCAGCAATCCACCATCAGAAACAATTACAGCTTTTGTTTTAAAAACTCACTTTGGGAGGACGGTAAAATACCCTCCCGGGCGGTAGCTTCTACCAAACCCACCACCTACAGTTATACATTAGTAACTAAATTGGATTATTGAGGGAACTTTTGAATTAATAATGTAATCCTAGGGCCTTAACATTGGGAGGCTTTTGGCTTTTATAAAGGTGAATATTAGGGTTTTGTTAGCCAAGGAGAACGGCAACCCCCTGCTTAATTACGGGAGAAGATGCCAGCCCCCTTCTTTGGACGGCACCCGGGGGACAACAGTACCCCAAACTACAGCTTGGGGCCCACGTTCTCCAAAATCTTGGGCCCAGGAAAAAGAACATAGAGGCTTCCCAATTACGTGGGGATTCTCCTATCCAGGTCCCCCCCTAAGACAAACCTTCATTTTTCTTTGTATAAGTTACTTGGCCGGCGATATTCTGAGGAAGGGGCTCATTTGAGCTGTGGGTTAAACGGGCAAATGCCCACTGAAAAAAATTTGTGGGCACCCCCTAAGCATTTGTCTGGAACTAGCATCACTTACTGCATAAAATGGCTTTGGGGGAAAATTTCCTTTTAATCAGAGAGCGAGGTGCAGGTAGGCACTAATACCTTTTGAATACTTGCAAAAATTTAAACCCCTTACTGGCACGGTTGTCATGAAGGTGAGAGACCAAAAGGGGTCTAAATCTTAGGAGACTGGAAGAACCTGGTGACATTATTCTCCACCAAGTAAGATAGTCCTTTTTTTTTGTGCATTAGTGGGAATTTTTCTTGCGATTCAGTTAAAAATATGGAAAAGGTCCCATAAATTACTTGAACTGAGAAATATTTTCGGGTCTGTGTCAAAAAGCACCTGCTAGGGGAACACTCACTTGGGGGCATCCAACAAATTTCAAATCTTTGAAGGAACACCCCGGGCTGACAGCACCAACTTGGGAAAATTATCTTGCATCACCCGAGTTCCCCCTCTGTCCCTTTCCCCGATCCCCACGTTTCATTGTGACATCTGTACTTTCTAGATCCTTCTTAACCCCCTTTTACTGTCCGCGCCGTTAATACGCCCTTACGAGGGACCATGTTTGACGTATAATACCATAAATTCAGCGGCTTCAAAAAAAAGGAGAAAGCCTGGTTGGGGGGCCCCCCATGTGAGAGAATGGGTCTGTGTGGTCAGTGGCACCATATAAAAAAAAAATTTTGGGGCACGCAGTGCATAATGAGAAAAAAAAAACTTTCCGACCGTTTTTTTTTAAATTAAAATGCCGAGTTTAGGTCTATTTTCGATGTATTTTTGGTTGTATCTCGTTTTCCCCCTTTGGCTCATTTGATAAATGGAAAAAAAATATAAAAAAAGGTATTTGATTGATTTTCTATAAAAAAACCGGAAATGGGCTCAAAGTAGGGGAAAAGTTTGATTTTTGCCAATGTTCAAAAGTAAACAAATATGTCTTGCCAATAAAAGTCCAAATACCATTCTAATAGCAGTCAGAATGGTTGACATTATTGTCAATTATTACAATAGCAGTAGTCGCAAACATAAGTCTTTTATTTTTTGTTTGAATAAAAGTTCAAAATAGAAAGCAAAAGTAAACAGAGGGGGGCCCGGGGACATACTGATGAAAAAAAAAAATGTTTTTTTTAGAGCCAGGAATGTCGCATTGTTCATTTTGGGACCATTTTTTAAATTGTCATATTTTTAATTTTCGTGAAATTTGGGCCCAAATTTCAAATTTCTGACCACATTATTTGGTAGTTGAAATCGGGAAAAGGGGATTTCTTACTCAATCGATAGAAAAAATGATTCTAGAGAAATAGCATAGTTTTGGTCGACTGAACAACGGAATTAACCGAAAATAGGACTCAAAATGGGCGAAAAAACGCCTATTTGTAAATATCCCGGGTCGCTAAATTTCCCAAAGCATAATTCCGTCATTTTCCATCAAATTTCGTTTTTTTGGGGTCATTACAATCGGAAAAAGAAAATTTTCTATCATTTCTAAAAAAAAATAATTTTTTTTTTTTAAAATTTTGCGACACCCCCGGGACCCTCAGGATTGGGGGTTGCGAAGCAAGGGTTTTAAATTCTTTTACTTTTCCAGTCATATAAAACTCAATTCCTCAAAGGATTTTTTTTTTTTGTTAGTGTTTCTATATTTATGATGTAAATGCTCCCCCTATCTTGTGCTTCCAAGGAGACCCCCCAAAAAAAATTCGCTACTTTAAAAATCATGTTGGAAGGTAACAATAAAGATGCAAAGAAACTTGAAAACCACTTCTGGGAAAGGTTCCTCTTCAGTATGATTCCTCATGTGACTTACTTTAAACCCTTTAAAAAACTTTCGGTATTCTTTGAACACGATACCTTCTCTCCAGTATAGTACCCTGTACAACTAATCCCGATTAAAACAAAAATCTTTGAGACATTTTTTAACACTGATAAGGGTTCTCTCCGTATAGTTCTCATTGACTGACTAAATTTGATTTTGTAGAAAAATCTTTGAGACATTTTGAGAAGATATGGGTTCTCTCCAGTATGAGTTCTATGTGATTCATTTAAACAAGTTTTGAGAAAAGTCTCAAGACATTCTAGCACGATAGGCTTCTCTCCCCGTATAGTTTTCCCCTTTTGACTAACAAATTTGATTTTCAGAAAAATCTTTGAGACATTCTGAAAACTGGGAGGGTTCTCCCAGTAAGTTCTCATGTGATTCATTAAATCAGACTTTCGAGAAAAATCCCCTAGACATTCTTTAAAAAACTGATATTGCTTCCCTCCAGTTTGAGTTCTCATTGACTAACTAAACTTAATTTTGTCGAAAAATTTTTTGAACATTCTGAAAACGATATGGCCTCTCTCCCCTATGATTCTTTATTGATTCATTAAATCAGACTCCAGAAAAGCCCCCTTTAGACATTTTGAACAGTGATATTGCTTTCTCCTCCAGTATGATTTTTTCATTGACTAAATAAATTTGATTTTGTTGAAAAACTTTTAGACATCTAACATTGATATGGTTTTCTCCCCCAGTAGAGTTCTCATGGATTCGTTAAATCAGACTTTTTGAGAAAAGTCTTTGAGACATTCTGAACACTGATAGGCTTTTTCTCCATATATTCTCATGGACTAAATAAATTTATTTTGTCGAAAAGCTTTCAGACTTTTAAAAAACCGAATGGGTTCTCTCCAGATGAGTTCTCATGTGATTGACAAAATTTGACCTTTTAAAAAAAAAAACTTTTAACATTTTTGAACATTGATATTTTCTTCTCTTCATTATGGTTTTTATGTGTCTTTTTATTCTTGATTTTAACCCGGAAAATTTTTCCCGACTTCTGACCTTAAAAAGGGCTTCTCTCCAGTATGAGTTCTCATGTACTGGCTAAACATGACTTTCTAGAAAAGTTTTTTTAGAAAAATTTTAAACACTGATATGGCTTCTCTCCAGATGAGTTTTCAGTTCTTAAAAATCTTGATTTTGTGGGAAAAGTTTTTAACATTCGAACACTTTTTAAAGGCTTTCTCTCCTTTTCTCTGGCGACAAATGGTTTTTCTTTCTTTTCAGCTTCCCTTATGGTTTTTCTCCATATATTCCATTTGACTACTAAAATTGATTCTGTAGAAAAATCTTTCAACATTTTTGAACACTGATATGGCTTCCCCTCCAGTATGAAATTTTTCATGTACAACTAAATTTTAACTCATAAAAAAAATCTTTTAGACTTCTGAAAACAATGAATGGCTTCTCTCCAGAATTTCATTGTCTATTAACCTTAATTTAAAAAAAGTCTTTTTTTTTGAAAAATATTGGTTTTGATTGATTT
Organism: Cherax quadricarinatus; assembly: GCF_026875155.1. Taxonomy (NCBI): domain Eukaryota; kingdom Metazoa; phylum Arthropoda; class Malacostraca; order Decapoda; family Parastacidae; genus Cherax; species Cherax quadricarinatus. The sequence continues at coordinate 23,773,733 of NC_069471.1, read as the reverse complement.
TCCTTTTGGTAGCAATAACAATTTTTAAAAAATTTTAGCACCTCTGAGGTTTTTTTGTCTGTAATAAATTTGGTCTTTCCCCTTTTTGAAATTTTTATGGTTTGTTATCCTAATTGGCCTTGTTTAAAAAAATTACTTTTTTCCCCAAAAGTTTTTTCAAGATTTGGACATAGTAACTAAATTCTAAATGTATTAATGTTTTAACCCCGGGGATTTTGGAATTCTTTTTCCCCAAAAAAAATTTTGGAAAATACTTTTAAAAAAAAACACTAAACCTTGGGTAAAAGTTTTTGGGTTAAAATGTGTGAAACACCTGGAAATTTTTTAAAACCCCCCCTTTAACCATGAAATGTTGCTGAATGTAACTTTGTTTAACACGGGTTGAACTTTTTATCCCATAATTTGGCCATTATAACCCCTTTTTTGTTTACTTTAAAAACTATGTTTTATATTTTTACATTAAAATTTCGTAATTCCCGGTATTATTAAAATTGACACGTAAGGTGTTGTCATTTTATAATACTGATTTTTTTGCCATTAAACATAATTTTGTAAACTCAAGTTTTAACACTGGGTTAATACAATACACCTTGTACAAAGGAAACCTGCATACAATGCCATTTTACCAGAGAATGCAGTACTGAACAAAAAGTATTGCCGAATTGGTATTGATAAAAAGTTTTGGGGGCCCAAATTTTTTAAAAAAGGATACCCCATTTTTTGAACTACAAATCACCTTTGTACCCGGATACCTGTAGTAATTGACCAATGCCCCCCTCCAAAACAGAATGACCGAAAATGAAAAATGAAATTTTTATATTTTAATTAATCATTAGATTATTATTATTTTAAACAACCCCCGCCTTCCCCTATCAGGGCCGTGAAAAAAAAAAACATGTTTATCACCCACCCCTCCGTCTTCCAAGGGGATTTTCAGTTTTGTGAATCCAAAATGCAAAAAACCTCACTTATCCTTTTAGAACAGAAAAGTTTTCAATCCAAAACCCTCCTTAAATTTGGCAGGCCCTGTCTTTGGAAAACCTCCCGATCATTCAGAGGGAGGTAAAAGTACCCACCACCACTCCCTTTAGAGTGCAAAAACTGACTTTTCACCACCATTCCCCTTCAGAGGGGCAAATACGTATTTCTCACCACCACTTCTTTAGAATGTAGGGCCGTACTTTGATGGAAAACTTACAGAATACACTCTTGCAAAATTAGCGTTCTGGCGATATTTTCCGCGCGATTTTTGGGGCCCCCTTTTAGCTCCATTTTTTTTTGGCCAATTTTCCCTTCCAGTCAAACCCAAACCATAGCTATTTTCTAAGACATGGACCCCCCCCTTTTTTCGATA
>NC_069471.1:23746823-23771879 GCF_026875155.1 Cherax quadricarinatus | reverse complement strand
TGCAGATGTGCTGGAATTACCAAGGTGATAGAAGAATTTTTATCCTAGACGGGGGTCATGGGCCCAAAACATCATTTTAAAAATTGCCCTTAAGTGGCCGGCTTTAAACGTGTAGTTGAGCGTATTATTGCTAACTTTAGAAGATTGTGCATTAGACACCTGCTGCAGACGTATTGCAACACCAGTGAAGGTCCGACATCTGCCGAAAGGTGCCACTTTAGTGTTGATGATTTAGCTGCACTGTTGAGGTGTGTGCACCCCTGCCCTCCTGATGATCACACTGAAGAAACACTGTTGAGGAGTGCACAGCCTCACCATACTGTTGATGACACTCAAGCAACACTGTTGAGGAGTGCACAACCTCACCATACTGTTGATGACACTCAAGCAACACTGTTGAGGAGTGCACAGCCTCACCATACTGTTGATGACACTCAAGAATACTGTTAGGAGCACAAGCCTCACCATACTGTTGATGACACTCAAGCAACACTGTTGAGGAGTGCACAGCCTCACCATACTGTTGATGACACTCAAGCAACACTGTTGAGGAGTGCACAACTTCACCATACTGTTGATGACACTCAAGCAACACTGTTGAGGAGTGCACAGCCTCACCATACTGTTGATGACACTCAAGCAACACTGTTGAGGAGTGCACAGCCTCCACCATTTTTTTTTGAAAGTCTAGTTGATGACACTCAAGAAACACTGTTTAGCAGTGCACAGCCTCACCATACTGTTGATGACACTCAAGAAACACTGTTTAGCAGTGCACAACCTCACCATACTGTTGATGACACTCAAACACTGTTGAGCACTGCACAGCCTCACCATACTGTTGATGACACTCAAGAAACACTGTTTAGCAGTGCACAACCTCGCCATACTGTTGATGACACTCAAACACTGTTGAGCACTGCACAGCCTCACCATACTGTTGATGACACTCAAACACTGTTGAGCACTGCACAGCCTCACCATACTGTTGATGACACTCAAGAAACACTGTTACAGCAAGAATTGCAGGTATTATTTACCTTCTTCTGGAAAGTCTTGCGATAATGATAATCTTTATTTCTCTAAAATTACATAATACAGCGGACCCTCAGTTTACGATATTTTTTCATTCCAGAAGTATGTTCAGGTGCCAGTACTAACCGAATTTGTTCCCATAAGGAATATTGTGAAGTAGATTAGTCCATTTGAGACCCCCAAACATACACGTACAAACGCACTTACATAAATACACTTACATAATTGGTCGCATGGGAGGTGATCATTAAGCGGGGGTCCACTGTATAATTAATACAGGAATTCCTGGAGGATATTCTGGGGGTTGACACCCCTGCGACCCGGTCCATGACCAGCCTTATTATAATGTCTTAAGATAGGCTTAAGTTTGCCCAGAATGCTCTATATACATTTTTTCTATACTTTATAGAAAGCCAACTGGTTATGCAGAACATTTTAAATTAACTTATAACTACAAACATTTTTGAGATTATTTTTTTTCAGTACACTGGTCATATCTTGATGAGGCAAAGTGGCCTAAGGGGAATAAAAATTCCTTTTTAAATTTAGTAATTTACGCAGGAGAAGGGGTTACTAGCCCCTTGCTCCCGGCATTTTTAGTCGCCTCTTACGACGCACATGGCTTACGGAGGAAAAATTCTGTTCCCCTTCCCCATGGAAAAGATTAAATTAATTTGCCTGAGTTTTAAAATTTACAATCTCTGGCTCCCTTACCTTCATGTGTTAGTCTTGACTAGTTGATGGACCACGGCAGAGCAGAACATCGTCAAAATTTTTTTATCTCTTATGTGTGGGTTATCTGTGTATTAAGGTGTTCTTCAAGTGCTCTTGATCCAAGGATAAGGATCCACACACCCCATTTCTATAATGAAAGTTGATTACCTCGCACATCCCAGATGTTGTATAACCCTGTGGGTTTTGCTCTTAATGATTATAATGGGAATGGGTCTGTATTTTTGGATAGGACCTGGACCTGGAGGGGGTTTTGGGGTTCAACGCCCCTGTGGCTCAGTTTGAGACCAGGCTGTTACTGCTGGCTGCACGCAAACTGATGTATGAACCACAGCCCAGCTGGTCAGGTACTAACTTTAGTTGCCCGTCCAGTTGTCGAGTTTGTTTTGCCAGATATATCTTTACCTTTGGTATACCTTTGATGAGTTCCGAGAGTTTTGCTCCCAGAGCCCGGCCCTGAGCCAGGCTTGTCTGGCGCTTGCCTGGTTAACCAGGCTATTGCTGTTAGTGGCCTAGCTGATCTGGCACCTGGTGAAGGTAAATGTCCAGTTTATTCTTGAAGGCTTCTACACTTGTTCCAACAGTGTTTGTCCCAGGCAGTGCTTCTTCTAGCCAGTGTTTGTACAAGGCAGTGTTTGTACCAACCAGTGTTTGTACCAGGCAGTGTTTCTTCCAGGCAGTGTTTGTGAGAGGCAATGTATGTACCAGGCAGTGTTTGTGAGAGGCAATGTATGTACCAGGCAGTGTTTGTTCCAGTGTTTGTACCAGGCAGTGTTTGTACAAGCCATTATTCAGGTACTGGGATTTTGGCTCCATTAAGTTCAATTGTTTTTTATTCATTTGAATTTCAATATTTCCAACTTTGGTCATCCTACCTTGATGGAAAACTTGTGATGTATACTCGGAGGTGTTCCAGGGGTCAGTGCCCCTGCGGCCCGGTCCACGACCAGGCTCGCCATGGATCACTGCCTGATCAACTAGGCAGTAAACAAAAAAAAATAAATACCATATTTACATTCTGGTCCTTAACTTATGCTTTTTATATGTGTTTTTACAGGGGCTCAAAAACCAGTCTCCTACCAAACCACCACCACTGGGATGACCAGGTTGTTTTTCAGTCCTCCTTGCAATGTTGCGTCGGCGTTGTGCCCCAGGGGAAGTGTGGGGATCATTTTCATAACTTCAGGATGAGAAGAGGGCTGTGAAGAGATTTATTCTCTGGGTCGCTATGATAAGCTTCCCATGTTGGACCACATAATGACAACATCATTTAATGGATTGCAAGTGAGGTTTCCTTAAATATAATAATTATCTTCATTTCCTGCAAGTACAGTGGACCCCCGCATAACGATTACCTCCGAATGCGACCAATTATGTAAGTGTATTTATGTAAGTTGCATTTGTACGTGTAAGTTTGGGGGTCTGAAATGGCTAATCTACTTCACAATATTTCTTATGGAACAAATTCCGGTCAGTATTTTCTGGCACCGTGAACATACTCTGGAGTGAAAAAATATCGTTAACCCGGGGACCACTGTATAAGCACAAATGTTAAGCAGACCATATTGACATCAATGACATACTACTATAATAGAAAGTCCCCTGTTTATGTACCCATTTTGGGCAAATTAGTCAGTTTGTCTCATCATTCCTGATGCAACATACACCAACAGTTGACTAACACTCAGTAACCTATTACTGATAGGTGAACATGGACAGCAGTGTCTTAAGGAAAATACATCCTAATGTTTCCACCATCCAGTGGATTGACCACAGACTTCATGTGTGACTGAGTGTGCAGCAATCTAGCATCGATATAAGTATTAGAACAGTTGAGCCTGCTCTAGAAATCACACTTAACTGAAGAGTGGATGACAAAGTGAGTCTGCCTAGTAAGGTTATTGAAGCAAAACCTGGGCCAGCTTTCAAAATTTAGGTTAGATATTAGCAGGGTAAAGGAGATTTTGTGTGCTAGGGGCTTGGACTTCCAGCAGGCACTGTGAGCGTGTTTGATAGAGTGAATGGAGACAAATGGTTTTAATACTTTGACGTGCTGTTGGAGTGTGAGCAAAAGTAACATATTTATGAAGGGGTTCAGGGAAACGGCAGGCCGGACTTTGAGTCCCTGGAGTGGGAAGTACAGTGCCTGCACCACTGAAGGAGGGTGTTAATGTTTCAGTTTTTAAGAACTGTAGTGTAAAGCACCCTTCTGGCGGGACAGTGATGGAGTGGAATGATGGTGAAAGTTTTCTTTTCTGGCCACCTTGCTGGTGGGAATCGGCAAGTGGTGATAATAAAAAATAATAAATAAATTATCATTTGGAGGGATAGTTGTGTATCTTTATATGTATATGCTTCTAAACTGTTTGTGTTCTGAGCACCTCTGCAAAACAGTGATTCTGTTGTTAGTGAGGTGAAAGTGTTGTATGATGATGAAAGTATTTTTCTTTTTGGGGAGTTTTCTTTCTTTTTTTGGTCCACCCTGCCATCAGTGGAGACGCCGACTTGTTAAAAAAATATATATAGATATATTTGAGTAAAGAGGGGCTGGATTGAGTGGGACATGCACCATGAGTAATAGGGTTATCAAAGTTTTAATAAGGATTGGCAAGTATTTATTTTAGTGAATTTTTGGGTCCAAAGGTATCTGCAGTAATAAGTCCTTATATATTTTTTCACCATATTTTAAAGAGAACAATTGTTTTATCATTTTCCCAGTGGGCTTCATCCATAAGTAACTCAGGCTGAAGACGAACGTCATTGCCAAATTGTTCGTGTGGGTCAGTGCCGACTCGTTATGGTAACATTGAATAGTTTTTCTACTTGACAACATGCCGCCTACCACAACCAGCTTCTGTATTACCGCAAGAGAGTGTGGCAACAGCAACACGACCGAGGATTGAATGCACTAATGAACAACGACTCTTTGGTAGGTTTCCAGAAATATCCCAGGAGGTATCCCCTGACGAGCCGGCAAAAATAAATTTCGCTCACATTAGATTATACCTAAAAAACAAGATGTAAGGCCCATTATGCCACTAGGAAGAGGTGGAATGTCACCATCGCTTTTGTTAAAGGCTCGTGTTCTGTTAGGCCATCTCAGCAAGGCGCACATGAAAGGAAGTATGAAACAAAATCTTCTTCAGACTTACCAATGCTTGGTGCATGTATACCAAAAAATACTGCAAGGAAAACGTCAACAACCGTTTGTATTTTGTGCGGACGGACATCAGAGATGCTTATGGATCAATTCTACATAATAAATTAGTAGATTTACTGCAGCAGTGGTATGTGAAATTTAGCCCCTACACTGGCATTTGGCCAGTATGTATCAATGAGGATGGGGGCAAGACAGGTAAAAAGATGACTACATACTTCCTTGACCGGAATAACACCCCCCACTTCCACTCATACGTGGCGCAGAGAGACTAGTAGAAGTGTACACACCAGTGATTGTTCAGCCACAGAAAGTTATTGAAGAAATTAAACAACTTTTATGTAAGCTAATATATCTAATGGCTCTAAGCTATTAGGAATTGTTTCGCTGTTGCCCCAGGGGAGGTCCCCTGTCTGCGCCCTCGTGAGTTCTATTAATGCAGCAATGTGTGCAGCTTACTTTTGTCCGATTTAATCATGGCAGCAATGTCCTTTTTCTAGTCTGTTGATGATTTTCTTTCATTTCTGAAAAGCTCGCAGAGAAGCAGAGCAATTCATGGAACATGTGAAGATGGCACCCTGAGTTTATTGTTCAATGAACGAAAGAGAAAACTCTACAAATTCTTGACACACAGATTGAGCCACCGCTTAGTTTTTTGTTGTATAATCGTATGTTTTGAAATCACTCCAACTTTTGGTGAATACCCCACCTAGCCATTGGCTATCCTAAATATACGATGCGCCTAAACACTTACGAAAGCCCTGGAAAATTTGTGAAGGAAAAGGCTTAGGCGGTAACACTGACACGCCTTCAGCCACTCATGCAGATCCATCATACACAAAAACCATGGATCATAGCCACCATGTATGGCGCAGTGGTTTATTGCTGGAGCTAGGCTGTTGGCTAATGTTAAAGCAATGTTTTGAGCACCACGAGGGAAAATCAATGCAAAATTTATTTCACTTATGTTATTGAAGTAGACATAAAGTTTATAGGAAATTCAATCAGTGTTTTCAACGAGAGGATGTCAACTTAACAGTTCCGAAGGTGGTGTTTTGATCAACGATGTCACAGGAGTTTGTACATGATGAACCTGGCCTGGGTTTGCCAAAATGGCCACGAATATATAACAATCTGCGAAGATTTTTGAAGAGAATGCTGGTCAATGTGCCTGGTGAAATGCGAGGCTACTCCCAAACACTCCTTCATGATAACCCAACTCGGTAACCCATGTTTTGTTGCAGACATTTTCAATTATACCACCAGGTAACTATCATCCTCACCTGTCCGCTAGTAACAGGCGAGGAGATAGTTACCCTCTGTCATCTTTACACATTCTCTGGTATCACTTGAAGCTATGTACCAATGGTATCGTCTCTAATAGTCACTATAAAGTTCACTCTACTACTCGCTATCATGGTATCAACCTGATAAGACAAGGTATATCTACCAGTCAAGATCAAGCACCCCTGCCACGTCAGGCTTAATCCCTCAGCCTGACATCAAACTATAAATCCGCGGTTAGAATGATCAGTCAGGTGATGCATAAATCCTCTCCCCCTCGTTAGAAGAGTCAGCTACTACAACAACTCATTCTCCCTCTAATCTAAAGCCTCCATTTACCCAGCAATATCAACCATCCTCACTCACGCATTAAACATACTGTATATTCTGCATATAAAGTCACACTAATACAAATATAAAATTAGCATTAAAAGGTCATAGTGGCCTTTGATGGGAATACCTCTGTGATATGCAATAAAAGGTCTTGAAAAACTCCATATAAAATCAAAGGTTTGAAACCCATACCAATAAAAATCTCAAAAGCCATTCAAAATAAAAGGTCTTCCACTCTAATCGTTTGGTTTCATGCCTATTCCAGATTCTGAAATATTTCTTACAGGCCCCACAAAGAGTTTCTCACTAGCCTACTAGGCCACCATATTAGCACTGATCTTGAATAGATTTTTTTATTTATTGTGATAGTTGCCATTTAATTACCATTTCTTCAGTTAAATTTGTGTTTAACCTTAAACTGTCCAAACGTAGATACGTTTTTTTCAACTTTGCAAGTATGTAAAAAATGTAGACTTTCTTTTTTTTTTTTACATTTGAAAATGTTTAAAAAACACTTTGATCTACGTTTTTTTCGTTATAATTGAAAATATGTTAAAAAAACATAGAATCTACTTTTTGGAGCGCCACGCTGTGAACGTAGATCTGTTTGGACATGTTTAACCCGTAAACGGTCCAAGCAGATCTACGATCATACGCATAGTACTCCAAAAAGAGATCCTACGTTTTTTTTTCATACACATAATTTCCAACATAACAAAAAAACAAAACGTAGAGAAAGTTTTTTTTTACACATTTTTCAAATGTGAAAAAAAACAAAAAAGATCTACTTTTTTTCATACTTTCAAATGTTGAAAAAAACCGTATATATACGTTGGACCGTTTTACGTGTTAAGGTTTTAATATGGCAGTTTAAAGTGATCTGATTTTTAAGAATAAAGTATCTTTAAGTATCTGTAAGGTATCTTTATGTAACTAATAAGTATCTGTAAGGTATCTTTTATTGTAACTATTAGTTCTGTAAGGTAACTTATGTAACTATTCATATCTGTAAAGGTATCTTTATGTAACTATTAGTATCTGTAAGGTATCTTTATGTAACTATTAAGTATCTTTAATGTATCTTAATTTAACTACTCAGTATCTGTTAAGGTAATCTAATGTTAACTATTATAGTATCTGAATGTATCTTTCTGTAACATTCAGTATCTGTTAAGTATCTTTATGCAACCTATTATAACTGTAAGTAATCTTTATGTAACGATTCAGTAATCTGTAGGTATCTTTAATGTAACATAAGTATCTGTAATGTATCTTTATGTAACTATTAGTATCTTGTAAGTATCTTTATGTAACTAATCAGTAATCTGTAAGTATCCTTTTGTAACTATTAAGTATCCTTGAAGGTATTCATATGTAACTATTCAGTACTGTAAAGGTATCTTTATGTAACTATTAGTAATATGTAAGGTATCTTTATGTAACATTAAGTATCTGTAAGGTATCTTTATGTAACTATTCAGGTAAAAAATCTGTAAAGGTATCTTTATGTAACAATAGTATTCTGTAAGGTATCTTATGTAACAATTCATATCGTAAGGTATCTTATGTAACTATATATCTTCAAGGTATCTTATGTAACTATTCAGTATCTGTAAGGTACTTTAGTAACTAATTAGATATCTGTAAGGTATCTTTATGTAATCTAATAAGTATCTGTAAGGTATTAATGTAACTATTCAGTATCTGTAAGGTATCTTTATGTAACTATTCAGTATTTGTAAGGTATCTTTATGTAACTATTAGTATCTGTAAGGTATCTTTATGTAACTATTCAGTATCTGTAAGGTATCTTTATGTAACTATTAGTATCTGTAAGGTATCTTTATGTAACTATTAAGTATCTGTAAGGTATCTTTATGTAACTATAATGCATGTTTATGTTCTGTGTATCTATAAAGTATCTATGATCTATAATGCATCTTTAGGTATATTTAAAGTATCTTTAGTTATCTATAATGTGTCTCTTAAGTATCTATAAGTATATGTATCTAAAGAGTATCTTTATGTTCTGTAATGTATCTACAAAGTATCTTTATATATCTATAAGGCATCCATATGTTTCTATAATGTATCTTTATGTATCTATAAATTATCTTTATCTTCTATACTGTATCTTTAAGGCCTGAGCTTGCTACCACCTGCAGCTCACAAGACTGCCATCCCCACGAGCCCCTTTGAGGCGGGGTAGATGGCAGACCAGAGGCTAGCTTCTCCCTACGAGCCCCGTGAGGGCGGGAATGTGGCTAGGCCTGGGGACAGTTGGTCCCAAAGATGAGGGGGTACTTGTACCTCCTCCCATGGGAGACTTAAGTCTCGAGACACTCCCCAGAGAGGGAGTCAAGGCCGGGTCACCACTACTTGGAAAAGACCCGGGCCGGGAGAATACCGCGAATAAAAAAAAAAAAAAAAGTATCTTTTATGTTTTTTGGTGAATGTATCTTTATGTATCTATAAAGTATCTTTTGTAATCTATATCTTTAAGTATCTGTATCTTTTGTTCTTTATAACTTAATTATCTTAGTATCTGTATCTTTGTTTCTTATAACTTTTAATTATCTTTTATGTATCTTCCTGAAAATGTAATTTTGTACTAGATGAATTTATATATTATAATTCTGTAATTTGCCAGAGATTTTCATTTTTTTAGTTACTAAACATTGGTTTAATGTCTAAGACATTGGTTAATGTATAAGACAATTGGGTTAATTCTAAGACATTGGTTAATGTCTAAGACATGGTTAATGTCCTAAGACATTGTTAATGGCTTAAGACATGGTTAATGGCTAAGACATTGGTTAATGTCTAAGACATTGTTAAAGGCTAAGAACAATGGTTAATGGCAAGACATGGTTAATGCTAAGGGAGACATTTGTTGTAGGATTGTTGTGAAGGTTAGTCTGAGGTATTAGAATAAAGACACTCGCATTATGACCCTCTCGATATCTCCCAGAATTAATCACGGCTAAAAAAGGAATATAAAAACCAAGAGGACCATAATAAGAAAATATGAATATCTAGTATGGTAACTATGCGCTGCTCCCATAAGGGTCACACGGCGAGTTATGGTTAAATATCCAGCACGTGTTGATCCCTTTGGCACTGGGAATAAATGTACGTATTGATTTATTCGTCTTGGGAGTATAACTGGTTCACCCATGAGGGAAACTCCTTTCACTTAGAAGGGATAAGGTAATAGGTTGGTAATTAGCAACTACCCAGGGAGGTACTACCGTCCTGTGTAGTAGGTGTAGATACAACTACCCAGGGAGGTACTACCGTCCCTGTGGTAGTAGGTTTGGTAGATAGCAACCACCCAGAGGTACTACCGCCTGTGGTAGTAGGTTGTAGATAGCAACCACCCCAGGGAGGTACTACCGCCCTGTGAGTAGAAGGTTGGTAAACAGCAACCACCCAGGGAGGTACTACCGTCCTGTGGTAGAAGGTTGGAGATAGCAACACCCAGGGAGGTACTACCATCCTGTGGTATTAGTAGGTAACAGCAACCACCCAGGGAGTACTACCATCATCCTGATGGTATAGGGGTGTTAAACGTCAAACTACACAGGGAGGTACTACCATCCTGTGTAGTAGGTTGGTAACAACAACCACCCAGGGAGGTACTACCATCCAGTGGTAGTAGGTTGGTAAACAACAACCACCCAGTAGGTACTACCATCCTGTGGTAGTAGGTGGTAAACAACAACCACCCAGGGAGGTACTACCATCCTGTGGTAGTAGGTTGGTAAACAACAACCACCCAGGGAGGTACTACCATCCTGTGGTAGTAGGTTGGTAAACAACAACACCCAGGGAGGTACTACCAAATCCTGTGGTAGTAGTTTGGTAAATCAACAACCACCCAGGGAGGTACTACCATCCAGTGGTAGTAGGTGGTAAACAACACCACCCAGGGAGGTAACTCCATCCTGTGGTAGTAGGTTGGTAAACAACAACCAACCCAGGATGTACTACCATCCTGTGGTAGTAGGTTGGTAAACAACAACCACACCAGGGGAATAATACAACAGATATTAATGCCAAATAAACCGACCCACATAAATCAATATGACAACATTTGTATTGGCAAATATACAGGGCCTAAAGTCACCAACAAACAATAAAACACCTTCATCACTGACTGCTCACTGTAGTCAAATGCAGTGTTATGTGCTTTCCAGAGCCCCACGTAAAGGACACTTTGACAACGAAATATAATTTCAGGTTATAACTTAATGTGACAGAAAAACAGGCAAAAAGATGGGAAGTGGTTCATCTGTATGTCACAGAGTCACTCATTTGCTCGAAATTACTAAACACCTGGCCCTGATCCACCACGAGCCTGGTCACAGGGACGGCGGGGGGGGGAACTACCCAGACTCCCTCCAGGTACACCACAAAAGATATATTGAGACACATGTGCAAACACTGGTATCTTTATTGTAGACGTTTCCACCCATCCAGTTGGCCTTTATCATACAAATTCTAGGACATAACCTTAAGACAGGAAACTAGTACAGAAGATGAGGTAATCAGTCCCTCAACCTAATGTAGGTGTCTAAGAGCACCGTAGTCTGGCTACCCTTCCCAATTTCCACCGACGCTACTATATAAGCGTCAAGGTTCCTTGCTTCGCTTCCAGAATCTCCACAACTACGGTGCTCTTCGCACTGCTGCTAGGTTGAGGGACTGATTACCTCATCTTCTGTACATAGTTCTCCTGTCTTCCAGTTATGTCCTGGAATTTGTATTGATAAACCACTTGGGATGGCGACAACGGTCTACAATAAAGATACCCAGATGTTACACATGTGTCTCAATTTCATCTTGTTGGTATTGTATACCATTCTTGTACAAAAGATATAGTTGAAAGTTTTGGCAGCAAAGATTGAAAACCAAAACTTTGTTAAATAAACCATACCCCCGGCCGGGATTGAACACGCGGTCATAGAGTCTCAAAACTCCAGCCCGTCGCGTTAGCCACTAGACCAGCTAGCCGTCATGTTGACGGCAGTGAAGGGACTTGAGCTAGAGTTCGTCACAGCCACGCTAGCTGGAGATTTGTCTGTAAAAACTTGCATTTGTGGTCACAGTGGTGCCTGTGCTAACCTTCCTATGGTGTATAAATATACCTAGTTGATGAATCTATTGTGGCTAGCTGTCCTAGTGGCTAACGTGGCCCCCGGGCTGGAGTTTTGAGACTCTATGACCGCGGGTTCAATCCGGCCGGGTAGTTTTATATTTGCAATCGTGTCATTACGATTTCTTAGTCAAAACCTTGTAATTATGGCGTATACAAGCCCCTTCAAATGACTCCCCTTTCAGTCAGACCTGGAAGAATGTAAACAACTTTCATGGCATGTACAAGTACAATAAAGCACCCAAAGTACTGGGAATGGTTGATTTCCCTTCATTTGTACTCCCTGAAATGCAGGCGAGAAAGATACATGATAATAAACACTTGGAAAATCCTAGAGGGATTAATACTCAACCTTGCACACGAAAATCACTCCCTATGAAAGCAAAAGACTCTGCAGGACGCACCACTACATATAAGAAACAACACAGTGTCAGGGCCCAAGATTGTTCAACTGCCTCCAGCAATACATAAAGGGGATTACCAATAGATGCCTGACTGTCCTCAAAAAGGCACTGGACAGGCACCTAGATCAGTACCTGACTAGCCATGGTGTGGTTTCGTTGGTTTACCTGTAGCCGGCAGCAATCACTTGGTTGAAAGATTCTGATCCACCCAACATCCACAAGGCAAGTCACAAATCTGGGTATACCTGCATGGGGAAGTGAATTCTCAACAACTGGCCATATCCCACAAGGACACGGTGGCCCAAAAAGAAAAACTTCAGCTTTTCTTTTTTAATAAGTTAATTTGTACAATAGAAGGGTTACTAGCTCCTTGCTCTCGACATTTTAGTCGCCTCTTACACACACAGCTTACAGATGAAAATTCTGTTCCACTTCCCAGCTCCAGGAGAAGGCTTACAGGCTTTTCATCTCATCCCTGCATGCACCAGCCTTACCAGAGATTTAACAATGAAAGGAATTCGCAAGAGCAGGCGAAATATACACAAACACTGATCTCGGCTGAGTAGACTTGAATCTACGACCCTTGGAACAAGGTGTGGTGTGTATATATATATTTTTTTTTATTAACACACTGGCCGATTTCCACCAAGGCAGGGTGACCACCAAGGCAGGGTGACCCAAAAAGAAAAACTTTCACTACATTCACCCATCCCTGTCTTGCCAGAAGGGTGCTTTACACTACAGTTTTTTAAACTGCAACATTAACACCCCTCCTTCAGAGTGCAGGCACTGTACTTCCCATCTCCAGGACTCAAGGTCCGGCCTGCCAGTTTCCCTGAATCCCTTCATAAAAGTTAACTTTGCCTCACCACTCCAACAGTCACTCCAATATTAAAAACCATTTGTCTCCATTCACTCCTATCAAACACGCTCACGCATGCCCTGGCTGGAAGTCCAAGCCCACGCACCCAAAACCTCCTTACCCCCCTCCCTCCAACCTTTCCAGGGCCGACCCCTACCCGCCTTCCTTCCACTACAGACTGATACACTCTTGAAGTCAATCTGTTTCCTCCATTCTCTCTACTTGTCCGATCCACCTCAACAACCCTTCCTCAGCCTCTGGACAACAGGTTTTGGTAATCCCGCACTCCTCCTAACTTCCAAACTATGAAATTCTTCTGCATTATATTCACACCACACATTGCCCTCAGACAGACATCTCCACTGCCTCCAGCCTTCCCTCGCGCAACATTCATCACCCATGCTTCACACCCCATATAAGAGCGTTGGTAAAACTACACTCTCATACATTCCCTCATTGCCTCCAAGGACAAAGTTCTTTGTCTTCACAGACCCAAATGCACCACTCATCTTTTCCCCTCATAATTCTTGATTCACCCCACTTTCTAGACCCATCCGCGACACTTCAACCCCAAAAATTGAATACTTCCCCTCCTCCATACTCCTCCCACCAATTGATATCCAATCTTTCATCACCAAATTTTTTGTTACCCTCAAACTTTTTCTTTCTGTTTTCATTTTTAAAATTTTCTTTTTTGCATCCCCCTACCAAATTCACCCACCAACCTTGCAACTTCTCTTCGAATCTCCAAGAGCACAGTGTCATCAGAAAAGACAGCGTGAAAACTCCCCTTTTGTTGATTCTTTTTTTTTTAACCCACGCCCTTGAAAAGACCCTCGCATTTATTTTCCCCCTTACAACCCCACTATAATATATTAAAAAACCAGGGTGACATACACTCCTTGCTCGGCTCTTTTACGGGAAAAAATTTCCCCTTTTTCCCTCATACTCAAAATTGAGCCTCACTATCCTGTAAAAACTCTTCACTGCTTTCAGAAACCTACCTCCTCACCATACACCTGAAACATCTGCCACATTCCCTCCCTATCCACCTGTCTATGCCTTTTCCAAATCCTAAATGCCCCAAAAACCTCTTTAGCCTTCTAAATACTGTTCACTTATGTGTTTCACTGTAAACACCTGGGCCACACACCCCTACCTTTACTAAAGCCTCCTTGTTTTATCTGTATCCTATTTTCTCCCCCCAAGGAAGGTTCCCTTTATGTTGGTGAGGGGTCTTTTATTTTTGGGAATTTGGGTTTTGCTAGTTCCCCAAATTAACTGAAGCCTTCCCTATCCCCCCCGGGGTGTATAATCCCCGGGGTTTTGGCTTCCCCCCTTTTTTATAATAATAAAAATAATAAATCCATTTCGTCTTACCTTTTAAATTCTTTCAATAAAAACTCTACCCCACACTTTCCAGGATACTCAAAGACTTACCCCCAAAATTTTTTCACTCTTTTTATCCCCCTTGCCTTTTACAAAGGAATATGCATGCTCTCTGCCAATCCCTAGGTACCTTTCCTCTTCCATACATTTATTTTAAAGCAAAAACCCCTCCCCAAAAATATATCCCCACCTCTTTAACATTTTTCCCATCTTATCCCCTCAATCCCCGGCTGCCTTACCCCCTTTTATTTTACCTACTGCTCACGAACTTCCCCCCTAATCACAAATGGTTTCTTTCCCACTCCTACAAAATGTTATTTTCCCCCTTGCCCCATACACGAAATCACAGTTTCCCCATCTTTATCAACATTTAACAATTCCTCAAAATATTCCCTCCATCTTCCCAATACCTCTAACTTTTCCATTTAATAACCTCCTCCTATTTTTAACTGACAAATCCATTTGTTCTCTAGGCTTTCTTAACTTGTTAATCTCACTCCAAAACTTTTTCTTATTTTCAACAAAATTTGTTGATAACATCTCACCCACTCTCTCATTTGCTCTCTTTTTACATTTCTTCACCACTCTCTTAACCTCTCTTCTTTTCTCCATTACCTTTTCCCCTCCTTGCATCCTTTCTACTTCTCATATGCTAATTTTTTTCTCCCTATTACTCTCTTTACATCATCGTTCCACCAATCGCTCTTTTTCCCCTCCCGCTCCCACTTTCCTGTAACCACAAAACTCTGCTGAACACTCTAACACTACATTTTTAAACCTACCCTATAACCTCTTCGACCCCATTGCCTATGCTCTCATTAGCCCATCTATCCTCCAATAGCTGTTTATATCTTACCCTAAACTGCCTCCTCTTTTATTTTTAAAAACCCTTTCACCCTCTCTCTTCCCTGATGCTTCTATTCTCCTTGTATCCCATCTACCTTTTACTCTCAGTGTAGCTACAACTAGAAAGTGATCTGATATATCTGTGGCCCCTCTATAAACATGTACATCCTGAAGTCTACTCAACAGTCTTTTATCTACCAATACATAATTCAACAAACTACTGTCATTTCGCCCTATGTCATATCTTGTATACTTATTTATCCTCTTTTTCTTAAAATATGTATTACCTATAACTAAACCCTTTTCCCTCTTTCTCACTTTCTCCCCCCTTTTCCCTTCTTTTCCCCTCTCTCCTTCTACCTTCCCCTTCTCTCTCTTTCTCCCTCTCACTCTCTCCCCCTTTTTCTTTTTCTCTTTCTTTCTCTCTTTCACTAAAAAAAAAAAATGGTTGGGACTCGCAGGAATCAGGGATCAGATGACAATGGTACTGGTAGGGAGGAATGGATGGAGGAGCAGTGGAGAAGGATAGAGCAAGAATGGGAGAGAAAATTAGGAGAGCTTTCTGAAAAAATGGAGAAAGAGCTCTCTGTGAAATGGGAAAAGAGGTTGGAGAAGGAGACGAAGAATTGGGAGGCACAAGTCGAAACTGCAGTAGCCGGGGTAAAGGTCCTAGAATTTGAGGTAAACGGCTGAAGCAAGTCTCAGGGGTAGTGACCAGAGAAGACACACCATACGAAACTGAGGGGCTGAACAGGAAGGAAGGAGATATGAATTATGCTAAGGTCATATCAGCCTGCAAAAAAGGGGCCAGGGGTGGAAGGGAAGAGCAGATGGGTGCAGATGGAGAGGGAGATAGGTCAAATGCTGAGGCACAACCATGCTACCAAGAGCCACGGGAAAAAATAAAGGGAGAAAATGACCACATACAGCCCGGAACCAGAGTCACAGAGGGAGAGGCAATGGAGGAGGAAAGGCCAAAATCAGTGTTTATCCATGGGCTTTGGGAGAGAGAGGAAAGGACACACACTGAAGACGGCAGGAAGAAAGAAGGAGATTGAAAAATCATCACGGAATAGGGGAGAAACAGGGCCCGAGATTGTAAATTTTCCCAAGAATAGGGGGGTACTTGAAGGGGAAAACTGACCGATCAAGCTGATTTCAGACAGAAACAGTGCAGAACAGAATCCCCAAGAGAAACCACAGTTGAAAAGCTCGGAAGAGTACAAGAAGGTTTTCCCTAACAGAGACAGAACAGAGAGAGAGAGCGCTGAGGGAGGGGATAAAAAAGCGAAAGGAGCTAGGAAAGGAGACAAGGATGGAACTAGCAGAGGTCAGTCAGAGCAGAACAGAGCAGCAAGGGCAAGCCCCCACACAACTATCCTCAGAACCCCACAACCTATCACACCCTCCCAACACACAATACAATCCATACCCACAGCTTCCACCCAACCCCCAACCATAGAATCCACAGTATGCTACCAGAATCTCCCACCCCCACAGCCCCCCAAACCACAGTGTGGAAAGGAAACTGAAGGATGGTACACAAACGCTGTTGGAATAAAAACAAGTGGGAGGGATGGCACGAAAGAGTCAAAGAGCATCACCCGACATCATAGCGATCCAGAAACCAAGCTAAGGGATGATAACAGATGCCCTCTTCCAACGGGATACCCGATCCTGAGGAAAGACAGAAGGACAGGGGGGTGGAGGAGTGGCATTGCAGATCAAACACCGATGGAATTTTGATGAGCTGGAGAAGGAGACAGCGGAGAAGAAAGTGATTGCATAGCGGGAACGCTTCACTCTGGAGGTCCCAAGGTGATAATGCAGTGATGTAAAAACCCACCACAGAACAGCAGGAGGCCAAGGCAAGAGTATGACGAGAGCAATAGAGCGATGGTTGACACACTGGCTGCAGTGGCCAGAAGAGCTCATGCAAAGCAGGGCAAAGCTCCTGATCATGGGCGACTTTAACCACAAGGAAACGAATGGGAAAACTTGAGCCACAAGGGAGCCAAGATACATGGAGGGCTAAGATGATGGAGGTGGTACTGGAAAACTTCATGTACCAACACGTAAGGGGCACTACAAGAGAGAGAAGGAGAGGATGAACCACAAGACTGGACCTAGTATTCACCTTGAGTAGTGCGGATATTGGGACATCACATATGAAAGACCCCTTGGGGCCAGCGATCATGTGGTTTGAGCTTCGAAACACAGTAGAGCTACAAGGGAGGGGGGAAACAGGGAAAGGCCCGGAAAAAATTGAACCAAACTACAGGGAAAGGGGGAAAAAAGGAAAGGAACTTTTTGAATGAGGTTCAGTGGGACAGAGAACGGGGGGGAAGCTGTTTAATGAGAGATGGAATTTAGCAACAATGTGCAAGGAGGGGTGAGGAGAGGTTTGTACCCAAGGGGAAAAGGAAAAATGAAAAAGCCAGGGTGACCATGGTTTACCCAAAAATCAAGGAGGGAAAAAAAAAGTGTGCTAGGGAATGGGAGAAATATAAAAGGGAAAGGGCCCCGGGAATAAGGGGGCAGCGTAGAGCCAGAAACGAATATGCACGAAAAAGGGAGGCCCAAAGTCAATATGAAAACGACAAGCACAAAAGCCAAATCTACCCAAGCGTTAACAGAACAGGAAAAAACAACCGCAAGGGCCATAATCTGCTAAGGAAGGAAGGAGGAGGACAAAAAAGAAAAACCGTGAAGTAGTGGAAAACCCTTAAAAAAAACCAAAAGCCTCCAAAAACAAATGGGGCCCCCCTCCCCCAAACCGAGGAAGAAGTGAAAAAAGGGGCTTCTGAGTGAGGAGATACCTCAAAAGAATGGGGCCCTAAACATCTCTCCATGGGGGCCCGAGAGAGGGGCAGAGGGGCATGGGGTTTCCCCTAACAAAAATATTCAAAAACTATCAAACAGGGGGGATGCCTGGGCAAGGGAAACGCAAAGGGGCCAACTTTAAAAAAGGAACAACCCTGAAGCCCCGCCAGTTCCCGCTGTTTTCTCATGGGGTGCTGGGGGTGGGGAAACCCCAGAAAGGAAGACCACCGCAGCCAACAGGGGTTTTGGTGGGGGAAATCCTTTTCACAAACCACGGGATTTTCTATGACATGGTGACAGCAGTAAGAAAAGAGAGAAGGGTGGGGGGATTGCATTTTTTTTGGACTGCAAAAAGGGGGCCTTTTTTGACACATACCAACAAGAGATTAGTGCAAAAAACTGGAGGACCAAGCGGGAAAACGGGAAGGCACGAAATGGCGGGGGAATACTTCAGGAAGACAGCAGCAAGAAATGGTAGTGGTGAGGTGTCAGGGGGGCACCTGTGCCAGCGGGTCCCACAGGGTCGTCTTTAGGGCCAGGCTTTTTTCTGGTATTTTGTGAACGACAGGACGGAAGGAATAACTCCGGGGTGCCCCTTTTGCAGATGACTAAAAGTTAGAAAAATTCACCGATCGAAACAAGCAGAAAAAAGGGATCTGGACGGGGCTGCAGACCGGTCCAGCAACTGGCCCTGGAGTTCAACCCCCCCAAGTGCAAAGTATGGGGATTGGGGAAAAGGGAAAGAAGACCGCGAGGGAGTACATTTAGGGGGCCCCAGAGACTACAAACACACCAGGAAAAAGATTTTGGGGTGAGTAAAACACCGGCCTCCGAAGCGCACATAAACCCAAAAAACTGCTGCAACATATGGGCGCCCTGGCAAACCTCAAACACATTCCGACATCTTAAAAAGGAATCTTCGGGACCCGTACCCTTTAAACGTTAGGCCCATATTGGGAGTATGGGCACCATTTGGAACCCCCACCTAGCCAAAGCATGTAAAGAAATAAGAATTTGAAAAGGGTTTTTTAACAAGACTAGTCCCAGATTTAAAGGGGATGTCCTATGAGGGGGGGCGGGAAATAGGGGGACAGATAACGATTTACAAAATCCCCGAGATAAATTTGACAAGGGGACAAAAAACGGTTTTCCAGAAGGGGACACAGCAACACGGGGCCACATTTGGGAAGCTGAAGACACAGATAATCAAGGATTTTAGGAAGTATTTCTTCAGCCACAGAGAAAATCAGGAAGGGGAATTTTTTTGGGAAAGCGATTATGGAGGCGGATCCATAATGTTTTAAGCAGAGGTAGATAAAGCCATGTTTCAGGAGAGTGCCAGTAGCGACCAGGAAGAGCGGGGCCAGGACTTGGATTCGCCCCCTGCAACCTAAAAATAGGTGAGTACAACACACACACACACACACAACCACAAACACACCAACACAACACACACAACACCCTCCAAGGAAAAAGATTTTGGGGGTGATATAACACCAGGCACTCTCCGACACACTCAACCAAAAAACTGTGCAGCTAGGGGCGCCAGAAAACCTCAGAACACATTCCGACTCTTAATAAGGAATCGTTCAGGACCCTGTACACCGTGTCCACAAAATTTTTTTAAAAAAAATTCAATGATTCAAAGGGCCCAAAAATGGGGAACACCCAGGGAACTCTAGAACTGCAGACACATTCATCCCCTTCAAAACTACCATTAGAAAACATTTATCTCCCTATACACCCCGCAACTAACTACAAATACCACTGGTGGTTTCCACTTCACTCATCACTCATTTTCCATAAACAGAAATATTAAACTCATTTAAAATAAGAATCCTTGATACTCCAAAAATGAAACTATAACTGTGCCAAAAAAAAAACATTCACATTGCTAAACTCACAAACTAGTATTTAGTCACTTTGCCATAATCAACTTTTCCTAAATTTTTAAATTTTAAAATAAAGAATTTAAAATAAGTCGCCCGAAATACCTAGCCATGCTAGGGGTTCTATGGTACGTGTGTAATGCCTAGCCATGTATGTTCTAGTGGTACACTCTGAAAACCTACCATGCTAGGTGTTCTAGTGGGACCTCTGTAAAACCTAGCCAGCTAGGTGTTCTATGGTACACTCTGAATCCTAGGCAGCGGTGTTCTAGTGGACACGTGTAATACCCAGCCATGTAGGTGTTTTAGTGGTAACCCTGAATACCTAGCCAGCTAGGGGTCTAGTGGTACACGGGGTAATACCACCATGCTAGGTTTTTAGGTACACGGTAATCCTAGCCCGCTAGGTTTTCAAATGGGGACAGGTAATCCCCACCATGCTAGGGTTTTTTTGTGGTTCTGTGTAATACCTAGCCCTCAGGGTTTCTAGGGACACTGGTAAAACCTAGCCCGCTATTTTCTAGTGGTACACTGTTAAAACCCCGCCGCAGTTTTAATTGGTACCTGTTAATCCCACCATGCTAGTTTCTAGTGGTACACTGTGTAATGCCTGCCATGCAGGTGTTCTAGTGGGACACCTCTTAACACAATTTTACTACAGTAAACCTCACAATAACCAAATTCTGTAAACTCAGCATTTTAATCCTTATAGAGAAAAACTTTGAATTGAATTTGAAACTGAATATTTGGGGATGGGCACCCGTTTGGAACCCAACCTAGCCAAGCACGAAAAAAAATAGAAAGTGTAAAAAGGGTTTGCAACAAGAATCCCAGAGCAAGAGGTATGCCTACGAGAGAGGTTTAAGGGAAATCGACTTTACGACATGGAGACAGGAGAGTTTGGGGGGGCATGATAATGACATACAAATATGAGAGGAATTTGGCAATGGGCAGAGGGATGATGTTCCAGAATGTGACACGCAACAAGGGGGCACAGCAACGGGGGGCCCCAGCAAACAAGGGGGGCCCAGCAACAAGGGGACACAGCAACAAGGGGACACAGCAACAAGGGGGACAGCAACAAGGGGACACAGCAACAGGGGCCACAGCAAAAAGGGGGCCAACAAAAACAAGGGGCCCCCCGGGGCCCAAAAAAGGGGACCAGCAACAAGGGGACACAAAACCCAAGGGGGCCCCCCACCCAAAAAGGGGACACAGCAAAAAAGGGGAAAACAGCAACAAGGGGAAAACAGCAAAAAAGGGGCCACGGGCCAACAAAAGGGGACACAGAAACCCAAGGGGACCAGCAAAAAGGGGGGCCACAGAAACAAGGGGCCACAAACAACAAGGGGGCCCACAGCAAAAAGGGGACACAGCAAAAAAGGGGGCCCCACAGAAAACAAGGGAACAGAAAGGAAGGGGGGGACACAGCAAAAAGGGCCACAGCAAAAAGGGGGAAAACAGAAAAGGGGGGGCCCACGGGCAAAAAAAAGGGGGAAACAGCCCCCAAAAAGGGGGAAACACAGCAAAAAGGGGGCCCACAGCAAAAAGGGGGACCCCCGAAAACAAGGGGCCACAGCCCCCCCAAGGGAACACGGGAAGTTGAAGACACAAATAAAATCCCCGGGAAATTTTAGGAAGTTTTTCTTGGGTTCACAGAGTAGTTAGGAAGTGGAATGTTTGGGAAGTGAAAATAAATGGGGGTGGGAAACCAAATATTTTAATTTTTAAAGAAGGGGTTATGTTTAAAGCTCATGGGCAGGAAGTGTAAACCCATTTGGTCCATAAAGAGGCAGGGCCCGGGAAAACTGTGAACTCAACCCCCCGCAACCACAACTGGGTAAAGTACACACACACACGGCAAAAAGCCCCCCCTTTCCTTTAAAAAAGGGAAAAAAAACAAAAGGCACACACACAGACCGTGTCAATGAGGGTTTTAAAATAGTATGAAAGTCATGGAAAAATTTTTCCAGGGGGAGAGTGGGGAGCACCTTTGGGGGCGGAACAAGATTATAAACGAAAACCCAGCACGGATTCAGGGGAAGGCAAATCCTGTTTTTCACAAACCTACGGGGGTTTTTAAGTTTAAAGTAAAGAAGCTTGAGGGGAGGGGTGGGGGATTGCTTTTTTCCTTGACGGGCAAGAAGGCCGTGCCCACATTCCTCAAAAGGGGGATTGGTGCAGAAGTTAGAGGTTTCCGGGCGCTTAAAACAGGAAGGGCACGCAATGGTAAAGAGAATACCTGACAGGGAGGAAACCCGCGAGTCATGGTACGTGTTGGGGTTTATCCCCAGGGGGGCACCTGGACGGTGGGGGTCCACCCCACGGGGGCCAGTCCTGGGAAACCAGTGCAAATTTTTGGTTATGTGAACGAAAGAGGGAAGGGATAGACCAGAAAGTGTCCTTTTTTCTCAGATGATGTAAGTTAATGGGGGAAAAATTTAAAAATCAAAGGGGATCAGACAGGACTAAAAAGGGAAAAATGGACAGACTGGACACCCTGGCCCCGGGCAACGGGTTTCCTAAATTTTAAACTCCCCCAAAATTGCAAATTCATAAAAGATCGGGGAAAATTCGGGAAAGACCCCCAGATGGAGTATAGGCTAGGTTGCCAAAGACTGAAAACCTCACAAAGGAGAAAGTTTAGGGGAGTATAATACCAAAGGCATGTCCCCGGAAAGCACCCCATTAACCAGATAACTGTGCGGGAATTTGGGGGGCCTTGGCAAACCTGATAATATTTTTCCCAAAAACCTTTCAGAAAGGGGAACGTTTGGGGGACTGTAAAAACCGGTATGTCAAGGGCCTAGGGGGAACCCAGCCCCAGTTTAGAACCCTCCCTTTGGTCAAACACGTAAAGGGAAATTAGGAGAAAGTGCAAAGGTTTGCAACAATTTTTTAGTTCCAGAGTTTAAGGGAGATATCCCAAGAAGAAAAGGGTTTAAAGGGAAAAACGGACTGAAAGACACGGAGGACAGGAGGGGGTTTTGGGAGAAATGAAAAGGGCATACAAAAAACTGCAGAGAAAAAGATAAGGGTTTACAGAGACAGGATGTTCCGGAGGGGGGAAAAACAGAAACAAGGGGTTTACAATTGAAAAATTGAAGACTCGGGTGAGACCCAAAAAGGGTGTTTGGAAGTAATTTTTTTTAGGCCAAAAAAGTTGTCAAGGGGAATGGAAAAGTCTGGGTAGTGATGTTTGTGGAAGCAGGATCCAAAACATTTTTTAAAGGGGAGAGGTATGATAAAAATTCCCCGGTTCAGGGGGAGTTACCTTGTAGCGACCAAATGAAGACGCGTAGCCGGGGCTTGTACTCCCACCCCCGCAACCTCAACGGGGGTGAGTAACTAGGGAGTTCCCCACACACACCCCACCCCCACACACACACACCCCCACAACAAAGGGTTAGGGGGGAAACGGCCCGACGACAAAAGGAGGCCCGGAGGGTCGGGGGAACTTTATAAAAGACATATAAAATACTGGGGGGAAAAAGACGAGGGGGGGACAAAAAACGGGATGTTCCAGAGATGGGACCCAGACACAAGAGGGCACCCAAAAAGGAAGTTGAAGACCGAAAGAATCAAAGGGGTGTTAGGAAATTTTTTTTTTTCAGTCATAGAGTAGCAGGCCATGGAATAGGGCCCAAAAAAAGTGATGTAATTTTGGGGGGCAGGAAAAACCAACATGTTTTAAGGCGAGGTAAATTTGGGGCTCAGGGGGGGGGAGGGGGGAGAGGGAGGACCTTGTAGCAAAAACAGCGAAGAGGGGGGGGCCAGGAAACTTTTGAAAATCCACCCTTGAAACCCCAAAAGGGAGTACAAATGGGGGGAGTACACCAAAAACAAACACACAAAACACAAAACCCCCACACACACACACAACACACACACCCAAAACACACACACAAACCCCCACACACACACACACACCCCACACCCCACACACACACACACCACACACCACCCCACACCCCACACACACACACACACACACCCCACCCCAACACAAAAAACACACACACACACCAACACACACACACACCACCCCACAAAACACACACACACACACACACACACACACACTCAAACGTTCGGTACCAGGAAAATCTTGTCAGTATTTACACTCCATCAACCACCGCCAATAAACTCCACAATAATAACAACAACACCTGTAAGTGTTATGAGTCGTATTTAAAGAAATATTATTATAAACTGATGGTAAAAAGTGCTATACTTACTACACTCGTAATAAGACAACGGAGAGTTATCTTATTACAAGATTTAAGCAACGCGGGTCCTGCTGTGCATACTTGCCGGATGTATCTCATTGCATGCAATGTGTATCCTTGCAATGTAGTGTTTATTGTAGGTAATAATGCATAGCGACGCTGCCACACTGTGTGTTATTCTGGTCGTTATGTTGTTCGGTGTTGCTGGTGTGTGTGCTCAACTATTTGTAGTTGTAGGGGTCGAGTTACAGCTTCTGTCCCCTGTTCACTGGTCGCTAGTAGGTCTACTCTCTCCTTGCTCCATGAGCTTTATCATACCTCTTCTTAAGGCTGTGTGTGGATCCTGCCTCCACTACATCGCTTCGCAAACTATTCCACTTACTGACTACTCTGTGGCTGAAGAAATACTTCCTAACATCCCTGTGATTCATCTGTGTTTTCAGCTTCCAACTGTGTCCCCTTGTTGCTATGTCCCCTTGTTGCTGTGTCCCCCTTGTTGTTGTGTCCCATCTCTGGAACATCCTGTCTTTGTCCACCTTGTCAATTCCTCCAGTATTTTTATGTCGTTATCATGTCCCCCCTATCTCTCCTGTCCTCCTCATAGGACATACCTCTTAACTCTGGGACTAGTCTTGTTGCAAACCTTTGCACTTTCTCTAGTTTCTTTATGTGCTTGGCTAGGTGTGGGTTCCAAACTGGTGCCGCATACTCCAATATGGGCCTAACGTACACGGTGTACAGGGTCCTGAATGATTCCTTATTAAGATGTCGGATGCTGTTCTGAGGTTTGCTAGGCGCCCATATGCTGCAGCAGTTATTTGGTTGATGTGCGCTTCAGGAGATGTGCCTGGTGTTATACTCACCCCAAGATCTTTTTCCTTGAGTGAGGTTTGTAGTCTCTGGCCCCCTAGACTG
>NC_069471.1:23474323-23741823 GCF_026875155.1 Cherax quadricarinatus | reverse complement strand
CCCTGATGCACTCTTCAGGTACTTGTTTATTTGGCTGGTTTTTGCTGCACTCTAACAGACCTTTCAAGGCAGGTGAAAAATTTCCACCCAGAAAATGTACAGGAACTTTCACGGCGCGATAACGGAGATAAAAAACCTAATTTCTGGGAGCGCTTGAGGTTTCTAAACTGTATTCCCTGGAAAACAGGGGGGAGAGGATACATGATTTATCACCTGGAAAATCCTTTTGAGGGACTAGTACCCAACTTTTCCCGAAAATCATCACTTCGAAAGCAAAAAAAACTTGGCAGCGAGCCCTCCCCCCCTGAAGAGGGGTGTCATAGCCCCTTAAAAGGATCATACAATAGGTCAGGGGCCCCAGGACTGTTCAAAGCCCCCCAGCACCATAGGGGGATTACCCCCGCCCCTGGCAGTCTTCAAGCTGGACGGACAAGCACCCAAAGCGTTCCCGTCAGCCGGGCGTGGCCGTTTCGTTGGTTTGGTGCAGCCAGCAGCAACGCTGGTTGATCAGGTGTGTCCCCCAGGAGGCCTGGTCACAGACCGGGCCCCCGGGGGGGTTGACCCCCGAAAATCTTCCCCGGTCCCAGGTATGATGAAGTTCATGGAGCGGTGATTGTAGGAAGTGAAAAGCCCCGGGCCCGGAGTGTGAAACGACCCCCGCAAACAAATGGCGGGGAGAGAAGCATATGCTGTAAAGGTCCAAGTCGGACCGAAATGTCGTCGTAAACTTTCTCTCCCATGTCCGGATTATTTGTGTATTGCCCCAGTACGGTATTTGTGCCTTTTCTTTCTTTTTTAAAGGTAATGATTGGGAAATAGTTGTCCAAAATTTTATATTTCTTGTACCAAGCTCAGCCATGATACAACGACCCAATGGAGAAAAATCGAGGACCCCAGTGGGAATGAGGTCAACGCCCTCAGGACTGGAAAGAGACGGGAAAAAAAGCCCACGGACTTTAGGTGGGTTGTTGCTGTTGATCCCCAGACACGAATAGCATAAGTGAGGTAGGGATAGATGAATGAATGGTATAGTGTGAGTAGAGGTGATTGTAGTACGTAGTAACGTATCTTAGAGAGGATCCCAACCTTTTGGATACTGTTATGTGTTGGATATGGGTGATGAATTTCAGGTTGCTGACGAGGTGTTGGCCCAGAAATTTACCCTCATTATGTCTGGTAATAAGAGTGTTGCCAGTGATAATATCCGGTTATGCAACACCTGCTCTGCTACCAAACATAATATAGAAGATAAGATAAGATAAGATAAGATTTCGTTCGGATTTTTAACCCCGGAGGGTTAGCCACCCAGGATAACCCAAGAAAGTCAGTGCGTCATCGAGGACTGTCTAACTTATTTCCATTGTGGTCCTTAATCTTGTCCCCCAGGATGCCACCCACACCAGTCCACTAACACCCAGGTACCTATTTGCTGCTAGGTGAACAGGACAACAGGTGTAAGGAAACGTGTCGAAATGTTTCCACCCGCCGGGAATCGAACCCGGGCCCTCCGTGTGTGAAGCGGGAGCTTTAGCCACCAGGCCACCGGGCCACGGGTGGGGATAGAACCCGCGATTAGAGAGTCTCAACACCGTGGTACAAACGGGAACAACAACAGGTGGTATCCCACACGGCCTCCATAACGGAAGTATACCCCACGGAGAAGGGAAATCCTGTTGATAATACTTTTTGTTTTATAGTAAGCAAATTTTCTCAGGTTGCTGAGAAAGTAAATACTATCCCAAGACTTATATATTGGAACAAAAGTCGTATTAAATTTATATTTTAAGTTGGGATATTGTATCACCTGGACAATGATATCCTGACTTTCACTCGGTTTTATTTACAAGTTGTACACTGAGATTATGTATTTATAATACATAATCTATCATGCCTGGGCATTATGGGCAGACTTAATGTAATGGTTTACTGACTACTTAATACTAAAGGTTAGGTAAGGTTCGTCAGGAAACAGGACAAATGTTTCCTAACGCGGGTCTTAGATGATGACCCGCGTTTGGAGCTTTTGGTCACCTGACCGAGGCCTTCCGCTGGCTAACCGGTCCACCCCTTTAAAAATTACGGTCATTTATAACCATTGTCTTAATACTAAAGAAAATTATCATAGTTTAAGTTATACAGAAGTTATATTAATTTTAAATTAATCTAATTTATATAAACAACAGGAAATTATATTTTTAAAACTGCTTTTTATGAAACGTGATTCAATTATATTCCTGTCGACCATGTACAGTAGTTTTAAATTATATTATGGGAATATAACATTGTGGTTTGCTATAAGTAGTTTACAGTATGATAATGTAACTATTGTGTGTAGGTCAGTGTTGTTCCGGTAGTTACAGTATGATAATGTAACTATTGTGTGTAGGTCAGTGTTGTTCTGGTAGTTACAGTATGATAATGTAACTATTGTGTGTAGGTCAGTGTTGTTCTGGTAGTTACAGTATGATAATGTAACTATTGTGTGTAAGTCAGTGTTGTTCTGGTAGTTACAGTATGATAATGTAACTATTGTGTGTAGGTCAGTGTTGTTCTGGTAGTTACAGTATTATAATGTAACTATTGTATGTTTGGTCAGTGTTGTTCTGGTTTGTTACAGTATGAGAATGTAACTATTGTATGTAGGTCAGTGTTGTTCTGGTAGTTACAGTATGATAATGTAACTATTGTGTGTAGGTCAGTGTTGTTCTGGTAGTTCACAGTATGAGAGTGTAACTATTGTGTGTAGGTCAGTGTTGTTCTGGTAGTTACAGTATGATAATGTAACTATTGTGTGAAGGTCAGTGTTGTTCTGGTAGTTACAGTATGAGAGTGTAATTTTGTGTGTAGGTCAGTGGGTTTTTCTGGGGGTTACAGTAGATTTAATGTAACTATTGTGTGTAGGTCAGTGTTGTTCTGGTAGTTCACAGTATGAGAGTGTAACTATTGTGTGTAGGTCAGTGTTGTTCCGGTAGTTACAGTATGATAATGTAACTATTGTGTGTAGGTCAGTGTTGTTCTGGTAGTTACAGTATGATAATGTAACTATTGTGTGTAGGTCAGTGTTGTTCTGGTAGTTACAGTATGATAATGTAACTATTGTGTGTAGGTCAGTGTTGTTCTGGTAGTTACAGTATTATAATGTAACTATTGTATGTAGGTCAGTGTTGTTCTGGTAGTTACAGTATGAGAATGTAACTATTGTGTGTAGGTCAGTGTTGTTCTGGTAGTTACAGTATGAGAATGTAACTATTGTATGTAGGTCAGTGTTGTTCTGGTAGTTACAGTATGATAATGTAACTATTGTGTGTAGGTCAGTGTTGTTCTGGGTAGGTATTTATACTACTGTGTTTTATTAGTAATGTATGAACTTGGTCGTTTAGTCTCGAAGTTTTAAGATTTAGGTAATTGGGAGATTTTTTGGTGAAGTTAAATATTGAGTGTCGAGTATTTAGTCTAGGATAAGTGAGTAAGTGGGTGAGTAAGTGGGTAAGTGGGTGAGTAAGTGGGTAAGTGGGTGTTTAAGTGGGTGAATAAGTGGGTAAGTGGGTGAATAAGTGGGTAAGTGGGTGAATAAGTGGGTGAGTAAGTAACTACTGAACCCATTAATGTTGTGTCTGCAAGAGTATTTGCACGCACTCTGCACTCTACGAGAGTGCAGAGTGCCTGAAAAATTCCAGCCCCCTAAATTGCCCTCACTTGTCACATATAACCTTAAATCTATGAACTCTTGTGTTCTATATATTAAAAAATCACTTCCCAATCAACCTCTTACAAATAAGAGAAAAGAGAGGCTTCAATACCAAAATAATAAAATAATAATAATAATAATAATAATAATAATAATAATAATAATAAAAAATAATAATAATAATAATAATATTTATTACTACCAGTAAATGACACAACTTATACAGACAAAAATAATAATAATAATAATAAAAATAATAATAATAAAAAAAAATAATATTAATATTTATTACTTACCCGTACCGACACAACTTATACAGACCATAATAAAAAATAATAATAATAATAATAATAATTTAAAAATAATTTAATAAATAATAATATTAATAATAATTATATTTATTACCAGTACCTGACACAACTTATACAGACCATAATAATAATAATTTTAATAATAATAAAAATAATAAAAATAATTAATAATAATATAATAATTATATTTATTACTACCAGTACCTGACACACTTATACAGACCATAGCTGACAACCTATGGGCATACTACTATATAGAAAGTTCCTTGTTATGTACAGCATTTCCTGCATATTAGGTCAGTTTTGTCCCCCGGATGCCCCCACACCGTCACCTACACCCAGGATGTGACCCACACCAGTCACCCAACACCCAGGATGCACCCCCACCAGTCCACTAACACCCAGGATGCCACCCACACCAGTCCCCTAAACACCCCGGATGTGACCCCCACCAGTCCCCTAACACCCAGGATGTGACCCACACCAGTCCACTAACACCCAGGATGCCACCCCCCACAGTCCCCCTAAACCCAGGATGTGACCCACACCAGTCCACTAACACCCCGGATGTGACCCCACCAGTCCACTAACACCCAGGATGTGACCCACACCAGTCCACTAACACCCGGATTTTGACCCACACCAGTCCCCTAACCCCAGGATGCCCCCCACACCAGTCCACTAACACCCAGGATGTGACCCACACCAGTCCACTAACACCCAGGATGCCACCCACACCAGTCCACTAAACCCAGGATGTGACCCACACCAGTCCCCTAACACCAGGATGTGACCCACACCAGTCCACTAACACCCAGGGGTGCCCCCCACACCCGTCCAGTAAACCCAGGATGCCACCCACACCCGTTCACTAACACCCAGGATGTGACCCACACCAGTCCACTAACACCCGGATGTGACCCACACCAGTCCACTAACACCAGGATGTGACCCACACCAGTCCACCTAACCCCAGGATGTGACCCACACCAGTCCACTAACCCCGGTGTGACCCACACCAGTCCACTAACACCCAGGATGTGACTCCACCAGTCCACTAACACCAGGATGTGACCCACACCCAGTCCACAACACCCCGGATGTGACCCAAAACCCGTCCACTAACACCCAGGATGTGACCCACACCAGTCCCTAAACACCCAGGATGTGACCCACACCAGTCCACTAACACCAGGATGTGACCCACACCGTCCCCTAACACCCAGGATGTGACCCACACCAGTCCACTAACACCCAGGGGTGTGACCCACACCAGTCCACTAACACCAGGATGTGACCCACACCAGTCCACTAACACCAGGATGTGACCCACACCAGTCCACTAACACCCCGGGGTGTGACCCACACCAGTCCACTAACACCCAGGATGTGACCCCAAAACCAGTCCACTAACACCCCGGATGTGACCCACACCAGTCCACTAACACCCAGGATGTGGGCCCACACCAGTCCCTAACACCCCGGATGTGACCCCCACCAGTCCACTAACACCCAGGATTGTGACCCACACCAGTCCATAACACCCGGATGCCACCCACACCAGTCCCCTAACACCCAGGATGCGACCCACACCAGTCCACTAACACCCAGGATGTGACCCACACCAGTCCACTAACACCCAGGATGCCACCCACACCAGTCCACTAACACCCAGGATGCGACCCACACCAGTCCACTAACACCCAGGATGTGACCCACACCCGTCCCCTAAACACCCCGGGGTGCCACCCACACCAGTCCACTAACACCCAGGATGCCACCCACACCAGTCCACTAACACCCAGGATGCCACCCACACCAGTCCACTAACCTGAATTGAGACTGAATACCTTCCATCCCCCCAACGTGCGCTGTATAATCCTACGGGTTTAGCGCTCCCTCATGATTATGATTATATTGATGGGTGAACACAGACAACCGGTATAAGGAAATACGCTTAATGTTTCCAACCCTTTGCCGGAAATCGAACCCGGACCCTCACCGTGTGAAGAAAGAGAGCTTTTGCCCCCAGGCCACGGGGCACCACGGTGTTAGGATAAGATAAGATAAGATAAGATTTCGTTCGGATTTTTAACCCCGGAGGGTTAGCCACCCAGGATAACCCAAGAAAGTCAGTGCGTCATCGAGGACTGTCTAACCTATTTCCATTGGGGTCCTTAATCTTGTCCCCCAGGATGCCACCCACAACAGTCGGGCTAAACCCCCGGGGGCCCCCTTTTTCTGTAGGTGAAACAGGAAACCCGGGGGTAAGGAAACGTTTTCGAAATGTTTCCCCCCCCGGGAAGAACCCGGGGGCCCCCCGTTTTGTGAAAGGGGGGCTTTTTGCCACCAGGCCACCGGGGGCACTGCCCCCTTTCGTCAAAAATATTTTTAATTGTATTTTTCCCGGGGTAAGTTTAATTATTTTTAGCTTCCAACTTGGCTCGGTTTTGAGCCTACTCTTATTATTGGTTTTATTAAAAATGCAAGCAAAAAAAAATTTTGGGAAAAATCCAGTTTGGTTTAAAGGTAATGGTAATTTAATGATGTTTATTTTTAAAAAGTCATGGGTAAGTGCAAAATTTTTAGGGGCCTTTAAAAACCCCCACTATCTTTGGGGGGTGGGCCTTGATCTGTGTTTGATTTTTTTTTTTTGCTTTAGAAAAGGAAAAATTAACTTTCCTTCACTTGAATAAAGCCGCACTAACTAAGGGCAACTCCACGTTGCTGGTGAGGATGGTTTACTTAAAACCTACTCAAATTGCTGTGTCGAGTACCAGGTAAACCTTTTCTTGAATTAATTTTTAAAATGAGCTATGTCTTGGGGGGCTCCCTTTAAACATTGGGACCAAAGCCCCATTATTCCCTTTTTAAAGGCAAGTCAACAAAAAGCATTTCTCCCAATATTTTTACTAGCTGCTTGTGTAAAAAATCTGAATATTTTATCGTTCTACCCGGGAAATTTAAACCTTCTTGTTCCCCCGGTTTTCATGGCTTCATGCTGGAAAAGGGTGTGAAAATTGCATTACCCCCTTTTCACTTGCCCCACTGCAAACTCATACACTCCCCCTTCCCTTTCCTTTTAAAATTTGTTTTGATGTAGCAAAAAAAAATTTTTAATCATTTTGGGGAAAATTGCCCGGGAAAGGGGTTTTTGGAGGATGGTTTCCGCTGGATTAAAGGTTACCCGTTTCCAAAAGAAAAATGTTTTTTTGGGGTTGTCCAGGGACATAAAAAGTGTAATAAAAAACTTTGAAATTTGGGGGCCCCCCCGGGAGGTGTGCTCTGTTTCCCCCTTATTCAGTATTCGAATTAATGTTTACCCAAATGCTATGCCCCTAGCCCGCCCGATAAAATTTTGATTTGGGGGGTTTTTTAAGGGTAAGATAAAATTTCGTTGGATTTTTTTAACCCCGGGGTTAGGCCCCCAAGGGGGTTTAAACCCAAAAAATTGAAAAAAAATCAGTGGGGTCTTTGAGGACTGTTTAAATTTTTTCCATTGGGGTTTCCCTTAAACTTGTCCCCCCGGATGGACCCCCCGTCGATAACACCCGGTTTTTTATTTGGGTGCTAGGTGAACAGGAAAAAAGGTGTAAGGGAAAAAGTGTCGAAATGTTTCCACCCCCGGGGAAACGAACCCCCGGGGCCCCCCGGGGTGTGAAACGGGAGGGGGTTTAGCCCCCAAAAGGGCCCCGAGGGCCCCGCTGTATTTGATTACACCACCGGGGTTCTCCAACACCCAAAAGATTTTTTTAAAAAGGTCTAGCCCGGTGTCGGACCGGGGGCTGTACCAGAAATGTAAAATTAAAACAGGTATTTAGGTTCCCGGGCCCTTGCTTTGGGCCTGTTGTTAAAGAGACTTTGCGCCAATTTTTAAAAAAAGGTTGAGAGGGACTTAGAGTTTTGTGGGGGCTTACCCCCGGTATGGTGCTAATGTTTTAAAATTTTGGGAAAAAAAATTTTATTTTTGCTTATATTAGAACATTGGATGTTTTTTGCGGCGCCACTTTTCTTGAATCGTGTATGACTGGAAGCTTTGGGGGGTGGAAAAATGCAAAAAAGAGCAAAAGAGGGGCATTTTGGATGCCCTCGTACTGCCAAAAATTTTTTAAAATGCGAAAGAAATTAATATTCCCCAAACAAATTAAAAGGATGTGTTACTGGGGAAAGGGAAAAATCCTTATTGGGGTCAAAATGCTTAGGAAGCCATTCCCAAAAACCCCCGCACAGAAGCCCTCCAAAAATTTCCTTTAGCCCTGGGTGGAAAATCCCCCCAGGGTGGATCGAGGGGGGAAAAACCGGGGAAGACCTCCCCATAACCCCGCGACATGATCTATACAAGTTGAAAAAGGGCATTCTCCGCTCCATGGGGTTTTACCTCATTCCCGATACCATTCCCCCCATTTTCCCCCCAAAAAAATCTTCTTTAAAAAACAAACCCAAAACTTCGTTTTGAAGCCAAAATTTATGCCCAAAACTTATTGATAAATTTTGTCACACAGAACACTCTTTTTACAAAATTAAATTTTGTCGATGGTTTGTTCCCCCAGTCCCCTGGGTGCAGTGGGGTTTCGCTGTTGTCATTCACTGGTGCAGCGGTGTTTCGGCTGTCCCCCCCCCCCCCACAATGGTGACTGGTAGTGCTGCGTTGTCTACACTGGTGCAGCGGTTTGTGCTTTTTGTTGTCATAAATGGGCAGCCCGGTAGTGTTTTGCTGTCATAACTGGGGCAGCTGGTAGTGCTGCTGTCATACACTGGTGCGTGGTTGTGCTGCTGTTGTCTTTTTCTGGTGCAGGTGGTAGTGTGCTGTTGTCATACACTGGGGCAGCTGGAAAATGTGCTGTTGTCATACACTGGTGCAGCTGGGTAAATGTGTTTTTTGAAACAGGGGGCAGTGGAGTTTCCGGGTGTTGGGCAAAACACCTGGTGCAGCTGGTAGTGCTGTTGTTGTTTATACATGGTGAGTGGTAGTGTGCTGGGTTTTCATACATGGTGACGGCTGGTAGTACTGTTTTTTACCTGGTGCAGTGGGGAAAGCTGCTGTTGTCATAATGGTGAGTGGTGTGTTGTTGTTGTCATACCCCTGGTGGCGGGGGTAGTGTTGTTGTTGTTTATAATGGTTTCAGTGGTAGTGTTGTTGGGTTTTCATACACTGGGGTGCAGTGGTTTGTTTTTGTTGTTTTCCCTACACTGGTTTTGGGTGGTAGTGTTGTTGTTTTTAAAACCCCTGGTTGGGGCTGGTTGTGTGTGTTGTTACATGGTGCCGCTGGTAAAAGTGTGTTTTTCCCTACATGGTTTCGCTGGTAGTGTTGTTGTTTTCATACCCCGGGGGGCAGCTTTGGGGTGTTGTTGTTTTTCATACACTTTGGGGCAGGGTAGTGCTGCTGTTTTTCATACACTGGGGGCAGCTGGTAGTGTGTTGTTTTCATACATGGGCCTGGTTTGTGCTGCTGTCGTCACATGGTGGGAGTGGGAGTGTGTGTTGTCATTCCAAAGGGGCGCTGGTAGTGGTGGTCATACACTGGTTTAGTTGGGAGTGTGCTGTTGTCATACCCCTTTGGGGCAGCTGGGTTTGTGTTGTTGTTTTTCCTTTCAAAATGGTTGGGGTGGTATGCTGCTGTTGTTACACTGGGGCGCTGGGGTGGTTGTTGTCCTTCATGGTGCAGGGGTTTGTGTGCCCGTCGTCATCCCCTGGTGAGGGTGGGAGTGCTGGTTTTTGTCTACAAATGGTGAGTTTGGTTTGTGCTGCTGTTGTCATACCCCTGGTGCAAATGGTAGTGCTGTGTTTTCATTCATGGTTTCGTTTGGGAGTGCTGCTGTCGTATACACTGGTTTAGTGGTAGTGCTGCTGTTGCATTTAAAGGTTTCAGCTGGTAGTGTGCTGGTTTTCATACATGGGCAGTGGTAGTGCTGTGTTTCGTAAACTGGTGCAGCTGGTAGTGTGCTGTTGTCATCCTGGTGCAGCTGGTAGTGCTGCTGTTGTCATACCTTTGGGGGCTGTTGGGGTGTGCTGTCGTATACCCCTGGTGCAGGGTGGGAGTGGGTTTTTATTCCCCTGGGTGAAACTGGTAGTGCTGTTGTTGGATACAAAATTTTGGGCAGTGGGGTGTTGTTGTCATACACTGGTGCAGCTGGTTGTTTCTGTTGTTGTATAATGGGGCGTGGGGTGTGTTTTTTGTTTATACATGTGCAGTTTGGTTTGTGCTTCTGTGTCTACCCTGGGCAGCTGGTGTGCTGCTGTTGTCTCCCCTGGTTTTCCGCTGGGGTTGTGTGGGTTTTCATAAAACTGGTTGCAGCTGGTAGTGCTTTTGGTTTTCATACATGGGGGCAGCTGGGTTTTTGTGCTGCGGTTTATACACTGGTTTCAGCTGGTAGTGCTGTTGTATACATGGTTTAAGCTGGTAAGCTGGGGGGGGTTGTCATTTCACTGGGGGCAGCTGGTAGTGCTTTTTGGGTTTTCATACACTGGTGCAGCTGGGTTTGGGCTGCTGTTGTCATACCTGGTTTGAGCGGTGTGGGTGCTGTTGTCATACACTGGTTTTCCGTGGGAGTGCGTTGTTGTCATACATGGTGAGTTTGGGAGTGCTGCTGTTGTAATTTCATGGTTTAGCTGGTAGTGTGCTGTTGTTTATACAAAGGTGCAGTGGTTTTGTGCTGATGTTTTTCTACACTGGGGCAGCTTTTAGTGCTGCGTTGTCATACACTGGTGCCCGCTTTGGGAGTGCTGCTGTCGTCATACATTTGGGGAGCTGGTACTGGGTGTTTTCATCACTGGGGAGCTGGTATTTCTGCTGTTGTTTATCCCTGGGCAGTGGTTTGTTTTGTGTTGTTTGTACATGGTGCAGTGGGGGTGCTGCGCGTTCATACACGGGGGCAGCTGGTATTTCTGTTTTTTCATACCCCTGGTGGGGTGGTAGTGCTGTTGGTTTTCATACATTTTTGCAGCTGGTAGGTGCTGTCGTATACATGGTGGGAGCTGGTAGGCGTTTTTGTCTTTCCCCTGGTGCAGCTGGGAAATGTGCTGTTGCATACAAAATGGTTTCAGGTGGTAGTGTGCTGTTGGGCCTTTCAATGGTGAGTGGTAGGGGGTTTGTTTCATTTTCAATGGTTTTCAGCCTGGTAGTGGGTTGTATACACGGGCAAATGGTTGTGTGCTGTCGTCTCACTGGTGCCGTGGTAGTGCTGTTGTTGTATACAGGGGGCAGTGGTAGTGTGTTGTTGTAAAACATGGTTTCAAATGGTTTTGGGGTGTTGTCATACAAATGGGGCGTGGTTAGTGCTGTTGTTGTATACACTGGTGCAGCGGTTTGTGCTGCTGTTGGGCATCATGGTTTCAGCTTTGGGAGGGCTGTTGTTGGGCAATTTTAATTGGGTGCAGTGGTTTGTGCGGGTGTTGTATACATGGTGCAGTGGGAGTGCTGCTGTTGTCATTTCACGGGGGCGTGGTAGTGCTTTCTGGCTTTTAACATGGGGCAAACTGGTGTGCTGTTGTTGTAACATGGGCAGGTGGTGTGCGCTGGTTTTCATACATGGTGCAGCTGGTAGTGTGCTGTTGTCGTTTCACTGGTTTTCAGTGGTTTGTGCTGCTGGGTCATACACTGGTGCAGTGGTTTGTGTGTTTTTATACATGGTGCGCTGGTAGTGCTGTTTTGTCATACACGGTGAGCTGGTGTGCTGCTGTCGTCATACCTGGTGGCCCGCTGGGGAGTGCTGTTGTTGTCAAAACTGGTGCAGTGGTAGTGTGCGGGTTTTCCTACATGGTTTCAGTGGGGAGTGTGTTTTTGTTTAATGGTGAGCTGGTAGTGGTGTTGTTGGCATACCCTGGGTGCAGCTGGTGTGCGGGTTTTCATAAAACTGGGGCAGTGGTAGTGCTGCGTTGTCATACACGGTGAGTGGTGGGGCTGTTGTTGTCATACACTGGGGGAGTGGTAAATGCTTTTAAGGTTTATACATGGTGCAGGGGTTTGTGTGTGTGTCAAAACATGGGGGCAGCTGGTGTGCTGCTTTGTCATACACTGGTGGGAGCTGGTAGGGGGCTGTTGTTGTCATACACTGGGTGCAGTGGTTTGTGCTGCTGTTGTCATAAAACTGGTGCAGTGGGAGTTTTCTGCTGTCGGGCATACACGGGGGCAGTGGGAGTGCTGTTTTTCAACATGGTGCAGGTGGTGTGCTGTTTGTTGTCATTTCACTGGTGCAGTGGTAGGTTGTTGTCCTACAAAGGGGCAGCTGGGGAGTGCTGTTGTTTTTTTATTTCAGGTGCAGTGGTAGTGCTGTTGTTGTATCACTGGTGGGGCTGGGAGTGTGGGTGTTGTCATACAATGGGTGCAGTGGTAGTGCGCTGTTGTCATACACTGGTGCGCTGGGGAGTGTGCTGTTGTATACATGGTGCGCTGGTAAATGCGCTGTTGTCATACACTGGTGCGGGTGGAGTGTTTTGTTTTATACTGGGGAGCTGGGTAGTGTGTTTTCTTCCCCTGGTGGGAGGGTGGTAGTGCTGTGTTGTCTACACTGGGGCAGCTGGTAGTGTTGTTGTCCCTAAAACTGGTGCAGTGGTAGTGCTGTTTTTTGTTAACATGGTGCAGTGGTAGTGCTGTTGTTGTCAACACTGGTGCAGCTGGTTTTTTTTTGTTTTTGTTTATAACTGGGGCAGCTGGTAGTGTTGTTGTTTTTCATCAATGGTTGGGAGCTGGGAGTGTTGTTTTTGTCTACACTGGTGCAGCTGGGGTGGTGTTGTTTTGTCATACATGGTTTTCAGCTTGGAAAGGGTTTTTGTTGTATAATGGGCAGCTGGTGTGCTGGTTGTATACACTGGTGCAGCTGGTAGTGCTGTGTTGTTAACACTGGTTTTCAGCTTTTGGGAGGTTTTTTTTGTCATAACCCCGGGGCAGTGGGAGTGTTTTTGTTGTCATACACTGGTTTCAGCTGGTAGTGCTGTGTTGTCTACATGGTGCCCGGGTGGGAGTGTTGTTGTGTCTAACTGGTTTCAAATGGTATTTGTGTTGTCATACACGGTGCAGTGGTAGTGTTGTTGTTGTTTATAACTGGGCGTGGTAAGTGCTGTTGTCATACATGGGGCCCGTGGTAGTGTTGTTGTTGTCATTTAATGGTGCGTTTGGGAGTGCTGTTGTTTTCTAACTTTGGTTTCAGTGGTTAGTTTTTGTTTTTTCAAAGGGGGCAGTGGGAGTTTTCTGTTTTTGTCATACATGGGTGCAGCGGTAGTGCTTGCTGTTTTCATACATGGGGCAAACTGGGGAGTGCTGTGTTTTTCAATTTCACTGGGCAGCTGGGGGTGTGCATGGTTTTTACATGGTGCTGCTGGTAAATGTGCTGTTGTTACATGGTGCACGGGGAGTGTGCTGTTGTCGTAAATGGTGCCCGCTGGTAGGGTGCTGTTTTGTTTATACATGGTTTCAGCTGGTAGTGATGCTGTTGTCATACATGGTGCAGTGGTAGTGATGTGTTTTGGTAAAATGGTTTTCAGCTGGTAGTGTGTGTTGTATACACTGGGCAAACTGGTGTGGGTGCTGTCATACATGGTGAAATGGTAGTGCTGCTGTTGTCATACCCCTGGTTTCAGTGGTAGTTTTGTTGTCATAAATTTTTGGGGCCGCGGGTTTGTGCTGCTGTTGTCATACATGGTGCAGCTGGGAGTGCTGCTGTTGTCATAACTGGTGCAGCTTTGGGGTGCTGTTGTTGTCATACATGGGCAGCTGGTAGTGTGCTGTTGTCATACCTTGGGTGCGTGGTAGTGTGCCGTTGCATACAGGTGAGGGGTCTCATGAAGAAATTGGGGGCAGCATAATTTAATGGGCCCCCCCTTTTTTAAAAAGGAAATGTTTGTCGTACTCCTTGCACACAAATGCGTCCCCTGTATAAAATGAACCCGGAAACTGTTGCTTAATTATATTTAAACATTTTGATGAGATGAGATCTGTTTGGGTGTGTTCGGATGCTTGAATGGCTGAATGTCATCCAGTTGGGTGTTGAACCAGCGCAGGTTAAAGTCTGACCCGGAGGGCTTTTTTGTTGTTCAGGCGAAAAACCCTAAAAACGTCCATTTCTTTTTCTCCTAGGGAAACTTTTTAATAAAAAATCCCTTAGAAGGGGGTGTGGTAAGTTATGACTTGCGGGGGAAACAAAAGGGTTTGGGGATCTTACGTGGGTGTTTTGTTAAGTTTATTCGGTACAAATTAATACAAGTTTCTAAATTATTTATTTTTTGGGATCCAAAAGCTGGTTTCCAAGCATTTAGTGCTCCCCGGGGGTACCCCTCCCAAAAAACTAACCCAAAAACCCCTCGTTGCTTAACTTGGTACCCATCCAAGTACTAACCAAAACCCCCGTTGGTTAAAATTGGCACCCATCCAAATTCTAACCAAAAACCCCTCCCTTGTTAATTTTGGTTAAACCCTTCCAAATACTAACCCCAAAAAACCCTCGTTTGCTTAACCTTGTCACCCCTCAAAGTTCTAACCAAAAACCTTTGTTCTTAACTTGGTCACCCATCCGTACTAACCAAAAACCCCTCGTTGTTAAATTGGTCACCCATCCAAGTTTCTAACCAAAAAAAATTGTTGCTTAATGGGTCAACCCCTCCAAAATACTAACCAAACCCCTCGTTGCTTAACTGGGTCCCCCCATCCCAAGTAAAAACCCAAACCCCCCGTTTTTAATTTTTTCACCCATCCAAGTTTCTAACCAAAACCCTTTGTTGCAAAATTTGGGCACCCAAACCAAAATACTAAAAAAACCCCTTGTTGCTTTAAAAAGGGGACCCATCCAAGTACTAACCAAACCCCCGTTGCTTAAAATGGGGGCAAACCCCCCCAAGTACTAACCAAACCCCCGTTGCTTAACTGGGTCCCCATCCCAAATATAAACAAAAAACCCCCGTTGTTAAATTCGCGATTTAGCGGGGAAACGGTTCTTTCAAGGGGGTTTTGGGCCCTTGACTTTCTATATGTGTGTAAAAAGGAAAAATGGTTTAATTAACAAGAAAATCATTTAAAATTAAGTCCTTTTTTAAAAATTTTTTCTTACCCGTTTTTTTAAAATTTTTTTTTTAAATTTATGCTAATGTAAAAATTTAAAATTTTTTTGTACCAAAAGAAAAACCTTTGAAAAAATTACCTGACCTTATTATAACAAGCGCAATTTAATTTAGCCTAATCCAAGTAAATATAATTTAGATAAATTTAAAATAATAAACTGTATGAAGGTCAATTACAGCCTAATGCTGCAGTTAACAATATAAATGACTTTTTCCCAACCATAGGATCAAACCTCCCCAGTAAAATCCCAGGTACCAACGCCGGAGCAAGTGACTACTTAAATGGGAATTTCCCAACCTCCTTGCACCTACCGAGGTCACCGAGGTCACCGAGGATACCTCGATTATCAAGTCGCTTATAAATAAATCAGGGATTCTGTCTCAAGTTCTACCATTATTGTACAAGTCAGCGGCCCATGTCCTTTCGTCTGCTACTTCATTACTTTTTAACAAATCCCTATAGACTATATATATATTTTTTTTATTGTCACACTGGCCGATTCCCACCAAGGCAGGGGGGTCCACCAAGGCAGGGTGGTCCACCAAGGCAGGGTGGTCCACCAAGGCAGGGTGGTCCACCAAGGCAGGGTGGTCCACCAAGGCAGGGTGGTCCACCAAGGCAGGGTGATCCACCAAGGCAGGTGGTCCACCAAGGGCAGGTGGTCCACCAAGGCAGGGTGGTCCACCAAGGCAGGGTGGTCCACCAAGGCAGGGTGGTCCACCAAGGCAGGGTGGTCCACAAAGGCAGGGTGGTCCACCAAGGCAGGGTGGTCCACCAAGGCAGGGTGGTCCACCAAGGCAGGGTGGTCCACCAAGGCAGGGTGGTCCACCAACGCAGGGTGGTCCACAAGGCAGGGTGGACCACCAAGGCAGGGTGGTCCACCAAGGCAGGGTGGTCCACCAAGGCAGGGTGGTCCACCAAGGCAGGGTGGTCCACCAAGGCAGGGTGGTCCACCAAGGCAGGGTGGTCCACCAACGAAGGGTGGTCCACCAAGGCAGGGTGGTCCACAAAGGCAGGGTGGTCCACCAAGGCAGGGTGGTCCACCAAGGCAGGGTGGTCCACCAAGGCAGGGTGTCCACCAACGCAGGGTGGTCCACCAACGCAGGGTGGTCCACCAAGGCAGGGTGGTCCACCAAGGCAGGGTGGTCCACCAAGGCAGGGTGGACCACCAAGGCAGGGTGGACCACCAAGGCAGGGTGGACTACCAAGGCAGGGTGGACCACCAAGGCAGGGTGGTCCACCAAGACAGGGTGGTCCACCAAGGCACGGTGGTCCACCAAGGCAGGGTGGTCCACCAAGGTAGGGTGGACCACCAAGGCAGGGTGGTCCACCAAGGCAGGGTGGACCACCAAGGCAGGGTGGTCCACCAAGGCAGGGTGGTCCACCAAGGCAGGGTGGTCCACCAAGGCAGGGTGGTCCACCAAGGCAGGGTGGTCCACCAAGGCAGGGTGATCCACCAAGGCAGGGTGGTCCACCAAGGCAGGGTGGTCCACCAAGGCAGGGTGGTGCACCAAGGCAGGGTGGTCCACCAAGGCAGGGTGGTCCACCAAGGCAGGGTGGTCCACCAAGGCAGGGTGGTCCACCAAGGCAGGGTGGTCCACCAAGGCAGGGTGGTTCACCAACGCAGGGTGGTCCACCAAGGCAGGGTGGTCCACCAACGCAGGGTGGTCCACCAAGGCAGGGTGGACCACCAAGGCAGGGTGGTCCACCAAGGCAGGGTGGTCCACCAAGGCAGGGTGGTCCACCAAGGCAGGGTGGTCCACCAAGGCAGGGTGGTCCACCAAGGCAGGGTGGTCCACCAACGCAGGGTGGTCCACCAAGGCAGGGTGGTCCACCAAGGCAGGGTGGTCCACCAAGGCAGGGTGGTCCACCAAGGCAGGGTGGTCCACCAAGGCAGGGTGGTCCACCAAGGCAGGGTGGTCCACCAAGGGCAGGGTGGTCCACCAAGGCAGGGTGGTCCACCAAGGCAGGGTGGTCCACCAAGGCAGGGTGGTCCACCAAGGCAGGGTGGACCACCAAGGCAGGGTGGACCACCAAGGCAGGGTGGACTACCAAGGCAGGGTGGACCACCAAGGCAGGGTGGTCCACCAAGACAGGGTGGTCCACCAAGGCAGGGCGGTCCACCAAGACAGGGTGGTCCACCAAGGCAGGGTGGTCCACCAAGACAAAGTGGTTCACCAAGGCAGGGTGGTCCACCAAGGCAGGGTGGACCACCAAGGCAGGGTGGACCACCAAGGCAGGGTGGTCCACCAAGGCAGGGTGGTCCACCAGGGTAGGGTGGACCACCAAGGCAGGGTGGTCCACCAAGGCAGGGTGGACCACCATGGCAGGGTGGTCCACCAAGGCAGGGTGGTCCACCAAGGCAGGGTGGTCCACCAAGGCAGGGTGGTCCACCAAGGCAGGGTGGACCACCAAGGCAGGGTGGTCCACCAAGGCAGGGTTGTCCACCAAGGCAGGGTGGTCCACCAAGGCAGGGTGGTCCACCAAGGCAGGGTGGTCCACCAAGGCAGGGTGGACCACCCAGGCACGGTGGTCCACCAAGGCAGGGTGGTCCACCAAGGCAGGGTGGTCCACCAAGGCAGGGTGGTCCACAAAGGCAGGGTGGACCACCAAGGCAGGGTGGTCCACCAAGGCAGGGTGGTCCACCAAGGCAGGGTGGTCCACCAAGGCAGGGTGGACCACCAAGGCAGGGTGGTCCACCAAGGCAGGGTGGTCCACCAAGGCAGGGTGGTCCACCAAGGCAGGGTGGACCACCTAGGCAGGGTGGACCACCGAGGCAGGGTGGACCACCGACGCAGGGTGGACCACTGAGGCAGGGTGATCCACCGACGGTGGGTGGACCACCGAGGCAGAGTGGACCACTGAGGCAGGGTGATCCACCGAGGCAGAGTGGACCACCGAGGCAGGGTGGACCACCAAGGCAAGGTGGACCACCGAGGCAGGGTGGACCACCAAGGCAGGGTGGACCACCAAGGCAGGGTGGTCCACCAAGGCAGGGTGGTCCACCAAGGCAGGGTGGTCCACCAAGGCAGGGTGGACCACCAAGGCAGGGTGGTCCCACCAAGGCAGGGTGGTCCACCAAGGCAGGGTGGTC
The DNA here is from genome assembly GCF_026875155.1 of Cherax quadricarinatus. Taxonomy (NCBI): domain Eukaryota; kingdom Metazoa; phylum Arthropoda; class Malacostraca; order Decapoda; family Parastacidae; genus Cherax; species Cherax quadricarinatus. The sequence continues at coordinate 23,723,679 of NC_069471.1, read as the reverse complement.
CACCAAGGCAGGGTGGTCCACCAAGGCAGGGTGGTCCACCAAGGCAGGGTGGACCACCAAGGCAGGGTGGTCCACCAAGGCAGGGTGGTCCACCAAGGCAGGGTGGTCCACCAAGGTAGGGTGGACCACCAAGGCAGGGTGGTCCACCAAGGCAGGGTGGTCCACCATTGCAGGGTGATCCACCAAAGCAGGGTGGTCCACCAAGGTAGGGTGATCCACCAAGGCAGGGTGACCCACCAAGGCAGGGTGATCCACCAAGGCAGTGTGACCCACCAAGGCAGGGTGGTCCATCGAGGCAGGGTGATCCACCAAGGCAGGGTGATCCACCAAGGCAGGGTGGTCCACCAAGGCAGGGTGGACCACCAAGGCAGGGTGGACCACCAAGGCAGGGTGGACCACCAAGGCAGGGTGGACCACCGAGGCAGGGTGGACCACCAAGGCAGGATGGACCACCGAGGCAGGGTAGACCACCAAGGAAAGGGTGGACCACCAAGGCAGGGTGGACCACCGAGGCAGTGTGGACCACCAAGGCAGGGTGGACCACCATTTCAGGGTGGACCACCAAGGCAGGGTGGACCACCAAGGCAGGGTGGACCACCAAGTCAGGGTGGACCACCAAGGCAGGGTGGACCACCAAGGCAGGGTGGACCACCGAGGCAGGGTGGACCACCAAGGCAGGGTGGACCACCGAGGCAGGGTGGTCCACCAAGGCAGGGTGGACTACCAAGGCAGGGTGGATCACCGAGGCAGAGTGGATCACCAAGGCAGGGTGGACCACCAAGGCAGGCTGATCCACCAAGGCAGGCTGATCCACCAAGGCAGGGTGGTCCACCAAGGTAGGGTGGTCCACCAAGGTAGGGTGGTCCACCAAGGCAGGGTGATCCACCAAGGCAGGGTTACCCAACAAGGCAGAGTGATCCACCAAGGCAGGGTGGTCCACCAAGGAAGGGTGGTCCACCAAGGCAGGGTGGTCCACCAAGGTAGGGTGATCCACCAAAGCAGGGTGGTCCACTAAGGTAGGGTGATCCACCAAGGCAGGGTGGTCCACCAAGGCAGTGTGACCCACCAAGGCAGGGTGGTCCACCAAGGCAGTGTGACCCACCAAGGCAGGGTGATCCACCAAGGCAGTGTGACCCACCAAGGCAGGGTGGTCCATCATTTCAGGGTGGACCACCAAGGCAGGGTGGACCACCAAGTCAGGGTGGACCACCAAGTCAGGGTGGACCACCAAGGCAGGGTGGACCATCATTTCAGGGTGGACCACCAAGGCAGGGTGGACCACCAAGTCAGGGTGGACCACCAAGTCAGGGTGGACCACCAAGGCAGGGTGGACCACCAAGGCAGGGTGGACCACCGAGGCAGGGTGGACCACCAAGGCAGGGTGGACCACCGAGGCAGGGTGGACCACCAAGGCAGGGTGATCCACCAAGGCAGGGTGATCCACCAAGGTACGGTGGACCACCAAGGCAGGGTGGACCACCAAGGCAGGGTGGACCACAGAGGCAGGGTGGACTATCAAGGCAGGGTGATCCACCAAGGCAGGGTGGTCCACCGAGGCAGGGTGGACCACCGAGGCAGGGTGGACCACCAAGGCAGGGTGATCCACCAAGGCAGGGTGGACCACCAAGGCAGGGTGGACCACCAAGGCAGGGTGGACACCAAGGCAGGGTGGACCACCAAGGCAGGGTGGACCACCAAGGCAGGGTGATCCACCAAGGCAGGGTGATCCACCAAGGCAGGGTGATCCACCGAGGCAGGGTGGTCCACCAAGGCAGGGTGGTCCACCGAGGCAGGGTGGACCACCAAGGCAGGGTGGACCACCGAGGCAGGGTGGACCACCAAGGCAGGGTGATCCACAAAGGCAGGGTGATCCACCTAGGCAGGGTGGTCCACCAAGGCAGGGTGGACCACCAAGGCAGGGTGGACCACCAAGGCAGGGTGGACCACCAAGGCAGGGTGATCCACCGAGGCAGGGTGGACAACCGAGGCAGGGTTTACCACCAAGGCAGGGTGATCCACCGAGGCAGGGTCGACCACCAAGGCAGGGTGGTCCACCAAGGCAGGATGGTCCACCAAGGCAGGGTGGTCCACCAAGGCAGGGTGGTCCACCAAGGCAGGGTGATCCACCAAGGCAGGGTGGTCCACCAAGGCAGGGTGATCCATCAAGGTAGGATGACCCTCCAAGGCATGGTGATCCACCATGGCAGGGTGGTCCACCAAGGTAGGGTGGTCCACCAAGGTAGGGTGGCCCACCAAGGCAGGGTCGTCCACCTAGGTAGGGTGGCTCACCAAGGAAGGGTGATCCACCAAGGCAGGGTGATTCACCAAGGCAGGGTGGTCCACCAAGGCAGGGTGGTCCACCAAGGCAGGGTGGTCCACCAAGGTAGGGTGGTCCACCAAGGTAGGGTGACCCACCAAGGCAGGGTGGACCACCAAGGCAGGGTGGTCCACCAAGGCAGGGTGGTCCACCAAGACATTGTGGTCCACCACGGCAGGGTCGTCCACCGAGACATTGTGGTCCACCAAGGCAGGGTGGTCCACCAAGGCAGGGTGGTCCACCAAGGTAGGGTGGTCCACCAAGGTAGGGTGACCCACCAAGGCAGGGTGGTCCACCAAGGCAGGGTGGTCCACCAAGGCAGGGTGGTCCACCAAGACATTGTTGTCCACCAAGGCAGGGTGGTCCACCAAGACATTGTGGTCCACCAAGGCAGGGTGGTCCACCAAGACATTGTGGTCCACCAAGGGAGGGTGGTCCACCAAGACATTGTGATCCACCAAGGCAGGGTGGTCCACCAAGACATTGTGGTCCACCAAGGCAGGGTGGTCCACCAAGACATTGTGGTCCACCAAGGCAGGGTGGTCCACCAAGGCAGGGTGACCCACCAAGGCAGGGTGACCCACCAAGGCTCCCGGCATTTTAGTCGCCTCTTACAACACACATGGCTTACGGAGGAAGAATTCTGTTCCACTTCCCCATGGAGATAAGAGGAAATAAACAAGAACAAGAACTAGAAAGAAAATAGAAGAAAACCCAGAGGGGTGTGTGTATATATGCTTGTACATGTATGTGTAGTGTGACCTAAGTGTAAGTAGAAGTAGCAAGATATACCTGGTATCCCGCATGCTTGAGACACAAAACAGGTGGTGGGTTGTGGCTTGGTAGGCAAAGCTCTCGCTTCACACGCTGGTGTCCGGGTTCGATTCCAGGCAAGGGTGGAAACATTGGGCGTGTTTCCTTGTACTAGTGTGGGTGGCATCCTGGAGACAAAACTTAACTAATTTGTGGGAAATACTGCACATAATAAGAGAGTTTCTGTATCGCAGTAAGTCATGGATGTCAGCTATGGTCTGTATACCTTGTACATGTACTGGTAGTAAATAAAAGTATATATGTATTATTATTAGTGTGTAGAAACAGCCAATCCGGACGCTGCGGACGTGATGGGCGGAGCCTCAGCATGACTCCACCTATCAGCAGCGAGCAGAGAGGAGACCAGGCGACTATAAAAGCCCCAACATCGCAGAAGTAACTCATACGTAGCTGACGATAAACCCATGGAGACGCCAAGAGAAGGATCCTTGCTGCAAGAAATGGTGCCACACGAGGAGCAAGGTAGAGGTTGGTGGGAGATGTTCAAATGCTTTCTTTGGTCAAAATTCAATTGGATCACAAACATTCAGTACTTGGATCGTGAGAGACAGAGGCAAATTATAGTGGAAACATTTGATGTGATTGTGGTATTTATCGACTCCTTTCACAAAATTTGGAACATATATCAAGAATTGAACCAAGATCATAATTAATTTGGGATATATTTGAACATCACCCCTACCTCTTTTTATTTATTTTTCATTGGAAAGAAAATCTAAAAAAAATATATTTAATCCCAACACACTCAAAAGAACACACACACATGCACACACACAAATACATACATTAGGATTGTATGTATACATTAAAATATATTTCTGTCTCATTCTGTATCTCTTGCTTACTAAATATATTTTTTTTAGAGTTTGTGGTGATCCATGGGTAATATCGTCAGCTAGTATCCTGGGTTGGTGTATTGCTGTAAGATTTTTAACTACAGTAAGACAACAACCTAGAATGCCACCCACTGTAGCAGTGGCGGGTCCCAAGTCCCTAAGGCAGAGGGTAGGTTGTTGTCTTACACTTGTCCTTTCAGGAGCGGTGACTCGACTCCTGCAGCCACAAACAGGTGAGTACACCGGCAGTGGCGGGTCCCAAGTCCCTAAGGCAGAGGGTAGGTTGTTGTCTTACACTTGTCCTTTCAGGAGCGGTGACTCGACTCCTGCAGCCACAAACAGGTGAGTACACTGGCAGTGGCGGGTCCCAAGTCCCTAAGGCAGAGGGTAGGTTGTTGTCTTACACTTGTCCTTTCAGGAGCGGTGACTCGACTCCTGCAGCCACAAACAGGTGAGTACACTGGCAGTGGCGGGTCCCAAGTCCCTAAGGCAGAGGGTAGGTTGTTGTCTTACACTTGTCCTTTCAGGAGTGGTGACTCGACTCCTGCAGCCACAAACAGGTGAGTACACTGGCAGTGGCGGGTCCCAAGTCCCTAAGGCAGAGGGTAGGTTGTTATAATTCTAGTATCTTTATTTACTACCAGTACATGTACAACTTATACAGACCATAACTGACATCTATGATATACTATACTATATAGAAGACCCTTGTTATGCTGAACATTTCCCACAAATTAGGTCAGTTTTGTCCCAGGATGTGACCCACACCAGTCTACTAACACCCAGGATGTGACCCACACCAGTCTACTAACACCCAGGATGTGACCCACACCAGTCCACTAACACCCAGGATGTGACCCACACCAGTCCACTAACACCCAGGATGTGACCCACACCAGTCCACTAACACCCAGGATGCCATCCACACCAGTCCACTAACACCCTGGATGTGACCCACACCAGTCCACTAACACCCAGGATGTGACCCACACCAGTCCACTAACACCCAGGATGTGACCCACACCAGTCCACTAACACCCTGGATGTGACCCACACCAGTCCACTAACACCCTGGATGTGACCCACACCAGTCCACTAACACCCAGGATGTGACCCACACCAGTCCACTAACACCCAGGATGCCACCCACACCAGTCCACTAACACCCAGGATGTGACCCACACCAGTCCACTAACACCCAGGATGCCACCCACACCAGTCCACTAACACCCAGAATGTGACCCACACCAGTCCACTAACACCCAGGATGCCACCCACACCAGTCCACTAACACCCAGGATGTGACCCACACCAGTCCACTAACACCCAGGATGCCACCCACACCAGTCCACTAACACCCAGGATGTAACCCACACCAGTCCACTAACACCCAGGATGTGATCCACACCAGTCCACTAACACCCAGGATGTGACCCACACCAGTCCACTAACACCCAGGATGTAACCCACACCAGTCCACTAACACCCAGGATGTAACCCACACCAGTCCACTAACACCCAGGATGTAACCCAAACCAGTCCACTAACACCCAGGATGCCACCCACACCAGTCCACTAACACCCAGGATGTGACCCACACCAGTCCACTAACACCCAGGATGCCACCCACACCAGTCCACTAACACCCAGGATGTGACCCACACCAGTCCACTAACACCCAGGATGTAACCCACACCAGTCCACTAACATCCAGGATGTGACCCACACCAGTCCACTAACACCCAGGATGCCACCCACACCAGTCCACTAACACCCAGGATGTAACCCACACCAGTCCACTAACACCCAGGATGTGATCCACACCAGTCCACTAACACCCAGGATGTGACCCACACCAGTCCACTAACACCAGGATGTAACCCACACCAGTCCACTAACACCCAGGATGTAACCCACACCAGTCCACTAACACCCAGGATGTAACCCACACCAGTCCACTAACACCCAGGATGCCACCCACACCAGTCCACTAACACCCAGGATGTGACCCACACCAGTCCACTAACACCCAGGATGCCACCCACACCAGTCCACTAACACCCAGGATGTGACCCACACCAGTCCACTAACACCCAGGATGTAACCCACACCAGTCCACTAACACCCAGGATGTGATCCACACCAGTCCACTAACACCCAGGATGTGACCCACACCAGTCCACTAACCCCCAGGATTGACCCACACCAGTCCACTAACACCCAGGATGTAACCCACACCAGTCCACTAACACCCAGGATGTGATCCACACCAGTCCACTAACACCCAGGATGTGATCCACACCAGTCCACTAACACCCAGGATGTGACCCACACCAGTCCACTAACACCCAGGATGTGACCCACACCAGTCCACTAACACCCAGGATGTAACCCACACCAGTCCACTAACACCCAGGATGTGATCCACACCAGTCCACTAACACCCAGGATGTGATCCACACCAGTCCACTAACACCCAGGATGTGACCCACACCAGTCCACTAACACCCAGGATGTGACCCACACCAGTCCACTAACACCCAGGATGAAAACCCACACCAGTCCACTAACACCCAGGATGTGACCCACACCAGTCCACTAACACCCAGGATGTAACCCACACCAGTCCACTAACACCCAGGATGTGACCCACACCAGTCCACTAACACCCAGGATGTGACCCACACCAATCCATTAACACCCAGATACCCATTTTACTGATGGGTGAACATATACAACCAGTGTAAGGAAACACGCCCAACGTTTCTACCCTCGCCGGGAATCGAACCGGGACCCTCACCGTGTGAAGCTGTCGTGGGGTTCGAAAGGAGATAACGAGGGTTGAAGATATACACACTTGTTAGATGGTAACACTATATATTGTCAGACTGTGGTAAGGGAGCCCAACCTGCCTGTAGCTGCCTGGTTGGTCTAAGCGTGGACTGAGGAAGTTACAGAGGTACTCGCACACACATGCGCATCACGTGATGTCACACAAACAGTCACTAGGCCTGGAGTTTACCTGGAGAGAGTTCCGGGGGTCAACGCCCCCGCGGCCCGGTCTGTGACCAGGCCTCCTGGTGGATCAGAGCCTGATCAACCAGGCTGTTGCTGCTGGCTGCACGCAAACCAATGTACGAGCCACAGCCCGACTGGTCAGGAACCGACTTTAGGTGCTTGTCCAGTGCCAGCTTGAAGACTGCCAGGGGACTGTTGGTAATCCCCCTTATGTATGCTGGGAGGTAGTTAAACAGTCTCGGGCCCCTGACACTTATTGTATGGTCTCTTAACGTGCTAGAGACACCCCTGCTTTTCATTGGGGGGATGTTGCATCGTCTGCAAAGTCTTTTGCTTTCGTAGTGAGTGATTTTCGTGTGCAAGTTCGGTACTAGTCCCTCTAGGATTTTCCAGGTGTATATAATCATGTATCTCTCCCGCCTGCATTCCAGGGAATGCAGGTTTAGGAACCTCAAGCGCTCCCAGTAATTGAGGTGTTTTATCTCCGTTATGCGTGCCGTGAAGGTTCTCTGTACATTTTCTAGGTCAGCAATTTCACCTGCCTTGAAAGGTGCTGTTAGTGTGCAGCAACATTCCAGCCTAGATAGAACAAGTGACCTGAAGAGTGTCATCATGGGCTTGGCCTCCCTAGTTTTGAAGGTTCTCATTATCCATCCTGTCATTTTTCTACCAGATGCGATTGATACAATGTTATGGTCCTTGAAGGTGAGATCCTCCGACATGATCACTCCCAGGTCTTTGACGTTGGTGTTTCGCTCTATTTTGTGGCCAGAATTTGTTTTGTACTCTGATGGAGATTTAATTCCCTCGTGTTTACCATATCTGAGTAATTGAAATTTCTCATCGTTGAACTTCATCTTGTTTTCTGCAGCCCACTGAAAGATTTGGTTGATGTCCGCCTGGAGCCTTGCAGTGTCTGCAATGGAAGACACTGTCATGCAGATTCGGGTGTCATCTGCAAAGGAAGACACGGTGCTGTGGCTGACATCCTTGTCTATGTCGGATATGAGGATGAGGAACAAGATGGGAGCGAGTACTGTGCCTTGTGGAACAGAGCTTTTCACCGTAGCTGCCTCGGACTTTACTCTGTTGACGACTACTCTCTGTGTTCTGTTAGTGAGGAAATTATAGATCCATCGACCGACTTTTCCTGTTATTCCTTTAGCGCGCATTTTGTGCGCTATTACGCCATGGTCACACTTGTCGAAGGCTTTTGCAAAGTCTGTATATATTACATCTGCATTCTTTTTGTCTTCTAGTGCATTTAGGACCTTGTCGTAGTGATCCAATAGTTGAGACAGACAGGAGCGACCTGTTCTAAACCCATGTTGCCCTGGGTTGTGTAACTGATGGGTTTCTAGATGGGTGGAGATCTTGCTTCTTAGGACCCTTTCAAAGATTTTTATGATATGGGATGTTAGTGCTATTGGTCTGTAGTTCTTTGCTGTTGCTTTACTGCCCCCTTTGTGGAGTGGGGCTATGTCTGTTGTTTTTAGTAACTGTGGGACGACCCCCGTGTCCATGCTCCCTCTCCATAGGATGGAAAAGGCTCATGATAGGGGCTTCTTGCAGTTCTTGATGAACACGGAGTTCCATGAGTCTGGCCCTGGGGCAGAGTGAATGGGCATGTCATTTATCGCCTGTTCGAAGTCATTTGGCGTCAGGATAACATCGGATAGGCTTGTGTTAACCAAATTTTGTGGCTCTCTCATAAAAAATTCGTTTTGATCTTCGACTCTCAGTCTGGTTAGCGGCTTGCTAAAAACTGAGTCATATTGGGACTTGAGTAGCTCACTCATTTCCTTACTGTCATCTGTGTAGGACCCATATTGTTTAAGTAGGGGCCCAATACTGGACGTTGTTCTCGACTTTGATTTGGCATAGAAGAAATACTTTGGGTTTCTTTCGATTTCATTTATGGCTTTTAGTTCTTCCCGCGATTCCTGACTCCTATAAGATTCCTTTAGCTTAAGTTCGATGTTTGCTATTTCTCTGACCAGTGTCTCCCTACGCATTTCAGATATATTGACCTCTTTTAGCCGCTCTGTTATTCTTTTCCGTCGCCTGTAAAGGGAGCGCCTGTCTCTTTCTATTTTACATCTACTCCTCCTTTTTCTTAGAGGAATAAGCCTTGTGCATACATCGAGTGCCACCAAGTTAATCTGTTCTAGGCATAAGTTGGGGTCTGTGTTGCTTAGTATATCTTCCCAGCTTATATCGGTTAGGACTTGGTTTACTTGGTCCCACTTTATGTTTTTGTTATTGAAGTTGAATTTGGTGAATGCTCCCTCGTGACTAGTCTCATTATGTCGGTCTGGGGCTCCACGCATACATGTCTGAACCTCAATTATGTTGTGATCCGAGTATATTGTTTTTGATATGGTGACATTTCTTATCAGATCATCATTGTTAGTGAAGATGAGGTCTAGTGTATTCTCCAGTCTAGTAGGCTCTATTATTTGCTGGTTTAAATTGAATTTTGTGCAGAGATTTAAAAGCTCGCGTGAGTGTGAGTTTTCATCAGAGCTGCCTCCTGGTGTTATTACTGCAACAATATTATTTGCTATATTCCCCCATTTTAGGTGTCTTAAGTTGAAATCCCCCAGGAGCAAGATGTTGGGTGCAGGAGCTGGAAGATTTTCCAGACAGTGGTCAATTTTTAACAGCTGTTCCTGGAATTGCTGGGATGTTGCATCCGGAGGCTTGTAGACTACCACAATGACTAGGTTTTGGTTCTCGACCTTTACTGCTAAAACTTCCACTACATCATTTGAGGCATTAAGCAGTTCTGTGCAAACAAGTGATTCTGCAATGTACAGGCCAACCCCCCCCCCCCTTTTGCCTGCTCACTCTGTCACATCTGTATAGGTTGTAACCTGGGATCCATATTTCGTTGTCCAAGTGATCCTTTATGTGGGTCTCAGTGAAAGCCGCGAACATTGCCTTTGCCTCTACAAGCAGTCCATGGATGAAAGGTATTTTGTTGTTTGTTGCTGGCTTTAGACCCTGTATATTTGCAAAGAAGAATGTCATCGGACTGGTGGTATTGTTAGTACTGGGGGGGGGGATTTTTTTCCGGCATTAGTATCTGTATCTGTTGGTTTGGAGTGGAGGCCATCGACTGTGGTTCCACTCCAGGAATGACTGGATTTGGTGTATGATCCATACCCCAGCCAGGATTGAACCCGCGGTCATAGAGTCTCAAAACTCCAGCCCGTCGCGTTAGCCACTAGACCAGCTAGCCACAATAAGATTCGTCCAACTAGGTATATTTCTACACCATAGGAAGGTTAGCACAGGCACCACTGTGACCACAAATGCAAGTTTTTACAGACGAATCTCCAGGTAGCGTGGCCGTGACGAACTCTAGCTCAAGTCCCTTCACTGCCATCAACATGACTCACGAAATCGTAATGACACGATTGCAAACAAACCATATGGTTTGTTTGCAATCGTGTCATTACGATTTCGTGAGTCTTGGTGTACGATTTCTGCCATTTCCTGCCAGTTTTTTTTCCTTCCTGGCACTAAAAAACCTCTCCCTCTTGAGTGGCTGTGGCTACCCAGGTTTTCCCATGGCCTGGATGTTTTGTATCTTTTTGTCCCCTTTAGATGGTGTGCCTGGCAATTTAAGTTATAGCAGTCTTTCCTGTACTGAAGAGGTACACATTTCAGGGTGAAAAAGCTTACAGGAAGGGAGTTTGCATTTTCCTGTTGTCATATGGGCATGGCATTTTCTAGGGTGGTCATAGTTGCATGTCCCGTCTGTTTTTCCAGATTTTCCATGTCTGCAGATACCAAGTGCATAGTATGTGCATAGGCTTGGTTTCCATTTGCCTTAGGTTTTGTGACTGTATTCCCTGTTGGTGCATGTTTCCCTGTCTTATTCCTAGTAAGGGATCACATATATAAAACATATGGATGGTACTATGATACTCAGATAAGCTGTACAACACATGTAAGTGGATCAGCAACTATGCTGACAGCTCGGTCATGTTACGTATGTCGTCTCGACATACACTACTATGCTATAGGCTGAACAGGCAGGTGGTTCTGGGCTGATCCTCTACAATAACAAAAACATATGTAACTTAGAACTAATGGATGATATCATAATGGATGTTAACATATGAGTTTTAACGTAATGGGTGTTAACGTAATGAATTTTAACGTAATGGGTGTTAGCGTAATGAGTTTTAACGTAATGCATTACGACTTATAAGAACAAATTATTGTACAATAAGGATGGAATTGATCGATCGATCTGTATTCATGCACTCTACGGATTCTGTGGAAGAATAATTATATTTACAAAGTGAAAGTAATTAACAGCAAGGCAAATCTGGCGCACACAGATCAGTATTGCTAAATTCTCAGAATTCGGAGGGAACGTGAACACAAAAAATTTCTGAAAAACTGATCAGCTAATAACAAGACACACAGTTGACAATTTCATTCATCTCGGACATCTAATTATACAGGTTGTTTACAATTTAAACCCAACTCTGCGAGAGTAAGATTTACACACGCAGAATGGTTATTGTGAAAATTTGTGTGGACTGCCTCCAAGTGAGTCACCTACCCTGGCAAACTCTGTTGACACCAAGCTCTGAGGTGGGTACCTCAGCCTCACAAGTGGCTTATAGGACAGATTTTCACAAATGATTGATGTTGCAAGAAACTCGCCTGCATGCACGTATAAAGGACTAACTTACTTGGTGTTGCAGCATATATCCTGATATTCAACTTCCCTAAGCTTAGCCTTAGCCCCTTTGGACTTCCCCTCAGAAACCACGTGCAACCGGGAGCCTGAATTCCTGCAATATTCAATTGTTATTAGTGACCTGCCTGCATCTCAGAAATTCCTATATCCAAGGGGGTGTGTATCCCCTAGTATAACTATGCAGACACGGACACTAGCTTCCAGACTGACAAGAGACACTGGTACTTACTGGGCATGCACTGCCTGCTGCAACACAGGCCCACAGATCAAACTCACTCACAATTTTCCCCAGACACTGGCCAGAAATCTACAAGATAAAGTGGAGGTCTTGTCTTACTGTATGGGCCTGACGGAGGTCATCTACGGTACATCGAGGTGCCTCTACCAGATTTCCCCAGGTCTCAAATGTGAAGACACTTGGGGGGCGCCGTCTGCTGATCACGGCACGTCTTGTCCAGTTGGTGTCTGTCTTAAGAAGAACGAGCTGGTCTCTCTTCCAGACCCTCGTCTCTTCGTTCAAACTAGGGCTGCCAGTTCTCCCTAGCTAACTTATCCTAGTGTTTGCCTACATTATCAGCCTATTATACTACCTATGTTAAGGTCTTAGGTCTACATTATTATTATCTACAGTTGCCTTAGTAAACCTAATATTAGTGTACTAACAGTAAAACTACCTACTCCTTCCCTGAAGGGCAAATCTATAAATTAAATAAATGCCTACCATCAATCCACTCTGGGAGAGAAATGTGTTTGTTTGGGAAGGTTTAAGGGCCACCCAGCTCAGCCGTTCCATTACGGCCATGCCGGATCTGTCCTGTGGAACTTTAGGGACCAAATAAATTTCCACAATGACCACCAGGATTCAAGCCTACCTATTTGAATTATCCAACGATTTATTGACAAACTTCAGATTTTGTTGTTGTTGCTATTGTTGCTGTGGGTGTTGTTGCTGTTGTTGCTGTTGCTGTGGTTGCTGTTGTTGCTGTGGTTGCTGTTGTTGCTGTTGTTGCTGTGTTGCTGTTGTTGCTGTTGTTGCTGTGGTTGCTGTTGTTGTGGTTGCTGTTGTTGCTGTGGTTGCTGTTGTTGCTGTGGTTGCTGTTATTGCTGTTGTTGCTTTATTGTTGCTGTTATTGGCTGTTGTTGCTTGGTTGCTGTTTGTTGTGGTTGCTGTTGTTGCTGTGGTTGCTGTGGTTGCTGTTATTGCTGTTGTTTGCTGTGGTTGCTGTGTTTGCTGTGGTTGCTGTTGTTACTGTGGTTGCTGTTGTTGCTGTGGTTGCTGTTGTTGCTGTGGTTGCTGTGGTTGCTGTTGTCTGTTGTTGCTGTGGTTGCTGTGGTTGCTGTTGTTGCTGTTGTTGCTTATGGTTGCTGTTGTTGCTGTGGTTGCTGTTGTTGGCTGTGGTTTGCTGTGGGGGTTGCTGTTGTTGCTGTTGTTGCTGTGGTTGCTGTGTTGTTGCTGTGGTTGCTGTGATTGCTGATGTTGTTGTTGGTGTTGCTGCTGTTGTTGCTGTGGTTGCTGTTGTTGCTGTGGTTGCTGTTGTTGCTGTGGTTGCTGTGTTGTTGCTGTTGTTGCTGTGGTTGCTGTGGTTGCTGTTGGTTGCTGTTGTTGCTGTGGCTTGCTGTTGTTGCTGTTGTTGCTGTGTGTTGCTGTTGTTGTTGCTGTTGTTGCTGTGGTTGCTGTGGTTGCTGTTGTTGCTGTGTGTTGCTTGTTGCTGTTGTTTGCTGTGGTTGCTGTTGATGTTTCTGCTGTTGTGCTGTGGTTGCCGTTGTTGCTGTGGTTGCTGTGTTGTGCTGTGGTTGCTGTTGTTGCTGTGGTTGCTGTGGTTGTCTGTTGTTGCTGAGTGTTGCTGTTGTTGCTGTTGTGTGCTGTTGTTGCTGTTGTTGCTGTTGTTGCTGTGGTTGCTGTTGTTGCTGTGGTTGCTGTTGTTGCTGTTGTTGCTGTGGTTGCTGTTGTTGCTGTGGTTGCTGTGGTTGCTGTTGTTGTCTGTTGTTGCTGTTGTTGCTGTTGTTGCTGTGTTGCTGTTGTTGCTGTGGTTGCTGTGGTTTGCTGTTGTTGCTGTTGTTGCTGTGTTGCTGTTGTTGCTTGTGTTGCTGTGGTTGCTGTTGTTGCTGTTGTTGCTGTTGTTGCTGTTGTTGCTGTGGTTACTGTTTTGCTGTTGTTGCTGTTGTTGCTGTGGTTGCTGTTGTTGCTGTGGTTTGCTGTTGTTGCTGTTGTTGCTGTTGTTGCTGTTGTTGCTGTTGTTGCTGTGTTGCTGTTGTTGCTGTGTGTTGCTGTGGTTGCTGTTGTTGCTGTGGTTGCTGTTGTTGCTGTTTTGTTGCTGTTGTTGCTGTGGCTTGCTGTTGTTTGCTGTGGTTACTGTTGTTGCTGTTGGTTGCTGTTGTTGCTGTGGTTGCTGTTTTGCTTGTGTGGTTGCTGTTGTTGCTGTGTTGTTGCTGTTGTTGCTGTGGTTGCTGTGGTTGGTGGTTGCTGTGATTGCTGTTGTTGTTGTTGGTTGTTGCTGCTGTTGTTGCTGTGGTTGCTGTGGTTGCTGTTGTTGCTGTGTTGCTGTGGTTGCTGTTGTTGCTGTTGTTGCTGTGGTTGCTGTTGTTGCTGTGGTTGCTGTTTTTGCTGTGGTTGCTGTGGTTGCTGTGGTTGCTGTTGTTGTGCTGTTGTTGCTGTGGTTGCTGTGTGTTGCTGTGGTTGCTGTGATGCTGTTGTTGTTGTTGTTGTTGTTGGTGTTTGCTGACTGTTGTTGCTGTGGTTGCTGTTGTTTTTGCTGTTTTGCTGTGTGGTTGCTGTGGTTGCTGTTGTTTGCTGTTGTTGCTGTGGTTGCTGTGTTGCTTGTGGTGTTGCTGTGATTGCTGTTGTTGTTGTTGGTGTTGCTGCTGTTGTTGCTGTGGTTGCTGTGTTTTGCTGTGGTTGCTGTGATTGCTGTTGTTGTTGTTGGTGTTGCTGCTGATGTTGCTGTGGTTGCTGTTTGTTTGTTGCTGTTGTTGCTGTGGTTGCTGTGGTTGCTGTTGTTGCTGTTGTTGCTATGGTTGCTGTTGTTGCTGTGTGTTGCTGTTGTTGCTGTGGTTGCTGTGGTTGCTGTTGTTGCTGTTGTTGCTGTGGTTTCTGTGGTTGCTGTGGTTGCTGTGATTGCTGTTGTTGCTGTGGTTGCTGTTGTTGCAGCTGGTTGCTGTTTTTGCTGTGGTTGCTGTGGTTGCTGTTGGTTGCTGTTGTTGCTGTTGTTGCTGTGGTTGCTGTTGTTGCTGTGGTTGCTGTGGTTGCTGTTTTTGCTGTGTTGCTGTGGTTGCTGTGGTTGCTGTTGTTGCTGTTGTTGCTGTGGTTGCTGTTGTTGCTGTTGGTTGCTGTGTTGCTGTGGTTGCTGTGATTGCTGTTGTTGCTGTGTTGCTGTTGTTGCTGTGGTTGCTGTTGTTGCTGCCGTTGTTGCTGTTGCTGTGCTGCTGTTGTTGCTGTTGCTATGCTGCTGTGGTTGCTGTTGCTATGCTGCTGTTGTTGCTGTTGCTATGCTGCTGTTGTTGCTGTTACTAGTTGTTTGTTTTCTGTGTTGTTGTGTTGCTTTGCTGCTGTTGTTGCTGTTGCTATGCTGCTGTTGTTGCTGTTGCTATGCTGCTGTTGTTGCTGTTGCTATGCTGCTGTTGTTGCTGTTACTATTGCTGCTGTTGTTGCTGTTGCTATGCTGCTGTTGTTGCTGTTGCTATGCTGCTGTTGTTGCTGTTGTTGCTTTGCTGCTGTTGTTGCTGTTGCTATGCTGGTTGTTTGTTGCTGTTTTCATGTTGCTGTTGTTGCTGTTACTATGCTGCTGTTTGTTGCTGTTGCTATAGCTGTGTTGTTTCTGTTGCTATGCTGCGTTGTTTGCTGTTGCTATGCTGCTGTTGTTGCGTTTGGTTGCTATGCTGACTGTTGTTGCTGTTACTTGCTGTGTGTTGCTGTTGTATGCTGCATGTTGTTGCTGTTACTAGTGCGCTGTTGTGCTGTTCTATTGCTGCTGTTGTTGCTGTTGCTATGCTGCTGGGTTGTTGCTGTTGCTATGCTAGCTGTGTTGTTGTGTTAACTTTGCTGCTGTTGTTGCTGTTACTATGCTGCTGTTGTTGCTGTTGCTATGCTGCTGTTGTTGCTGTTGCTATGCTGCTGTTGTTGCTGTTACTATTGCTGCTGTGGTTGCTGTTGCTATGCTGCTGTTGTTGCTGTTAGCTATTGCTGCTGTTGTTGCTGTTACTATTGCTGCTGTTGTTGCTGTTACTATTGCTGCTGTTGTTGCTGTTACTATTGCTGCTGTTGTTGCTGTTGCTATGCTGCTGTTGTTGCTGTTGCTATGCTGCTGTTGTTGCTGTTGCTATGCTGCTGTTGTTGTGTTCTTTGCTGTTAAATATGACTGCTTGATTTCTGTTGCTATGCTGCTGTTGTGCTGTTGCTAGGTGCTGCTGTTGTTGCTGTTGCTACTGCTGGTTCTGTGTTGCTTGGGTTAAACCCGATTGCTGCTGTTGTTGCTGTTGCTGCAATGTGGTTTGCTGTTCTATGCTGCTGTGTTGCTGTTACTATGCTGCTGTTGTTGCTGTTGCTATTGCTTGTTGCTGTTGCTATGCTGCTGTTGTTGCTGTTGCTATGCTGCTGTTGTTGCTGTTGCTATGCTGCTGTTGTTGCTGTTACTATTGCTGCTGTTGTTGCTGTTACTATGCTGCTGTTGTAGCTGTTACGCTATGCTGCGGTTCTGCTTTTACTATTGCTGCTGTTGTTGCTGTTGCTATGCTGCTGTATGTTGCGTTACTATGCGCTGTTGTTTGCTTGTTACTATGCTGCGTGTTGCTGTTGCATGCTGCCGGTGTGTGCTGTTGCGATGCTCTGTTGTCTGTTGCTAGCTGCTGTTGTTGCTGTTACTATTGCGCTGTTGTTTGCTGTTAACTATTGCTGCTGTTGTTGCTGGTGCTATGCTGCTGTGTTGCTGTTGCTAATGCTGCTGTTGTTGCTGTTACCTATTGCGGCTGTTTGTTGCTGTTGCTATGCTGCTTGTTGTATGCTGTTTGCTATGCTGCTGTTGGCTGTTACAAATTGCTGCTGTTGGTTGCTGTTTGCTATGGGCTGCACTTGTTGCTGTTGCTATTCAGCTGTTGTTGCTGTTGCATGCTGCTGTGTTGCCAGTTACTATTGCTGCTGTGTTTGCTGTAACAATTGCTGCTGTTGTGCTGTTGCTGCTGCTGGTTGTTGCTGTTGCGAATGCTGCGTTGTTGCTGTTGCTATGCTCTTGTTGTTGCTGTTGCTAAGGCTTGCTGTTGTTGCTGTTGCTATGCTGCTGTTCTTGCTGTTGCTATGCTGCTGTTGTTGCTGTTGCTATGCTGCTGTTCTTGCTGTTGCTATGCTGCTGTTGTTGCTGTTACTATTGCTGCTGTGTTGCTGTTGCTATGCTGCTGGGTTTGCCTGTTGCTATGCTGCTGATGTTGATGTTGCTAGCGCTGTTGTTGGCTGTTACTATTGCTGCTGTTGTTGCTGTTGCTATGCTGCTGTTGTTGCTGTTGCTATGCTGCTGTTGTTGCTGTTGCTATGCGCAGTTGATGCTGTACTAATGCTGCTGTTGTGCTGTTATTACGATTGCTTGCTGTTGTTGCGTTACTATTGCTGTGTTTGTTGCTGTGCTTGCTGCTGTTGTTGCTGTTCACTATTGCTGCTGTTGTTGCCCTTGTTGCTATTGCTGCGTTTGTTGCGGTTACTTGCTGCTGTTTTGCTGTTACTATTGCTTGCTGTTGTTGCTGTTGCTATGCTGCTGTTGTTGCTGTTGCTATGCTGCTGTTGTTGCTGTTACTATTGCTGCTGTTGTTGCTGTTGCTATGCTGCTGTTGTTGCTGTTACTATTGCTGCTGTTGTTGCTGTTACTATTGCTGCTGTTGTTGCTGTTGCTATGCTGCTGTTGTTGCTGTTACTATTGCTGCTGTTGTTGCTGTTACTATTGCTGCTGTTGTTGCTGTTGCTATGCTGCTGTTGTTGCTGTTGCTATGCTGCTGTTGTTGCTGTTGCTATGCTGCTGTTGTTGCTGTTACTATTGCTGCTGTTGTTGCTGTTGCTATGCTGCTGTTGTTGCTGTTACTATTGCTCTGTTGTTGGCTGTTACTATTTGCTGCTGTTTGTTGCTGTTCTATGCTGCTGTTGTTGCTGTGCATGCTGCTGTTGTTGCTGTTGCTATGCTTGCTGTTGTTGCTGTTGCTATGGCTGCCTGCTGTTGTTGCTGTTGCTATGCTGGCTGTTGTTGCCCTGTTACTATTGCTGCTGTGGTTGCTGTTGCTATGCTGCTGTTGTTGCTGTTGCTATGCTGCTGTTGTTGCTGTTACTGTGGTTTCTGTTGTTATTGTTGTGGATGCTGTTCTTGTTACTGACTCACACCAGTCCACTAACACCCAGGATGTAACCCACACCAGTCCACTAACACCCAGGATGTGACCCACACCAGTCCACTAACACCCAGGATGTGACCCACACCAGTCCACTAACCCCCAGGATGCGACCCTACACCCAGTCCGCCACTAACACCCAGGATGTGACCAACACCAGTCACACGAACCACCCAGATGTGACCCACACCAGTCCACTAACACCCAGGATGCGACCCACACCAGTCCACTAACACCCAGGATGTGACCAACACGCATCCACTAACACCCAGATGTACCCACAACCAGTACACTAACACCCAGGATGTGTCTCACACCAGTCCCTCTAACACCCAGGATCGACCCACTCCATCCACTAAAACACCCAGGATGTGGACCAACACCAGTTTCCACTAACACCCAGAAGTGACCCACACCAGTCCCAACCCCCCCCTAAACACCCAGATGACTCACCACCAGTCCTCTAACACCCAGGATGCGACCCCACACCAGTCCACTAACACCCACCCAGGATGTGATCAACACCATCCCACTAACACCCAGGATGTGACCCACACCAGTCCACTACACCCAGGGATGTGACCCACACCAGTCCACTAAACACCCAGGATTAACCCACACCGTCCACTAACAACCAGGATGTGACCCCTCACCAGTCCACTAACACCCAGGATGGTGACCCACACCAGTCCACTAACCACAGAGAATGGTGACTCACACCAGCCCACTAACACCCAGGAGTGACCCACACCAGTCCACTAACGCTACCAGATGTGAACCCACACCAGTCCACTTAACACCCAGGAGTGACCCACACCAGTCCACTAAGAACCAGGGATGTGACCCACTCCAGTCCACTAACAACCCAGGATGTGACCCACACCATCCTCAAACACCCAGGATGTGACCCACATCCAGCCCACTAACACCCAGGATGTACCCACCCAGTCCACTAACACCCAGGATGTGACACACCCCCAGTCCACTAACACCCAGGATGTGACCCACACTCATCCACTAACACCCAGATTGACCCACACCAGTCCACAACACCCAGGATGGGACCCACATGGACCATCCCACTAACACCCAGGATGTTTGACCCACACCAGTCCACTAACAACCCAAGGATGGACCCCACCAGTCCACTATCACCCAGATGTGACCCACAACCAGTCCACTAACACCCAGGATGTGACCACACCAGGTCGCCACTAACACCCAGGATGTGGACCCAAACCATCCACTAACACCCAGGATGTGACACCACACCATCTCTAACACTCCAGGATGTGACCCCACAACCAAGTCCACTAAACTCCAGGAGTGACCCACACCAGTCCACGATCACCCAGATGTGACCCACACCATCCACTAACACCCAGGATGTACCCACAACAGTCCACAACATCCCAGGAGTGAACCCACACCAGTCCACTAACACCCAGGATGTGACCCACACCAGTTCCACTAAACCCAGGATGTAACCACACCAGTCCACTAACACCCAGATGTGACCCACAACCAGTCCACTAACACCCAGGATTGACCCACACCGTCCACTACCTACCCAGATGTGACCCCACACCATCCACTAACACCCAGGATGTGACCCCACACCATCCCACTAACACCCAGGATGTGACCCACACCATCCACTAACACCCAGGATGTGACCCACACCAGTCCACTAACACCCAGGATGTGACCCACACCAGTCCACTAACAACAGATGTGACCCCACACCAGTCCACTAACACCCAGGATGTGACCCACACCAGTCCACTATCACCCAGGATGTGACCCACACCAGTCCCTAACGAACCCAGATGACCCCACACCAGTCCACTAACACCCAGGATGTGACCCACACCCAGTCCACGAACACCCAGGATGTGACCCACCAAAAAAACCCCCAGTTTTTTTTTCCCACTAACACCCCGGATGTGACCCACACCAACCACTAACACCCCAGATGTACCCACTAACCAGTCCCCTAACAACCCAGGAGACCCACACCAGTCCACTAACACCCAGGAAGTGACCCACCACAGTCCACTAACACCCAGGATGTGACCCACACCAGTCCACTTACACTCCAGATGTGACCCCACACCAGTCCACTAACACCCAGGATGTGACCCACACCAGACCACTAACACCCAGGATGGACCCACACCAGTCCACTAACACCCAGGATGTGACCCACAACACCATTCCAACTAACACCCAGGATGTGACCCCAACCAGTCCCACTAACACCCGCCTCAGGATGTGACCCACACCAGTCAACTAACATCCAGGATGTGACCCACACCAGTCCACTAACACCCAGGATGTGGACACACACCAGTCCACTAACACCCAGGATGTGACCCCCACACCAGTCACTAACACCTCCAGGATGTGACCCCACAACCAGTCCACTAACACCAGGATGTGACCCACACCATCCACTAACACCCAGGGATGTGACCCACACCAGTCCACTAACACCCAGGTTGTACCCACACCAGTCCACTAACCCCCTGTATGTGACCCACACCAGTCCACTAACACCCAGGATGTGACCCCACAACAGTCCCACTAACACCAGGATGTGACCCACACCAGTCCACTAACACCCAGGAATTGACCCACACCAGTCCCACTAACAACCCAGGATGTGACCCACACCAGTCCCCAAACACCCTGGAATGTGACCCACACCAGTCCTCAAAACCCCGGATGTGACCCACACCAGTCCACTAAAACCCTGGATGGTTACCCACAACCAGTCCACTAACACCACCCAGGATGTGACCCACACCATCCACTAACACCCAGATGTGACCCACACCAGTCCACTAAACACCCAGGATGTGACCCCACATCAACCAGTCCACTAACACCCAGGAAGTGCCCCACACCAGTCCACTAACACCCCAGGATGTGACCCACACCATCCACTAACACCAGGATGTGACCCACACCATCCACTAACAACCCGAGGATGTTGACCCCACACCAGTTCCCACTAACACCCAGGATGTAACCCAACCAGGCCACTAACACCCAGATGTACCCACACCAGTCCACTAACACCCAGGTGGAAACCCACACCATCCACTAACACAGAGAAATGTACTCACAACCAGCCACTAACCCCCAGGATGTGACCTACAACCAAGTCCACTAACACCCAGGATTGACCCACAACCATTCCACTAACACCCCAGGATGTGGACCCACACCAGTCCACTAACACCCAGGATGTGAACCCACACCATCCACTAACACCCAGGGATGGTGACCCACATCCGTCCACTAAGAACCAGGATGTGAGCCACACCAGTCCCTCTAACACCCAGGATGTGACCCACACCAGTCCACTAACACCCAGGGATGTGAACCACCACGTCAGTCCACAAAGACCCAGGATGTGAGCCACACCATCCCTAACACCCAGATGTGACGCCACACCAGTCCACTAACACCCAGGATGTGACCCACAACCATCCCACAGAACACCCAGATGTGACCCACACCAGTCCACTACACCCAGGTGTGACCCACACCATCCCTAACAACCCAGGATGTTACCCACTACCAGTCCACTAACACCCAGGATGGACCCACAACCAGTCCACTAACCACCCAGGAATGTGACCCACACCCATCCATCCACTAACACCCCCAGGATGTGACCCACACCCGGGTCCACTAACACCCGGATGTGACCCCCACCAGTCCACTAACACCCCAGGATGTGCCACCCACAACCAGTCCACTATCACCCAGATGTGACCCTCACCAGACTCACTAACACCCAGGATGTGACCCACAACCAGGCCACTAACACCCAGAGTTGACCCACGACCAGTCCACTAAACACCCAGATACCCATTTTATACTGATGTGAACAGAGACTACCAGTGTTAAGGAAACACGCCCACGGTGCCCCATGGCACGGGGCACCGTTGTTGTTATGCTTGTACTCCAAGGGGGCGGTGCAATCGATCCCGCAACAATAAATAGGTGAGTTACAACTCCCACCTGGGCACGTGGATCCCTGCAACAGGTTAGTACCACCAGCTGTGGATCCTTCACTGGTTAGTACCACCAGCTTGGGATCCTCACTGGTTGGTACCACACCAGTGTGGTCCTTCACTGGTTAGTACCACCAGCTGTGGATCCCTTTCACTGGTTAGAACCACCAGCTTGTGGATCCTTCTCTAGTGATACCACCACCTGTGGATCCTTCACTTGTTATACCAACCAGCTGTGGAACCTTCACTAGTTAGTACCACCACCTTGGATCCTTCCCAGTTTAGTACCACCATCTGTGATCCTTCCTATTAGTCCACCACCTGTGGATCATTCATAGTTAGTACCACCACCTGGATCCTTCACTAGTTAGTAACCACACCATCCTGTGGATCATTCACGTAGTTAGTACGACCATCTGTGGATCCTTTCACTAATTAGTACCACCACCTGTGGATCATTCACTAGTTAGTACCACCATCTTGGATCCTTCCATTAGTACCACCATCTGTGGATCAATTCACTAGGTAGAGATAACCACCACTGTGGATCCTTCACTAGTTAGTACCAACCACCTGTGGGATCCTTCACTAGTTACTACCACCATCTTTGGGATCATTCACTAGTTAGTACCACCATCTGTGGATTCCTTCACTAGTTTAGTACCACCAGCTGTGGATCTTCCTAGTTTAGTACCACCGAGCGGGGTTCCTTCACTGGTAGTACCACCATCTGTGGATTCTTCACTGTTAAGTAACCACCATCTGTGGATCCATCACTGTCTAGTACCACCATCTGTGGATCCTTCACTTGCTAGAACCACCATCTGTGGATCCTTCACTGGCTAGTACCACCATCTGTGGATCTTCACTAGTTAGTAACCACTCATCTGTGGATCCTTCACTAGTTAAGTACCACCATCTGTGATCCTTTCACTATTAGTACCACCATCCTGTGGATTCCTCCTCACAATTAGTACCACATCGGATCCTTCACTGTTAGTACCCACCATCTGTGGATCCTTCACTTGGTTAGTACCACCATCTGTCGATCCTTCACTGGCTAGTACCACCATCTGTGGATCCTTCACTAGTTAGTACCACCATCTGTGGATCCTTCACTAGTTAGTACCACCATCTGTGGATCCTTCACTAGTTAGTACCATCTGTGGATCCTTCACTGGCTAGTACCACCATCTGTGGATCCTTCACTGGTTAGTATCATCTGTGGATCCTTCACTGGCTACTACCATCTGTGGATCCTTCACTTGCTAGTACCACCATCTGTGGATCCTTCACTAGTTAGTACCACCATCTGTGGATTCTCACTGTCTACTACCACCATTCTGTGGACCTTCACTTGCTATACCAACCATTTGGATCCTTCACTAGTTAGTACCACCATCTGTGGATCCTTCACTAGTTAGTACCACCATCTGTGAATCCTTCACTATTTAGTACCACCATCTGTGGATCCTTCACTAGCTAGTACCACCATCTGTGGATCCTTCACTAGTTAGTACCACCATCTGTGGATCCTTCACTAGTTAGTACCACCATGACTCAAGAAATCGTAATGACACATTACAAACAAACCGTACCCCCGGCCGGGATTGAACCCGCGGTCATAGAGTCTCAAAACTCCAGCCCGTCGCGTTAGCCACTAGACCAGCTAGCCACAATAAGATTCATCCAACTAGGTATATTTCTACACCATAGGAAAGTTAGCACAGGCACCTCTGTGACCACAAATGCAAGTTTTTACAGACGAATCTCCAGCTAGCGTGGCCGTGACGAACTCTAGCTCAAGTCCCTTCACTGCTAGAGTTCGTCACGGTCACGCTAGCTGGAGATTCGTCTGTAAAAACTTGCATTTGTGGTCACAGTGGTGCCTGTGCTAACCTTCCTATGGTGTAGAAATATACCTAGTTGGATGAATCTTATTGTGGCTAGCTGGTCTAGTGGCTAACGCGACGGGCTGGTGGTCTGGTGGCTAAAGCTCCCGCTTCACACACGGAGGGCCCGGGTTCGATTCCCGGCGGGTGGAAATTCCGACACGTTTCCTTACACCTATTGTCCTGTTCACCTAGCAGCAAATAGGTACCTGGGTGTTAGTCGACTGGTGTGGGTCGCATCCTGGGGGACAAGATTAAGGACCACAATGGAAATAAGTTAGACAGTCCTCGATGACGCACTGACTTTCTTGGGTTATCCTGGGTGGCTAACCCTCCGGGGTTAAAAATCCGAACGAAATCTTATCTCTTATCTTATGACCGCGGGTTCAATCCCGGCCGGGGGTATGGTTTAGTACCACCATCTGTGGATCCTTCACTAGTTAGTACCACCATCTGTGGATCCTTCACTAGTTAGTACCACCATCTGTGGATCCTTCACTAGTTAGTACCACCATCTCTGGATCCTTCACTAGTTAGTACCACCATCTCTGGATCCTTCACCAGGCCCCATAGCCTGGTGACAAAGGCTCTCACTTCACACACTGAGGGTCCAGGTTCGATACCCTGCAAGGGTGGTAACATTGTTTCCTTACACCTGTTGTCTATGTTCACCTAGCAGTAAATAGGTACCTGGGTGTTAGTGGACTGGTGTGGGTCACATCCACGGGGGTCAACACCCCCTTGGCTCGGTCTGAGACCAAGAATCATGGTGGATCAGGGTCTAATCAACCAGGCTGTTACTGCTGGCCGCACGCAAGCTGACGTACAAACCACGACCCGGTTGGTCAGGTACTGACATTAGGTGCCTGTCCGTCTTTGTAATTAATATCTTATAGCATGTAAACCACACATTGTAAGCTTGACAAGGAAATACTAAACATTTGTATTTGCATAATTCAGGAGGTCCGAAATGTGTTTGTAAGTTGAGACTTAGTGTACTGGACCGCCAGGGCCGAATTACTGCATAGGCAAACTAGGCATTTGCCTAGGGCCCCGCGCATTTGGGGGCCCCGCGGTCCAAGGGGTTCAGGGGTTCATCCAAGACTGCGCACATGGTGCAAGTGCAAAGGGGTCCCTACCTAAAAAGTTCAAGTGTTTGGAGAGTAAAATTGATTTTTAAAAATTAATAAAAACGAAAATAAATAATGAAATAAATAAAATAAAAATAAATAAACCTAACCATAGATGGCAACACTCAACATGCCTTTGTTTACATCAGAACAGCTGTGTTTTCCCGCTAATGGGTGAGTATGGGAGATTCCTCTCCAATTTTCTGTAGTAATTACACGTTATCTAGACTTGTACTGTGACAAATTAACTGAAGTGTTGTTGATAGACATTGATGTGTATGGATAAATGTTTGTTTTCGCCTCTAAATGTTAAGGGAGGTACCTGATAGGGTTACTTGACCAGTAAAGACGCATGGACCAGTAAAGACGTATTTTTGGTAAAAATACTATAAAGAAAAACCTAAAAACGCAAACTGACTTCCGTTTGTAGGTTTTAAAAGCACTTTGTCCTGTCTTTAAGTCTTTATCATTTCAATAACAGATCTCAATTGATTGATGTTCTACATCACTTCTGTCGCAAATGCTTAGTTTTCAAGTTGCGACGGAAGTGATGTAGAACATCAATTAATTTACTACATATTTCCCCAGAAACACATAAGCCACATCAGAAAAATCGTTGGTTGGGTGAAACTGAAAATTGTCCCTGCATTCTTTAATTCTCATGTCCTTAACTATGGTGGTAGGCCATATATCATGCAAAACATAATGATTAGTTTAGTTATGAAAATGGTAATATAAATACCATTGTGCATTGTTCTTGGACTCAGTATGATTTCTGTTTAATTAAATTGGAGATCAAGGAGGATGAATTAGTAAAATATTCGTAGCCCAAATCACTAACCTAATCTATGGTAAAAGTTCTGTATATGACTCCTTTCTGGTAACGTTTTGAAGTTTTAGATGCGCAGCCAGAGGAAAGGGGGCTACAAGGGCCATATCCCCCAATTGACAGAAAAAAAAATTAATAATAATTAAAAAATTAATAATAATTGATAATGAAAAATTGTATTTGCATGATTACAGACAGTGATACATCCTCATTATGGCATCTCGTGAACTTGATGTTGGACATTCTTATGCGAGTGGGTCACAGAAAAGAAAGAAGAAAATTCAAGAACAGAAAAAGAAAGATGTAGGAAGCTGCAGAAAGATCACAGACATGCTCACGAAAACAGTTTCTGATGTTACCAGTACAGTTGAATCTGCAGATACGTCAGATCATACAGGAAGCCCTCCCTCCATTATTTCTCAGCCAGCATCTACTTCTTTTGTGTCTCCTCTCAATGTCTCAATGGACATTTCATCCACAGGATTTGTCTTAAAAGATCCTGCCTCATGGCCAAATGTAATCCCAGATTCTCTACGTAATGCTTTCATTGCAGAAAACTTCAGTCAAACTCTGAACATTGACTTTAGGAAATCAGCAAGGATTTATGATGATGGAAGTCGTTGTTGTTTAAAGTCATCTATGTTTTATAGGAAGCTTGCAAATTCAGAAACTGTGAAAAGATCATGGATGGATATACTCTGAAAGCTCAGGAAAAGTGTACTGTTCAGCATGCAAGCTATTTTCTACCAAAGAAAATACCTTCACACAGGGTTCATGACTGGAAAAATTCCAAGTGTTTTCGAGGAACATGAAAACAGCACCACTCACAGGAGCTGCATTTTAGCCATGTATTTCGTGCACAGAAAAAAGGCTTATTGGATTCTCATTTGGAAAATCAAACTGAAAAAGAGCGCACTTATTGGAGAAAAGTTCTAGAAAGAGTTGTTGCTGTTGTAAAATTCTTAGCTCTAAGAGGACTTGCTTTCCGTGGAGAAAATGAGGTTTTTGGTTCGGAAAACAATGGCAATTTCCTAGGGATCATAGAACTGTTAGCACAATTCGATCCATTCTTAGCAAATCATGTGTCACACTTGGGAATGCAGGAAGAGGCACTGTTCTTACATGTCACTACTATATGCAATGAATTTATTGAACTGATGACTAAGAAGGTCCTCAATAACATCATAGCAGCTGTGAAAACTGCAAAATATTCTTGCAATAAGTGTAGATTCAACACCAGATATTTCACATACAGATCAATTGACATTCATTGTTCGCTTTGTCGACTACAGTGTAAGCCTGAGAGCGCTTTATAAAATTCATTCCTCTTTCGAGGACAATGATGATGTAGTAACAGTATGACTGTGAGACTGGATACTTGCTTGAGATGCCTGTCCATTGCTGGATACGTGGCTTAGCGCTCTTTTGATTATATAACATTAGCTTAGTTAATTAATTATTTTAAGCCGACCAAGCAATAACCATTAGAATAATGTGCTTGGCTCACACATTTTCTTATTTGTTGTATTTGACCTCTGGATGTGTGATTGAAATACAATAATAATTAAATAAATTAACAATGTCTTTAATTTATTGTCAAGTCCTAACAGCAAATCACCATTGCTCAAGTGCCCTCTAGGAATGTCATCAAATCTTTTTAACATGGTGGTCAGGCGCATTTCATTTTTGGACTTTTGAAAGCACGCTTTGAATTACTTCTGTCTGATCCAAATAGCATAGGATGAGACATACAACAACTACAACCATTCGAATGGACAGATTAGCATCAAAATTGAAATTTGAAATTGGCCTTATCAGGCGGACTGATAACTAATGTTAAAGACACGAAAAACTTCTGTGATCAAATTAGCAGAGGATGAAACCAGACAGCAATACAAGAACGATCCAGCTTAGCTAACATTTGGAAGATTTGAATTTGCTAACTCTTTGCATTGACTGTACTGAAACGGTTAAAGAAGCAACAAGACACTTCAGAAACTTACATTGAATGGCTACTGTGTCATCTAGGTCAAGGAAAGGAAACGCAATTTTGAGACCAACAATGAATTGTGTTGCTTAACGTTGAAGAGAAGTAAACGCTGGTAAAACTCGTCATTCTGGATTCACTGATTATCAGAAGTTGGTAAAAGGAAAGAATCAAGAATCGCAATTTTGAAGAGTTGGATTTCTGTAAATTGATAGATGCCAAGGCAGAATTAAGAAAGCTACATTAACTTGCAAATCTGGATTCACCATGATTGGAAAAAAAAGAATCTAGAAATAGTTCAATTTTTGGATTCAGATAAGATTAACTACTCCAGTGAAAAATGTGTGCCTAAGCTTTGAAACAACTTAAGAATGCAGGTTCTCAGACCACATTTGTTAGAAATAGTTCATCGCTTTCGTATAAGAATCCAGTACTCACCGGAAGAAACTGTTCCCTTCTGTTTTGAAAAGAGTGAAAAACTCAGGTACCTTTAAAACCTTCCAAAATGTGTACCTAGCTTGTTCGCCTTTCCTAACTCCAGCTAAAATATTGATTCAGAATTAATTATGTTTTGAAAGTGAAAACCAGAAAACAGTTAACACTTTAGAATGACAATTGTGTATAACAATCTTGATTAATCTTGATTTATATTTAGCATGATGCAATGATAACAATAATGGTCAGTGATTTATAAAGGGAATAATAGTGCTGTAGTGGTTACTGTGAATAGAATAGAATGTTCACTACTTTAATAGCCTAACTAGTATACTATGCTGTCTTGAGTTTTTCTCTTTAAAATCATGATTAAAAGAAGTATAATGGCTGTTGGTAAATGGTTTTGGTTGTCTTGATGTACTTTCCCTATTAAATTTAATCTAAATAGCCAGAATGTATTTAATTAGACTTTAAACAGGCTCACACCAACCCAACCCCCCCCCCCCAAGCTGGAAGGGGTCGCTTCGCTTACCCGTAACTCAAAGGGGCCCCGCCAATCTGAAAAGCCTAGGGCACGGAGACTTCTTAATCCGGCCCTGTGGACTGCGGGGGGCACTGACCCCCCCGCAACACCCTCCAGCATGGGCAGCTTTAACCCTTAAACTGTCCAAACGTAGAAGTACGTTTTTTCAAGATTTAAAAGTATGTAAAAAAAGTAGATCTTTTCTTTAATTTACATTTGAAAACGTGTAAAAAAAACTTTGATCTACTTTTTTTTGTTATATTTGAAAATATGTAAAAAAACGTAGATGTACTTTTAGAGCACTACGCATGTGAACGTAAATTTGTTTGGACAGTTTAAGGGTTAAATATTTCCAAGCAGGCTGGGTGACTCATGCTATGGTATGGCATGTGTAAGAATGGTATAAAATACCGACCAGATGAAATTAAGACACATGTGCAACATCTGGGTATCTTTATTGTAGACGTTTCGCCATCCAGTGGCTTTATCAATACAAATTCCAGGACATAACTTGAAGACAGGACATGTACATAACCTTCACGACAACTACAACTACTACTGCAACTAACCCATCTCTTTGGGAAGGACCTACTTCCACTGGGGAATCCCGCCTACCAGTGACTATGCCCTCGTCTGCTACACCCGAAGATACTATATAAGCGCCAGGCTCCTTGCTTGTGCTTCAGAATCTCCACGACTACGGTGCTCTTCGCACCTACTGCAAGGTTGAGGGACTGATTACCTCATCTTTGTATATAGTTCTACTGTCTTCAAGTTATGTCCTAGAATTTGTATTGATAAAGCCACTGGATGGCAAAACGTCTACAATAAAGATACCCAAATGTTGCACATGTATCTTAATTTCATGGTATGGCATAAACAGACAAAAAGAGAAAGTGATTATCATTACAAAAGTCAAGGTTAGGTTAGGTTAGGTAAGGTTTGTCAGGAAACAGGACTAGTGTTTCCTGACGTGGGTCTTAGTCAGATGATGATCTGCCCTTTTAGCTTTTGATCATATGACTGAGACCTTCTGCTAGCTTACACTTCTCTAAAAATTATGAATATCACAAATGCCACATTTTCATATATGTATATATCAGAATATAAAAGTATCATCACAGATTTCATATAAAAAATATAAATTATTATTATTATTACAATCATAACTGTTAAATCCACAAGGGTCGAAAAATTAAATATATATTATACATTACAGATAAACCATTCTCTGAACCTCAACAACAGCCCCATACATCATGGGTGATGGTGCCATTCACTGAATCTGAGTAACATCCCCATACATCATGGGTGATGGTGCCATTCACTGAATCTGAGTAACATCCCCATACATCATGGGTGATGGTGCCATTCACTGAATCTGAGTAACATCCCCATACATCATGGGTGATGGTGCCATTCACTGAATCTGAGTAACATCCCCATACATCATGGGTGATGGTGCCATTCACTGAATCTGAGTAACATCCCCATACATCATGGGTGATGGTGCCATTCACTGAATCTGAGTAACATCCCCATACATCATGGGTGATGGTGCCATTCACTGAATCTGAGTAACATCCCCATACATCATGAGTGGCAATGATGGTGTCATCATAGGTCACTATACAAGCATTACTGGCCTTAGAGACGTATGCTCACTGTAACTTAAAGTTAAAGCTACAGTGACATATAAATACATAACTTTCTATACTGAAATGTTAGTCTTCGAGGAATAAACCAAGTCTTAGATGGGTGTCACATGCTAAACTAAGGAATATCAGTCTTGTGGAACTGACAGGATGATAAATGAGGTACTCGTCCAACACTTGGGGATTTTTATTGTGGAAACTTTTGGCCAACCAGTGGCTTCTTCAGTCAAATACAGAGTACAAGAGTTTGAGGTAATCAGTCCCATTGCTTTGAGTCCATGTCATCAATCTCTCAATTAAGATTTTGTCACCACCAGTCAGGTTAAGACACTGCTGCACTGAGTGTGGGTACACATGTCACAGCAAGACACTGCTGCACTGAGTGTGGGTACACATGTCACAGCAAGACACTGCTGCACTGAGTGTGGGTACACATGTCACAGCAAGACACTGCTGCACTGAGTGTGGGTACACATGTCACAGCAAGACACTGCTGCACTGAGTGTGGGTACACATGTCACAGCAAGACACTGCTGACTGAGTTGGGTACACATTCACAGTAGGACACTGCTAACTGAGTGTGGGTACATATGTCACAGCAAGACACTGCTGCACTGAGTGTGGGTACAATGTCACAGCAAGACACTGCTGCACTGAGTGTGGGTACACATGTCACAGCAAGACACTTGCTCATGAGGTTGTACATGTCACAGCAAGACACTGCTGCATATGTGGGTACATATGTCACGCAAGCCACTATTGCACTGAGTGGGTACCATGTCACAGCAAGACACTGCTGCACTGAGGTGGGTCACATTCACAGCAAGACACTGCTGCACTGAGTGTGGGTAACATGTCACAGCAAGACACTGCTGCATGAGTGTGGGTACACATGTACACAGCAAGAACACTGCTGCACTGAGTTGGGTACACATTGTCACAGCAAGACTACGTTTACATTGCAGGTGGGTACACATGTCACCAGCAAGACACTACTAGTAAGTTTATATTTTTATCATTGTTTTGTGTATGCAAAACTATAGTTAAACTTTACAAAATGCATTTTTTTTTATTATTTTTGGGTGTCTGGAACGGATTAATTGTATTTACATTAATTCTTATGGGAAATATTGCTTCGAATTTAGGCAGACCTTCTGGAACAGATTAACGGCCGATATTTCAGGGTTCCACAGTACCTCCTACAAGCGTCTTCACTAACATTTCAACCGTAGTATTTGGGAAAGTTGTACAGGTAAATCTTACATTAAATGACGTCAGAAAAACAGGACAAAAACAGGCTCGAATTGATGAAATTGGTTACAAAAATTTTCTGTTAATTATTACAATTGGCACAAAACAATCTCATTTTATCCTCCATAAGCCCTTACAAGTCGCACCGCTTTTCCTCTTAGTCCTCTTATGGATGAAGGGTTTCAATTCACTGTAACCTGGGAATGTCATTAAGGAGGGCTCCCTATCAACGTAAAGAACAATAAGCGCAATGCCGTGAATCTGGAAACAATACACAGATAAGCCGCACATACGAAAATGTGACTATCTCCACTATCCTTTCTTCCTCCTCGCTCTGTCCCAGCCCTGCCCTCTTCCTTCCTGTCCCCATCCCAGACCCTCATCTCTCTGTCCCCATAAACCCTGCCCTCTTTCTTCTCTGTCCCATCCCTGCCCTCTCTTCTCGTCTCCATCCCTGCCCTCTTCTTCGTCTCAGTCCCATCCCTGCCCCCTCATTCTTCTAGTCAACTGGCTCCTTACCTTACATGGTGTTAGGGGGGGATGCAACAATATCCCCAATGAAAAGCAGGGTGCCACTACAACGATAAAGACACCACAGCGCTAAGTGTGAGAGGCTCAAGACTTTTTCAACTGGCCTACCCAGCATACAGCAATTGGCTGTCCTTCCAAGAAGGCACTGGACAGGCACACTAAAGGTCCGTAACCTACCAGCTGGCTTGGTTCGTACGTCAGGAGACATGCGGCTAACAGTAACAGCCAGGTTTGATCAGGCCCAGATCCCCCAAGAGAGCCTGGTCACAGACCAGCAACAGGGGGGCATATGACCCCCCTGAAACCGCTCCAGATATACTCCAGGTTATCTCCATTAATGGTCCAAAGTTGAACCGAAAAGCCAGTGTGCCCTGTGGCCTGGTGAATAAAATCTCCGCTTCACAGGTGAGTGTCCGGGTTCAATTCCAGCAAGGGTGTGAACATTGGCATGTTTCCTTACACCAGTTGTCCCCTATGTTCACTGACCATCAATATAAAATAGGGTACTTAGGGTGTTAGTGATTGGTGTGGGTGGCATCCTGGGACAACTGACCTAATTTTCAGGAAATGCTCTATATAACAAAGGTCTTTCTATATAAATAATGATATCTTTATTTACAGCGCGAAGTACGTACATGTACAAGGTATACAGACAAGGCTGACATCAGTGGACATACAAAGAGGTACGACTATCGGGATATAACAGCTCAAAACCGAACAATTATGTAAGTGTATTTATGTAAGATGCTTTTGTAAGTATAGTTGTGGGAGTCCTGAAATGGATTAATCTAATTTATATATTCCTTATGGGAAAACAATTCGTTCGTATTAGCACCGAACAGCCTTTTGGAACTAAAATAAATACGTATCCCTGGGTACCACTGTACTAATAGAAAGACACTTGTACGCTGAAGCATTTCCAGAGCAAATTAGGTCATGTCCCAGGAAGTGACCCACACCAGTCCACTAACACTCAGGTACCCAATTTTACTCATGGGTGAACATAGACAACAGGTGTAAAGAAAACACAACACCAGTTTCTACCTTGTCTGGGAACTGAACCCTGACCCTCGCGTGTGAGCGAGCCGCTTTAAAGGCCACCAGCCACCAGACCCCTTAGAGTAGGCGACGCACTGATGTCAGCTATGTCTGCGTATTCCCCCTTGTACATGTACTTGTGGTAATAAATTATTATTATAAGTTTCCCCTCTCCTATATGCAGTTATCTGTGTATCTAAACATAATTTCTGTCCTTAAAATTTTTCAACGTTTTAAAAAAAACCATATTCTCTGAAAAAATTTACTTTTATGAATGTTTTGTTGTCTTCTGTAAGTTCGAGAGTGCATCAGACAAGATGAGGTTGTGAAGAACATTCTGACAAAATTGAACAGTGAATCTGGTTTTTTCCCCTGAGATCTTTTTTATGTGCTAAATAACAAATAGAAGTTCTAAATTATGAATTCAAACATCCACGACTAAACTGATTTATCATTTCTCACAAATCATGGAGAACGGGTAGGATTTAAACACCAAGGCAAGCGAGTCCGTAAAACTCCAGTTTGGACGTGAGCCACTTGCCACTGGCTGCAATATGAACTGAAACAACTAGGTATAGCGCGTGGACCTCCCCGGTTAACGATATTTTTTCACTCCAGAAGTAAGATTCAGAGTGCCAGTACTGACCCAATTTGTTCCCCATTAGGAATATTGTGAAGTAGATCGAGTCCATTTGATCAGACCCCCAAACATACACGTACAACGCACTTACATAAATTCACTTACATAAATACACTTACATAATTGATCGCATCCGAAAGGTGATCGTTATGCGGGGGTCCACTGTAATTCTATACACCATAGGATGGAATAACAGAATGTATAACAGAAATATACCTACTTGAATAATCTTACTTGAGTCAAGCTGGCTGAGTGGCTGAATCGTAAACACTTCGAGCCCAGTGCTATACTGGAGCCTCGAGTTTTACAATTCACTTGCCAAAAGTTTGTTTTCATAGTGTTCGTATAATCTTTTTGTGAGTTATAAAATCCCCCAACTCTCATTTGTACATGTCACAAGATTTTTTTGTTGAGTCCTATCACATAAAATCCAAAGAATAAAATGTTTTCTCCCCTTGTAAGACTTTGTGTGTTTTTTGATTAGATTTTCAAAAGCTCTCTTACAAGAGACACAGTCCCAATGTGTGTGTCTCCCCTGTTGAGTCCTTGTGTGTGTTCTTAGATGGATTTTGTTGAAAATTCTTTTAGGACAATACCAAACATAGATATGGCTTCTCTCGTACCTGTATGAGTTTCTCATGTGGTCTCACTAGACAGTTTTTGTGAAAAGTCTTTTTCAACACCTCTGAACAATTACGAGATGGTTTATCACCTGTAGTGATTTCTCATGTGATATGCCAGACCATATTTGTGAGTAAAGGCTTTCAGACAACTCTGTGGCATTTGTATGGTTTACTCTCCTGTATGAGTTCTTGTGTGTCTCTCTAGAAGAGCCTTTGTTGTGAGAAGTCCTTTTCGGCATCTGGACAGCTGTATGGCATACTGCCCGAATGATTTTTTTCACGTGATATGCAAGACCAGATCTATGGCGGAAATCTTTTAGACACACAGGACACTGGTATGGTTTCTCCCTTGTATGAGTTCTCATGTGTGTCACTAAATTATATTTTTTGGAGAAATCTTTAAGATACACTCTAAACACTGAAATGGCTTCTCACCGCGTATGAATTCTCATGTGCGTCAACAGATGGAGATTTAAAATGCGAAGTCTTTCAAACAGGTTCTGCACTGATATGGCTTCTCTTGTTTCGAACTCTCATTTGCATTATATACACCTGATTTTTTTTATGTTGTACATTGATGTGGGTCATTCGCCTGGAACTGAGGACCCCACGGAACCTGTGTCTCGAAGACCATCGTAATGTATGTACAACATGCAAATTTGCAATTATATAATTTTTTGAGCCAATGGTAGTGACTTTTTTGGTTTACATGAACTCAAATATGTACCCTTCTGTCACACGGACATAAATATAAGAGTACAAATAAATGCTCTTATCGTAAATACAGTGGTCTACACATTTTTCGATTCCCCCTAAGAATCCATAACAAAATATTTTGAGAGTCTGTCACAATATAGTTTTGGCTATGAACTCTTATGATACAATATCAATAAATATATTACGATACATATCCAAGACCCAGTTAATACTTTTCAGTATCTAGCTGTTGCCTTATTGTTTTATTTTTTTTTGCTATACAGAAGATGAATATTGAAGTGGCAACATAAACTAGCCACATTCCAGGGGTAAATTTAAAACATATATAATTTCTTACAAGGGAAACCGTTTTCAGAAAATTCTTTAAGAACTTTGCAGAATAATAGTGAATACAAAGACTAAAATGATTCTCTTCTGCTGCAGTCCATACATTCTACAGGATAAACTTTTATGTAATGTTAAATTACTGCTTAAGAAAACTGTGCATAACCTCTTCTGTTGCGAATAAATTAATAAGTGTAAAAAGAAAGCTTTCTTCTTCATCAGGGTCCCCTGACTTTGGTGGGTGACGCGCATGTGTTCTGAATAAAAAAAAATTTTATGCTTTCTATCTGGATGGGACTTCACTTCACAAAATATTGATACTGAACACTGATGTAAATATTGTACATGTAACAGCCAGGATATGGAGGCAAGTGTCAGGTGCATGACAGTGTACATGCAGTTTTTCTGACACCGTGGAGAGCTTCATCAAATTCAGAGTGTTTGACGCACTATTGTCCAGTATTCTTCCAGTTAGCTTCATGCCACTGAGTTTTTTGCCAAACTCATGTTCTGTCTTCCGCATGAATGCCTGCAAAAGGATGTGAGAAGAAACAGGAGTTGAATCAGCGATTAATATAGAGGAAATTAACCAGGATTTGTACGCAAATCTAGAGGAAAATAACAGACCTTGTACCAAATCAAAGGAAATAGACAGAGCTCGAACTAATCTACGAGGAAAATAACAAGAGGCTTGAACTAAATCTAAGAAAATTAACTAGAGCATGAACTAAATCTAGAGGAAAAATAACAGAGCTTGAACAAATCTAGAGGAAAGACAGAGCTTGAACTAAATCTAGAGTGAAAAAAAAGAGCTTGAAACTAAATCTAGAGGAAAATAAACAGAGCTTGAACTAATCTAGAGGAAAATAACAGAGCATAACTAACATCTAGAGGAAAATAACCATAGCTCTGAACAATCCAGAGGAAAATAACAAAGCTTGAACTAAATCTACGAAAAATAAGAGAGCTTGAACTAAATCTACAGAAAATAACAGAGCTTGAACAAAAATCTAGAGGAAAATAACATAGCTTGAACAAAATCTAGAGGAAAATAACAGAGCTAGCTTGAACTAAATCTAGAGGCAAAATAACAGAGCTGAAACTAAATCTTAGAAAAATAACAGAGGCTTGGAACTAAATCTAGAGGAAAATAACAGGAGCTCTGAACTAAATCTAGAGGAAAATAACAGAGCTGACTAAATCTAGAGGAAAATAACAGAGCTTGAACTAAATCTAGAGGAAAATAACAGAGCTTGAACTAAATCTAGAGGAAAATAACAGAGCTTGAACTAAATCTAGAGGAAAATAACAGAGCTTGAACTAAAATCAGAGGAAAATAACAGAGCTTGAACTAATCTACAGGAAAAAAACAGAGCTTGATCTAAATCTAGAGGAAAATAACGAGAGCTTAACTAAATCTAGAGGAAAATAACACGCTTGAACTAAATCTAGAGGAAAATAACAGAGCTTGTACTAAATCTACACTACATGGACATGATATAAATGATTTAGTAAACTGATATGTTGAAGAACTAGACACCTGTGAAATAAATTCACATGTTTATTGTTGCGGTTTATTGTTGAAACGTTTTGTCAACAAGTGGCTTCCTCAGTCCAGTACAGAGATGAATGGTGGCAGATGAAAAGAAGCTGGAGGTAATCAGCCTGGGGTCAATGTACTCAGTCCATCAATCTTGAGAAACGTATAGTACAGGAAGGCCCAGGGTATACAGTATTCTCTTTCGGCTGCCACACCGTCGTTGGATTTCAATTGGAGAGGCGCGTTGTTTCATTATGTATGTGCATTTACCACTTTTCTGCAGTTATCACCATTTTCGTACAATAATTACATAAGGGAAGGACAGTGAAACATATATGTGAACAGTATTTAGATAAGGTTAAAGAGGTCTTTGTGGCATTTATGGATTTGGAAAGGGCGTATGACAGGGTGGATAGAGGGGCAATGTGGCAGATGTTGCAGGTGTATGGTTAGGAGTAGGTTACCTGAGAAAGCAGTGAAGAATTTTTACCGAGGAAAGTGAGGCTCAAGTTAGAGTATGTAGGAAAGAGGGAATTATTTCCCAAGTAAAAAGTAAGGCTTCAGACAAGGATGTGTGATGTCACCGTGGTTGTTTAATATATTTATAGATGGGGTATGTAAGAGGAAGTAAATGCGAGGTCTTTGCAAGGAGGCTGGAGTTAAAAGATAAAGAACACACCACAAAGTGGGCGTTGTCACAGCTATCTCTTTGCTGATGACACGTAGCGCTCTTGGTGAGATTCTGAAGAGAAGTTTCAGAGATTGGTGATGAATTATGGTAGTGTGTGCAAAAGAAGAAAATTGAAAGTGTATACAGGAAAGAGTAAGGTTATGCAGATAACAAAACGATTAGGTTTGATAAAGATTGAATACATCAGATTGGAGGAGAGAGTATGGAGGCGAGGTGAATGTATCAGATATTTTGGGAGTGGAACGTGTCACGGATGGGCCTATGAAAGATGAGGTGGAAATCATAGAATTGATAGAGGGGAAAAAGAGCGAGTGGTGCACTTAGGAAATTCTGGTGAGACAAAGAACTTTGTCCTTGAGGCAAAGAGGGAAATGTATGAGAATAGTAGTTTTATACGCGCAACGCTCTTATATGGGTGAGAAGCAATGGGTGATGAATGTTGGCAGCGAGGAGAAGGCAGGAGGCAGTGGGAGGATGTCATGTCTGAGGGCAAACGTGTGGGTGTTGAAAATATATGCAGAGAATTCTAGTTTGAAGTAGGAGGCGGTGGCGGGATTAACCAAAACTGTTGTCCAGAGGGCAGGAGGAAGGGTTGTTGAGGTGGTTGACATGTCTGGAGAGAATGGAACAATACAGAATGACCTCAAGAGTGTATCAGATCTGTAGTGGAAGGAAGGCGGGGGTAGGGTCGCCTAGGAAAGGTTGGAGAGAGGGGGGTAGAAGGAGGTTTTGTGTGCGGAGGGCTTGGACTTCCAGCAGTGTATGCGTGAGCGTGTTTTGATAGGATGAATGGAGACAAATGGAGTTTTTAATACTTGACGGCTGTGGAGTGTGAGCAAAGTAACATTTATGAAGGGGTTCAGGGAAACTGGCAGGCCGGACTTGAGTCCTGGAGATGGGAAGTACAGTGCCTGCACTCTGAAGGAGGGGTGTTAATGTTGCAGTTTAAAAACTGTAGTGTAAAGCACCCTTCTGGCAAGACAGTGATGGAGTGAATGATGGTGAAAGTTTTTCTTTTTCGGGCCACCCTGCCTTGGTGGGAATCGGCCAGTGTAATAATAAAATAAAAAAAAAAGGACAAAGGGCACCACATTTTAAGGTAAGCATTGCATGTACTGTGTATTTATTTCACTTTTATCAGTTTTTTAAGTCTAGTTGTATTGAACACTTAATATGTGATAGTGTGAATAATTATTAAGCATTTTAGACACATTCAATAATGAAAAAAAAACTCTTTTCCATCAGCTGGTAAATTTTGCTTAATGTATGGGGTCACAAATCTTACAGCCATATGAATGAGGCCCACCCGTACATGTGTGGAAGATTCCCAACTACATGGACACACATTAGCAGAGGACTCAGGAATTCTAAAATACAGTGGACCCCCACATAACGATCACCTCCCAATGCGACCAATTATGTAAGTGTATTTATGTAAGTGCGTTTGTACGTGTATGTTTGGGGGTCTGAAATGGACTAATCTACTTCACAATATTCCTTATGGGAATAAATTCAGTCAGTACTGGCACCTGAACATACTTCTGGAATGAAAAAATATCGTTAACCGGGGGTCCACTGTATATAGGGTATACATACGGAAATTTAAAACTAACAAACAACAAAGCATGAAGGGGATATGAAAATCATGCCACAATGTATACAGTGAAAGATTCAATACTCACATGTGCTTAGATGAAGTGAAAATGAATTATACAGAAGTAAAGAAGTGCCTGAAAGCAGTGATATAAATACAGTAAGTCCACCCCCACTTCCACGAGGCATATATGTTTACACAAGCCCTGCCATGGATACCCAAAACCGCAAGATAGTAGCAAACTCTATAACATCTACCATCGACTTTTGTACGACCGAGTTGGTTCCCGAGAAAACGGTCCGTAAGTCAAATGGATGTAAGAAAGTCGAACTTTTACTAACTGAATACAGCGCGCGATCAACATTTTTTCTGCTGCAGGAAATAAAACAGGAATACAAAAAAATGTTTTTGAGTACTACCACTTAGAAATAAAGTTAAAGGAATGATACAACTGCTTAATGTGTTACATGGCAGCATATAATCCAAATTTATCATTGACTACCAACACTCAGAAACACAGCTAATAAGATATATAGACAGTCCTCTGATGGCTTTGCTTTAATGGGGTATACCTGGGTTACTAATCCGTCAGCAAATACGCGCCTACCATCCGACAGTAACGACCCTGCTCGATCTTATACGGCCACGTCGGCT
This sequence comes from Cherax quadricarinatus, assembly GCF_026875155.1. NCBI lineage: Eukaryota > Metazoa > Arthropoda > Malacostraca > Decapoda > Parastacidae > Cherax > Cherax quadricarinatus. Next base: position 23,683,509 of record NC_069471.1, on the reverse strand, counting down.
TACGACACAGATTTTTTTTATGCCAACTTTCTGGAAATAAACAAGTATTTGTGTTTTACACAGTGTGTTTTATCCTAAACCATTAACAGTGATAAAATACAAAACTAACAACATAATAAATAGAACAAAAAGTAAAACATGAAACCAAAATAAATCAATAAAAAAAAGTCATAACAAAATGTTTTGTTGCTATTACAGTAAGTAAAGTTTGACTTACGTCCATTTCCGACTTACGACCGAGTTTCGTCGAACCGAACTCGGTCGTAAGTCGGATGGTAGGTTGTAATCCAAACGAAATCCCATTTCATCTAAAACTGTTAAAAAGAGTATAATTTAATAAAAATAGCAGTAACAGGACACAGAAAACGCGCAAGCATGAGAAATAACCATAGCAAAATAAATTTTTCTATGCGATACATATTTGAGTTGCTAGCCAAGTGCTAATTTGCTAAATTAGTCAACCTTTACGTTTGCTATAGAAAGGGTAATGCTCAACTATTTTTCACTATTTGGGTCTTGCTAGAAGAGCACAGACTCTCTCAATTACAGCATCTCTCACGCCTCCTTCAGAATGTAGGGCTGTAACTTCCCACGCGGTCAGGAGCTCAAGTCTAGTAACTGGTTTAAAACCAAATCCCTTCAAAATATATGTTATTCCTTGGTTTGCACTCCAACAACACATCAATTCCCATAAAATAAATGTTACCATTAACTTCAACCTAATACAGACGCCTCCCAACTTACGAACAAAATTAGCGTCTAGAGGGCTGTTCTTATATCATGATTGTTGTGTAGGGTCGTTATTTTGGCCATTTTTCAATTGTTACGATTATTATTATTGTTTTAATATTATTAGCATTATTATTATTGCTCTCTCTCTGAACCAATGTTCATTGAAAACTTAGACACAATACTGTACAGTATCGGTAATGTACGTTTCTTAACACTAAAGCATATTTTAATAATAAATACTGCAATAAATAAACTCTTACCCTTTAATTGGTACAATAAAACCCTCGCCCCTTGAGGTGATGGTCGAGAGGAAGATCAGAGGTTGTGTGGGGCTACTGGGGGAGAGGGTCGTCAACCTCATACACTTCGTCATCAAAGGCTTCGTCAGTCAGGGTTTCGTAAGTACTATGCAGAAAGGCGTGCGCAAGCTCATAAATTTGATTTGTGGAAGAATTGCGAATGAAACTTTAAAAATACCCCAGCGTCTATTTCTAATGTTCCCGAATTTCGTAACTTGAATGTTCGTAAAGTACGGTTAGTGTCTGTATACAAAAAATAAATATCTCCACAGTTAGAGTAGAATTTCTGTGGCTGGTTGAATCACAAGCTACATTAGACCACTAGTACATCAAGTTGCACAGTTTTGAAGCTGGAGGCTATTCCATCTCAAATAAAACCAGATACAGTGGGACCCCGCTCGGTTTGGGCGATATTATTTCATTCCAGAAGTAAATGTTTTCAGGTGCCAGTACTGACGCGAATTGTTTCCATAAGGAATATTGTGCAATAGATTAGTCCATTTCAGACCCCCAAACATACACAATAACAAACGCACGTTACTAAATGCACATACATATTGGTACGGCATTGGAGCTTGATTCGTAAACTCTGGGGGTCCACTGTAGTGTGAGGGATCGGACTGGTCCAATTCACTATGCTTATATTAAACATTTTTCTTCCTGTTTGCGATCTCCTTCACCACAAATCGACCATCTCTAACAGAAATACTGACTAATTAACACCACAATGCTACAAGCACGAACTTTACAAGATGGAGCTGAAGTCCTTTACTGAATATAAAGAAAAAATGTTAAAACTAATAATACTACAATGAATACAGAACATTAGCAATATAATTATTATTAGAATAGTCAAAGAGAGTGCTAACCAAGAAGGGTCTTAGCAATATAATGTGGAAGTCCCATGAGTGAGTATGTTAGGTCTCTTACATTCCCTGTTGATGTACAGTAAATTGAAGTGCCCGTTACTTTTAATTGTTACTTGTTTAGTTGATATAGTGATCTCAAAGGGTTAGTAATCCTCCGAGGTTACTAGCCCCCCCCCCTGAGGGTTTAGTAATACTTCCGGATTACTAGTCCCCCGTAAGGGTTAGTAAATCTTCCAAGGAGCTAGCCCCGAGTTAGTAATCTTCCAGGGCGTAGGTCCTGTGTAACTATAAACCACACACGGTGTTTAGGTCCAGTGAAACAATAATCCCACACGGGTTTAGTGTCCTGTGGTAACAATAAACCCACACGGGTTAGATCCTGTGTAACAAACCCACACGGGTTTAGGTCCCTGTGTACAATAAACTCCCACACACGGTTTTAGGTCCTGTGTAACAATAAACCCACTCGTTTTAGGTCCTGTTAACAATAAACCCACACAGGTTTTTAGCCTGTTTAACAATAAACACCCACACGGGTTTAGGACCTGTGTAACAATAAACCCACACGGGTTTAGGTCCTGTGTAACAATAAACCCACACGGGTTTAGGTCGTGTAACAATAAAACCCACACGGGTTTTAGTCCTGTGTTAACAATAAAGCGCCACAATGCACGGGTTTAGGTCCCTGTGTAAAACAAATAAACCACACGTTATAGGTCCCTGAGTAACAATAAACTCACAATGTTTAGGTCCTGTGTAACAATAAACCCACGAAAGTTTAGGTCCTGTGTAACAATAATCGCGCACACGGGTTTAGGTCCTGAAGTAACAATAAACACACACTAGGTTAGGTCCTGTGTAACGATAAACCCACACGTGGTTTAGTTACCATCTGACAGTCACATAAACAGGTCTCATAAACCAAGGCGTCATCTATATATAGTTGATCTCCCGGTTTAAAACCGCATAAACCACCACCAATGTATGTTATAAACCACAATGCGGAATACATCCGTTAGTATTAGTGTATAAGAATACAATATAAACCTACCTGATAATAATATTCTGGTCAGCAGAGTCAAGTTTGATCCATCCATTGTTGTTGTTGTGTGATAGTTGTTGTTAATGGGCCACTGGACGGCCCTCTAACTGTCATACGTGACTGATGACTGATGTGACTGACTTTCCCTGACTGACTGACTGACTGACTGACTGACTTGACTGACTGACATGACTGACTGAGTGACTGACTGACTGACTGTCCTGACCTGACTGACTGACTGACTGAACAGATATGACTGATTGACTGAACTGTCCAGACTGACTGACTGACTGACTGACTGATGACTGACTGTGACTGACTGACGTCTGACTGACTGACTGACTGACTGAACTGACTGACCAGTGGAACTGATTGACTGACTGTCTGACTGACTGACTGACTGTGACTGACTGACACTGAGTGATCTGACTGTCTGACTGTCTGACTGACTGACTGACTGACTGACTGACTGGAGAGTGACTGACCTGACTGTCTGAACTGACTGACTGACTGACTGACTGAACTGACTGACTAACTGAGTGACTGACTGACTGTACCTGACTGACCTGAGTGGGGACTGACTGACTGACTGTCTGACTGACGACTGACTGACTGAGACTGACTAACTGACCTAACTGAGTGAGTGACGAACTCGTCTCTGACTGACTGACTGAGACTGACTACTGAGTGAGTGACCTGACCTGACTGACTGTCTGACTGACTGACTGACCTGACTGACATGACTGACTGACTCAACTTAGTTGACAGACATGACTGGACTGCTGACTGACTGACTGACTGTCTGACTGCCTGACCTGACTGACTAACTAACTGAGTGAGTGATCTGACTGACTGACGTCTGACTGACCTGACTGACTGACTATGACGTCCTGACTGACTGACTGACTAACTAACTGAGTGATTGACAGACTGACTGACTGTCTGACTGACTGACTGACTAGACTGACTGACTGACTGACTGACTGACTGACTGAGTGAGTGACAGAACTGACTGACTGACTAAACTGACTGACTGACAAACTGAGTGAGTGACTGACTGGACCTGACTGACTAATCTGAGTGAGTGACGAACTGAGTGATGACTGACTGACTGACTGTACTGACTGAACTGACTGACTGACTAACTGCGTGAGTGAGTGACTACTGACCTGACTAACTGAGTGAATTGACTGACTGACTGACTGACTAACTGTAGTAAACTGAGTGAGTATGAGTGAGCTGACTGACTACTGACTACTGAACTGACTAACTGAGTGAGTGAGTGATGACTGACTTGACTGACTGACTTACTAACTGAGTGAGTGATTGAGTGAGTGACTGACTGACTGACTGACTGACTGACTGACTGACTGACTGACTGACTGACGCTGACTGACTGACTGACTGACTGACTGACTGACTCGGACTGACTGACGAGTTGCTGACTGACGTGACTGGGGAAAAAAAAAACCTGAACCTGACTTGAACTGGAGAACTGACCTGGACTGACTAACTGATTGAGTGAGAGTGACTGAGACTGACTGACTGACTGACTGACTGACTGACTGACTGACCTGACTGACTGACTGACTGACTCAGTAACTGAGTGAGTGAGTAACTGAGTAACTAAGTAATTGAGTAACAAAGTAACTGAGTAAGTGAGTAACTGAGTAATAAGTGAGTAATTAAGTAAACGAGTAAATGAGTGAGTAAATAAGTCCGAATGCGAGTAATAAGTAAACTGAGTAATCCTCTGAGAAAATCCACTAGCGGAAATTTTAATTGACCTAAGAAAAGCTTTTGACACAAGTAGACCACGACATCCTACCCACAAACTATGCGATCCACTGGACGGTATAAAGAGGCCATGGTCTTGCTTATTTTAAATCTTAACATTACTAATAGTATCAGTATGTCACCATTAAAGACACAGCATCACAACATGGCCACTTGATACGGAGTTTCGCAGTGGAAGGTCCTTGGTCCCACTGCTCTTCCTCATATACACAATGACCTTCCAACGTATCCCAACACCCTGAATACCCATTCTCTTTGCTGAGACCACGACTTATGTCCATCTCTCACCCTAATCTTGCCACACCACTCAACACCAATTGTTAATGGAGGAGCTATAAAAATATCGACTTAGGATCTGGACAGCCAATAAAACTTTTAACGCTAACACTGACAAAAAACTTACTATATTATGTTTTTTTTTGGTAGCAGAGCAGGAGAATGCACAAATTAACATTAAGATTGACACACTTCAAATTACCCAGAAATAATGGGGAAAATCCTAGGCTATACCTTGACAACAACCGAATTTTCAGCACCCATATCCAGCATATAGCCAAAAAATATCCAAAACGGTTTGGGATCCTCTCCAAGAACGATACTACTGCCGTAAACAAAATGCCCTTCTCAACACTATACACTCACATATTTATCCATACCTCACCTATGCTATTTGTGCTTGGGGATCAACTGTAGCAACACACCTAAATCCAATAATAACCCAACAAAAAGTCTGCAGTAAGAAGAATCACTAAATCCCATCCCCTGGCAGCACACCCCTCCACTCTTCTAAGATCTAAACTTACTCCCAGTATTCAGTATATCCACACTTACTACTGTTTGACCTGGAGTTTAACACTGGAGAGAGTTTTCGGGGTCAACGCCCCCGCGGCCGGTCTGTGACCAGGCCATCCTGGTGATCAGCGCTGATCAACCAGGCTGTTTCTGCTGGCTGCACGCAAACCAACGTATCGGCCACAGCCCCGGCTGATCAGGAAACGACTTTAGGTGGCTTGTCCAGTGCAGCTATGAAACTTTTGTGCCATGGGTCTGTTTGTAATCCCCCTTATTGTGCTGGAGAGGCAGTTGAACGGGTCTCGGCCCCCGCACTTATTGTATGGGCTCTTAACGAGCTAGGTGACACCCCTGCTTTTCATTGGGGGGATGGTGCCATCGTCTGCCAAGACTTTTGCTTTCGTATGAGTGATTTTTCGTGTGCAAGATCGTACAAGTCCCTCTAGGATTTTCCAGGTGGTAATAATAATCCATGTATCTCTCCCTCCTGCGTTCCATGGAATACAGGTTTAAAACCTCAAGCGCTCCCAGTAATTGAGAGTGTTTTTATCTCCGTTAATGCGACGCCGTGAAAGTTCTCTTGAAGCATTTCTAGTCGGCAATTTCACCTGCCCTTGAAAGGTGCCTGTTAAGAGTGCAGCAATATTCCAACCTAGATAGAACAAGTGAACCTGAAGAGTGTCATCATGGGCTTGCCTCCCTAGGTGTTTGAAGTTTCTCATTTACCATCCTGTCCATTTTCTAGCAGATGCGATTTGAACAATGTAATGGTCCTTGAAGGTGAGATCCCTCCGACATAATCACTCCCAGGTCTTTGACGTTGGTCTGTTTCGCTACTATTTTTGTGGCCAAATTTTGTTTTGTACTCTGATGAAATTAAATTTGCCTCATGTTTTACCGATATGGTATCTGAGAATTGAAATTTCTCATCGTTGAACTTCTCAATATTGATTTCTGCAGCCCACTGAAAGATTTGGTTGTGTCCCCTGGATCCTTGCAGTGTCTGCAATGGAGAACACTGTCATGCAGATTCGGTGTCATCCTGCAAAGGAAGACCCGGTGGCAGTGGCTGACATCCTTGTCATGTCCGGATTTGAGGAAAGGAACAAGATGGGAGCTAAGTACTGTGCCTTGTGGAACAGAAGCTTTTCAACCGTACTGCCTCGACTTTACTCAGTTGATCGCGACTACTGCTCTAGTGTTCTGTTAGTGAGGGAAAATTATAGAACCTCGACCGACTTTGTCCTGTATTGCTTAGCGCGCATTTTTTTTGCGCTATTACGCCATGGTCACACTTGTCGAAGGCTTTTGCAAAGTCTGTAATAATAAACATCTGCATTCTTTTTGTCTTCTATACAGAGTACAAGAGTTTGAGGTATTCAGATCCCTTGCCATTTGAGTCCATGTCATCAATCTCTAATTAAGATTTGTCACCACCATCATGTTAAGACACTGCTGCACTGATGTGTGGGTAACACATGTCACAGCAAGACAAACTGCTGCACAGAGATGTGGGTACACATGTCACAGCAAACACAGCTGCACATGAGTGTCGCTGGGGTACACATGTCACAGCAAGACACTGCTGCACTGAGTAGGGGTAGACACATGTCACAGCAAGAACACTGCTGCACTGAGTTGGGATACACATGTCCCAGCAAGACACTGCTGCACTGAGTGTGGGGTACACATGTCACAGCAAACACTCTGCACTGAGTGTGGGTACCATCATGTCACAGCAAGACACAGCTGCACTGAGTGTGGAGAGTACACATGTCACAGCAAGACAACTGCTGGCACTGAGTGGATGGGTAAATCACATGTCACAGCAAGACACTGCTGAGCTGCACTGAGTGGTGGTACAACATGGTCCACAGCTAGAGACAACTGGCTGGTCACAGATGTGGGTACATATGTCACGCTGCAAGACACTATTGCACTGATGGGGTACACATGTCACGAGAGCAATACACTGCGCATGGCACTGAGGTGGTGTTACACAGTCACAGCAAGACACTGCTGCACTGAGTGTGGAGTAAGCCACATGTCACAGCAAGACAGCTGCTGCAACTGAGTGGGGTACACAAGTCTCACACAGCAAGAACACTGCTGCACTGAGTTTGGGTACACATGTCACAGCAGACCTGCGAGCACTGCGAGTGGGTACACAAGTCACAGCAATGACACTACTAGTAAAGTTTATATATATTTACATTTTTTTGTGTATGCAAAAACTATAGTTAGAACTTTAACAAAATGCAATTTATTTTATTATTTGTGGTGGTTTTGGGTGTCTGGAACGGATTAATTGTATTTACAATAAGTCTTATGGGAAATATTGCTTCGAATTTAGGCAGACCTTCTGGAACAGATTAACGGCCGATATTTCAGGGTTCCACAGTACCTCCTACAAGCGTCTTCACTAACATTTCAACCGTAGTATTTGGGAAAGTTGTACAGGTAAATCTTACATTAAATGACGTCAGAAAAACAGGACAAAAACAGGCTCGAATTGATGAAATTGGTTACAAAAATTTTCTGTTAATTATTACAATTGGCACAAAACAATCTCATTTTATCCTCCATAAGCCCTTACAAGTCGCACCGCTTTTCCTCTTAGTCCTCTTATGGATGAAGGGTTTCAATTCACTGTAACCTGGGAATGTCATTAAGGAGGGCTCCCTATCAACGTAAAGAACAATAAGCGCAATGCCGTGAATCTGGAAACAATACACAGATAAGCCGCACATACGAAAATGTGACTATCTCCACTATCCTTTCTTCCTCCTCGCTCTGTCCCAGCCCTGCCCTCTTCCTTCCTGTCCCCATCCCAGACCCTCATCTCTCTGTCCCCATAAACCCTGCCCTCTTTCTTCTCTGTCCCATCCCTAGAGGGACTGAGTCTACTGAATATAAAGAAAAATTTTTTTTTAAAACTAATAATACTCAATGATACAGAACATTAGCAATATAATTATTATTAGAATAGTCAAAGAGAGTGCTAAACCAAGAAGGGTCTTAGCAATATAATGTGAAGTCCCATGAGGGAGTATGTTAGGTCTCTTACAGTCCCTGTTGATGTACAGTAATTGAAGTGCCCGTTACTGTTAATTGTTACGTGTTTGTTGATAATAGTGATCTCAAAGGGTTAGTAATCCTCCGAGGTTACTAGCCCCTGAGGGTTAGTAATCTTCCAGGATTACTAGCCCCTGAGGGTTAGTAATCTTCCAAGGTTACTAGCCCCTGAGGGTTAGTAATCTTCCAGGGCTAGGTCCTGTGTAACAATAAACCCACACGGGTTTAGGTCCTGTGTAACAATAAACCCACACGGGTTTAGGTCCTGTGTAACAATAAACCCACACGGGTTTAGATCCTGTGTAACAAACCCACACGGGTTTAGGTCCTGTGTAACAATAAACCCACACGGGTTTAGGTCCTGTGTAACAATAAACCCACACGGGTTTAGGTCCTGTGTAACAATAAACCCACACGGGTTTAGGTCCTGTGTAACAATAAACCCACACGGGTTTAGGTCCTGTGTAACAATAAACCCACACGGGTTTAGGTCCTGTGTAACAATAAACCCACACGGGTTTAGGTCGTGTAACAATAAACCCACACGGGTTTAGGTCCTGTGTAACAATAAACCCACACGGGTTTAGGTCCTGTGTAACAATAAACCCACACGGGTTTAGGTCCTGTGTAACAATAAACTCACACGGTTTAGGTCCTGTGTAACAATAAACCCACACAGGTTTAGGTCCTGTGTAACAATAAACCCACACGGGTTTAGGTCCTGTGTAACAATAAACTCACACAGGTTTAGGTCCTGTGTAACAATAAACCCACACGGGTTTAGGTTGACTCTGACAGTCACATCAACAGGTCTCATAAACCAAGCGTCACTATATATAGTGATCTCCGGGTTAAAACCCGCATAAACCACCACCAATGTATGTTTATAAACCTCATGCGGGTAATACATCCGTTGTATTAGTGTATAATACAATATAAACCACCTGATAATAATATCTGGTCAGCAGAGTCAAGTTGATCCAGCCATTGTTGTTGTTGTTGTTGTTGTTGTTAAGGGCCACTGACGGCTCCTCTACTGTCATAGTGACTGACTGACTGATTGACTGACTGTCTGACTGACTGACTGACTGACTGACTGACTGACTGACTGACTGACTGACTGAGTGACTGACTGACTGACTGTCTGACTGACTGACTGACTGACTGACTGATTGACTGATTGACTGACTGTCTGACTGACTGACTGACTGACTGACTGACTGACTGACTGACTGACTGACTGTCTGACTGACTGACTGACTGACTGACTGACTGACTGATTGACTGATTGACTGACTGTCTGACTGACTGACTGACTGACTGACTGACTGAGTGACTGACTGTCTGACTGACTGACTGACTGACTGACTGACTGACTGACTGAGTGACTGACTGACTGTCTGACTGACTGACTGACTGACTGACTGACTGACTGACTAACTGAGTGACTGACTGACTGACTGACTGACTGAGTGGGTGACTGACTGACTGACTGTCTGACTGACTGACTGACTGACTGACTGACTAACTGACTAACTGAGTGAGTGACTGACTGTCTGACTGACTGACTGACTGACTAACTGAGTGAGTGACTGACTGACTGACTGTCTGACTGACTGACTGACTGACTGACTGACTGACTGACTAACTGAGTGACTGACTGACTGACTGACTGACTGACTGACTGACTGTCTGACTGACTGACTGACTGACTAACTAACTGAGTGAGTGACTGACTGACTGACTGTCTGACTGACTGACTGACTGATGACTGTCTGACTGACTGACTGACTAACTAACTGAGGGGAGTGACTGACTGATGACTGTCTGACTGACTGACTGACTGACTGACTGACTGACTGACTGACTTCTGTAATCTTTTGACTACCGCCCACAGAATGGTTATGGTGAGGCATAATAAACAATATTAAACTAACTAACTAACCCGCGATTCCTGACTCCTATAAGGATTCTTTTAGCTACGTCAGATCTTGCTATTCTCTGACAATCTGTGCAATCTATATCAACAGCCTTAAACTCTTAAAATCAACACTTGACCTAAAACGCTTTCTTGATAGCTTTGTGACAGAAACCCACGCATAACACCAGACACAAAATATCTACTACATTCCCGTGACCCGACTAAACCTTTAACAAAAATCCACTGTATTCAAAGCCTAAAATCAGGAATACCCTACTGAGAACTCTAGAACTGCCCAGACACATTCCTCACCTTCAAAACTACAATAATAAAACAACTTATCTCCCTGATACAGGCCCGTCAACTAACTACAGCGAATACCACATGGAGGATCCACTTCACTCGCTCACTCATTTGACCATAAACAGAAATAATAATCTCAAGTCTTAAAATACTGATCCTGAGATACTCCAATACTGAAACTATATACTGTGCCAAAACAAAAGCATTCACATTGCGAAACCATAAACAAGTATTTATGTCACTTATCCATAATAACCAACTTACCTCAATAATTTGTAATATTTTACAATTAAGAATAAAACTACGTATGCCCGAAATGCCTAGCCAAGCTAGTGTTCTAGTGTGTACCCGTAATGCCTATACATGCTAGGGTTCTAGTGGTCACAACTCTGTAATCACAAAGTATACTACATGTAAAACCAACAATAACCAAATTCTGTAAACTCAGCATTGTAATCCGTTTTAGAGAATAAACTTAGAATTGAATTATGAAATTGAATTGAATTTGAATTGAAGTAAGTAATGAGTAAAGTAACGAGTAAATAAGTGGATTTAGTATTGATTAGTGGGTGATAAGTAATTGAGAAAAATGAGCAATTAAGCGCGTAAGCAGAGTAATTAAAGCGAGTAAGTGAGTAAAGTGCTAAGTAAGTATACCTGGACTATACTGCAGAAGGTATTTCGGTGGCGGTCAACGCCCCAAAATAAATTGCGTTTGGATTGCGTTGATCCAGCGATTACCAACCTGGTTGATCAGCCTCTTTCCACCATGAGGCCTGGCCACAGACCGGCCGCGGTGGCGTTGACCCCCTGAACTCTCTCCATAAACTCCAGGTAATGTTTTTATTACAACCAGAACCTGACACCACTAAACAGACCATAGCTGACACCTATGAACATACTACTAATAAAAGTCCTTAGTTAAAGTAACAGCTGTTCCTGAAAATAGGTCAGTTACTTTGTCCCAGGATTCCACCCACCCAGACACCTTAACACACCAAGGATACTTGTGTGTAAGGGGCTTACACTGTTGCTCCTGTTCACCTATGCAGTAAGTAGGTGACCTGTGTGTTAGTCCCCATTCCCTCGTCCCGTTTTCACCTAGCAGTAAGTAGGTACATGGGTGTTAGTCACCTTCCACCTGCTTTCCCTGTTCACACTAGCATTAACAGGTACCTGGTGTTAGTCGACCTTTCACTTGCTGTCCCTTTCAGCCTAGCAATAGGTAGTTACTTTGGTCTAGTCCCTTCTACCTGCTGTCCCGTCACATAGCATAAGGTATACATGAGTGGTTAGTCACTTCCACCTGCTGTCCCTGTTCACCTAGCATAAGCAGGTCACGGTGAAGTCACGCTTATCAACTGCTGTCCCTGTTCACCTAGCAATAGGTAGGTACTTGGTGCTTTAGTCACCTTCTACCTGCTGTCCTGTTCACCTAGCATAAGTAGTACATATGTTTAGTCACCTTCCACCTTCTGACACTGCTCACCTAAGCATAAAAGGCACAGGGCGTTAGGTAAACAGGTTTGGTGGCATCCTGGGGAACAAGATTGAGGAACCACAGTGGTAATAAGATCCACGATGACACACTAACTATCTCTGGTTATCCTGGATAACTAACTCTCCCAGGGGTAGAAATCCCAACAGAAATTAAACCACATTAAAAATAAATCTTTGTTTGTTCTTACTAGTTTATTCTAAGCTCAGTTCTGCATAGTTTAATCAATAAATATTCCGTCGAGGTCAAAATTATGTACAAAATCCTAAATGAACCCACACTCTATGTGAGTCAGTGACCGGCTTTCCGGTATGACCGTTGAAAATCATTGGACCCCGTGAAATAAGAGATTAAAAAAGGATAATTTTTTTAATGAAAATCGGTATATACAAGCAATTTACAGGGATTATATAAATAATCTTGTAAATTATATATATATAAAGTTCAAATAGTGCTCAACCAGGCTGAAAAATGTGGGTTATTCCCGCAGATAAGATCATTTGGTATTCCTCAGAGGTTGTGACCAGTTTCAGTTTTATCAAGAGTTTATACACATTAAACTAGAGAATGCCTTATCTGATCGGTTTTGAAACTTCCAGCTGGGGAATCGTAGCTACAGATAGTTGAAGTTACTAATTGACATGTGTGTGTGCCCTCTGATCCACTCTATACACCATTAAACTCTAAAAAAAGTGTTCATTTTTTAAACCACTTGGGACCGTAAGTAGGTAAGTAGGTAGGTAAGAGTAGGTAGGTAGGTAGTAGGTAGGTAGGTATGGTGGAATTGGGGTTGATGATTTTAACTTACTTACTTACTTACTGACCTACATACGGACAGTGACTACTTACTTACCTTATATACTGACATACCTACTTACCTACCCTACGTACATTCCTACTTAACTACCTACTTACTTACCTACGTTACTTACTATCTCCTTGACGTACCTCCCTACTGACTTACCGACGGTCGTAACCACATACCTACCCACTTACTTACCTACCTCACTTAACTTACTGTACGGACCTACTATTTAAAGTGTACTTACCTACTTACTTCCCTACTTACGTACCTATCCTCCAAACTACATACCAACTTACTGACATACCCAACCTACTTACCCGTACTTAACTACCTACTGACTTACCTACCTACTTACTTCCTTACTGACTTCCCTACCTACTTACTTCCTTACTGACCTACCTACTTACCTACTTAACTGACCGCCTACGTACTACCTCATACTTACCTACTGACGTTAACCGTGTTCCGACTTACTTACCTTGGACCACGAACTTACTCTTACTTTGACTACCTACGCACCGATCCGACGGACCTGACCGAAAGCACCATTCTGAGAATACCCTAGTTACCTACCCCCCCCCCTTCAACCTCCAATCCACCCAATACCATAATAGAGGCCCAAGGATACACGACCCATGATCCTCACTCCCAGACCAAGCAACCATACACTCAAACCCCCGGCCAGTTAAAATGTGGTCAGCACCCAGTATTCAAAACAGAGTGACTAAACACACACGGTGGTCAAACAAGCGGAAACAACAACGCAGCTTTCATAGTACAACCTTGAATTCTTACACCCACAATGGAACATCAAACGTCTGGGCAGCAATTTACTGCCCTATATACTGGGCCAAGGTAGTCCCACACATAACTGCATTCATAATTATGACCTGGAATCAGTAAAAGTGGGCAGGATATTTGCAGTCCTCGGAGACAGTCAATGGAGAAGCTGGAGGTTGCTGTCCTTTTCTCCAGACTGTTGACAGCTGGAGGGTTGCAGTCCTGGGAGACAGTAATGTGAAGCTTGGATGAGCTAGTACCTGGGATGACAGTAATTTGTGAAGCAGGAGTGCTGAACCGGGAGACATTAATGGTGACAGCTGGAGATGCTGACACTTGGTAGACAGTAATGGTGTAAGCTGAGGTGCTGTTCCTGGAGACAGTAATGGTGAAGCTTGAGATTTTGTCCAGTAGACGGGAATTATATGCAGGAAGGAATACAAATAAAAGACCCACAGTAGGGACAGGATCCGTATAGGTAAACAAGGGTATTCCAAAGATAAGTAAAACCAATAATGAAACTAGAAATACCGCAGAAAAGCTAAACAAGAGACTCCACAAGCAAATAGTGAGGAAATATACCAAAAACAACTGTTGGGACTCCGTTGTTGTGCTAGGGAGGTAGTATGAATAAGACATGGAAACATGCACCAACAGAGAACATAGTCCCATAAACCAAGGCAAACGGAAACCAAGCTGGTCACATACTTGCACTTGGTATCGCAGACATTGGAAATCGGAAAAAACAGACGGGATACGGACCTAGACCACCCTAGAAAATGCATGCCCCAAAGTGACAACAGGAAAATTCAAACTCCCTTCTGAAAGCTTTTTCACCCTGAACAGAGTACCTCATCAGTCCAGGAAAGACTGTGCTATAACTAAATTGCAATGCACACCAACTAAAGGGACAAAAAGATACAAACATCCATCCCATTGGGAAACCTGGGTTAGCCACAGCCACTCAAGAGGGAGAGGTTTTTCTTTAAGCCAGGAATAAAAAAAACTGGCAGGAAATGGCAAAATCCGACACCAAATTCCAGTCATTTCCTGGAGATGGGAACCACAGTCGATGGCCTCCACTCCAAACCAACATATCACAGAACTAATGCCGAAAAAAATCCCCCCCAGTAACCAACAATACCACCATCGGGGGGGCGGGGTGTCCGATGACATTCTTTCTTTGCAAATATAGAGGGTCTAAGGCCTGTAAGGACACCGGTTTAGAGTATTGTTGAAGTAGGTGAGTCTTGATTGTGTTAACAACAAACAGACAAAATACCTTACAACCGAGACTGCTTAGTGCAAGATGGCAAAGTGCACTAGTTCGCGGCTTTCACTGAGACCCACATACAGGATCCCTTGGACAACTAAATAGAACCCCAGGTTACAACCTATACAGATGTTACAGATTGAACCGGCAAAAGTGGGGGGGTTGCCTGTACAGGAACACTGCAGAGTCACATGTATTGCACAGACCTGCTTAATGCCTCAAAGTGAAAGTAGTGGAAGTTATTAGGCAGTAAGGTCGAAAGCCAAAACCTAGTCATTGTTGGTAGTCTACCAGCTTCCGGATACACCACCCAGCATTTTCAGGACAGCTGTTTATAAATTTGGACCACTGTCTGGAAAATTCTCCATCATTCCTGCACCCAACCAGTCTTTCCCTGGGTATTTTCAACTTAAGGCAACTAAAACGAGGAATATAGCAAATAAATTGTTTCAGTAATAACACCAGAGGCCACTCATATGAAAACTCACACTCACACGAGCATTTAAATCTCTGCACAAAAATCAATTTAAACCAGCTAAATAATAAAGCCTACAAGACTGGATAATAGGTAGGCGCCCTATAAACAAAAACATTTAAAATCAGTAACGTGACCGGTAAGCATTCCATATACAAAAAGAGTTAGAAACATAAATACAAAAACTAGAAGCTTCAATTTAATGTTATTAATAGAATTTTCAAGAGGTTCTAGTGAAAATTGCAGAAATCAACCATTCAAATCACATGAAGCCTGTGAAGTCTGTGGACGTCAAACAAACGGCTTCCACATGATAAATTTGTCATTTTTTGGAAATTGGTGTCACGCCCCTTGTGCAGATATCCCAGAACTAGCAACAAGCAGTATTAAAAACAGAGAGTGTATTGGTATGCTCAAATGAGGAAAAACTGAGGACTTAAAATCAACAAGGGTTTAAAGAGGACAACACAAAGCTGCTTTCCAAGAAAACCTGAAGCTTTCTACAAAAGAAGGGATCTTAAAATGTCTGGGCTGATGGTACTTGCCCTTGATACTGGCCATAGTAGGCAAAACGTAAGGCTGGAGGTGATGTCTGGTAGTCGGTAAATGTGTGGCAGGAAAGTGCTGCCTGGAGACAGTAATGAGAAGCTGGAGTGCTGTCCTGGAGACAGTAATGGTGAAGCTGATTGCTTTCGCTGGGAGACAGTATGGTGAAGCTGGAGGTGCTGTCCCTGGAAGACAGAAATGGTGAAGCTGGAGATACTGTCCGAGGGAGACAGAAATGGTGAAGCTGTAGGTGCGTGTCCTGGAGACAGAACATTGTAAGCTGGAGATACTGTCCTGGGAGACAGTAAAGGAGAGAGCAGGAGGTTCTGCCTGGGAGACAGAAAATGGTGAAGCTTGAGATACTTTCCTGGTAGACAGAAAAGTGAAGCCTGGAGATACTGTCCAGGGAGACGGGAATATATACTCAGGAAGAATACATAAAATGACCTCCATAGGGACAGGAGCATAGTAGGTAACAAGTGTAGTCACAGATAATCAAAAACATTATTGCAAACTAGAAATACCGCAGAGATAGCAAACAAAGGACTCCAATAAGCAATAGTGAGATAACTTACCAAAACAACTGGTGGGAGCTCCATTGTGTTAGTGGCTAGGGAGGATAGACGTAAGACATTGAAACATGCACCAACAGGGAATACAGTCACAGAAACCCAAGGCAAGCGGAAACCAAGACTGTGTCACATACTATGCCACTTGGTATCTGGAGCCTGGCATCGGGAAATCTGAAAAACAGATGGGACATGCAACTATGACCACCCCTAGTAAAATGGCCATGCCCATATGAAAACATGTAAAAATGCCCCCCAAACTCCTTCCTGTAAGCAATTTCACCCTGAAATTTGATACCTCATGCAGTACATGAAAGACAGTGCTATATACTTAAATTGCCAGCAAACCATCTAAAGGGGGACAAAAAGAAACAAAACGCAATAGGGCATCCAGGCCAGGGGAAAACCATGGTAACCCACAGCCACTCAAGAGGGAGAGGTTTTTTAGTTGCCAGGAATGAAAAAAACTGGCAGGAAATGTCAAAGATCGTACCCCAAATCCATTCATTCTGGAGTGGAACCTAAGCAGTCGATGGACTCCACTCCAAACCATCAGATACAATACTAATGCCGGGAAAAAAAATCCCCCCCCATACCAACAAAACAACAGTCCGATAAACATTCTTCTTAGCAAATATACATGGTCTAGAAGGCCAGCTACAAACAACAAAATACCATTCATTCCGTGGACTGCTTGCAGAGGCAAGCAAATGTTCGGGCTTTCAACTGAGACCCACAAAAAAGGATCACTTGGACACCGAAGTATGGATCCAGGTTACAACCATACAGATTGACAGAGTGCACAGAGCAAAAGTGGGGGTTGTCCTGTACAATTGCAGAGTCCCCCCCCACTTTGTTTTGCAGCAGAACGCTTAATGCCTCAAATGACGTAGTGGAAGTTTTAGCATAAAGGTCGAGAACCAAAACCTAGTCATTGTGGTATTCTACAAGCCTCCGGATGCAACATCCCAGCAATACCAGGAACAGCAATAAAAATTTGACCACTGTCCTGGAAAATCTTCCAGCGCCTGCAACCCACATCATTCCCAGGGGTGATTTCAACTTAAGGCACCTAAAATGGAGGAATATCGCAAAATATAATGTTTGCAGAAATAACACCAGGAGGCAGCTCTGATGAAAACTCACACTCACAAGTAACGATCTATTAAATCTCTGCACACAATTCAATTTAAACCACAAATAATATGCCTACAAGACTGTAGAATACACTAGATCCTCATCTTCACTAACACTGATGATCTGAAAAGAAATGTCACCATATCAAAAACAATATTACTCAATCAACAACATAATTGAGGTTCAACCATGTACTGCAGGAGCCCCAGACCCGACAAAATGAAGACTAGTCATGAGGTAGCATTTCACAATTTCAACTTCAATAACAAAAACATAAAGTGGACCAAGTAAACCAAGTCCTAACCGAATCAGCTGGGAAGATATACTAACAACACAGACCCAAACTTATGCCTAGAACAGTATTAACTCGGTGGCACTCGATGTATGCACAATGCTTATTCCTCTACAGAAAAAGGAGGAGTAGATTGTAAAATCGTAAAGAGACAGGCGCTCCCCTTTACGGCGACGGAATAGAATAACAGAAGCGGCTAAAAGAGGTCAATATATCATGAAAATCGCAGGGAGACACTGGTCAAGAGAAATAGCAAGCATCCGAACTTACGCAAAAAGAATCCTTTAGGTCAGGAATAGCGGGAAGAACAAAAGCCATAAATAAATCGAAAGAAACCCAAAGAATTCCTCTCCTATGCGCAAATCAAAATCGAGAACAAGTACTAACGTCCAGTAAGGCCCCTACTTAAACAGATGGGTCCTACACAGATGACAGCAAGGAAATGAGTGAGCTACACAATTCCCAATATGACTCAGTTTTTAGCAAGCGCTAACCAACCTGAGAGACGCAAGACCAAAATGAATTATATATGAGAGAGCCACAAAATTTGACTAACACAACCTATCCGATTTTATCCTGACGCCAAAAAATGACTTCGTACAGGCGATAAAGGACAAGCCCATGCAGCTCGCCCCAGGGCTCAGACTCATGGAACTCTGTTTTCATCAAGGAACTGCAAGAAGCCCTATCACTATCCTTTTCCATCCTTGGAGAGGGAGCATGGACACGGGGTCCGTCCCTCAGTTACTAAAAACAACAGACATAGCCCCACTCCACAAAGGGGCAGTAAAGCAACAGCAAATAACTACAGACCCATACACTAACATCCCATATCATAAAAATCTTTGAAAGGGTCCTAAGAAGCAAGATCACCACCCATCTAGAAACGCAGTCATTTACACAACCCCATGGCCACATGGGTTAGAACAGGTCGCACCTGTTCTGTCACAACTACTGGATCACTACGACAAGGTCCTAAATGCACTGAAGACAAAAAGAATGCAATGTAATATATACAACTTTGCAAAAGCTTCGACCAAGGTTTGTGAGCCATGGCGTTAATATCGCACGAAAAATGCGCGCTAAAGAATAACAGGCAAAGTCGTTCGATGGATCTATAATTTCCTCACTAACAGAACACATAGATTAGTCGTCACAGAGTAAAAGTCCGAGCAGCTACGGTGAAAAGCACTGCCGCACAGAGGCACATGTACTGAGCTCCCAGTTCTTTGATCCTCATCCTCGATAGTCCTACATAATACAATGATGTCAACCACATGCCGCCGAGACTGTGCCATATGCATCAAGACACCCGCGATCATTGCATTGTACTAGAGCTTCACATTGCCAGACACTATGCAAGGCTCCAGTCGGACATCACCCAAATACATTCAGTTAAGTGCTGCAGAAAACACATAATTACTGACACTCTGAAGTAACCCGAAACCCAACTCGTCCATCACGTTACCCCCATCTGTCCCAACGCCACTACCTACCTCTACCGCCCGCCCCAAAGCATTCCGGAGGCCCAGTCCACTTATGCTATCCCCCCTAACTGACCCCAAGTACCTAGTTCTATGAAAAAGTACTTCGGCTTCTCGGCCCTTCAAGGTGGACCATAACAATGTCTCAACACGTCAACAGGCACTACAAGAAGTCGCCTTGCATTCAACATCTCCCCACCCCCCCACTTTCGTTTGCCCCGCCCCCATCATCGCCCACAACCTTACACACTAACAACTCTCGGCATGAACAATATCAGCCTTCTCACAGCACCAATCAAGCATGTGAAAATTTCCGACCTAGAACATGAACAGAGAACATTCACGGCGCGCATAACGGAGATAAAACACCATCAATAACTGGGATACTGCTTGGGAAATCAAAACCTGTAATCCCAGGACGCATTAGGAGAAAACCAGTAAATAATAACACCAGGAAAATCCAAGAGGGACAAGTACGCAAACATCACACGAAAATCACTCACTACGAAAGCACAAGACATGGCAGACGATGCACCAACCCCACCAAAGAAACGCAGGTGTCGACTACACGTTAAGAGACCATACAATAAGCGTCAGGTGCCCGACCAGTTCAATCGCCTCCCAGCCCACATAAGGGGGATTACCAACAGACCCCTGGCAGTCTTCAAGCTGGCACTGGACAAGCACCTAAAGACAGTTCCTGATCAGCCGGGCTGTGGCTCGTACGTTGGTTTGCGTGCAGCCAGCAGCAACAGCCTGGTTGATCAGGCGCTGATCCACCAGGAGGCCTGGTCACAGACCGGGCCGCGGGGGCGTTGACCCCCGAAACTCTCTCCAGGTAAACTCCAGGTAAACACTAGACCTCATCTTCACTAACAATGATGATCTGATAAGAAATGTCACCATATCAAAAACAATATACTCAGATCACAACATAATTGAGGTTCAGAACAGGTATGCGCGGAGCCCCAGACCGACATAATGAGATTAGTCACGAGGGAGCATTCACCAAATTCAGCTTCAATAACAAAAACATAAAGTGGGACCAAGTAAACCAAGTCCTAACCGATATAAGCTGGGAAGATATACTAAGCAACACAGACCCCAACTTATGCCAAGAACAGATTAACTTGGTGGCATTCGATGAATGCACCAGGCTTATTCCCTAAGAAAAAGGAGGAGTAGATGTAAATAGAAGAGACAGCGCTCCCTTTACAGCGACGGAAAAGAATACATAGCGGCAAAATGCGTGTCAATATATATCTAAATGCGTAGGGAGACACAGGTCAGAGAAATAGCAAACAACGAACATAAGCTAAAGGATCTTATAGGAGCAGGAATCGCGGGAAGAACTAAAAGCCATAATGAAATCGAAAGAAACCTAAAGTGATTTCTTCTCCTAGCCAAATCAAATGACGAGAACAACGTCTTACTGGTCCCCCTACTTAAACAAGATGAGTCCTACACAGATGAAGCAAGGAAATGAAATGAGCTACTCAAGTCCCAATAGTCTCATTTTTAGCAAGCCGCTAACCAGACTGAGAGTCAAGATCAAAAAGTAATTTTTTATGATATCCACAAAATTTATTAGCACAAGCCTATCCGATTTATCCTGACTCCAAATGAACTTCGAACAGCGATAATTTGACATGCCCATGTCACTCTGCCCCAGGGGCCAGACTCATGGAACACCGTGTTCATCAAGAACTGCAAGAAGCCCCTATCACGAGCCTTTTGTTCCATCCTAAAGGAGAGGATCATGGACACGGGGTGTCGTCCCACATTTACTAAAAACAACAGACTTACCCACTCCACAAAGGGGCAGTAAAGCAACAAACAAAGAACTACAGACCAATAGCAAACTAACATCCCATATCATAAAAAATCTTTTGAAAGGGTCCTAAAAGCAAGATCACCACCCATCCAGAAACCCAACAGTTACAAACAACCCAGGGCAACAGGTTTTAGAAACAGGTCCTCCTGTCTGTCCTCACTACGGGATCACTACGACAAGGTCCGAAATGCACAAGAAGTTCAAAAAGAATGCAGATGAAATATATACAGACTTTGACAAAAGCCTTCGACAAGTGTTGCCAATGGCGTAATAGCGCACAAAATGCTGCTAAAGGCATACGGAAAAGTCTGGTCGATGATCTATAATTTTCCTCACTAACAAGAACACAGAGAGTAGTCGTCAACAGAGTCAGGTCTCGAGGCAGCTACGGTGAAAAGCTCTTGTTCCACAAGGCACATTACTCGCTCCCATCTTGTATCCTCATCCTCAAATCCACATAGACCAAGATGTCAGCCACAGCAGCATGTCTTATCCTTTGCCAGATACACCCGAATCTGCATGACAGTGTTCTACCATTGCAAGACACTACCAAGCTCCAGGCGACATCAACCAAATCTTTCAGTGGCTGCATAAAACAATATGAATTTTAACGATGAGAAATTTCAATTACTCAGAATATGGTAAACACGAGGAAATTAAATCTTCATCAGAGTACAAAACAAATTCAGGCCACAAAATAGAGCGAAACACAACGTCAAAGACCTTGGAGTGATCATGTCGGAGGATCTCACCTTCAAGGACCATAACATTAATATCAATCGCATCTCTAGAAAAATTGACAGGATGGGATAATGATAATCCTTCAAAACTAAGGGAGGCAAGCCCAATGATGACACTCTTCAGGTCACCTGTTTTATCTAAGGCCTGGAATATTTGCTGCTACACTAACAGCACCATTCAAGGCAGGTGAAATTGCTTGACCTAGAAAATGGTACAGAGAGCCTTCATCGGCTGCTCATAACGGAGATAAAACACCTCAATTACTGGAGCACTTGGAGGTTCCTAACCTGGATTCCCTGGAATGGCAGGGCGGGAGAGAAACATTATTATATACACCTGGAAAATCCTAGAGGGACTAGTACCGAACTTAGCCAGCGAAAATCACTCACTACGAAGCAAAGGAACTTGGCAGACGATGCACCATCCCCTAAGAATTGAAAAATCAGGGTGTCCACTTGGAGCACTTAAGAGACCATACAATAAGTGACAGGGCCCGAGACTGTTCACTGCCTCCCAGCACCCAAAGGGGATTACCAACATAGTACACCCTGGAAGACTTCAAGCTGGCACTGGACAAGCACCTAAAGTCGGTTCCTGACCAGCCGGGCTGTGGCTCGTACGTTGGTTTGCGTGCAGCCAGCAGCAACAGCCTGGTTGATCAGGCTCTGATCCACCAGGAGGCCTGGTCACAGACCGGGCCGCGGGGGCGTTGACTCCCGGAACTCTCTCCAGGTCTCCAGGTAATACACAAATACATTATCACACATAGCAACATACATATAGACAACCTAGAACAACATACATGTAGACAACCAGGAACACATACATGTAAGACAACTGGAACAACATACAATTAGACAACCTGAACAACAAACATGTAACAACCTGGAACAACTTCAATGAGACAACCTGGACAACATACATATAGACAACCTGGAACAACATACATGTAGACAACCTGGAACAACATACATGTAGACAACCTGGAACAACATACATGTAGACAACCTGGAACAACATACATGTAGACAACCTGGAACAACATACATGTAGACAACCTGGAAAAACATACATGTAGACAACCTGGAACAACATAAACAAGTCGGGGGGGGGGGTCAGAATGACATAATTCCACTGGTGTACACAAATATAATTCCCTGTAGATTTACTGGAGAGAGATCCGGGGGTCAACCGCCCCCCGCCCGGTCTGTGACCAGGCTCCTGGTGGAATCAGAGCCTGATCCAACCAGGCTTTGCTGCGTGGGGGTACTGTCTGCACGCAAACCAACGTAGCGAGCCACAGCCGGCTAGGTGACAGGAACAGACCTTAGGTGCTTGTCCAGTTCCAGCTATGAAGACTGCCAGTGGTCTGTAGGTAATCCCCCATATGTATGCGGGAGGCAGTTTAACATGTCCTTGGGCCCCTGAACATTTATTGTATGGTATCTTAACGTGCTAGGTGGACACCCTGCTTTTGCATTTGGGGGATGGTGGCATCGACTGCCAAGTCTTTTGCTTTCGTATGAGTTTGATTTCGAGGCAAGTTCGGTACTATTCCCTCTAGGATTTCCAGGTGTAATATAATCATGTATCTCTCCCGCCTGCGATACCAGGGAATAAAGGTTTTAGAAACCTCAAGCCTCCCAGTAATTGAGGTGTTTTTATCTCCTTAGGCGCGCTGTGAAGGTTCTCTGTACATTTTACTAGGTCAGGCAATTTCACCAGCCTTGAAAGGTGCCTGTTAGTGTGCAGCAATATTCCAGGCCCTACATAGAGCAAGTGACTCTGAAGAGTGTCATCATGGGTTTTGGCCTCCCAAGTTATGAAGGTTCTCCATTATCCATCCTGTCATTTTATACTAGCACGATGCGATTGATACATGTTATGGTTCCCTTGAAGGTGAGATTTCCTCCGACATGATCACTCCCAGGTCTTTGACTTGTGTTTCAGCTCTATTTGTGCCAGAATTTAGTTTTGTACTCTGAATAAGATTTAATTTACCTCGTGTTTACCATACTGAGTAATTGAAATTTCTCATCGTTAAACTTCATATTTGTTTTTTCTGCATCCCACTGAAAGATTTGGATAGATGTCCGCGCTGGAGCCTTGCAGTGGTCGCATGGAAAGACACTGGTCATGCAGATTCGGGAGTCCATCTGCAAAGTGGAAGACACGGTGCAGCGGAGACATCCCTTGGGTCTAATCGATAAGAGTGATGATGAACAAGATGGGATCGATTACTGGCCCTTGTGGAAACAGAGCTTTTCACCGGTAGACTTCCACGGACTTTACTCTGTGACGACTCACTCCACATTGTTCTGTTAGTGAGAATTATAGATCCATCGACCGACTTTACCTGTTATTCCCTTAGCACTCATTTTGTTGCGCTATTGCGCCATGGTCAAACTTGTCGAACTCTTTTGCAAAGTCTGTATCATTACATCTGATTCATTATGTCTTCAAGTGCATTTATTACCGTTGACGTATGATCCTATAGTTGAGACAGACAGAGCGACCTGTTCTAAACCCATGTTGCCCTGGTTTGTGTAACTGATGGTTTCTAGATGGGTGGTGATCTTGCTTTCTTAGGACCCTTACAAAGATTTGTTTTTATATAAGGATGTTAGAGCTATGGTCAGTAGTTCTTATGCTGTTGCTTTTACTGCCCCTTTGTTGGAGTGGGGCATGTCTGTTTTGTAATTTAGTAACTGTGGGACACCCCCGTGTCCATGCTCCCTCTCCATAGGAGTTTTTGGGAAAAAAAAGGCTCGTTATAGGGGCTTCTTGCGTTCATGATGAACATGAGTCCATGAGTCTGGCCCTGAGAGTGCATGGCAATGTCATTTATCGCCTTTCGAAGTCATTATGGCGTCAGAAAACACAGATAGGCTTGTGTTAATCAAATTTTTGTGGCTCACTCAAAAAAATCCATAGTTTGATCTTCGACATTCAGTCAGGTTAGCGATTGCTTAAAAACTGAGTCATAATGGGACTTGAGTAGCACACACATTGCCTTGCTGTCATCTTTGTAGACCCATCTATCTTAAGTATGGGCCCAATACTGGACGTTGTTCTCGACTTTGTTTGGCATATGAGAAGAAATACTTTGGGTTATCTTTCGATTTCATTTATGGCTTTTAGATCTTCCCGCGATTCCTGACACCTAAAAGATTCCATTATGCTTAAGTATCGATGCTTGCTATTTTGCTCTGACCAAGTCTCCCTACGCATTTCAGATATATTACCCTCTTTTAGCCGCTCTGTTATTCTTTTCCGTCGCCAGTAAAGGTCGCGCCTGTCTCTTTCTATCTTACATCTACTCCCACCTTTTTTCTTAGATATAATCTTGTGAATACATAGACGTAGCCACCAAGTGTAATCTGTTTCGTTGGCATAAGTGGGGGGTCCCTGTGTTTTCTTTGGTATACTTCCCAGCGGATAGCGTTAGGACTTTGGTTTACTTGGGTCCAACCTGTTATGTTTTTGATATTGAAGTTGAATTTGGTGAATGTCTCACTCGTGAGCTGATGCTCATTATGTCGGTCTGGGGCTCCAAGCATACATGTTTGGAACCTCAATTATGGTGTGACTGTGTATATTGGGTTGTGATTTGGTGACATTTCTTATCTGGATCATCATTGTTAGTGAAGATGAGGTCTAGTGCATTCTCCAGTCTAGAAGGCACTATTATTTGAGCTGTTTTAAATTGAATTGTGCAAGAGATTTAAAAGCTTCGTGTGAGTGTGAGTTTTCATCCGAGCTGCCGTCCTGTGTTATTACTTGCAACAATAAAATTTTGCTATATTCCCAATTTAAGTGCCTAAGTTGAAATCCCCCAGGACAAGATTGTGGTGCAAGGAGCTGGAAGATTTTCCAACAGTGGTCAAATTTTTAACAGAAGTCCTGGAATTCTGGGATGGTTGCATCCGGAGGCTTTAGACTACCAAAAGACAAGGTATTTGGTTCTCGACCTTACTGCTAAAACTTCCACTACATCACTTGAGGCATTAAGCATTTCTGTGCAAACAAGTGACTCTGCAATGTACAAGCCCAACCGCCCCCCCCTTTTTGCCTGTTCACCTGTCCAATCTGTATAGTTGTAACCTGGTATCCATATTTCGTTTGTTCCAAGTGATCCTTTAGTGGGTCTCAGTGAAAGCCGCGAACTTACCTTTGCCTCTGCAAGCAGTCCACGGATGAAAGGTATTTGTTGTTTGCGTTGCTGGCTTTAGACCCCTGTTTATTTCAAAGAAGATTGACCCTCCGGAACTGGTTGGTATTGTTGGTACTGGGGGGGAGATTTTTTTTTCACGGCATTAGTATCTGATATCTGTTGTTTGGGTGGAGGCCATCGACTGTGGTTCCACTCCAGGAATTACTGGATTTGTGTACATTTCTGCCATTTCCCTTCCAGTTATTTTTTCCTCTGGCACTAAAAAACCTCTCCTTTCTTGAGTTGCTGTGGTCTACCCAGGTTTTTCTTCCCATGGCCTGGATGTTTAGTATCTTTTTGTCCCCTTAGATGGTGTGCCAGGCAATTAAGTTATAGCACAGTCTTTCCTGAACAGAAGAGGTGACACAGTTTTTCTCTGTAATCTTTTGACTACCGCCCACAGAATGGTTATGGTGAGGCATAATAAACAATATTAAACTAACTAACTAACCCGCGATTCCTGACTCCTATAAGGATTCTTTTAGCTACGTCAGATCTTGCTATTCTCTGACAATCTGTGCAATCTATATCAACAGCCTTAAACTCTTAAAATCAACACTTGACCTAAAACGCTTTCTTGATAGCTTTGTGACAGAAACCCACGCATAACACCAGACACAAAATATCTACTACATTCCCGTGACCCGACTAAACCTTTAACAAAAATCCACTGTATTCAAAGCCTAAAATCAGGAATACCCTACTGAGAACTCTAGAACTGCCCAGACACATTCCTCACCTTCAAAACTACAATAATAAAACAACTTATCTCCCTGATACAGGCCCGTCAACTAACTACAGCGAATACCACATGGAGGATCCACTTCACTCGCTCACTCATTTGACCATAAACAGAAATAATAATCTCAAGTCTTAAAATACTGATCCTGAGATACTCCAATACTGAAACTATATACTGTGCCAAAACAAAAGCATTCACATTGCGAAACCATAAACAAGTATTTATGTCACTTATCCATAATAACCAACTTACCTCAATAATTTGTAATATTTTACAATTAAGAATAAAACTACGTATGCCCGAAATGCCTAGCCAAGCTAGTGTTCTAGTGTGTACCCGTAATGCCTATACATGCTAGGGTTCTAGTGGTCACAACTCTGTAATCACAAAGTATACTACATGTAAAACCAACAATAACCAAATTCTGTAAACTCAGCATTGTAATCCGTTTTAGAGAATAAACTTAGAATTGAATTATGAAATTGAATTGAATTTGAATTGAAGTAAGTAATGAGTAAAGTAACGAGTAAATAAGTGGATTTAGTATTGATTAGTGGGTGATAAGTAATTGAGAAAAATGAGCAATTAAGCGCGTAAGCAGAGTAATTAAAGCGAGTAAGTGAGTAAAGTGCTAAGTAAGTATACCTGGACTATACTGCAGAAGGTATTTCGGTGGCGGTCAACGCCCCAAAATAAATTGCGTTTGGATTGCGTTGATCCAGCGATTACCAACCTGGTTGATCAGCCTCTTTCCACCATGAGGCCTGGCCACAGACCGGCCGCGGTGGCGTTGACCCCCTGAACTCTCTCCATAAACTCCAGGTAATGTTTTTATTACAACCAGAACCTGACACCACTAAACAGACCATAGCTGACACCTATGAACATACTACTAATAAAAGTCCTTAGTTAAAGTAACAGCTGTTCCTGAAAATAGGTCAGTTACTTTGTCCCAGGATTCCACCCACCCAGACACCTTAACACACCAAGGATACTTGTGTGTAAGGGGCTTACACTGTTGCTCCTGTTCACCTATGCAGTAAGTAGGTGACCTGTGTGTTAGTCCCCATTCCCTCGTCCCGTTTTCACCTAGCAGTAAGTAGGTACATGGGTGTTAGTCACCTTCCACCTGCTTTCCCTGTTCACACTAGCATTAACAGGTACCTGGTGTTAGTCGACCTTTCACTTGCTGTCCCTTTCAGCCTAGCAATAGGTAGTTACTTTGGTCTAGTCCCTTCTACCTGCTGTCCCGTCACATAGCATAAGGTATACATGAGTGGTTAGTCACTTCCACCTGCTGTCCCTGTTCACCTAGCATAAGCAGGTCACGGTGAAGTCACGCTTATCAACTGCTGTCCCTGTTCACCTAGCAATAGGTAGGTACTTGGTGCTTTAGTCACCTTCTACCTGCTGTCCTGTTCACCTAGCATAAGTAGTACATATGTTTAGTCACCTTCCACCTTCTGACACTGCTCACCTAAGCATAAAAGGCACAGGGCGTTAGGTAAACAGGTTTGGTGGCATCCTGGGGAACAGATTGAGAACCACAGTGGTAATAATATCCACGATGACACACAAACTATCTTCTGGTTATCCTGGATAACAAACCACCCAGTGGTAGAAATCCCAACAGAAATTAAACCACTTAAAAATAATCTTATGTTTTTTTTCTTACTAGTTTATTCTAACTCAGTTCTGAATAGTTTAATCAATAAATATTCCGACGAGGTCAAAATTATGTACAAAACCAAAATGAACCCACACTCTATGTGAGTCAGTGACCGCATTTTCCGTATGACCGTTGAAAATCATTGGACCCCGTGAAATAAGAGATTAAAAAAGGATAATTTTTTATGAAAATCGGTATATACAAGCAATTTACAGGGATTATAAAAATAATCTTGTAAATTTATATATATATAAAGTTTCAATAGTGCTCAACCAGGCTGAAAAAATGTGGTTATTCCGCAGATTTAAGATCATTTGTATTCCTCAGAGGTTGTGACCAGTTTCAGTTTTATCAAGAGTTTATACACATTAAACTAGAGAATGCCTTATCTGATCGGTTTTGAAACTTCCAGCTGGGGAATCGTAGCTACAGATAGTTGAAGTTACTAATTGACATGTGTGTGTGCCCTCTGATCCACTCTATACACCATTAAACTCTAAAAAATGTGTTCATTTATTAAACCACTTGGGCCCGTAAGTAGGTAAGTAGGTAGGTAAGAGTAGGTAGGTAGGTAGTAGGTAGGTAGGTATGGTGGAATTGGGGTTGATGATTTTAACTTACTTACTTACTTACTGACCTACATACGGACAGTGACTACTTACTTACCTTATATACTGACATACCTACTTACCTACCCTACGTACATTCCTACTTAACTACCTACTTACTTACCTACGTTACTTACTATCTCCTTGACGTACCTCCCTACTGACTTACCGACGGTCGTAACCACATACCTACCCACTTACTTACCTACCTCACTTAACTTACTGTACGGACCTACTATTTAAAGTGTACTTACCTACTTACTTCCCTACTTACGTACCTATCCTCCAAACTACATACCAACTTACTGACATACCCAACCTACTTACCCGTACTTAACTACCTACTGACTTACCTACCTACTTACTTCCTTACTGACTTCCCTACCTACTTACTTCCTTACTGACCTACCTACTTACCTACTTAACTGACCGCCTACGTACTACCTCATACTTACCTACTGACGTTAACCGTGTTCCGACTTACTTACCTTGGACCACGAACTTACTCTTACTTTGACTACCTACGCACCGATCCGACGGACCTGACCGAAAGCACCATTCTGAGAATACCCTAGTTACCTACCCCCCCCCCTTCAACCTCCAATCCACCCAATACCATAATAGAGGCCCAAGGATACACGACCCATGATCCTCACTCCCAGACCAAGCAACCATACACTCAAACCCCCGGCCAGTTAAAATGTGGTCAGCACCCAGTATTCAAAACAGAGTGACTAAACACACACGGTGGTCAAACAAGCGGAAACAACAACGCAGCTTTCATAGTACAACCTTGAATTCTTACACCCACAATGGAACATCAAACGTCTGGGCAGCAATTTACTGCCCTATATACTGGGCCAAGGTAGTCCCACACATAACTGCATTCATAATTATGACCTGGAATCAGTAAAAGTGGGCAGGATATTTGCAGTCCTCGGAGACAGTCAATGGAGAAGCTGGAGGTTGCTGTCCTTTTCTCCAGACTGTTGACAGCTGGAGGGTTGCAGTCCTGGGAGACAGTAATGTGAAGCTTGGATGAGCTAGTACCTGGGATGACAGTAATTTGTGAAGCAGGAGTGCTGAACCGGGAGACATTAATGGTGACAGCTGGAGATGCTGACACTTGGTAGACAGTAATGGTGTAAGCTGAGGTGCTGTTCCTGGAGACAGTAATGGTGAAGCTTGAGATTTTGTCCAGTAGACGGGAATTATATGCAGGAAGGAATACAAATAAAAGACCCACAGTAGGGACAGGATCCGTATAGGTAAACAAGGGTATTCCAAAGATAAGTAAAACCAATAATGAAACTAGAAATACCGCAGAAAAGCTAAACAAGAGACTCCACAAGCAAATAGTGAGGAAATATACCAAAAACAACTGTTGGGACTCCGTTGTTGTGCTAGGGAGGTAGTATGAATAAGACATGGAAACATGCACCAACAGAGAACATAGTCCCATAAACCAAGGCAAACGGAAACCAAGCTGGTCACATACTTGCACTTGGTATCGCAGACATTGGAAATCGGAAAAAACAGACGGGATACGGACCTAGACCACCCTAGAAAATGCATGCCCCAAAGTGACAACAGGAAAATTCAAACTCCCTTCTGAAAGCTTTTTCACCCTGAACAGAGTACCTCATCAGTCCAGGAAAGACTGTGCTATAACTAAATTGCAATGCACACCAACTAAAGGGACAAAAAGATACAAACATCCATCCCATTGGGAAACCTGGGTTAGCCACAGCCACTCAAGAGGGAGAGGTTTTTCTTTAAGCCAGGAATAAAAAAAACTGGCAGGAAATGGCAAAATCCGACACCAAATTCCAGTCATTTCCTGGAGATGGGAACCACAGTCGATGGCCTCCACTCCAAACCAACATATCACAGAACTAATGCCGAAAAAAATCCCCCCCAGTAACCAACAATACCACCATCGGGGGGGCGGGGTGTCCGATGACATTCTTTCTTTGCAAATATAGAGGGTCTAAGGCCTGTAAGGACACCGGTTTAGAGTATTGTTGAAGTAGGTGAGTCTTGATTGTGTTAACAACAAACAGACAAAATACCTTACAACCGAGACTGCTTAGTGCAAGATGGCAAAGTGCACTAGTTCGCGGCTTTCACTGAGACCCACATACAGGATCCCTTGGACAACTAAATAGAACCCCAGGTTACAACCTATACAGATGTTACAGATTGAACCGGCAAAAGTGGGGGGGTTGCCTGTACAGGAACACTGCAGAGTCACATGTATTGCACAGACCTGCTTAATGCCTCAAAGTGAAAGTAGTGGAAGTTATTAGGCAGTAAGGTCGAAAGCCAAAACCTAGTCATTGTTGGTAGTCTACCAGCTTCCGGATACACCACCCAGCATTTTCAGGACAGCTGTTTATAAATTTGGACCACTGTCTGGAAAATTCTCCATCATTCCTGCACCCAACCAGTCTTTCCCTGGGTATTTTCAACTTAAGGCAACTAAAACGAGGAATATAGCAAATAAATTGTTTCAGTAATAACACCAGAGGCCACTCATATGAAAACTCACACTCACACGAGCATTTAAATCTCTGCACAAAAATCAATTTAAACCAGCTAAATAATAAAGCCTACAAGACTGGATAATAGGTAGGCGCCCTATAAACAAAAACATTTAAAATCAGTAACGTGACCGGTAAGCATTCCATATACAAAAAGAGTTAGAAACATAAATACAAAAACTAGAAGCTTCAATTTAATGTTATTAATAGAATTTTCAAGAGGTTCTAGTGAAAATTGCAGAAATCAACCATTCAAATCACATGAAGCCTGTGAAGTCTGTGGACGTCAAACAAACGGCTTCCACATGATAAATTTGTCATTTTTTGGAAATTGGTGTCACGCCCCTTGTGCAGATATCCCAGAACTAGCAACAAGCAGTATTAAAAACAGAGAGTGTATTGGTATGCTCAAATGAGGAAAAACTGAGGACTTAAAATCAACAAGGGTTTAAAGAGGACAACACAAAGCTGCTTTCCAAGAAAACCTGAAGCTTTCTACAAAAGAAGGGATCTTAAAATGTCTGGGCTGATGGTACTTGCCCTTGATACTGGCCATAGTAGGCAAAACGTAAGGCTGGAGGTGATGTCTGGTAGTCGGTAAATGTGTGGCAGGAAAGTGCTGCCTGGAGACAGTAATGAGAAGCTGGAGTGCTGTCCTGGAGACAGTAATGGTGAAGCTGATTGCTTTCGCTGGGAGACAGTATGGTGAAGCTGGAGGTGCTGTCCCTGGAAGACAGAAATGGTGAAGCTGGAGATACTGTCCGAGGGAGACAGAAATGGTGAAGCTGTAGGTGCGTGTCCTGGAGACAGAACATTGTAAGCTGGAGATACTGTCCTGGGAGACAGTAAAGGAGAGAGCAGGAGGTTCTGCCTGGGAGACAGAAAATGGTGAAGCTTGAGATACTTTCCTGGTAGACAGAAAAGTGAAGCCTGGAGATACTGTCCAGGGAGACGGGAATATATACTCAGGAAGAATACATAAAATGACCTCCATAGGGACAGGAGCATAGTAGGTAACAAGTGTAGTCACAGATAATCAAAAACATTATTGCAAACTAGAAATACCGCAGAGATAGCAAACAAAGGACTCCAATAAGCAATAGTGAGATAACTTACCAAAACAACTGGTGGGAGCTCCATTGTGTTAGTGGCTAGGGAGGATAGACGTAAGACATTGAAACATGCACCAACAGGGAATACAGTCACAGAAACCCAAGGCAAGCGGAAACCAAGACTGTGTCACATACTATGCCACTTGGTATCTGGAGCCTGGCATCGGGAAATCTGAAAAACAGATGGGACATGCAACTATGACCACCCCTAGTAAAATGGCCATGCCCATATGAAAACATGTAAAAATGCCCCCCAAACTCCTTCCTGTAAGCAATTTCACCCTGAAATTTGATACCTCATGCAGTACATGAAAGACAGTGCTATATACTTAAATTGCCAGCAAACCATCTAAAGGGGGACAAAAAGAAACAAAACGCAATAGGGCATCCAGGCCAGGGGAAAACCATGGTAACCCACAGCCACTCAAGAGGGAGAGGTTTTTTAGTTGCCAGGAATGAAAAAAACTGGCAGGAAATGTCAAAGATCGTACCCCAAATCCATTCATTCTGGAGTGGAACCTAAGCAGTCGATGGACTCCACTCCAAACCATCAGATACAATACTAATGCCGGGAAAAAAAATCCCCCCCCATACCAACAAAACAACAGTCCGATAAACATTCTTCTTAGCAAATATACATGGTCTAGAAGGCCAGCTACAAACAACAAAATACCATTCATTCCGTGGACTGCTTGCAGAGGCAAGCAAATGTTCGGGCTTTCAACTGAGACCCACAAAAAAGGATCACTTGGACACCGAAGTATGGATCCAGGTTACAACCATACAGATTGACAGAGTGCACAGAGCAAAAGTGGGGGTTGTCCTGTACAATTGCAGAGTCCCCCCCCACTTTGTTTTGCAGCAGAACGCTTAATGCCTCAAATGACGTAGTGGAAGTTTTAGCATAAAGGTCGAGAACCAAAACCTAGTCATTGTGGTATTCTACAAGCCTCCGGATGCAACATCCCAGCAATACCAGGAACAGCAATAAAAATTTGACCACTGTCCTGGAAAATCTTCCAGCGCCTGCAACCCACATCATTCCCAGGGGTGATTTCAACTTAAGGCACCTAAAATGGAGGAATATCGCAAAATATAATGTTTGCAGAAATAACACCAGGAGGCAGCTCTGATGAAAACTCACACTCACAAGTAACGATCTATTAAATCTCTGCACACAATTCAATTTAAACCACAAATAATATGCCTACAAGACTGTAGAATACACTAGATCCTCATCTTCACTAACACTGATGATCTGAAAAGAAATGTCACCATATCAAAAACAATATTACTCAATCAACAACATAATTGAGGTTCAACCATGTACTGCAGGAGCCCCAGACCCGACAAAATGAAGACTAGTCATGAGGTAGCATTTCACAATTTCAACTTCAATAACAAAAACATAAAGTGGACCAAGTAAACCAAGTCCTAACCGAATCAGCTGGGAAGATATACTAACAACACAGACCCAAACTTATGCCTAGAACAGTATTAACTCGGTGGCACTCGATGTATGCACAATGCTTATTCCTCTACAGAAAAAGGAGGAGTAGATTGTAAAATCGTAAAGAGACAGGCGCTCCCCTTTACGGCGACGGAATAGAATAACAGAAGCGGCTAAAAGAGGTCAATATATCATGAAAATCGCAGGGAGACACTGGTCAAGAGAAATAGCAAGCATCCGAACTTACGCAAAAAGAATCCTTTAGGTCAGGAATAGCGGGAAGAACAAAAGCCATAAATAAATCGAAAGAAACCCAAAGAATTCCTCTCCTATGCGCAAATCAAAATCGAGAACAAGTACTAACGTCCAGTAAGGCCCCTACTTAAACAGATGGGTCCTACACAGATGACAGCAAGGAAATGAGTGAGCTACACAATTCCCAATATGACTCAGTTTTTAGCAAGCGCTAACCAACCTGAGAGACGCAAGACCAAAATGAATTATATATGAGAGAGCCACAAAATTTGACTAACACAACCTATCCGATTTTATCCTGACGCCAAAAAATGACTTCGTACAGGCGATAAAGGACAAGCCCATGCAGCTCGCCCCAGGGCTCAGACTCATGGAACTCTGTTTTCATCAAGGAACTGCAAGAAGCCCTATCACTATCCTTTTCCATCCTTGGAGAGGGAGCATGGACACGGGGTCCGTCCCTCAGTTACTAAAAACAACAGACATAGCCCCACTCCACAAAGGGGCAGTAAAGCAACAGCAAATAACTACAGACCCATACACTAACATCCCATATCATAAAAATCTTTGAAAGGGTCCTAAGAAGCAAGATCACCACCCATCTAGAAACGCAGTCATTTACACAACCCCATGGCCACATGGGTTAGAACAGGTCGCACCTGTTCTGTCACAACTACTGGATCACTACGACAAGGTCCTACCCTTTCGTCAGCGAACAACCATCGAAAAAGTGAGGAGCATATTATAGTGGTAGTGGGTTTGTGTCAATCATCTTTGATATTGTTTTAGTGTCATCTTCACACCATTTATAACATTTCTGGTATATTTTTAAATGTTTATACAGTAGTGTAATGTATATTGTAATAAACAGAATAGAGATCAGCTCCAATATACATTATTTGGGTATGCATACTGGTCAGAGAGTCTGTCGTAAGTCTGAGTCATCAGTAAACGAGTACGTCGCTTAGTGAGGGGAGGCTGTACAACATTTATAATACTGCATAAAGAAATCAAATTTGTTTGACATATCACACTGTTTAGGCATACGGTGAAGGATCTGACTTGGTGAGTGTGAGCAACAAGGAGGAACATGGCTTCATCACACGTCATCTGCATGAGAACGACCCCCTCCAGCGAGAGTGGTACACTTCAGGCTATCAGAAGACCCCAAGTTTCTGGGAAAATGCTGGAGATGGAACTTCATTTCAAGATATGATGGAGGCTTTACTTCCCAACCAAGGCTCAAGTCCCACCAGAAATTTTCTTGCATACAGGTTAGTGCATTAAATTTAATGTGATCTTGGCCAATTCTGTAAAAGCATTTCTGATGTTAAAAGTGGTATAAAATACCAACAGTTTGAAGATTAAGACATGTTCAACAGTTGGGTATCTTTATTGATGAAATGTTTTGTGAGATACGAAGGGAGCAGTGCTAATGAAATAAGGGTGATGTAAGCAGTCCATCAACCTTGGAGAAAAAGTATTGAGGTGGTCAGTTCCTCAGGGACTGACCACCTCAAATATTTTTTTCCCAAGGTTGGTGGACTGATTACTACTTCTTTTAACAAACTGGCCAGGTGAAATTGCTGACCTAGAAAATGTACAGAGAACCTTCACGGCGCGCATAACGGAGATAAAACACCTCAATTACTGGGAGCGCTTGAGGTTCCTAAACCTGTATTCCCTGGAACGCAGGCGGGAGAGATACATGATTATATACACCTGGAAAATCCTAGAGGGACTAGTACCGAACTTGCACACGAAAATCACTCACTACGAAAGCAAAAGACTTGGCAGACGATGCAACATCCCCCCAATGAAAAGCAGGGGTGTCACTAGCACGTTAAGAGACCATACAATAAGTGTCAGGGGCCCAAGACTGTTCAACTGCCTCCCAGCATACATAACAGACCCCTGGCTGTCTTCAAGCTGGCACTGGACAAGCACCTGAAGTCAGTACCTGACCCGCCGGGCTGTGGCTTGTATGTTGGATTGCGTGCAGCCAGCAGTAACAGCCTGGTTGATCAGGCCCTGTTTCACCATGAAGCCTGGTCACAGACCGGGCCACGGAGGCGTTGAACCCTGGAACTCTCTCCAGGTGAACTCCAAGTAGTACTCCACCAAGGCACGGTGGCCCAAAAGGAAAAACAAAAGTTTCTCCTTTTACCAGCCCCTTGCTCCCGGCATTTTAGTCGCCTCTTACAACATGCATAGCTTATGGGGGAAGAATTCTGTTCCACTTCCCCATGGAGATAAAAAAAAACTAGTAAGAAAATAGAAGAAAACCCAGAGGGGTGTGTATATATGCTTGTACATGTATGTGTAGTGTGACCTAAGTGTAAGTAGAAGTAGCAAGACGTATCTGAAATCTTGCAAGTTTATGGGACAGAAAAAAGACATCAGCAATCCTACCATCACGTAAAACAACTACAAGTTTCCGTTTTACGCCTGGCAGGACGGTAGTACCTCCCTGGACGGTTGCTGTTTACCAACCTACATAGGTGGACTGATTATCTTTATATCATTATTACTGCTCCCTCTGTATCTGACTGATAGTGTAAACATGTTCTTAGGCCTTTATATGCACTGGTGAGTTAAAAAATGACCGTGATTCGCTTGAAAGCGGGGGTCTGGAACCTAACCCACCGTATTAGCGAAGCAGTATGCCTGCATATATTTTTTTTTTTATCATGATGGTTGTCTCCTGCCATGACAGGATGACTCATAGAGGAAAGCACATTCACCATCATTCTTTTGATCCAGAAGAGTGCTGATGTCACAATTGGATTACCCCTCTGATTGCAACATCCTTACCTCTTCAGAGTGTCTGGGTGCAGGTACTACCCTCCCCACTTCCAGGACTCAAATCTAGCTAACTGGTTCCCCCTGACTCCCTTCATAAGTTACTCTGCTCGCACTCCAACAGCACATCCATTAAAAGCCACTTATTTCTATTCACTCCTAACACACACTCACAAGCCTGCTGGATGCTTAAGCCCCTAAAACTCAAAGCTTCTTGTACCTCTATCTCTCCAACCATTCCTAAGATGACCCCCTTCCCTCTCTACCTCCCACCCCAGATTTATACACCCTCTTCATTGATCTATCCCTGCCCATCCTCTACATGCCCCCACCACCTCAACAGTTCATCCTAAATTCACTGAATTATACTCTTGGCTATTCCACATTGCTTCTGAATTTTTAAGCTCTGATTTCTCTGCATGATTTTTCACACCACACAGTGCTCTCAAACATGTCTCTACTCCCTGTAGCAAGTATCTTCACCAGGTGCCAGATCAACCAGGCTATGATGGATATGTGGGTCGGCAGACCACTAGTAGTAACACCCTGGTTGATCAGGCAAGCACCAGACGAGCCTGGCCTGTGGCTGGGCTCTAAGAGCAGAAAAAACAGAATTTATCAAAGGTATTCTTTTCACTGCAGCATTCAAAATCTTTCATGTCTCCATAGGAAAACTCAGCAGCATGTGTGAGTGTGCTCGATAGGAGTGAGTGGAGGCATGTGGTTTTTATGACTTGATGTGCTGTAGGAGTGTGAGCAAAGTAGCATTTATGAAGGGATTCAGGGAAACCATTAGCTGGACTTGAGTCCTGATGGTGGGAGGTAGTGCCTACACTCTGAAGGAGGGGTGGAGATATGTTGCAATTTGGAGGGACATCTGAACTGTGATGTTAGTGTACCTTTGGCAAGACAGTGATGGAGTGAGTGATGGTGAAAGTGTCTTTTTTTTGTGTCACCTTGCCTTAGTGGGAAACAGTTGATGTGTTAGAAAATAAAACAGATATGTCCAATAATTTCTTTTTGTTAGTATTAGGCTCGTTCTGCTTGAAGCTTTGGGCTTTTCTATGTAAGTAGTTATTAGCCTACTTGTAATCTCTAATGCATCTTCTTGGTAATGATTTAGTATGGACCAAAATGTTGTCCAAAATTCCCTCTGTTATGTTCTGTTTCTCAACAGTTACTCATATCGACACAAAGAATGGGGTCTGTTGATGGTGGATGGGGAGGAGCCACTGCTGTACATCTGTGAAATACCTCAGGGTAACATAGACATGTTGATTGACGAGTCTGTCGAGCGAGACCACGAGTATGGCTTCCTGGTCAAGGACCCCACGAAGATACCCCGGGCTCCCATTATCGTTACCCAGCCTAAAAACACCATGTTTGACCTCGTGCGGAGGGAAGTGATCAACTACGTCTCTGTTATGTGTATAGGTATGTAATGTTCTCGACTTTTTACTATTTTTGCATTCTTTCGTATGTTGGTAGACAGCAAACAACCAGAGAAGTATTACTGTTATGTGGTAGTAGGTCAGTAGACAGCTGTCACCCAGGCAGATACTCCCATCTTGTGGTGGTAGGTTGGTAGACAGCAACCACCCAGGGAGGTATTACGTACTGTCCTGTGGTAGTAGGTTAGTAGACAGCAACCACCCAGGGAGGTTGTGCAAGAAAGGTATAAAATACTGGATGGCGAAACGTCTACAATAAAGATATCCAGATGTTGCACATGTGTCTTAACTTTCACCCAGGGAGGTATTACGTACTGTCCTGTGGTAGTAGGTTAGTAGACAGCAACCACCCAGGGAGGTACTACCATCCTGCCAAATCTGTACGAAACAGACCAGTAATTGTTTTACACAATAGTAAGATTGCTGGTGTTTTTTCTTTCTGTCTCATAAACACTCAAGAAAATAAGTACATCTGGCTACTTCTTAGGTCACACTACACATTCATAAACACGTATATATATATACACACTCACCTGACTTTTCTTCTATTTTCATAATACTTCTTGTTCTTATTTTCATCTCCATGAGGAAGTGAAATAGAATTCTTCCTCTGTAAGTAATGCGTGTCGTAAGAGGCGGCTAAAATGCCGGGACAGTTGGCTATTAACCCGTCATCCTATACACATTACTAAATGTGAAAAGGAAAACTTTAGTTTTTTCTTTTTTAACCCTTAAACGGTCCAAACGTATATATACGTTTTTTCAACATCTGAAAGTATGTAAAAAAATGCAGATTTTCTTTTTTGTTTTACATGTGAAAACGTGTAAAAATTTTTATCTACAATTTTTTTTGTTATATTTGAAAATATGTAAAAAAAGTAGATCTACTTTTGTAGCTACGAATTTGAACGTCGATCTGTTTGGACCGTTTAACCCTTTCAGGGTCCGTCCCGTAGATCTACGGCTTCACATTGAGTGTCCAAACCGTAGATCTACGCCAAAATTCTAGCGCCGTCAAATTTAGCGCGAAAGCTCTAATAGGCCTACATGTGAGAGAACGGGTCTGTGTGGTGGGTGTGCGCCATAAACAAAAAATCTAGGCGCCCGCATAGCATTGTGGGAACGCCGGCTCAGTTACCCCTGTTCACCATGCCTTGTCGCAAGTCAGCTCTCAGTCCCCGGAAAATTGGGACTCTCCTCTTCCTGTCTGATAGTTCTGACACTGATGGAAGTGGAAATGAAGACGAATTCTACGGCTTTGATCAGTTAGTGACCGAAAAGAATGACCAGGATATCGATAATAGTGCAGAAAACCCTGATGATCCTCAACCTTCTACCTCTGGTGTGGGCACTCGTGACTCACGGTCGGTTGTTCCTCAACGCAAGAGAAAACTAATATTTTCGTGTGGGCAGGCCTCTGACTTCAGTAATGATGATGATAGTGACGTGGATTGTGATTTTATTGCGCTCGACAATCATTCGAGTAGTGATAGTGAGGAATCATATTCACCAGTGAAGCATCGGTATGTTCGCCGCAGCATGCGCTCGGGTAGTGTACCCTATGCTGTGCCCAGGGGACAGAGTACATCCCGGAGTACATCCTGGAGTACATCCCGTGGCCCTACACCAGTTTTAGGTAGTGATAGTGAGGATGATGTGGTTACACTTGGCATGGATAGACCACAGGCATCAATGGATGGTGTTAGTGGTGATGGTAGTGGCACCGCCGTGCGTGACTCACCAGCCCAGGCTGGGACCCACGCTGCTGACTCGTCAGTTCAAGGACAAAGCGGAGCGTCAGCCACCAGCCCACCACAACCACAACCACCCGCACAACCAGCCTATGATGTCCAGTATCCACCAGCAAACCGTAATGTGGATTGGCAGCAAAATCCCAATTTGTTCCCAAGCCTCACCACTTTGATGACTTTCAAAGTGGAATTCTACCTACTTGTCCCCTTGAACCACGGCCAATGAACTGGGAAATTCTTTGAATTATTCTTTGACCAGCCATTGATGGAAACTATTGTCAGGAAAGTAATAAGTATTTTGAGTACACCATGGCAAATACGATCAATCACCACAGTCAAGACTACACAGGTGGAAAGAGACGACTGTTTGCAGAAATGTATTTGCTTTTTGCAACAATAATGCTTATGCCTCATGTCTAAAAAGCATAATATAAAAGCATACTGGTCCACAGATCGGCTAATTTCTAACCCCGTCTTCAGTGAAATCATACCAGTGAACAGGTTTATCTTACTCTTACGTATGTTGCACTTCTCTGACAAAACCAGGCCTGACAGAATGACAGGTTATACAAGATTAAAATGTTTTCATGTATCTCAAACAAAAGTTCAGCATATACTTTTATCCATTCAAGAATCTTGTAATTGACGAGTCTTTGATTTTGTTCAAAGGTAGACTGTCATTCAGCAGTATATACCGAGCAAGAGGAAACGCTTGGTATAAAACTGTTTGTACTCTGTGATTGTGACAGTGGCCTGGTGTTGGATATTGTGTATACACGGGAAGTAAAACATTGAAAGATACCAAGATGTTATTGGGTATCTCAGGTGACGTAGTGAGAAACATGATGGCACCTTACCTGGGAAGGGGCATACATTATATACCGATAACTGGTACACAAGCCCATTACTCAGTGATTTCATGTGAGTGAACAAGACAGATTGTGTGGCACAGTGCGTTCTAATCGTAAACATATGCCCAGGCTCAACGCAGGTGCTCGTGGGGATGACGTGCAGGTGTTTACTGCCAATGACATCATGGCATTATGGTGGCATGACAAACGAGATGTCACATGTTGACAACCATTCACCGTAATGAAATGCAAGACAGTGGGAAAGTTGATCGAGTGACTAATGAACGTATTCGAAAACCATGACAGTGATTGAATTTTTACACCAAACATGCGCTTGGTTTACAAATGTGACATGCAGAATTGGTTTGTGATTGTGTTCTAAGAGTTACAAGTGGTACATAAAATTTTCTTCCATCTCATGGACATTTCAATGCTCAATGCATATAATATGTACCAAATAAAGACTGGCAACAGACCACCGTATGGTGAATTTTGTTTGTCTGTTGTCAGACAACTCATAATGAAGTACCAGGTAACAACACCTGCTATACAACACGGTCCTCGAATTACTCAGGATATATCCAAGCGTTTGAGGAGGGAAGGTGATCATTTCATAATACAACTTCCTTCAGCTCAGAAGAAATTTGCTCAGAAGAGATGCATCGTCTCTGCAACAAAGACGCAAAGACACTCGGTTTATGTGTGAGGAATGTAAGGTACCTCTGTGTGAGGAATGTAAGGTGCCTCTGTGCATGGTGCCTTGTTTCAAGGAGTTCCACAAGCTCCAGCAGTTCTAAAACCATGTCCAGTGATTGTAAATATGTAAATATATGATAGAACATTAGTATTATACAATATTTGTGCAACAGTGGTAAACAATAATATGATAATAACTTTAGTGCGGTTATTGTGTTCAATACAGTGAGTATATATATATCAATTATATACAGTATTGGTCTCTCAGGCCCCAAATGTTAGTAGGAAAAGAAAAAAATTGGAAAAGAAAAGAAAAAACTATAAAAACCGCAAAATAATGTAATGCGCGTATGTGGAATTCATCGATGTTGCCGCCACCACGTCATTTTTGACAAACTTCTTGGCACTGTATCTCGGTAAGTACTGATCAGAATTTTTTTTTTTTGTCTTATTACCTTCACAAAAATATGCTCTTTAATTCTGTAAGAAAAATAATTTTTTTTTTTTTCAAAATTTCTTGGACACTGGAGCACCACTTCAGATTTTGGCCTTGGACCCTGAAGGGGTTAAGGGTTAAGTCACCCTGTCTTAGTGGGAGACAGTCAGTATTAATAATGAAAATCAAGTTTTTTAAATCTTTTGTTTTTGAGAACATAGCTCTATATACAACATATACAGTGGACCCCCGGTTAACGATATTTTTTTATTCCAGAAGTATGTTCAGGTGCCAGTACTGACCGAATTTGTTCCCATAAGGAATATTGTGAAGTAGATTAGTCCATTTCAGACCCCCAAACATACACGTACAAACGCACTTACATAATTGGCTGCATTGGGAGGTGATCGTTAAGCGGGGTTCCACTGTACTTCGTTTGGGAATACTTGATCTTTCTGCGCTTTCTTCCTTTTGAGGGGGGGGGGTGCCTTGAAGCTAATTAATGGCTCTTGATCCAGGGGAATCAGAGCTACCCTTCCCATATCTTGGACCAAACCTGTTCCCCAGTTAGATGAAGTGAGTTTAGAATATCATATTCTGCAGACCTCAAGCTGAGAACACTCGGTCATTGTCACATGACAACGGGGCATGTGGGTATACAACACTTGATAAATTAGAAACGTATGCAGCACTTGGGCAACTTTATTAAGCAAACATTTTGCCACACAGTGGCTTCATCAGTTCTATACAAAGAAGAATGTGAAGATCAGGAGTTTGAGGTAATCAGTCCCTCAGGCTTGAGTCGATGTAATCAACTCCAGGCTGAGGGACTGATTACCTGAAAGAGTGAAACGTTGCCACAATACATGTATAATGTAACATTATTTGCTCATGTGTCCTTTTACGTACATATTGTCAGTAATCCTACCAACATTATTGCATTGTAATTCACGATTTTCACCTTTCACTATTTTTTCTCCTGCAAGCCGACGGTTACCCGCACCCAACTTACCAGTGGTACAAAGAAACATACGAAAATGAGGCGCTAAAGTCCAAGCTGATCAACCCCTTGGATGACAGACGCTTCACCGTGTCTGGAGGAACGCTCATCATTAATGATCCCAAGCAGGTAAGTCAGTTATATGGGCATGCCTCGTTAATTCGGTGCTCGCTTTTGGGTGCTTCGCTAATATGGCGCTTTTCGGTTATATTCGTGTTTATTATTTTCGGTGCTTGCCTTGTTCCTGGGATGGTTTTCGGCAATTTTCTATTTTTTATTCATTATTTTTAATTTTGCATCGTTTTTTTAAGCCTAGTGCTATTGCGCACTTAATAAATGATAATGTAAACATATTTTCAGGCTTTTGTATGCACTGGCAAGTGAAAAAAGGACTGTGATTTGTTTTAAGTTGGCGGTCTGGAACCTAACCAGTTGTATTAGTGAGGCATGCCTGGCCTTCAAGTGGGGAGCAGCGATGCTGAGGGTGGGCTTTTGATTTAGGAAATTGGGGCCTACCCTACGTTTTTTCAGATCAAATCTTGTTATCTCCTCTTTCTCTAGGCACTGTACAAGCCTAACATTATTAACGCTTCTCTGAATATAATAATAGGGAAGGTGGGGTAGGGGTTGCCCTAGGAAAGGTTGGAGGGAGGGGGTAAAGGAGGCTTTCTGTGCAAATGGCTTAGACATCCAGCAGGCACATCTGATTGTGTTAGAAGCAAATGGAGGCAAATGGT
Organism: Cherax quadricarinatus; assembly: GCF_026875155.1. Lineage (NCBI taxonomy): Eukaryota > Metazoa > Arthropoda > Malacostraca > Decapoda > Parastacidae > Cherax > Cherax quadricarinatus. The sequence goes on along the minus strand of NC_069471.1, from coordinate 23,638,929 downwards.
TTTTGGGATTAAATGAGCTGTTGGAGTAACATTTTATGAAAGGATTTAGGAAAACCGGTTAGCCAGAATTGAGTCCTGGTGGTGGGAAGTACAGTTCATGCACTCTGAAGGAGGGGTGGGAATATCTGCTGTTTTGAGCTGTAGTATCAGCACGTCTCTGGCAATACAGTGATTAAGTGAATGATGGTGAAAGTACAGTGGACCCCCGGTTTACGATCACCTCCCAATGCGACCAATTATGTAAGTGTATTTATGAAAGTGCGTTTGTATGTGTATGTTTGGGGGTCTGAAATGGACTAATCTAATTCACAATATTCCTTATGGGAACAAATTCGTTCAGTAATGGCACCTGAACATACTTCTGGAATGAAATAATATCGTAAACCGGGGGTCCACTGTATTTCTTTTTTGAGTCACCCTGCCTTGGTGGGATATGACTGGTTTGTTGTAAAAAATAATATAAGCCTCCAGGATGGACTGAAATGCAAAAATATTCTGCAGATTGTTGGCTGTTAAACATTTAATAACACACCTCAGTTTAATGGACTTGGAGAGTATTAGACAAAATCAGTCGAGTCAGTTGATTCGGAAACACCACCAGACAAGTTCGTTTTTTTTTTTTTTTTTTTTTTTCAACAAGTCGGCCATCTCCCACCGAGGCAGAGTGACCCAAAAAAGAAAGAAAATCCCCAGAAAGAAAATACTTTCATCATCATTCAACACTTTCACCACACTCGCACATAATCACTGTTTTTGCAGAGGTGCTCAGAATACAATAGTTTAGAAGCATATATGTATAAAGATACACAACATATCCTTCCAACTGCCGATATCCCAAACCCCTCCTTTAAAGTGCAGGCATTGCACAAGTTCGGTTATGGAGTTCTATTTATTGTTGCAATGATGGCAAAGGAGTTTCATCTCTGTCTACCACAATCACTGGTACTGGCAACTGTTTCTCTCCCTGTTAGTTCCATAAATTGAGGGCTAGTTTCCATGCTGACAAACTTGAAACTGCCTTATCGTGATTGTAATGATATAACAAGGAACTCAGAAAATCATACTATCACGATTGCAAACAAACCACAGAATGGGTGTGGTTTGAATCCATGGCAGATGAGTTGTGAAGCTTCAAGTCAGCTGGCCTAGTGGCTTACACACTGGCCTGGAGTTTACAACTCGCTTTGAACTCCATCCTCACATGAGTTGGGTTGAAACCCACCTGTTTCATGGTTTATAATGAGGAACATTGTTGCTATGAACTACTGACCCAATCACAGGGTATACACTTGTACAATATTGAGAGGAATTGACAAGGTGGATAGGGACAGGAATTTTTCAGAGATGGGGCACAGCAACAAGGGGTCACAGTTGGAAGCTGAAGACTCGGATGAGTCACAGGGATGTTAGGAAGTATTTCTTCAGTCATAGAGTTGTCAGGAAGTGAAATTGTCTGGAGAGTGATGTAGTGGAGGCAGGATTCATACATATCTTTAAGAAGAGTTATGATAAAGCTCATAGAACAGGGAGAGAGGACCTAGTAGCAACCAATGAAGAGTTAGGGCCAGGAGCTATGACTCATCCCCCTGAAACCACAATTAGGTCAGTACACATACATTACCTCTCTACCTTTGTCATTAATTATCTAACAGTGGTCACACTTCCAAACATTAACTGTCTTCGATTTTTTTGCTGAAAAAGTTATTGCTTTTAGCATGCTAGCCGTCTCCCCCCACGCTCCTCCCCCCAAAAATGGTCACAGAAACGAAAACACATTCACCATCATTCATTCGATAGCTGTATTGTCAGAAGTATGCATGCATCATGGTTCAGATCCCCCTCTGAACATATTCACCCCTCCTTCAGAGTGCAGATACAGGCACATCCCTAATACAGCACTCTTCATTTTTTTTTTTTAACAAACTGGTCGTATCCCACCGAGGCAGGGTGACCTAAAAAGAAAAAACGAAAGTTTTCCTTTTTAAATTTAGTAGTAACATATACAGGAGAAGGGGTTACTAGCCCCTTGCTCCCAGCATTTCAGTCACCTCTTACGATACACATGGCTTACGGAGGAAGAATTATATTCATTCAGTTATATTCGTGTTTATTATTTTTGTCATTTGCCTTGTGACTTTCACACATGCTTACCGGTCAGGTCGGGGCCAGTTTCACACATGGTTTTTGGGCCAGTTTTTTCACACATTATGGGCCGTTTTTCACAACTGTTGGGTCATTTTCACATTTGTTTGGGCCAGATTTATAGTTAGTTTGGGCCAGGTTTTATCTTACAATTGTATTAGGCCAGTTTTTTACATTGGTTGGTCCAGTTTTTCACATATGTTTGGGCCAGTTTCATACATTTTTGTGCCAGTTTCGATACATGTAAGGCCCCATTTTACACATGATTGGGCCACTTTACACCTGAATATGCTGCTGCATCCTCTTAAAAGTGTGGATTGATTGTGCAACTGCTGCAGCATTTTACCAGGTTTGGAACCTGCATTGAATAAAAATTCCTTAGGGTGTAAGTGCATTTGAAGGGATACCTATAATGCTTTAAGAAGAGGTATGACAAAGCTCTTGGAGTAGGGAGAGAGTGGAACCAGTAGCGACCAGCGAAGAGGCGGGGCCATGGTGCTTGACTCACCCCCTACAACCACAAATAAATGAGTACAAATGTAAAGGTTTAAGCATTTGTAATGATGATGCAATTTTACAGGTAGAAGACCGGGGCAAGTATCACTGCCGAGCGACCAACATGTTCGGCTCGGTCACGTCTGAGAGCATCCAGCTGTCATTTGCATATGTTGCCGAGTTCAACCTCAAGCGATCCAACGAACAAGGCAATCAGTTCTGGGGAAAAGCCATCTACTGTGATCCACCACAGCATTTCCCTGGTAGGAGAGCATGAACTTAGTTAAATGCTAATGTGTATTTTATGAAGGTTAAATAACTGTGCTATAACATTTGCACGGTTCTTTTACCTGCAAATATTATTCTTTTTTAATATAGACAGGTTAAGTCATGGTGCCATGATATATACATGCTTCTTTGACATGCAAATTTTTTTTTATATAGATAGGTTAGGTAACTGCTGTAATATACTGTATACATGTTTCTTTTACACGCAAATAATTTTTTAATGTAGACAGGTTGAGCAACTGCTTCATGATACAGTCATGTGCCGCATAATGACATTTCAGTCACTGACAGACAGCATGTACGACGGTGCACCCATGTGCTGCCAGTCGTGTAAAAATATAGCACATACAATTATGTACAGTACATAATACGGTGGCACCCTGAGTTTTGAACTGCTCCCAATTCGACCAATTATATAAGTGTATTATTGTCAGTGCTATTGTAAGTATATTTTTGGGGGTCTGAAATGGAATAATCTAATTTACATTAATAATAATAGATAAAGAATCACACATAAAGTGGGAGTTGTCACAGTTGCTCTTTGCTGATGACACTGTGCTCTTGGGAGATTCTGAAGAGAAGTTGCAGAGGTTGGTAGATGAATTTGGTAGGGTATGCAAAAGAAGAAAATTAATAGTGAATACAGGAAAGAGTAAGGTTATGAGGATAACAAAAAGATTGGGTGATGAAAGATTGGTTATCAGATTGGAGGGAGAGAGTATGGAGGTGAATGTATTCAGATATTTGGGAGTGGACGTGTCAGCGGATGGGTCTATGAAGGATGAGGTGAATCATAGAATTGATGAGGGGAAAAGGGTGAGCAGTGCACTTAGGAGTTTGTGGAGACAAAGAACTTTGTCCTTGGAGATAAAGAGGGGAATGTATGAGAGTATAGTTTTACCAACGCTCTTATATGGGTGTGAAGCATGGGTGATGAATGTTGCAGCGAGGAGAAGGCTGGAGGCAGTGGAGATGTCATGTCTGAGGGCAATGTGTGGTGTGAATATAATGCAGAGAATTCGTAGTTTGGAAGTTAGGAGGAGGTGCGGGATTACCAAAAACTGTTGTCCAGAGGGCTGAGGAAGGGTTGTCGAGGTGGTTTGGACATGTAAAGAGAATGGAGCGAAACAGAATGACTTCAAGAGTGTATCAGTCTGTAGTGGAAGGAAGGCGGGGTAGGGGTCGGCCTAGGAAAGGTTGGAGGGAGGGGGTAAAGGAGGTTTTGTGTGCGAGGGGCTTGGACTTCCAGCAGGCATGCGTGAGCGTGTTTGATAGGAGTGAATGGAGACAAATGGTTTTTAATACTTGACGTGCTGTTGGAGTGTGAGCAAAGTAACATTTATGAAGGGGTTCAGGGAAACCGGCAGGCTAGACTTGAGTCCTGGAGATGGGAAGTACAGTGCCTGCACTCTGAAGGAGGGGTGTTAATGTTGCAGTTTAAAAACTGTAGTGTAAAGCATCCTTCTGGCAAGACAGTGATGGAGTGAATGATGGTGAAAGTTTTTCTTTTTCGGGCCACCCTGCCTTGGTGGTCCACCCTGCCTTGGTGGGCCACCCTGCCTTGGTGGGCCACCCTGCCTTGGTGGGAATCGGCCAGTGTGATAATAATAATAAAAAAAAAAAAAAAAATAATAATAATAATAATAATAATAATAATAATAATAATAATAATAATAATATCTTTATTTACTGCAAGTACATGTACAAGGTATACAGTCCTAGCTGACAACAATGACATACTACTATATAGAAACTCCCTTGTTATGCTCCGCATTTCGGGCAAATTAGGTCAGTGTCCCAGGATGTGACCCACACCAGTCTACTAACACCCAGGTACCCATTTTACTGATGGGGAACATAGACAACAGGTAGAAAGAAACACGTCCAATGTTTCTACTCTGGCTGGGAATCGAACCCAGGCCCTCGCCGTGTGAAGCGAGAGCGTTAGCCACCAGGCCACTTGAACAGCCTTCTGGAGCGAAGACAGTTTGAAACTCGGGGTACCACTGTACTTGATGATGATAATAAATGATAATGATGATATAACATTGATATACGCAATACAGAAGATTCTCAATATGTTTGTGAGTCAAGGGCTTACTGTATGATACTGGTTTATGTATTTACTATACTTTAATTTTTATCGTTATTCTAGAGTGTACTCTTTCTCCTTATAAAAAAAGTTTACTGTTAACCCTTAACCCTTTCAGGGTTTCGGCCGTACTAGTACGGCTTAAGCACCAGGGTCCATGACGTAATAGTACTCATAAATTTTAGTGCCTTCAAATCTAGTGAGAGAAAGCTGGTAGGCCTACATATGAAAGAATGGGTCTATGTGGTTAGTGTGCACAGTATAAAAAAAATCCTGCAGCACAGTGCGTAATGAGAAAAAAAAACTTTGACCGTGTTTTTGGTTTAAAACGGTGACTTTGCACTATATTTTCGTATGGTATTTATTGTTGTATTCTAGTTTTCCTGGTCTCATTGTATAGAATGGAAGACATATTACAGAAATTGAGATGATTTTGACTGGTTTTACAATGAAAAGTACCTTGAAATTGAGCTCAAAGTAGCAGAAATGTTCGATTTTTACTTAAGTTCAAAAGTAAACAAATCGTGCCAAGCGTCCAATACACGTCAACTGGTGAGTCTAATATTCTTTCACAAGTGCGCTGATATTATTTATACCATTTCTACACTAATGCAGTAGTCTGCATAACAGTAAATCTTCTATTTTTTGTGAGAATAAAAATTCAAAGTGGAAAGCAAAAGAAATGTAAGAGGGGCCTGGGGACCTGACTAATGAACAGAGGAAATGTTATTTTAGTGCCAGGAATGTCTTTCTTGTTTATTCTGGACTCTATTCAGAAATTGGCATCTTTTGAAATTTGTGTGAAATTGGCAAAATTGCTAAATTCTGACCACTGTATTGGATAGTTGAAATCAGTAAATTGGTGGTTTCTTGTACTCATTCGATAGAAAAAATGGAGTTCTAGCGAAATAGTTATGATTTTTGTCGACTAGTACATTGGAATTGACCGAAAATAGGGCTCAAAGTGGGCAAAATCGTCGATGCGTAAACATCGTTGAGACTGCTAACTTCGCAATAGCATAATTCCATAAGTTTTCCATCAAAGTTTATACTTTTTGTGTCATTATGATCGGGAAAAGATTCTCTATCTTTTCATAAGAAAAAATAATTTTTTTTTTATTTTTGAAATTTGGGGGACCCTGAGAACAAGTCTCTGAGAGGGCCTGTGGATCCTGAAAGGGTTAAACTGTCCAAACATAAATCTACATTTGCTTGCATAGCGCTCTGAACGTAGATCTACGTTTTTTTCCATGCTTCCTTATGGAGAAAATCAAGGTCGGAGCACTACGCGCACAAACGTAGATCTACGTTTGGACAGTTTAAGGGTTAAACACTGTGCTGTGTTACACTGGCAGTGGCCTCTTACACTCAGTAACATTTGCACAGTGATAGTCGCCTAACAATGCATTTCTCAGAGTGTATCCCCATTGTTAAATGATGAATAACTATATATACATATATCCAGTAGTCTCCCTCAAGGTATCCATGGGGGATATCTTTTAAGACCTACCATGGATACCTGAAACTGTGGATAGTAGCCAACCCTAAATAAAAGTCACTTTTGTTTACATGCATATCCATGATAAAGTTTAGTTGATAAATTATGCAAAATAAGTCTAGAATTACCACTTCTTGCCTGATGGGCAGCACTTTACAGCTTCTCGTAGGCTTTGAAGAACTCCCATCTTCACTACTTTTGCACTTTGGGCCATGGTAAACTGTGGATAACTGAAACTGTGGATACTGACTACATGGAGATGGCATCTCTACTGTACATGTTTCTTTAATACGCAGATTATTTTTCCTTACAGATGTGCACTATTACTGGGCAAGGGACTACTTTCCTAATTTTGTTGAGGAGGACAGGAGAACTATGGTGTCATACGATGGCAACTTATACTTCTCATACTTGGACTTCATTGACATCGGCAAATACAGCTGTAACGTTCAGAGTACCGTCTCTGGTATCGGCAAGAATGGTCCGTTCTTCAACCTGGAAATTTATCCACATCGTAAGTCAATTTTAGTACATAAATTGTTATTGATCGATAAAAATGTTTTGTGTGCAAGTGGCTTGGACATCCAGCAGGCACGTGTGAGCTTGTTAGATATGAGTGAGTGGAGGCAAGTAGTTTTGTGGATCTAACGATCTGTTGGAGTGGGAGCAGGGTAACATTTTGTGAAAGGATTCAGGGAAACTGGTTAGCTGGACTTGAGTCCTGGAGGTAGGAAGTACTATGCCTACACTCTAAAGGAGAGGTTTGAGATTTTTTGCTGTTTGGAGTGACATCTGACCTGTCATATCTGTATGCCTCCAGCAAGAGAGTGAATTATGGTGAAAGTGGTAGCAGTGTGACTTTGTAAATGGTCCAAGTCGACTGAAACGTCATCATAAGCTCCTCTCTCTATGTGCAGGTTAAAAATAGGTATTTAAAGGTATTTTTTAGGATGGTTTTAGGGTATACATCCATATCACGTACAAAAAAGGTTAAAAATAGGCATTTTAAGGTATTTTTTAGGATGGGTTTAGGGTTTTATTGGCTGTTTCTTGGTATTATTTGATAGAATGGAAGACATAGTACTGAAATAGAGATGATTTTGGTTGGTTTCAGGATCAGAAGTAGTGTCAAATTAGACTCCAAGTATGTATTGGAAATGTAAAGATTTGGCCGATTTTCCTTAGGACAGGAAAGGCACCCCCTCCATACACCCCCTGGCCTGTTTTCTGGGTTTTTAATAGGTCTGATTCAATAATTGGGTCACTGTAAACCATGATCAATCATTCCTAATTATATTTTAATATCTAAAAAAATAGAGTAAATTTTTTTTTTTTTTTTTTTTTATTATCACACCGGCCGATTCCCACCAAGGCAGGGTGGCCCGAAAAAGAAAAACTTTCACCATCATTCACTCCATCACTGTCTTGCCAGAAGGGTGCTTTACACTAAAGTTTTTAAACTGCAACATTAACACCCCTCCTTCAGAGTGCAGGCACTGTACTTCCCATCTCCAGGACTCAAGTCCGGCCTGCCGGTTTCCCCTGAACCCCTTCATAAATGTTACTTTGCTCACACTCCAACAGCACGTCAAGTATTAAAAACCATTTGTCTCCATTCACTCCTATCAAACACGCTCACGCATGCCTGCTGGAAGTCCTAGCCCTTCGCACACAAAACCTCCTTTACCCCCTCCCTCCAACCTTTCCTAGGCCGACCCCTACCCCGCCTTCCTTCCACTACAGACTGATACACTCTTGAAGTTATTCTGTTTCCATTCTCTCCACATGTCCGAACCACCTCAACAACCCTTCCTCAGCCCTCTGGACAACAGTTTTGGTAATCCCGCACCTCCTCCTAACTTCCAAACTACGAATTCTCTTCATTATATTCACACCACACATTGCCCTCAGACATGACATCTCCACTGCCTCCAGCCTTCTCCTCGCTGCAACATTCATCACCCACGCTTCACACCCATATAAGAGCGTTGGTAAAACTATACTCTCATACATTCCCCTCTTTGCCTCCAAGGACAAAGTTCTTTGTCTTCACAGACTCCTAGTGAGTGATGAATTCAAAATGGAAGACAAGTGTAATATAGGAGAGGCTTTAGGATGTGATTAATGAACAGAGGAAAGGTGCTGTGGCATACCTGAATAATGTATATTAGAGCTGATTTCCTCTATTCTGTTTATTACAATATACATTACACTACTGTAAAAACTTTTAAAAATATGCCAGAAATGTTATAAATGGTGCAAAGGTGACATTAACCCTTAAACGGTCCAAACAGATCAACGTTCAAATTCGTAGCTACAAAAGTAGATCTACTTTTTTTTTACAAATATATTTTCAATTACAGTGGACCCCCGCTTTACGATCACCTCCCAGTGCGACCAATTATGTAAGTGTATTTATGTAAGTGTGTTTGTACGTGTATGTTTGGGGGTCTGAAATGGACTAATCTACTTCACAATATTCCTTATGGGAACAAATTCGTTCAGTACTGGCACCTGAACATACTTCTGGAATGAAATAATATCGTAAACTGGGGGTCCACTGTATAACAAAAAAAAATGTAGATAAAAGTTTTTTTTACACGTTTTCAAATGTAAAACAAAAAAGATCTACATTTTTTTACATACTTTCAGATGTTGAAAAAATGTATATAGTATACGTTTGGACCGTTTAAGGGTTAAAACATTAAAACATTAAAACCACTACCATTATTGTATGCGTCTTGCTTAGTGATGAATTCATTTACTGACGTGGTTTTAGGAGTGGAACCGTGTCGTTAGTGAGGAGAGGCTGTACCGTACCTTAATTTTTAATGATGGCTATGTGTTTTGCTCTAAAGACCGTGTTTTTTCCTCCTACAGCTAACTACCAGCAGCTGAAGTTTGCTAACAACTTTCCTAAAGCCTTTCCTGAAGCTCCAATAAGAGGTGAAGATGTCAGGCTGGAGTGCATTGCTTTTGGATAGTAAGTGCTACTGTGTGTGTGATTCTCATTACGACATAACCTGCACACAGGAGAGACTTAAAATGACATTTCAGACCGACTTGGACCGTTAACGTCACACAGTGTGTGGCTAGTTAATGGTTAAAGTCAGACCAAAAGTTGTCATAAATTTCCCTCTCCTATATCTGGGTTATTTGTGTATTGTTCTGGTCACAGTGGTGGCCCATGCTAACCTCCCTATGGTGTATAGAAATACAGTGGAACCTCAAATATCGAACTTTTTTCGGTCCAGAAGGCTGTTCGAGTGCCTTTACCGAATGAATTTATTCCCATCAGGAATAATGTAAATTAGATTAGTCCATTTCAGACCCTCAAAAATACACTTATAAAAGCACTTACAAAAATACACTTACATAATTGGTCGTGTCGGGAGCAGTTCGATTTTTGAGGTTCCACTGTATATCTAGTTGGATGAATCTTATTAGAGCCAGCTGGTTAGGTGGTTAATGCATTGGCCTGTGAAATTTAGGACTCACTTGTCATGGGTTTAAACCCCACCTGTTTCCTACATGTATGTGACACCAGTCAGTCTTAAGACCACAGCTTATACATATCCTCTTTTTTTCATAAAAACTACACTTCTGGCTTAAGATATGTAAAATATTACCTTGGCTGTAAAGTTAATTACAGGAGGGCCCTGCTTTTATGGCTGTTAGGTTCCCAAGTCCCGCTGGTTAGCGAAATTCACTGGTGAGTTGAAAAATACGTTTTTTTTCAATATTGGTGTCATCTACAATGCCTGAAAATGTGTTTACACTATGATATATTAAGTGCTTAGTACAGCTAGGCTTAAAAAAAGTTACAAAAGTAATTAAACAGTACATACAATATATTTACCTCATTATATGGTGTGGGTCGCCCTTTTCTTATGCAACTGTTGTGTGAAAACAGCGAAAGGCTGGAAAAAGCACTCGCCTCTGGCAAGACCATAATGGAATGAGTGATGATGAAAGTGTTTCTTCTTTTTTGGGTCACCCGGCCTAGGTGGGAAATGACCGATGTATTAATAAAAAAATAATGAATGGTAGTTCAATTGAAAACTGCCATAAAAGTGGGACACCAACAAAGAGGGAGCCAGAAATGTGGGGCCCTTGTGTATTTTACTAATTTTTGTACCACTGTCTCTCCAGCCCAGTGCCAATGTACAACTGGACTCGCAGAGATGGTCAGCTGCCCCGAGGTGCCCAGCTGCTCAATTATAATAGGGTCTTGGTGCTGCCTAAAGTAGAGCCCTCAGACATTGGTGACTATGTGTGTCGTGCTCAGAACTCCAAACTGGCCATAGAAAATACTATCTCTCTCAGCATACAAGGTGTGTATTTCTCTGTATTCTCTCTCAGAATTCCAGACTGGTCATAGAAAATACAGTGTCTCTTAGCATATAAGGTGTGTATTTCTCAGTGTCAGAATCAGGATTTTAGACATGTTATAGAAAATAATACTGTCATCCTTCAAGGTAGAGTACATCATTCCCTGTGTCACACAGATAATACTGTCATCATTCAAGGTAGAGTACATCATTCCCTGTGTCACACAGATAATACTGTCATCATTCAAGGTAGAGTACATCATTCCCTGTGTCACACAGATAATACTGTCATCATTCAAGGTAGAGTACATCATTCCCTGTGTCACACAGATAATACTGTCATCATTCAAGGTAGAGTACATCATTCCCTGTGTCACACAGATAATACTGTCATCATCAAGGTAGAGTATATCATTCCCTGTGTCACACAGATAATACTGTCATCATTCAAGGTAGAGTATATCATTCCCTGTGTCACACAGATAATACTGTCATCATTCAAGGTAGAGTACATCATTCCCTGTGTCACACAGATAATACTGTCATCATTCAAGGTAGAGTATATCATTCCCTGTGTCACACAGATAATACTGTCATCATTCAAGGTAGAGTACATCATTCCCTGTGTCACACAGATAATACTGTCATCATTCAAGGTAGAGTACATCATTCCCTGTGTCACACAGATAATACTGTCATCATTCAAGGTAGAGTACATCATTCCCTGTGCCACACAGATAACCCACACACAGGGAAGGGAAGCTTGTGAGGATGTTTTGGTCCGACTTGGACCATTTACAAGTCACAGTAACACAGTGAGGAAGCCGGTATATGTAGGGGAGTGGAACAAGGATGTGAACAAGAGAGGGAGAAGAGGTAATTGTACCTCTTCTCCCTCTCTTGGAAGTAGTGGTACTAGAAAGTAGGGAGAGTAGTTTAGTGGCACAAGAGAGTAAGGGGAGCAAAGCAAGGTAATAGTAAAGATAGTAGCAATAGTAGAAGAATGTAGATGTAGTAGTAATAGTAGAGGAATGGAGATGTAGTAGAAGTGAGGCCAAACTGCCCTTAGAAATACTCTTTCTGTCAGCCTTCAAAGGTGCATATTTTCTTGTGTTGCTCAGAACTAGATTTGTTATACTAAATACTTCGTTTTCAGAGTTATTGTCTTTGCGAATTTTTTTTTTTTTTTTAACGAACTGGCTGTATCCCACCGAGCCAGGGTGACCTAGAAAGAAAAATGCAAGTTTTTCTTCTTAACCCATAAACGGTCCAAACGTATATATACGTTTTTTCAACATTTGAAAGTATGTAAAAAAAGTAGATCTTTTTTTTTTTACATTTAAAAATGTGTAAAAAACTTTGATCTAATTTTTTTTTGTTATATTTGAAAATATGTAAAAAAAACATAGATCTACTTTTGTAGCACTACACATGTGAACGTAGATCTGCTTGGACCATTTACGGGTTAAATTTAGTAATTTACACAGGAGAAAGTGTTACTAGCACCTTGCTCCCAGCATTTAGTAATTTATACAGGAGAAGGGGTTACCAGCCTCTTGTTCCCAACATTTTAGTTGCCTCTTATGACACGCATGACTAACGGAGGAAGAATTCTTTTCACTTCCCCATGGAGATATATACAGTGGACCCCCGCATAACGATTACCTCCGAATGCGACCAATTATGTAAGTGTATTTATGTAAGTGCGTTTGTACGTGTATGTTTGGGGGTCTGAAATGGACTAATCTACTTCACAATATTCCTTATGGGAATAAATTCGGTCAGTACTGGCACCTGAACATACTTATGGAGTGAAAAAAAATCGTTAACCGGGGGTCCACTGTATATATATACAGTGGACCCCCGGTTAACGATATCGTTATGCGGGGGTCCACTGTACAGTGGACCCCCGCTTAACGATCACCTCCAAATGCGACCAATTATGTAAGTGTATTTATGTAAGTGCGTTTGTACGTGTATGTTTGGGGGTCTGAAATGGACTAATCTACTTCACAATATTCTTTATGGGAAAAAATTCGGTCAGTACTGGCACCTGAACATACTACTGGAATGAAAAAAGTTCGTTAACCGGGGGTCCACTGTATTTGTGTTTTATAAATCCCAGTTCCTATAATTTTGATACACAGTGGAACCTCGGTACATGACCAGCTGCCTAGTTGAACAAAGCTCAGCGCACGACCAAACAAATACAACCTGCCAGAACATAGCTGTAAACTATTTTGTGTTTCTTCAAATTTTTTGGTGTTTTTTGTATTATTTGTATAAATAAGTCGCTATGGGGTCTACAACAATTAGTGATAACAGCCAACCAAACAGAAAATTGGTTGGGAAGAACTTGTTAGAAGTATTGGGAAGATGGAGGGAATATTTTGAGGAATTGTTAAATGTTGATGAAGATAGGGAAGCTGTGATTTCGTGTATAGGGCAAGGAGGAATAACATCTTGTAGGAGTGAGGAAGAGCCAGTTGTGAGTGTGGGGGAAGTTCGTGAGGCAGTAGGTAAAATGAAAGGGGGTAAGGCAGCCGGGATTGATGGGATAAAGATAGAAATGTTAAAAGCAGGTGGGGATATAGTTTTGAAGTGGTTGGTGCAATTATTTAATAAATGTATGGAAGAGGGTAAGGTACCTAGGGATTGGCAGAGAGCATGCATAGTTCCTTTGTATAAAGGCAAAGGGGATAAAAGAGAGTGCAAAAATTATAGGGGGATAAGTCTGTTGAGTATACCTGGTAAAGTGTATGGTAGAGTTATTATTGAAAGAATTAAGAGTAAGACAGAGAATAGGATAGCAGATGAACAAGGAGGCTTTAGGAAAGGTAGGGGTGTGTGGACCAGGTGTTTACAGTGAAACATATAAGTGAACAGTATTTAGATAAGGCTAAAGAGGTCTTTGTGGCATTTATGGATTTGGAAAAGGCGTATGACAGGGTGGATAGGGGGGCAGTGTGGCAGATGTTGCAGGTGTATGGTGTAGGAGGTAGGTTACTGAAAGCAGTGAAGAGTTTTTACGAGGATATTGAGCTCAAGTTAGAGTATGTAGGAAAGAGGGAAATTATTTCCCAGTAAAAGTAGGCCTTAGACAAGGATGTGTGATGTCACCGTGGTTGTTTAATATATTTATAGATGGGGTTGTAAGAGAAGTAAATGCGAGGGTCTTGGCAAGAGGTGTGGAGTTAAAAGATAAAGAATCACACATAAAGTGGGAGTTGTCACAGTTGCTCTTTGCTGATGACACTGTGCTCTTGGGAGATTCTGAAGAGAAGTTGCAGAGATTGGTGGATGAATTTGGTAGGGTGTGCAAAAGAAGAAAATTAAAAGTGAATACAGGAAAGAGTAAGGTTATGAGGATAACAAAAAGATTAGGTGATGAAAGATTGGATATCAGATTGGAGGGAGAGGGTATGGAGGAGGTGAATGTATTCAGATATTTTGGAGTGGACGTGTCAGCGGATGGTTCTATGAAAGATGAGGTGAATCATAGAATTGATGAGGGGAAAAGGGTGAGTGGTGGACTTAGGAGTCTGTGGAGACAAAGAACTTTGTCCTTGGAGGCAAAGAGGGGAATGTATGAGAGTATAGTTTTACCAACGCTCTTATATGGGTGTGAAGCATGGGTGATGAATGTTGCAGCGAGGAGAAGGCTGGAGGCAGTGGAGATGTCATGTCTGAAGGCAATGTGTGGTGTGAATATAATGAAGAGAATTCGTAGTTTGGAAGTTAGGAGGAGGTGCGGGATTACCAAAACTGTTGTCCAGAGGGCTGAGGAAGGGTTGTTGAGGTGGTTCGGACATGTAGAGAGAATGGAGCGAAACAGAGTGACTTCAAGAGTGTATCAGTCTGTAGTGGAAGGAAGGCGGGGTAGGGGTCGGCCTAGGAAAGGTTGGAGGGAGGGGGTAAAGGAGGTTTTTTGTTCGAGGGGCTTGGACTTCCAGCAGGCATGCGTGAGCGTGTTTGATAGGAGTGAATGGAGACAAATGGTTTTTAATACTTGACGTGCTGTTGGAGTGTAAGCAAAGTAACATTTATGAAGGGGTTCAGGGAAACCGGCAGGCCGGACTTGAGTCCTGGAGATGGGAAGTACAGTGCCTGCACTCTGAAGGAGGGGTGTTAATGTTGCAGTTTAAAAACTGTAGTGTAAAGCACCCTTCTGGCAAGACAGTGATGGAGTGAATGATGGTGAAAGTTTTTCTTTTTGGGGCCACCCTGCCTTGGTGGGCCACCCTGCCTTGGTGGTCCACCCTGCCTTGGTGGGAATCGGCCAGTGTGATAATAATAATATAATAATAACTTGTTCAATACTCAGAGCGGTACTCGAACTGCCTTCTGGAATGAATTAAGGTCGCATACCGTGGGTCCGCTGTATAAGGAATAGTGCACTTTTCTCTTATGTTGTGCGACTCTCACAACTAGATTTCTTATAGTAAATACTTAATTTAAATATCCAAGTTATTGGCTTCTTCTGTGTGAAAAAGTTGCTTTGCAAGTGATATATATATATTCATTCTCCACAGGGAAGTGGAAAAGAATTTTTCTTCCGTAAACCGTGTGTGTTGTAAGAGGCGACTAAAATGCCAGGAGCAACGGCCTAGTAACCCCTTCTCCTGTATAAATTACTAAATTTAAAAAGAGAAACTTTCGTTTTTCTTTTTGGGCCACCTGCCTTGGTGAGATACGACCAGTTTGTTGAAAAAAAAATATATATATATATATATATATTCATTCTCTATAGGGAAGTGGAAAAGAATTTTTCTTCCATAAACCATGTGTGTTGTAAGAGGCGACTAAAATGCTGGCAGCAAGGGCTAGTAACCCCTTTTGTATACATTACTAAATTTAACCCTTTCACTGTTGGTGCCGTAGTACTACGGCTTACATGCCAGTGTTGGTGTTGTAGTACTACGGCTTACATGCCAGTGTTGGTGCTGTAGTACTACGGCTTACATGCCAGTGTTGGTGCTGTAGTACTACGGCTTACATGCCAGTGTTGGTGCTGTAGTACTACGGCTTACATGCCAGTGTTGGTGCTGTAGTACTACGGCTTACATGCCAGTGTTGGTGCTGTAGTACTACGGCTTACATGCCAGTGTTGGTGCTGTAGTACTACGGCTTACATGCCAGTGTTGGTGCTGTAGTACTACGGCTTACATGCCAGTGTTGGTGCTGTAGTACTACGGCTTACATGCCAGTGTTGGTGCTGTAGTACTACGGCTTACATGCCAGTGTTGGTGCTGTAGTACTACGGCTTACATGCCAGTGTTGGTGCTGTAGTACTACGGCTTACATGCCAGTGTTGGTGCTGTAGTACTACACCAAAATTCTAGCGGCTTAAAATCTAGCAGGAGAAAGATGGTAGACCCACATATGAGAGAATGGTCAGTGGTCAGTGTGCACAGTATAAAAAAAATCCTGCAGCACGCAGTGCATAATGAGAAAAAAAAAACTGATCATGTTTTTGGTTTAAAACTGACTCTGCAGCATATTTTCGTATGGTATTTATAGTCGTATTCTCATTTTCTTGGTCTCAATCGATAGAATGGAAGATATATTACAGAAATAGAGATGGTTTTGAATGGTTTTCTGTACCTTGAAATTGAGCTCAAAATAGCAGAAATGTTTGATTTTTGTCGATATTCAAGAGTATACAAATCATGCCATGCATCTAATACACATCAACTGGTGAGCCTAATATTCTTTCACAATTATTATTATTATTATTATCACACTGGCCGATTCCCATCAAGGCAAGGTGGCCCGAAAAAGAAAAACTTTCACCATCATTCACTCCATCACTGTCTTGCCAGAAGGGTGCTTTACACTACAGTTTTTAAACTGCAACATTAACACCCCTCCTTCAGAGTGCAGGCTCTGTACTTCCCATCTCCAGGACTCAAGTCCGGCCTGCCGGTTTCCCTGAACCCCTTCATAAATGTTACTTTGCTCACACTCCAACAGCACGTCAAGTATTAAAAACCATATGTCTCCATTCACTCCTATCAAACACGCTCACGCATGCCTGCTGGAAGTCCAAGCCCTCGCACACAAAACCTCCTTTACCCCCTCTCTCCAACCTTTCCTAGGCCGACCCCTACCCCGCCTTCCTTCCACTACAGACTGATACACTCTTGAAGTCATTCTGTTTCGCTCCATTCTCTCTACATGTCCGAACCACCTCAACAGCCCTTCCTCAGCCCTCTGGACAACAGTTTTGGTAATCCCGCACTTCCTCCTAACTTCCAAACTACGAATTCTCTGCATTATATTCACACCACACATTGCCCTCAGACATGACATCTCCACTGCCTCCAGCCTTCTCCTCGCTGCAACATTCATCACCCATGCTTCACACCCATATAAGAGCGTTGGTAAAACTATACTCTCATACATTCCCCTCTTTGCCTCCAAGGACAAAGTTCTTTGTCTCCACAGACTCCTAAGTGCACCACTCACTCTTTTCCCCTCATCAATTCTATGATTCACCTCATCTTTCATAGATCCATCCGCTGACACTTCCACTCCCAAATATCTGAATACATTCACCTCCTCCATACTCTCTCCCACCAATCTGATATCCAATCTTTCATCACCTAATCTTTTTGTTATCCTCATAACCTTACTCTTTCCTGTATTCACTTTCAATTTTCTTCTTTTGCACACCCTACCAAATTCATCCACCAACCTCTGCAACTTCTCTTCTTCTCTACCATTTTTACAATAATGCAGTAAATAACAAAAAAGGCACAATACCGTGACTGAAACGATACACAAATAACCCGCACATAGGAGAGAGAAGCTTACGATGACGTTTCGGTCCGACTTGGACCATTTACAAAGTCCAAGTCGGACCGAAATGTCGCCGTAAGCTTCTCTCTTCTATGTGCGGGTTATTTGTGTAATAATGCAGTAGTCTGCATAACAGTAAATCTATTTTTTGTGTGAATAAAAATTCAAAATAGAAAGAGTGTAATGTAAGAGGGACCTGGAGACGTGACTAATGAACAGAGAAAATGTTATTTTTGTGCTAGGAATGTTTACATTGTTTATTCTGGCCCCTATTTTGAAATTGGCCTTACTTGAATTGTATATGAAATTGGCCAAATTACCAATTTCTGATAACTTTATTGGGTAGTTGAAATCAGTAAATGAGCAATTTCTGTACTCAATTGATGGAACAATTGGAGTTCTAGCAAAATAGCTATTGAGTTTTGTCGACTGGAACAATGGAACTGGCAGAAAATAGGGTTCAAAGTGGGAAAAATCAACGATGCGTAAATATTGCTGAGATCACTAACTTTGCAAGAGTGTAATTCCATAAGTTTTCCACTAGATTTCATACTTTTGGTGCTATTACCATCAGGAAAACATCTCTATCATTTTATAAGAAAATATAATTTTCTTTTTTTTTAAATTTTTCGACACAGAGCGAGAGTTTAGAATCGGGTCGCGACAGTGAAAGGGTTAAAAAGAAAAATGTTCATTTTTCTTTTTAGATCACCCTGCCTCGGTGGGATACAGCCGGTGTTGGAAAAAATATATATATATTCATGTTTTATAAATTCTAGTTTCCATAATTTTGATATACAGCCTCTCCTCATTTAGTGACATACTCGTTCACTGACGACTTGGACATACGACAGACACTTTGACCAGTTATGCATACCTAAATAGTGTATATTAGAGCTGATTTCCTCTATTCTGTTTATTTCAATATACAGTACACTACTGTATAAACATTTAAAAATATACCAGAAATGTTATAAACGATTCAAAGGTGACATTAAAACAATATCAAAGATTGTTGACAAAAACCCACTACCATTATACAGTGGACCCCCGGTTAACGATATTTTTTCACTCCATAAGTATGTTCAGGTGCCAGTACTGACCGAATTTATTCCCATTAGGAATATTGTGAAGTAGATTAGTCCATTTCAGACCCCCAAACATACACGTACAAACGCACTTACATAAATACACTTACATAATTGGTTGCATTCGGAGGTAATCGTTATGCGGGGGTCCACTGTATTATGTTCCTCACTTAGCGGTGAATTTGTTTGCCGACGTGGCCTTAGGAACAGAAATCTGTCGTTAAATGTGGAGAGGCAGTATACGTGAAAGTGTACCTGTCATATGTTTTGGTTTGGAGTTGTCTCAAATTTTAAAAAAATTCCCCTTTTTTGCAGCTAAACCAAGTTTCACAATTCGTCTGCACGACCAGTTTATCGCTAAAGAAGCCGACCTGATGTGGGAATGTGAGGCTTTTGGCATCCCTGATGTGGACTACGAGTGGTTAAGAAACTCAGAGCCGCTCACGTTCGACTCTCTATCAGTGGAAGAAAGGAATCGTTACGAAATTGTCGTAAGTGTCTTTCATGTTTAGCGGGTAGTAGATGGGTAGTCATGCTGTTTATGATGTAAATGAAATGCAAAACATGTGATGTACAGAATGTAGAATAAAAAGCGACAATACCGTGACAAAAGTTCACAAATAATCTAAAGATGAAAGTAAACAATAAAGGAGAAAAAGTCACAATACCGTGACTGGAACAATATGCACATAGGAGAGAGAGAGAGAAACTTAGGACTACATTTTGGTCTGACTTGGACCGAAACATGTCAGACTGGTTAATGGTCCAAGCCAGGCCAAAACTTCGTCGTAAGTTTCTCCTACGAGCAGGTTATTTTTTAAACTAAATGTTTTCATTTGTACTGGGGTTTTCAGTGGTCGAGGATAGTCTCACAGTATTTTCTAGTATGTAAGGTGCACAAGCATACAAGACGGTGTTTCCAAGCAGTTGTAACGTAACGTTGGTAAACAAGTGTAACCCAAAGCCTTCCCTTGATCCTGACCTTGAGCATATAAAGCACAGGCCGATTTCCCAAGGCTCTTCGGGAAGAAAGCACACTTTATATGCCGGAAAATATGGTATGTGTTGTACATTTACGTCTCTTAAAATGTAGATAATTCAACCGTTATGAAGTGGTAAACAGTGAACCCTTAGCACACTCCTTTGCTCACTCCTACTTAACACACATGAGGACCTATAAGAAGTAAATATTTATTATATTGTAGTACACCATTGACCCCTCAGGTGGGCACTTTAATGCTGGTGAAGGGCTATTGATCAAAGGAATTGGAACAACCCTCTCTGAGATCAAACCTGATCTGTACATTATGTAGTTGTCCTGTTACTTGTTCTGTGCTTGTGTTTGCTTGTAAGATGACCTGCATCACTGGGTTGTGATGGCTGTGTGGGCCAGCAGGTTGCTAGCAGCAACAGCCTGGTTCACCAGGCAGTCATCAAGGAAGCCTAAACTCAGGATGGACTGTGAGGGCAGGAAAATCCCTCAAAACTGGTCACAGGTATAAAGTGGAAGTCTCCTGACCCTATATCATACCTTTACTTAGGACTTGCTGCGGTATGGTGACGGTAGTGTATGTACACCAGTTATGTACGCTTGCAGGTTTAGGTTAGGTAAGGTTCGCCAGCAAACAGTACAAGTGTTTCCCAAAGCGGGTCTTAGATGATGACCTGCCGTTGGAGCTTTTAGTCATCTGACCGAGGCCTTCTGCTAGCTTACCAGTCCACTCCTTTAAAAATTATGGTCAGTTATATATACACTTGTATATGTACACCCTTCAACCGTTAAACTGTGAGGGTTAGCATATTTTCAAATACAGGAAGGCTTAACATATACAGTGCCTATTTATGTTGGCTTTGATTATGTTCCACCCGTGGGTGGAACATAATGAAAAATGGCTCATTTTGTAACTAACGAAATATGGAACACTGAAAATATGGTGTATGTATATGCGAGGCCCTGTGAGAGCTGACGCTGGTCCACTGTGCCTCACTTTCAGTCTTGACCTGGAGCTCAGAGTGGCTGGACATGTGTGGGACCTGGAGTTCAGAGTGGCTGGACATGTGTGGGACAGGTTTCTTTGAGGGACTCCATAAAACTGTAGAAGAGCAGGAATAACTTTCATTACAACCTACGTCACTCATTCAAGGACCCCACAACAATTATTTGGGTTCTCTTCTTGGTCAGCACCTATTATGGTGTTGGCTCTGTTCTTGATTAGCACCTATTCTATTATGGTGTGGGTTCTCTTCTTGGTCAGCACCTATTATGGTGTGGGTTCTCTTCTTGATCAGCACCCATTCTATTATGGTGTGGGCTCTGATCTTGATCAGCACCTATTCTATTATGGTGTGGGCTCTGTTCTTGATCAGCACCTATTCTATTATGGTGTGGGCTCTGTTCTTGATCAGCACCTATTCTATTATGGTGTGGGCTCTGTTCTTGATCAGCACCTATTCTATTATGGTGTGGGCTCTGTTCTTGATCAGCACCTATTCTATTATGGTATCATGTGGGATTCGAACACGTGGATAGGGTAAAGTAATACTCACGTAGGCTGGAAGTACGTATAATTACGGATAATGTGGGGAGCGCCCTAACAGCCGTAACCTTGTCTCCTTGCTCACTCTCGTAACACTGACTGGCCGCCCACAGTACCCATATGTGAGGGGGTCTTTGAATACTGCTGTGGTCAGCACAATATGAATACAGACAGTGATTCAGGCAGAGACGGTTGGTAGTGAGTCATCTACTGGTACACTGGTTACTGGTAACTGGTTACTACTACTGAGAGCTGCAACTTCAGACTTGCAAGATAGTGTCCAGTTACCTCAAGTGTCCGAGGACGCTCTGACTTTGAGTGCTGAGCCTATCCCTGCAATGTCTGCTAGTTCAAGTAGTAGTTTCTCCACAGGGGACGCCTTGTCGGAAAACAATTACTTGCAACTAGTAATGCCATCTCTTGTTGATGTCACATGCCGTCTGCAGAAAGACGTTTCTGTCGCAGCTAGTGCCCTCACTAGAGTGTCTGTAGTTGTTCCTAGTGTTCCAGATGGTGATAACATCCTAGTTGACAGTGATTCCTGCAAAGTAAAAGGTCTATTTGTTGAACCATCCTTACATGTTGTAAGAGATAGTAAGATCCATTTCTTCCTAGCCAACACTTCTGGTCACAGTGTTCGCCTCAGAGCAAATACCAATCTTGTTGACCTTGTTCACTATCCTTACCCTGTTCAGGTAGAGGACGAGTTGTCACCTGACCAGTGGGTCGGTGCTATTTCTACCGGGGAGACCTCATCCACTTCACTGGATCAATCTGTTCCACCAGTTGAGGAGAAAGACTTAGCTCCCACTGACTTCCCAGATGAAGTCAAGCGTTTGTTGACTCTGTTGAACAAACGTCGTAAAGCCATTGCCTTACCAGGTGAGAAGATGGGTATAACGAACTTATTGTCCCATCGTATTCCACTTGAACCTGGTACTAGACCTATCTACATACCTGCGTACAGAATGCCTCATTCACAAGTTGCTGTTGCAGAAGAATTGATCAATCAAATGCTTGATGATGGAGTTATTGCACCTAGCAATTCACCTTGGAATGCACCCTTGATCCTAGTACCTAAGAAGGATGGTACTTGGCGCCCAGTGATTGACTTTAGGAAGTTAAACGCGAAAACCATTCCAGATCGCTTTCCACTCCCTGTACTGGGTGATCTTTTACGTAACATCGGAGATAACAAAGTCTTTTCAACCCTGGATTTGTTACAAGGGTTTTGGCAAGTCCCTCTTCACGAGGACAGCCAAGAGCTAACTGCATTCTCCACTCCTACAGGTCATTATCACTTCCTCCGTATGGCGTTTGGATTACGATCCTCCCCTATCACGTTCTCAAGGCTCATGACTAATATCTTTAGAGGTCTCATAGGTAATGCACTTATGGTGTACTTAGATGACATAATCGTCATGTCTAAAGACGTGGATACACACTTGAAAAGACTTGATGTAGTACTTGGTAAGCTTGAAGAAGCCAATTTAAAGATCAAACTGTCTAAATGTCAATTTTTCAGATCAGTCACTCCTAGAGGGGTTACGACTGACCAAAGTAAAGTAACTGCAGTACTAAATTTTCCAACTCCCAAAACTGCTGATGCCGTAAGATCCTTTGTGGGCTTAGCAGGTTTTTATAGATCTTTCATTACCAATTTTTCTTCCATAGCTGCTCCTCTAACTGAGTTGCTTAAGAAAGATGCTCCTTTTGTTTGGACCTTCCGTCAAGAAAGAGCATTCCAAACTCTAAAAGAAAAGCTAACATCTGCTCCAATTTTGAAATTTCCAGATTTTTCTAAGCCCTTCTATCTGACAACTGATGCTAGTTCAATTGGCATAGGTGCCGTACTAGCTCAGAAGACCGATGGCAAGTACAACGCAGTTGCATTTGCTAGCCGAGTCCTTACGAAGGCTGAACGTAATTATACAGTAACTGAGCAAGAAGCTTTAGCAATAGTATGGTCTTTAAAGCACTTCCGAGACATTTATCAGTACTCTGTTCATGTCTTGACAGACCATGCTCCACTGATACCTTTATTCCAGAACAAACAACCTACTGGAAGGTTAGCCAGATGGACCTTGACTATCCAAGAGTTCAATCCCACCGCTGCCACCATTTATCATGTGGGATTTGAACACGTGGATAGGGTAAAGTAATACTCACGTAGGCTGGAAGTACGTATAATTACGGATAATGTGGGGAGCGCCCTAACAGCCGTAACCTTGTCTCCTTGCTCACTCTCGTAACACTGACTGGCCGCCCACAGTACCCATATGTGAGGGGGTCTTTGAATACTGCTGTGGTCAGCACAATATGAATACAGACAGTGACTCAGGCAGAGACGGTTGGTAGTGAGTCATCTACTGGTACACTGGTTACTGGTAACTGGTTACTACTACTGAGAATGGTGTTGGCTCTGTTCTTGATCAGCACCTATTCTATTATGGTGTGGGCTCTCTTCTTGATCAGCACCTATTCTATTATGGTGTGGGCTCTCTTCTTGATCAGCACCTATTCTATTATGGTGTGGGCTCTCTTCTTGATCAGCACCTATTCTATTATGGTGTGGGCTCTCTTCTTGATCACCTATTCTATTATGGTGTGGGTTCTCTTCTTGATCAGCACCTATTCTATTATGGTGTGGGCGCTGTTCTTGATCAGCACCTATTCTATTATGGTGTGGGCTCTGTTCTTGATCAGCACCTATTCTATTATGGTGTGGGCGCTGTTCTTGATCAGCACCTATTCTATTATGGTGTGGGCTCTGTTCTTGATCAGCACCTATTCTATTATGGTGTGGGCTCTGTTGCTGATCAGTTATAAATATCCTCTTCTGTCCCAAGCTGAATCTTGGGTACCTGAAGGAAATAATCTTTGTATACCTTTGGGTTTCTGTTGTATGGATATACCCATGTGCATTCCGTCTGATAAGCAGTGCCTCTACTGTCTCAGGTGTGAGTAGAACGATTCCATGGAAAATCGAATTTTCACCACTTGAAACACTGTCTGGGGCCATGCTGATGGGGAAGGCAGTACAGTGGACCCCCGGTTAACGATATTTTTTCACTCCAGAAGTATGTTCAGGTGCCAGTACTGACCGAATTTATTCCCATAAGGAATATTGTGAAGTAGATTAGTCCATTTCAGACCCCCAAACATACACATACAAACGCACTTACATAAATACACTTACATAATTGGTCGCATTCAGAGGTAATCGTTATGCGGGGGTCCACTGTATTTCAGTAGTTTCTCCAGCTGTTATGATTAAGCTGCCAATGGAAAGCAGGGGTGCAGTAGGCGCAATAAAGGAACACTGTATCAATGTCCATGGTCCCAGACTATTCAACATATGACCAGAAGATATTGGAAACACTGCTTGGACAAGTGTAGAAGTCTTGAAAAGGAAATGGGACAAGTATCTTCACCAGGAGCCAGATCAACCAGGCTGTGATGGATATGTGGTTTGGTGGACCACCAGCAGTAACGGCCTGGTTGACCAGGCAGGCACCAGACGAACCTGGCTCATGACCAGGCTCTGTGAGTACATACTCTTGGAACTCATCAAGGGTATATCATAGGTAAGGTATGAGGTTCAGAGCATTGTGGGAGCCCTAGATAATGATTGCCGCAACAAGCAAACATAACGTAACTCTGGATTTTTACGTGTGATTTTATCCATGACTTGTTGTTAGGTAAGACACATATGCAACAGTTAGGTATCTTTATTATGAAACGTTTCGCCTACACAGTAGGCTTCTTCAGTCAAGTACAGAAAAGTTGATATTGTTTCATACTATGGAACAATGCTCTTCTCCAGACTGAGGGACTGACCACCTCAAAACTTTAAGGGTGATGGACTGATTACATCGTCTTCAAGTATATTCTGCTTCTATCAACTTTTCTGTACTTGACTGAAGAAGCCTACTGTGTAGGCGAAACGTTTCATAATAAAGATACCTAACTGTTGCATATGTGTCTTACCTAACAACCTGTCGGTATTTTATACCATTTTAATGTTTTATCCATGACTTGTTGAAGGAACTTATGGAACCCAGCCTGAGGCCATGATTTCCCATTGGCCATCTGGCCAACCAGGCTGTTGGCATTAGCAGCCCATAGGTCCACAGGAGGAAGGTGTCCTATTACTTATACCTTATCATACCTTGATTTACCTTTGATGAGTTTGAAGTATATTCGGAGCGCGGCCATGGGTCCAATTCATCTGGTGCTAGCCTGGTCATCCAGGCTGTTGCTGGTGGTGGTCTGCTGTCCCACATATCCATCACAACCTGGTTGATCAGGTTGTGATGGATACGTGGGACTTTAATGAGGGTTAGAATAATGTTCTAGTAAAAAATCCATCTTTCATTAGGGTCAAAACAGTTTTTTCTAAATTTATCATTGTTTATTTCTGAAATTTGTTCTAAAAAATATTTTTCTCAAAATACACCTACCATCCGACTTACGACCACTCGATTTACGACCGTATTTTTTTTGCCAAATTTCTGGGAAATAAACCAGTATTTGTGTTGTACACAGTGTTTATCCTAAACCTTACAGTATAAAATACAATACTAACAGCATAAAAAGTAAAGTAAAACATGAAATACCAAAATAAAACAATAAAATAAAGTCATTACAAAAATGTGACTTACGACCGGTTTCTCGGAACCGAACTCGGTCGTAAGTCGGATGGTAGGTGTACATTATTTTCAGTGGAAAAACAATTTTTTTTTAACAAATTGGTTGTTTCCCAATAATGTAATAGTAATAATTTTAAACAATAATAATAATAATAATAATAATAATAATAATATTTATTTCTACAAGTACTTGATACAATTTATACAGACCATAGTTGACAACAGTGGCATAATATATAGAAAGCCCCTTGTTATGCAGAGCATTTCGGTGTCACGTAGCTCGATTAGTGGCGCACTCAGTTCACACATTCAGGTCCGTGGTTCTATCCCCAGTATGAGTAGAAACATTAGGACGTGTTTCCTTAAGACACCTGCTGTCCCTGTTCACCAGCAGCAAATAGGTACCTGGGTGTTAGTCGACTGGTGTGGGTCGCATCCTGGGGGACAAGATTAAGGACCCCAATGGAAATAAGTTAGACAGTCCTCGATGACGCACTGACTTTCTTGGGTTATCCTGGGTGGCTAACCCTCCGGGGTTAAAAATCCGAACGAAATCTTATCTTATCTTACCATCACTCACTCATTAGCTATCTTGCCAGAAGTGCACGGATATTACTGTTCATATTCTAATGTAATCTTTTATATTTGACCTTTAGGACAGTGTGCTGAAGATAAAGGGAGTTATAGAAGCAGATGAGGCCACCTACCAGTGTAAAGCCACCAATCAGCTTGGTTCCTCGTTCTCGTCTGCCCAACTTAAAGTCTTAAGTATGAATAAGTTATTCTATACAGGAGGGCTCTGTTTTTATGGCTGTTAGGTTCCCAACCCACAGCGATGAGCAGATATCGCTTGTGGGTGGAAAAGAGCAGTTTTTTTTATTATCAGTTGCATCTAAAACGCTTGATAACTTGTTAACATTATCATATACGGGAGTGCCCCATTTGTACGGCTCTTAGGTTGAAATTAAGACACATGTGCAACATCTGGGTATCTTTATTATAGACGTTTCGCCATCCACTGGATGGCGAAACGTCTACAATAAAGATATACAGATATTGCATATGTGTCTTAATTTCATCTTGTCGGTATTGTATACCATTCTTTTACGGCTCTTAGGTTCCTGACCACCAGCGGGTGGAAAAGAAAATTTTTTCATTATTAAATACATCTAAAGCATCTAAGAGATCTTATTTGTGCCCTGTGGGAGTTTACGTAAGTTTGTTATGAGAAAGGTGGGATAGTGGTCTGTGGAGTTACCTGTGATAATGCCAGCTCTTAGTGCGGATATAGTGTTAGTCCAGATACGGCCAAGTAGTGATGCACTTGTCTTGGTGATTCCTGTTGGTATGGTTATAGATGGTAGGAGTAAGCAGTTGCTCATAGTGTCGGTGAATTCAGTTACTTGTGGGTCGTGTTCATCGATGAGGTTAATGTTGAAGTCTCCTGTAAGTATCAGGTGATGTTTATTCATCTCTGTATCAGTTATTGTGGATCTTAGGTTTTTGTTAAATGTGTAAATATTTGAGTGAGGTACTCTGTAGAAAGCTCCAATTGTTATGGTTTTTTTTTTAAGGTTTTTGACCATGAATTTTGCAAATGTATATTCACCATTATCATCCCTGGTGCAGGTAGATTTGATGCATTCAAGTTCATCAGAGTAGTAGATTGCTGTGCCACCTCGTATTTGATTGGGCCTATAGTTGTGTATGGCTGTGCAACCAGGTATAGCAAAGATGCTTGCAGTGTCACATTTAAGCCAGGTTTCAGTGAGAGTTATGATTGACATACTGGCATGCAGGGAACTGAGTAATGCTAGGAGGTCATCAAAGTGCTTACTCAATGACCTGACATTATAAAATCGAATACTGTTATATTATCATTGGTACTGAGTAGTGTCTTGGCCTGGCTTGCAGTGTAGTAAAGGCAATTATTGTCAGGATTGTTTATGTCATGTAATAAGAGGTTAATATCAGGATCGATGTTAACGTACATATGACTAATGAAGAATATATGTATTACTAATAAGAAGGATTGAAATATTGACTTAGACAACTTGTATAAAAATATACAAGTTGTCTGGTGGCCTGTATCTTGTGGCCTGTATCTGGTGGCCTGCACTTGGTGGCCTGCACCTGGTAGCCTGCACCTGGTTGCTTGCACCTGGTGGCCTGTACCTGGTGGCTTGTATCTGGTGGCCTGCACCTGGTTGCCTGCACCTGGTGGCCTGTACCTTTTGGCCTGCTCCTGGTGGCCTGCACCTGGTGGCCTGCACCTGGTGGCCTGTACCTGATGGCCTGCACTTGGGAGTTTGGAAGGCAGGCTGCGAGGTATAATAGTTATATAACAAGTGAATAATTATGCATGGCGATTTCTGGAATGGTAGTACAAAATTAAGTCACAGTCAATTGCGTGAGAAACGTAAACCAGTGAGGCAGTTGATACTATCTGGCAAATGATAGTACATGAACCAGCACAATAATGGAGTAATAACATACACTACACGTAGTATAATGATTTGGACACTGTGGTTAACCCTTAAACTGTCCAAACATAGATTTATGTTTACAAGCATAGTGCTCCAACCTTGATTTTCTCCATTTCAAAGCATGTAAAAAAACGTAGATCTATGTTCGGAGTGCTACGCGATCGAATGTAGATCTACGTTTTGACAGTTTAAGGGTTAATCAGTTTCTGTAAGATTTGCATCTTGAAGGAAGCTGGACAGTTCATTTCTGCCACAATTGCAATAGTATTTTTTTGTTCTGTGATTTTATCCTTTGCATCACTGGAAATGGCTACAGTTTCCTTCTGAAGGGAATTGCATTTTCACTTAAACTCCTCTGTTTGGTTTTTCAAGTCATCCATTATTGTCCCAGGTAGTGCTGGCTACCTCTTTTATTCCTCTTTTCTCTCTCTTTTTGAGAGTGCCTTTGCCCTCTTGACACATTAAAAATGTTGTGTCCATATGTGCATGTATGCATGTGGTATGTGTGCATGTGCACTTAAAGGTGGATTTGTTACTTCTTTCTTTCAACACTCCGGCCGTATCCCACCGAGGTGGGGTGGCCCACCGAGGCGGGGTGGCCCACCGAGGCGGGGTGGCCCACCGAGGCAGGGTGGCCCACCGAGGCAGGGTGGCCCACTGAGGCGGGGTGGCCCAAGAGGAAAAACAAAAGTTTCTCCTTTTACATTTAGTAATATATACAGGAGAAGGGGTTACTAGCCCCTTGCTCCCGGCATTTTAGTCGCCTCTTACAACACACATGGCTTACGGAGGAAGAATTCTGTTCCATTTCCCCTTGGAGGTAATTGGAAATAAATAAGAACAAGAACTAGAAAAAAAGTAGAAGAAAACCCAGAGGTGTGTGTATATATATGTTTGTACATGTATGTGTAGTGTGACCTAAGTGTAAGTAGAAGTAACGAGACGTACCTGAAATCTTGCATGTTTATGAGACGGAATAAAAAGACACCAGCAATCCTACCATCGTGTAAAACAATTACAGGTTTTCATTTTACACTCACTTGGCAGGATGGTAGTACCTCCCCTGGGTGGTTGCTGTCTACCAACCTACTACCACAGGATGGTAGTACCTCCCCTTCCCTGGGTGGTTGCTGTCTACCAACCTACTACCACAGGATGGTAGTACCTCCCTGGGTGGTTGCTGTCTACCAACCTTCTACCACAGGATGGTAGTACCTCCCTGGGTGGTTGCTGTCTACCAACCTACTACCACAGGATGGTAGTACCTCCCTGGGTGGTTGCTGTCTACCAGCCTACTACCTAAATGGATTTGTTACTGTATGTGTGTATTTGTTTGTGTGACTGTATTTGATGAGTCTACTTTTCCTTTATTGCTCACAAACCATACCACGGGTGGGGTTAGAACCCGCGATCAGAGAGTCGCAAAACTCCAGACTGATGTGTGGCTAATGCGTTGGTCTGGATTTTTGTAAGAACATAAGAAAGAAGGAACACTGCAACAAGCCTACTGACCCATGCAGAGCAGGTCCATGTCGTCCCCTCCCCCTGGATTAGCCCAATGACCCCTCTCCCCCGGATTAGCCCAATGACCCACCCAGTCTGGTCACCTCCACTCAAGGATGGAGCATGGCACCAGACCCAGCAGCACAAGCTAGTCAGGTCCAACTCACACCCACCCACACCCACTCGTGTATTTATCTAACCTATTTTTAAAACTACACAACGTTTTAGCCTGAATAACTGTACTCGGGAGTTTGTTCCACTCATCCACAACTCTATTACCAAACCAGTACTTTCCTATATCCTTCCTGAATCTGAATTTTTCCAACTTGAAACCATTGCTGCGAGTCCTGTCTTGCTGGAAATTTTCAGCACGCTATTTACATCCCCTTTATTTATTCCTGTTTTACATTTATACACCTCGATCATATCCCCCCTAATTCTACGCCTTTCGAGAGAGTGCAGATTCAGGGCCCTTAGTCTATCTTCATATGGAAGATTTCTGATACATGGGATCACGGGTTCTAACCCCACCCATGGTATGGTTTGTTTGCAAACATGTCATTACGATTTCACGAGTTGTATTGCTCACAAAATAGTAATAACATGATTGCAGACTTGCCGTTGGCTTAAATCCCATCCGTTCTGTGTTTTTTTACCTTTATAACATGGCTGAACACATCGTGAAATGTTATTCATATCTGTAGGAGGAGTTCGAGATATTTGCTGTTTAGAATGACATCTAATCTGTCATATCTGTGTGCCTCTGGCAAGACAGTGATGGTTTGAATGATGGTGAAAGTGTTTCTTTTCCAGATCACCCTGCCTCGGTGGGAGGTGGCCAGCATAGTAAAAAAGAAAAAAATCTGTAGACATGCCTAGTACAAAATATTCCCACGTAAAACAAATTATCATATACTAATGGCAAAGAAATTTGCTTTGAATCCCTGTTGAGGGCTTCAAGACCACTAAACCTTCTAGGCTTCCAGGGAAGTGAATTTCATAGCTGCTAGTCAATGGCAGTTATAAAACACCGGAGAAAGAACCTCTTATAGGCAGGCCCCACTTTACAGCGCTTTGCTTTACAGCTTCTTGCTAATGCAGCGGTTTTCAGTTCTAGCCATTCTTCATTTATTCACACTTCCTACAATATATTCACCATTCACTGTAAGCTAGGGATAAAAATATTTTAAGGTAGGTGATGTGTGTACTGTATGTATTTTTTAGGCCTAGCTCTATTGCTCACTTAATATATGATACTGTAAACATGTTATCAGTCTTTTATATTTATTTGAGAGTGAAAAAAAGCTGTGATTCACTTTGTTTTTCACTTTACAGTCGTAGCCTGGAACCTAACATACTGTATAAACAGGGCTCTCCTGTACTAACTAGACCTGGCACACAGTAGTGAATCATACTGGTTGTATACACAAATAACCCGCACATAAAAGATAGAAGCTTATGACAACGTTTCGGTCCGACTTGGACCATTTACAAAGTCACACTTACCAGAAGTGGAGCAGGACGGCTATATATAGGCAGGAAGAGGTGGTGGTGGACTACTACCACCACCACCTCTTCCTGCCTATATATAGCCGCCCTGCTCCACTTCTGGTTAGTGTGACTTTGTAAGTGGTTCAAGTCGGACCGAAACGTCGTCGTAAGCTTCTCTCTTTTATGTGCGGGTTATTTGTGTATTGTTCCAGTCACGGTATTGTGCCTTTTTTTGTTATTTATCCTGGCTGTAGTCCTGATACCAAGACTTGTTTTTGGTATACCAGCTGACTGCAAATCTACGATGTACTGTAAACAGTGGCTTCTTGACGCATCCTCACCGAAGAGCTTTTTCTTGTCAGTTTTTGGTTAAGCTCATTTTTCTAACCTTGGTTACTTTGTCAAATATTTGTATGGCTACTGACTGACACTGTCATGCACGCTGACTGTTGAGAGATTCCCAGGACCAGTCCAGTGACAGTAAGTATTCGGAGCATTGCTGGTGGCTGTATATGTGCACCCACTCCTGCTTGTGTGTGTGTACTCACCTAGTTGTGATTGCAGGGTTCAAGTCACAACTCTTGGACCTGCCTCTTCATAGTTGCTACTAGGTCACTCTTCCTGCTCCATGAGCTTTATCATACCTCTTCTTAAAGCTGTGTATGGATCCTGCCTCCGCTACATCACTTCCCTGACTATTCAACTTTCTGACAACTCTGTGACTGGAGAAATACTTCCTAACAATCCTGTGACTCATCTGAGTCTTCAACTTCCAACAGTCTGTGTGTTCATGTGTGCAGAAAAGAAAGAGAGAGAGAGAGAGAAAGAAAGATTGACTTAATCACTTAAGTCCTTCTTTTTATTGTTAAATGATTATCTTCTTATTTCTTCAGAGTTGGCTCCCACTTTCCGTAAGAAACCTCTGGAGGCTGAGATGTACGCCTCTGAAGGCAAAAATGTCACTATTGTCTGCAATCCTGAGGCTGCTCCCAGACCTACATTCGTGTGGCGGCAAAATGGATTAGTCATCGGAAACGGTATGTTATGTTCGGTTATTTTGGAGGGGCCTAAAGAAAGATGAAATATGCTTTCAGGCAGTTACCATATTTTCTGGCAAATAAGGTGCATTTTTTCCCACAAAAAATCTTGGAAAATCAGTCTGTGCCTTATATGCTCAAGGTGAGGGTCAACTGTAGGGTTTGTGTTGCATTTTAGCAGTTGTTTACTAGTGTTATATTACAACTGCTTGGAAACATCGTCTTATATATCTCATGTGATCGTACACTTTATCTTCTTTCAATGCACCAGCCGTATCCCACCGAGGCGGGGTGGCCCAAAAAGAAAAACAGAAGTTTCTCTTTTTAAATTTAGTAATGTATACAGGAGAAGGGGTTACTAGCCCCTTGCTCCCGGCATGTTAGTCGCCTCTTATGACACGCATGGCTTATGGAGGAAAAATTCTGTTCCACTTCCCCATGGAGATAAGAGGAAATAAACAAGAACTAGTAAGAAAAATAGAAGATAACCCAGATGGGTGTGTATATATATTCTTGTACATGCAAGTGTAGTGTGACCTATGTGTAAGTAGAAGTAGCAAGATGTACCTGAAATCTTGTGTGTTTATGAGACAGAAAAAAGACACCATCAATCCTACCATCATGTAAAACAATTACAGGCTCCCATTTTACACTCACTTGGCAGGATGGTAGTACCTCCCTGGGCAGTTGCTGTCTAGCAGCCTTCTACCACAGGGCAGTAGTACCTCCCTGGGTGGTTGCTGTCTACCAGCCTACTACCTAGGATCATGCACCTTATATGCTGGAAAATATGATATTGTGTTTTAAAATTAAGTGGTACTAGAGGTATGTAACATGCAGAATGTGATGCTCTAATTTTTTTTTTCAACATGTCAGCCATCTCCCACCGAGGCAGGGTGACTTAAAAAAAGAAATACTTTCACCATCATTCAAGATATTCACCATCATTCACACATAATCAGTTTCTTAGCAGAGGTGCTCAGATACAACAGTTTCGATGTGACTCCAGACAGCCAATATCCCAGTCCCTTCCTTTAAAGTGCAGGCATTGTACTTCCACCTCCAGGACTCAAGTCTGGCTAACTGGTTTCCCTGAATTCCTTCTCAAAATATTGCCCAGCTCATACTCCAACAGTCATCAGGTCCCAAAAACCATTCATCTCCATTTACTTCTATCTAACACACACTCACGTGCCTGCTGCATGTCCAAGCCCCTTGCACATAAAACTTCTTATACCCCCTCCATTATTAACCTCTGTATATGTTTGCTTATAGTTGCATCAGAATGAGACACTAGATCAGGAAACTACAGTGATTGTATACTTGACAGGTGGCCGCCGTCGTATTCTTCGTAATGGCAACCTCATCATCGACCCAGTGTCTCGGGAGGATGAAGGCAACTACACTTGTAATGCTGAGAATACATACGGCTCGGACACCAGTTCCGGCCGACTTATTGTACTGCGTATGTAATTTCTTTGTTGCATTTCTCAGATCACAGTGAGATACACAATTAACCCGCACATAGGAGAGAGAAGCTTATGACGACATTGTGGTCAATATTGGACCATTTACATGTCACATTGACGCAGAAGAGTGTGGGAGCCAGTATATATAGTGGCTTCCTCACACTTGTGTGTTATTTGACTTTGTAAATGATCCAAGTCAGTCCGAAATGTCATCATCAGCTTCACTCTCTCTCCTACATGTGGGTTATTTGTGTATTGTTTCAGTCATGGTATTGTGCCTTATTGTTCACAATGAGATAACTCCAGAAATGGATGGAATAGCAAAGTTGTAGAAAGATGGCCATAATATAGGGAAAGTTGTACAAAACCTGATGACCTATTTATATTTTTTTAACACGCCGGCCGTCTCCCACAGAAGCACGGTGACCCAAAAAAGAAGAAATGCTTTTGTAAAGTTTCTTCTTTTTAAATTTAATAATTTATATAGGAGAAGGGGTTACTAGCCTCTTCCTGCCAGCATTTTAGTGGCCTCTTACATCTCTCATGAGTTGTGTAAGAAGCATTCTTCTTCACTCACCCCTTCCTGCCAGCATTTTAGTGGCCTCTTACATCTCTCATGAGTTGTGTAAGAAGCATTCTTCTTCACTCACCCCTTCCTGCCAGCATTTTAGTGGCCTCTTACATCTCTCATGAGTTGTGTAAGAAGCATTCTTCTTCACTCACCGCTTCCTGCCAGCATTTTAGTGGCCTCTTACATCTCTCATGAGTTGTGTAAGAAGCATTCTTCTTCACTCACCCCTTCCTGCCAGCATTTTAGTGGCCTCTTACATCTCTCATGAGTTGTGTAAGAAGCATTCTTCTTCACTCACCGCTTCCTGCCAGCATTTTAGTGGCCTCTTACATCTCTCATGAGTTGTGTAAGAAGCATTCTTCTTCACTCACCCATGGAGAATTTATAGAATTATTATTGAAAGAATTATGGGTAAGACAGATAGTAGGATTGCAGAGGAACAAAGATTTTAGCAAGGATGGGGAGGATGTGTAGTCAGTGTTTACACTGAAGTATATAAGTGAACAATATATGGATGAAGGTAAGGAACTTTTCATTGTATTTTGGATTTAGGAGTGGAGGTACATGTGGGATGGTAGGTGGAGGTACATGTGGGATGGTAGGTGGTGGTGGAACATATGGGATAGTAGGAGGTGGAGGAACATGTAGGATGGTAGGAGGCAGAGGAACATGTGGGATGGTAGGAGGCAGAGGAACATATAGGATGGTAGGAGGCAGAGGAACATGTGGGATGGTAGGAGGCAGAGGAACATATGGGATGGTAGGAGGCAGAGGAACATGTGGGATGGTAGGAGGCAGAGGAACATGTGGGATGGTAGGAGGCAGAGGAACATATGGGATGGTAGGAGGCAGAGGAACATGTGGGATGGTAGGCAGAGGAACATATGGGTTGGTAGGAGGCAGAGGAACATGTGGGATGGTAGGAGGCAGAGGAACATGTGGGATGGTAGGAGGCAGAGGAACATATGGGATGGTAGGAGGCAGAGGAACATGTGGGATGGTAGGCAGAGGAACATATGGGTTGGTAGGAGGCAGAGGAACATGTGGGATGGTAGGAGGCAGAGGAACATGTGGGATGGTAGGAGGCAGAGGAACATATGGGATGGTAGGAGACTGAGGAACATATGGGATGGTAGGAGGCAGAGGAACATGTAGGAGGCAGAGGAACATATGGGATGGTAGGAGGTGGAGGTACATTTGGGGTGGTAGGATTTGGAGGTACATGTAGGATGGGAGGAGGTGGAGGTACTTGTAAATGATTTGGGGTGGGATAACAGATCTTAATCTGTAAAATTAACACTAAAACAAAAGTGTATCAATAAGAACACGTATTTACTGTTTGAGCAGGTAAGCCGGAGTTTTACCTGAGTCCTCCAGAGCTAATAACAACCTCCAAGGGTGAGACTATTAACCTGGAGTGCGAGGCGCACACCGACGCACTCCTGGACACAACTTACACCTGGAGGCACAACGGTCTACGCATCGAGCTGGATGACACGGAGTATCTCCGTCACCTGGCCTACGAACAGGTACAGTTGGCTGCTGTGTCTCTTCGAGGGGAAAGGGAGGGATATGTTCACAGGTAAATTGCTCTTGATCCAAGGAATTGGTGCAACCCTCTCCTTGGATCAGGTCTGATTGCCTGCTGTCCTGCAGTGTAACATCAGCAAGTTTAACACTTGGCTGTGATTGCAACAGTAAATGTGTTGGTAACACAGTAGCTGCCCTGGATCTCTTAATTTCCATTATGTATCTTAAGTTTCCATTATCTCTGTTAAATTTCCATTATTTCTTATAAATCTTCATTATCTCATATAAATTTTCGTTATTTCTTTTAAATTTCCATTATATCTTGTAAATCCTTTTGCATATATTTCTTTTAATGTTTTCTTTGCAGTTTTTCAGTACCAGACTTATTGTTGAATAAGTTTGTGGGTAACTGGCAACACTGCAGCTATTTTCCACCTAGGATGGATAACCCAGAATGGAAGAAACACATTCACCATCATTCATTGAGTCACTATCTTGCCAGAAGTGTGCATACATCACAGTTTAGATGACCTCATGTGTAACTTCTGCACCCCTCCTTCAGAGTGCTGGCACTGTACTTTCCTCCTCCATGACTGGCTAACCGGTTTTCCCTGAATCCCTTTGTAAATGTTACCCTGCTCACACTCCAACAGCAAATCAAGTCATTAAAAGCCACTCGTCTCTGTTCACTCCTCTCTAACATGATCATAAAGGGATGTTGGATGTTAAAGCCCCAAGCTCACAATGCCTCTCTTCAACCCTTTAGGGTCACCCCGTACCTCCTCTATCTTCCATGTCATATTTGTACACCCTCTTAGTCATCCTATTTTGCTCCATCCTCTAAATGTCCAAACCACCTTAACAACCCCTCCTTAGCCTTCTAAATTATAATATAGTATTTAAAATATTTACATGAAGGTTGATGGACAGAGTTGGGAGGGTGTGTAAAAGAAGGAAATTAAAAGTGAATATAGGGGATAAGAGTATAAAAAATTTAGGTAATGGAAGATTGGATATCAGATTGGAGGGAGGGAGTGTGGAGGAAGTGAATGTATTCAGATATTTGGGAGTGAACTTATCAGCAGATGGGTCTATGAAAGACAAATCATAGAATTGCTGACATTAATACAATCATAGAATTGATGAAGGGAACAAGGTGAGTGGTGCACTGAGGAGTCTGTGGAGACAATGCTATCCATGGAAGCAAAGAGGGGCATGTATGGGAGTATAGTTATACCAACACTCGTATGTGAATGTGAAGCATAGGTGGTGAATGTTGCAGCGAGTAGGAAGCTGGAAGCAATGTGTGGTGTGAATATTATGTAGAGAATTTGTACAGTGCCTGCACTCTGAAGGACGGGTGTTAATGTTGCAGTTTAAAAACTGTAGTGTAAAGCACCCTTCTGGCAAGACAGTGATGGAGTGAATGATGGTGAAAGTTTTTCTTTTTCGATCCACCCTGCCTTGGTGGTCCACCCTGCCTTGGTGGGAATCGGCCAGTGTGATAATAAAAAAAAAAAATTGTAGTTTGGAGATAAGGAGGTGCAGAGTTGTTAAAAGTTTTATCCAGAGGACTGAAGAGGAGTTATTGATATAGTTTGGACATTTAGAGAGGCTGCAACAAAACAGGATGACTTGGAGGGCTTATAAATCTATAATGGAGGGAAGGTAGGGTAAGGGTTGTCCTAGGAAAGGTTGGAGGGAGGGGGTAAAGGAGGTTTTGTGTGCGAGGGGCTTGGGCATCCAGCATGTATATTAGGAGTAAGTGGAGGCAAGTGGTATTTATGACTTGACTTACTGTTGGACTGCGAATAAGATAACATTTATGAAGAGATTTAGGGAAACCGGTTAGCTGAACTTGAGTCCTGGAGGTGGGAAGCACAGTGCCTGCACTTTGAAGCAGAGGTGGGGGTATTTACAATTTGGGGGGGGGAGGGGATCTGAACTGCAGCACAGGTGCACCTCTGGCAAGACAGCAGTGGAGTGAGTGATGATGAAAGCATTTCTTATTTTTTGCATCACCTACCTTGGTGGGAGACAGCCAGTTTGTTACAAAAAAAATTGATTTCTAATTTGTTGTCGTATGTATTTTTCTTTGTTGTCTGTGCAGCTAGCATTATTTTTTATTTTTATTTGTTTATTTAATTTTCCAGGGCTATGTGTATGACTTCCAAAGGAAACTCTATAATCTCTATGTAAGTACATGCCATTCATCATATATATACATATATATATATATACTTTGCATAGTACTGCATATATATATAAGATATCCTCTGCATAGTACAGCATATATCTATATTTAATATCAATAACAATACTGTGCTAGCCAAGGATTCGAACCGATGTTGTACTGACCTGCCGTTGTGAATGAGAACCACATGACGACTTAACCCACAGTCAAGTCGTCATGTGGTTCTTGCTCACAGTGGTGGGCCAGTACAACATGGGTTCAAATCCTTGGCTAGCACAGCATTGTTATTGATCAATACCACTTGTTCGTGGTTACAGTAATATATATATAATATATATAATATATATAATATATATATATAATATATACTCTGCATCTGTATATAATTTGTTGTAATTATCTGTGTTATTTTGAACAGTACCTGCAGATAATATTTTGTGGTATTCTGTTTATTAAGGCAGACGACTTTACGTTTTATTTTCTTGCGGTTCTGCTTATTATAATGAAAGACTTATGGTTATATTTTCCAACAGGACAATCCATACGAGACATCGATGTTTTTGAAACAGAGAGCACAAGAGGTGTATGTGAGCAAGAGAGAGCCTCCCTACCAGACGGTCAGTGCAGGCAAGAAGTACTCGCAAAATCGTAATAGTGCGATTCAAACAAACCAAGGAACGGGTGGGGTCTGAACCTATGGTGAGCTAACCTCCTTATGGCGTATAAATATACCTAGTTGGATGAATCTTATTGTAGCCAGCTGGTCCAGTGGCTTACGTGCTGGCCTGGAGTTTTACGACTCGCTTGCCATGGGTTCTAACTCCATCCGTTTTGTGTGTTTTTTACAGGCAAGCATTTCTAGGTAAAAGAACTCTGATGTAACTAATGTGACATTTTACTGTGGCAATGTTTCACTCACTCGGAGCTTTGTCAAGCCATTACAAGCATTGTTGTCAGGGAAAGTGGGAGGTAGGGACAAGGGAAGAGCAACTGCTACATGAACCCCATTATTCCCATTGAAAACCATGTATGAAATTCAAGAGTGCTTAAAATGAAGAAATATTACTTGCTGTTGCGGCCCCCTGCCAAACTAGCGGTTAAATAGTTAACCTGCCGGCCGGCAGTACCACTGGGTACGTCATCAAACCCAATGTGGGGACTGCTGAGCCGGCCTTAGATCAGTAAGTGCCTGAGTGCCTCACGGTGCGCATCTAAGCAGTAGGTACCTGACCACCTAATCGTACAGTCTACTGGCTTTAGAAACAGTATGTACCTGAGCGCCTCACGGTACGCACCGCAGTATTATGTACCTGAGCACCTCAGGGTACGCACCTAAGCAGTAGGTACCTGAACACCTAAGGGTACACGTCTACTGGCTTCAGCAACATTAAGTACCTGAACTCCTCAGGGTACACATCTACGCAGTAGGTACCTGACCACCTAATCGTACCTATCTACTGGCGTTAGAAGAACCGCTCACCGCAGCTCACTGAGTCTGTTGGCCTCAGTTACTTGACGGCCGCATTCAGTGAGCTTGCAGCATGGTGTTCGGCTAGCGGTGTGTCAACTGGCTTTGGAGAGGATTTACTGGACTACTGGTGATGTCTGTGGACTCACCGTCTACGCTGATCAACTGTGGGCTGGAATCATCAGATGCTGTTTAGTGGGACATTACATGAAGAAAAGGTTGGAGTGTTACACTGAACTGGACCAGGACCGTAGTGTGACACTTAGGAACGTATGATGGAGTGGAACACTGAGATATGCACAGGACCGTAGTGGAACACTGAGATGAAAAGGGTGTCGTGGGACACTGAAGATGGCCTGGTTGTAGTGTACACTGAATAGTATCATGTGACTGGCCTCGACCGGATAAGTGTCGTGAGAAACAGTTGACTGTAATATATTATTTTAAATGTTACTTAATTTATTATTTTAGCATAGAGATATATATATATATATATATAGTGACACAGTAGTGTCAAGAGAGTTGTATCCTGTGTAGGGTTACGAATTATTTATTATTTTAGTAAGATGCTAATTATAATTTATTATAGTAACATGTACATATTATCATATGTTAGTTCAAATACCTCTAGACCAAAGATAGTTGATTTTTATATATTAAAGATTAATTGATTTTAATGTGTGTATTTATGTATCCCGAACTCTTTATTACAAAAGGAGTAAATCTTGCCGTCTTCTTTTAAAAATTACTTTTTTTGTAATACTTGCCTAAACTTAAGTTAAGATTTCTGTTATACAGGAGGGCCCCGCTTTTACAGCAGGTTAGGCTTCGGGCTACTATAGGGCCCTGCTTATACAGCAGGTTAGGTTCCAGGCTACTGTATGTTCTCTAAGTGGTCATAAATTTAGAAATTCTAATTTCAAATGCATATTCACTTTTATTTTATGCAGTACACATTTTGTTTTGACTTTGCAAATAACACCTAAATTGTAAATCAGTCTTACAGTTTTGTCTAAAAGTCTGCGTATTGGGATTTTCCTCACACTTAAATTACTTATATTAAGACATTCTTATGAATATAGTGCAAGATAAATGTGGCAATGTGGATTTTTTTAACATCTCAATGATTTCAGGGTTATCGTGAAGGTCACCTGCGCATTGTGAACGTGTCGCTGGCAGATGCAGGCGTTTACGAATGTGTAGCTATGACCCCTGTGGCCAAGATTGCCATCTCCTCGACTCTCATTGTTCGTGGCCCTCCAGGACCTTGTGGTTAGTATCACGCACGCACGCACGCATGCACACACGCACGCACGCACGCACGCACACACACACTCAGATGAATCAAAGGGATGTTAGGAAGTATTTCTTCAGTCATAGAGTAGTCAGGCCATGGAATAGCCTAGAAAGTGATGTAGTGGAGGCAGGAACCATACATAGTTTTAAGGCGAGGTATGATAGAGCTCATGGGGCAGGGAGAGAGAGGACCTAGTAGCAATCAGCGAAGAGGCGGGGCCAGGAGCTGTGAATCGACCCCTGCAACCACAAATAGGCGAGTACAAATAGGAGAGTACACACACACACACACACACACACACACACACACACACACACACACACACACACACACACACACACACACACACACTCACACCACACTCACACTCTCACACACACCACACACACACACACACA
Source organism: Cherax quadricarinatus (assembly GCF_026875155.1). Lineage (NCBI taxonomy): Eukaryota > Metazoa > Arthropoda > Malacostraca > Decapoda > Parastacidae > Cherax > Cherax quadricarinatus. The sequence continues at coordinate 23,597,561 of NC_069471.1, read as the reverse complement.
CTCACACTCACACTCACACTCTCACACACACACACACACTCACACACACACACACACACACACACACACACACACACACACACACACACACACACACACACACACACACACACACACACACACACACACACACACACACACACACACACACACACTCACACACACACACACACACACACACACAGACACACACACACACTTTTTTTTCTCCAACACATCTGTCATCTCCTGTCAGGACAGGGTGACCCAAACAAGAAAGAAACACTTTCACCATCACTCGACACTTTCACCATCATTCAACACTTTCACCATTACTCGACACTTTCACCATCATCGACACTTTCACCATCACTTGACACTTTCACCATCACTCAACACTTTCACCATCATTCACACATAATCACCATCTTTGCAGAGGTCCCCAGATAATATATATCAAGCATTACCTCTCCATCCACTGCAGGATTCGAACCCATACACACTGTATCAAAGTACAGTGGTACCACGAGTTTCGTACAGCTCCCAACTTGAACAATTATGTAAGTGTATTATTGTAAGTGCATTTGTAAGTGTGTTTTTGGGGATCTGAAACGGATTAATCTAGTTTACATTATTCCTTATGGGAACAAATTTGTTTGGTAATAGCACTCAAACAGCCTTCTGGAACAAATTTTGTACGAAACTCGGGGTACCACTGTACTGTGTGTGTAATTAGATACAGAGTGTGCAAGTTTGAATCCTGCTGTGGCCTGAGAGTTAATGTTTGTTAAAGATTTCCTCACTTTGCAATGGTTCAACTTATGATATTTAGACTTTACAGTGGTGCGATAAAGCTGTAAGACTTTTTCGGACTGTACATTTATTGATAGGATTAACTGCTACTACTTCTTTCAGCAAACCGGCCGTACCCCACCGAGGCGGGGTGGCCCAAAAAGAAAAACAAAAGTTTCTCTTTTTAACTTTAGTAATGTATACAGGAGAAGGGGCTACTAGCCCCTTGTTCCCGGTGTTTTATTCACCTCTTAACGACACACATGACTTACGGAGGAAGAATTCTGTTCCACTTCCCCATGGAGATAAGAGTAAATAAACAAAAACAAGAACTATTAACATTTTCAGGGTCCCAGACCCCTAAAACTTGTCCGCAGCGTCAAAGAATTTAACCCTTTCACTGTCGGTGCAATATTAGTACGGCTTACAAGCCAGTGTTGGTGTCGTATTAATATGCCAAAATTCTAGCGGCTTCAGATCTAGTGGGAGAAAGCTGATAGACCTACACATGAGAGAATGGGTCTGTATGATCAATGTATGCAGTATAAAAAAAATTCTTCAGCATGCAGTTCATAATGATAAAAAAAATCTGACAGTGTTTTTGGTTTAAAATGCCGACTTTGAGGTGTATTTTGGTATGGTATTTATGGTTGTATTCTCATTTTCTTGGTCTCATTTGATAGAATGGAAGATATATTACGGAAATAGAGATGATTTTGATTGGTTTCACGATGAAAAGTACCTTGAAATTAAGCTCAAAGTAGTGGAAATGTTCGATTTTTGCTGATGTTCAAGAGCAAACAAATGACATCACTGTCCAATATGTGTCCAACCGGCCAGTCTAATACGCAGTCATGAATGGGTTGACATTATTTGTACAATTATTACAATAATGCAGTAGTCTGCATAACAGTAAATCATCTATTTTTTGTGTGAATAAAAATTCAAAATGGAAAGTAAGAGTAATATAAGAGGGATCTGGAGATATGACTAATGAACAGAGAAAATGTTATTTTAGTGCCAGGAATGTCTGCACTGTTTATTCTGGACACTATTTTGAAATTGGCATCTTTTGAAATTTGTGTGAAATTGGCCAAATTGCCTATTGGTCAGAAATTGGCCAAATTGCCAATTTCTGATCACTTTTTTGTGTAGTTGAAATTGGTAAATGGGCAGTTTCTTGTACTCAGTCAATAGAACAAATGGAGTTCCAGCGAAATAGCTGTGAGTTTGGTCGACTGGAACATTGGAATTGACCAAAAATCGGGCTCAAAGTGGGCGAAATCGCCGATGCATATATCTTCCATTCTGTCAAAAAACCGAGATTACAGCCATAAAACCCATGTGAAAATACACTGCAAAGTTGCTCTTTTAAACCAAAAACACAGTTGCAGTTTTTTCTTGTTATGCACCACGTGCTGCAGGATTTTTTTTATATGGTGCACACTTATCACATAGACCCATTCTTTCATATCTAGGCCCAGATTTACCACTTAAGGCTTATCTAAGTGAGCTAAGCTCATGGCGTAGTACTGTGACACTGACAGTGACCTCAGAGCCACAGTACTGTGGTACAATCAGTGAAAGGGTTAAGAAAATAGAAGAAAACCCAGATGGGTGTGCATATATATGCATGTACATGAATGTGTAGTGTGACCTTAGTGTAAGTAGAAATAGCAAGATATACCTGTTATCCTACATGTTCATGGGACAGAAAAGGCACCAGCAATCCTGTCATCGCTTAGCTGGACGATACCTTCCTGGGTAGTGGCTGTCTACCAACCTACTACCTAGCTTATTTACTTGTATTCATATTCGACATGATATTTTCAACGTATGATGGATTCATCAGAACATAACCTTATTGTAAGTTAAGGATTACCTGTGCATAGTGGTGTGTGTGTCTCAGTGGATGACACAGAGGTATGTATCTCAGTGTATATATCGTATTTTGCGGCTTATAAGGCGTGTTTTCGTTTCATTGGCTTGACATTGGACGTAACTGGGAGAGCTACAGCCCACCCCACGTCACATACTTATAGCTCCCATCACTGACCTTCAGTTTATAGGACGCAGGGTGGTTTTTGGAGACATTTTATGGGGAAAAATTGCATCTAATAACACCCATTATATCCATTGATATTTGCAGTATGTGAAGATCTTTTCCATGTGTTGTATATCTCACTGTCTGTCAACTCCACATTCAGACACCAATTTACTTGTTAGATTTTTTTGAGTTTTAGGTGATTTGCTTTTGTAGATCCTCAGCTAAATATACCACAAGTGAGGTAAAGATATAATTATACTGAGTGATCATTGTTGTTTGTGATGCATTGTAGCATATTTCTGAAAGAATGCAAAGTTATATAAATTTCCTTAGGTGTGTCCTAGATGCAAGTGTTGAGTTTTAGTGTTAAGCTATAAACCTAAGAGCTGTATAGTCCTTGTGGCTTAGCGCTTCTTTTTTGATTATAATAATAATAATAATATAAACCTAAGAAATTTTCATTATCATGTCTTTTGAGTGTGTCAGTGATATACAGGTGGGCCCCACTTTACAGCGCTTTCCTTTACAATGTTTTGCTAATGAAGCGGTTTTAAATTATACCCGTTCTTAATGTTTTCAGACTTCATACAGTAAATATATTCATTACTCACTATAAGTTAAAGAGAAAAATATTTTTTTTTTTTTTTTTATCACACTGGCCGATTCCCACCAAGGCAGGGTGGTCCACCAAGGCAGGGTGGTTCACCAAGGCAGGGTGGCCCACCAAGGCAGGGTGGCCCGAAAAAGAAAAACTTTCACCATCATTCACTCCATCACTGTCTTGCCAGAAGGGTGCTTTACACTACAGTTTTTAAACTGCAACATTAACACCCCTCCTTCAGAGTGCAGGCACTGTACTTCCCATCTCCAGGACTCAAGTCCGGCCTGCCGGACTTGAGTAATTAATGTGTGTACTGTATGTGCATTTTTTAGGCCTAGCGCTGTTGCTCACTTAATATATGATAGTGTAAACATATTATCAGACAATGATTCACTTTACAGCAGTAGCCAGGAACCTAATCTGCTGTATAAGTGGGGCCACACAGTAGCCTAGAGCCTAAACTGCTGTGTAAATGGGGCCCGGGCCCGCCTGTATGCATGTGCATTTCTTGGCTTTGAGACACAAACATATCAGTCTTTCCTTACTATGTGTATCTCACTTCAGACAAAGGTATTTCGTTATCGTTCATTATATATTCTGTATGTTAGGTGGAGTAGCTGCCGTGGACCTGACCAGCACCAGTGCTCGTGTTCAGTGGACTGACGGTGCAAGTAATGGACAGCCTATCGAGAGTTATACCATACAGACTCGCACACAATGGTCCAAGAAATGGATAACTGTAGCTGAGAATGTTACAGCCAAGGTAAGACTTACTTTGTCAACACACCAGCAGTCTCCCACCCTGGCAAGGTGACATATAAAGAAAAACAAAAGATTTATTTTTTAGGTCACCTAAATGTAAAAAGAAAAACAAAAGTTTGTCTTTATATATTTAGTAATTAGGTAAGACTTATTACATTATATAATTACTTGCTAACTAGTAAAAACGGAGCTAAGAACTATGAATAACCCGCACATAGGAAAAGGAAGCTCAAGACGACAATTCAGTTCGGCTTCGAGCATCAACTAGCCACACGTGACTAGTTAATAGAAATAACACTAATTGACATGCTTCCTGCAACACAGTGATGGAGCGAGTGATGATGAAAGTGTTTCTTCTTTTTCGGGAAACCCTGCCCCAGTCCAAGTTGGACCAAAACCTCGTCATAAGTTTCTTTCACCTGTGTGCGGGTTTTTTGTGTAAAATATATGTAATAGTATATAAAAATCACCTGTTATTTTAGGCCTGCACTTGTGTGAGTTCTTGAAAATAGTAAGTTTTGTTCAGTAATCAGAACTATTTTCCCAGAGAGAGATGCTGACCAGTTCTCAGTACTTCTTGTACAGTAACAAGAACACTGGTTCAGTTCTGAGTACTTCTTGTACAGTAACAAGAACACTGGTTCAGTTCTCAGTACTTCTTGTACAGTAACGAGAACACTGGTTCAGTTCTCAGTACTTCTTGTACAGTAACGAGAACACTGGTTCAGTTCTCAGTACTTCTTACTTAACAAGAACACTGGTTCAGTTCTCAGTACTTCTTACTTAACAAGAACACTGGTTCAGTTCTCAGTACTTCTTGTACAGTAACAAGAACACTGGTTCAGTTCTCAGTACTTCTTACTTAACAAGAACACTGGTTCAGTTCTCAGTACTTCTTACTTAACAAGAACACTGGTTCAGTTCTCAGTACTTCTTACTTAACAAGAACACTGGTTCAGTTCTCAGTACTTCTTGTACAGTAACAAGAACACTGGTTCAGTTCTCAGTACTTCTTACTTAACAAGAACACTGGTTCAGTTCTCAGTACTTCTTACTTAACAAGAACACTGGTTCAGTTCTCAGTCCTTCTTGTACAGTAACGAGAACACTGGTTCAGTTCTCAGTACTTCTTACTTAACAAGAACACTGGTTCAGTTCTCAGTACTTCTTACTTAACAAGAACACTGGTTCAGTTCTCAGTACTTCTTACTTAACAAGAACACTGGTTCAGTTCTCAGTACTTCTTGTACAGTAACAAGAACACTGGTTCAGTTCTCAGTACTTCTTACTTAACAAGAACACTGGTTCAGTTCTCAGTACTTCTTGTACAGTAACGAGAACACTGGTTCAGTTCTCAGTACTTCTTACTTAACAAGAACACTGGTTCAGTTCTCAGTACTTCTTGTACAGTAACAAGAACACTGGTTCAGTTCTCAGTACTTCTTACTTAACAAGAACACTGGTTCAGTTCTCAGTACTTCTTACTTAACAAGAACACTGGTTCAGTTCTCAGTACTTCTTACTTAACAAGAACACTGGTTCAGTTCTCAGTACTTCTTGTACAGTAACAAGAACACTGGTTCAGTTCTCAGTACTTCTTACTTAACAAGAACACTGGTTCAGTTCTCAGTACTTCTTACTTAACAAGAACACTGGTTCAGTTCTCAGTCCTTCTTGTACAGTAACGAGAACACTGGTTCAGTTCTCAGTACTTCTTACTTAACAAGAACACTGGTTCAGTTCTCAGTACTTCTTACTTAACAAGAACACTGGTTCAGTTCTCAGTACTTCTTACTTAACAAGAACACTGGTTCAGTTCTCAGTACTTCTTGTACAGTAACAAGAACACTGGTTCAGTTCTCAGTACTTCTTACTTAACAAGAACACTGGTTCAGTTCTCAGTACTTCTTGTACAGCAACGAGAACACTGGTTCATTTTCCCAGTACTTCTTACTTAACAAGAACACTGGTTCAGTTCTCAGTACTTCTTGTACAGTAACAAGAACACTGGTTCAGTTCTCAGTACTTCTTACTTAACAAGAACACTGGTTCAGTTCTCAGTACTTCTTGTACAGTAACAAGAACACTGGTTCAGTTCTCAGTACTTCTTGTACAGTAACAAGAACACTGGTTCAGTTCTCAGTACTTCTTACATAACAAGAACACTGGTTCAGTTCTCAGTACTTCTTACATAACAAGAACACTAGTTCAGTTCTCAGTACTTCTTGTACAGTAACAAGAACACTGGTTCAGTTCTCAGTACTTCTTACATAACAAGAACACTGGTTCAGTTCTCAGTACTTCTTACATAACAAGAACACTGGTTCAGTTCTCAGTACTTCTTACATAATAAGAACACTGGTTCAGTTCTCAGTACTTCTTACATAACAAAACACTGGTTCAGTTCTCAGTACTTCTTACTTAACAAGAACACTGGTTCAGTTCTCAGTACTTCTTGTACAGTAACGAGAACACTGGTTCAGTTCTCAGTACTTCTTACTTAACAAGAACACTGGTTCAGTTCTCAGTACTTCTTGTACAGTAACAAGAACACTTGTTCAGTTCTCAGTACTTCTTACTTAACAAGAACACTGGTTCAGTTCTCAGTACTTCTTACTTAACAAGAACACTGGTTCAGTTCTCAGTACTTCTTGTACAGTAACAAGAACACTGGTTCAGTTCTCAGTACTTCTTGTACAGTAACAAGAACACTGGTTCAGTTCTCAGTACTTCTTACATAACAAGAACACTGGTTCAGTTCTCAGTACTTCTTACATAACAAGAAAACTGGTTCAGTTCTCAGTACTTCTTACATAACAAGAACACTGGTTCAGTTCTCAGTACTTCTTACATTACAAGAACACTGGTTCAGTTCTCAGTACTTCTTGTACAGTAACAAGAACACTGGTTCAGTTCTCAGTACAGTGGACCCCCGCCTTACGATATTAATCCATTCCTGAGAGCTCATCGTAAGCCGAAATTATCGTTAGCTGAATTAATTTTCCCCATAAGAAATAATGGAAATCAAATTAATCCATTCCTGACACCCCAAAGTATGAGAAAAAAAAAATTTTACCACTTGAAATATTAATTTTAATACACACAAACTGAAGAAGACATGCACAATTACTACTCTACTAAGAATAGAATACATGACACTTACCTTTATTGAAGATCTGGTGATGATTGATGGGATGGGAGGAGGGGAGTGTGTGGAAGTTATTGTTTAGAAGGGGAATCCCCTTCCATTAGGACTTGAGGTAGCAAGTCCTTTTCTGGGGTTACTTCCCTTCTTTTAGTGCCATTAAGGACCAGCTTGAGAGTCACTGGACCTCTGTCGCACAACAAATCTGTCCATAGAGGTCTGTACCTCCCGTTCCCTTAAGACTTTCCTAAAATGGGCCATAAAATTGTCATTGTACAGGTTGCCAACACGGCTTGCAGTAGCTGTGTCAGGGTGATTTTCATCTGTAAAGGTTTGCAGTTCAGCCCACTTTGCACACATTTCCTTAATCTCTCTTTTCAGTTCCATAATAATTCTCACCCTTTTTACCACAGGGATGGCACTAGAAGCTTTCTTGGGGTCCATGGTGACTTATTTTGCAGTTACAAGCACTAAAAACACTGGGATAATGTGAAATGTACCGAATGTATGCGTAGATGCGACCGCACTGGCTGACTTGTAAACACTGGCGCTGAGGCCACACGTGCGACGTGTCCCAGACGAATCACGTAAGGCGAGTTTTTTATTGTGAGGCGAGAAAAATTTTTGCGTTCAAATGCTTCGTATGGCGGATTTAACGTAACGTGATGTGTTCGTAAGGTGGGGGTCCACTGTACTTCTTACATAAGAACACTGGTTCCGTTCTCAGTACTTGTTACACAACAACAGATACAGGGGGCCTACTGTATCATTACCCAAGTTAGTATCCATGGTAGGTCTATGAAGATGTCCCCCACAGATATAGGGGGACTACTGTATCATTACCCAAGTTAGTATCCATGGTAGGTCTTGGAAGATATCCCCCGTGGATACAGGGAGACTACTGTATCATCACCCAAGTTGTAAATTGTTCGTTTCCTTCCCTAGCTGATAGATCCTACCAATGGTCGTCGAGAGTACCAGCTGGGCGACGTTCTCTCCCCCTGGTCATCACATGAGTTCAGAATACGGGGTGTGAACAACCTTGGTAATGGACAGTTCTCTGCTCCCTCACCTCAGGTAAGTATCTCACCTCACGCAAGTATCTCGCCTCGCGCAAGTATCTCACCTCACGCAACTTTAGAATTTGTTGTTGTAAAGTAATTACTTTATACTGAAGTTGAGAGTGGCAGGATGTACACACTGAGAGGTGTATATCCTTGTACACCAGGTGTATATCCTTGTACACCAGGTGGTGTATATCCTTGTACACTAGGAGATGCATATTATTGTACACCAGGTGTATACCCTTGTACACCAGGTGTATACCCTTGTACACTAGGTGTATACCCTTGTACACCAGGTGTATACCCTTGTACACCAGGTGTATACCCTTGTACACCAGGTGTATACCCTTGTACACCAGGTGTATACCCTTGTACACCAGGTGTATACCCTTGTACACCAGGTGTATACCCTTGTACACCAGGTGTATACCCTTGTACACTAGGTGTATAACCCTTGTACACCAGGTGTATACCCTTGTACACCAGGTGTATACCCTTGTACACCAGGTGTATACCCTTGTACACCAGGTGTATACCCTTGTACACCAGGTGTATACCCTTGTACACCAGGTGTATACCCTTGTACACCAGGTGTATACCCTTGTACACCAGGTGTATACCCTTGTACACCAGGTGTATACCCTTGTACACCAGGTGTATACCCTTGTACACCAGGTGTATACCCTTGTACACCAGGTGTATACCTTGTACAACCAGGTGTATACCCTTGTACACCAGGTGTATACCCTTGTACACCAGGTGTATACCCTTGTACACCAGGTGTATACCCTTGTACACCAGGTGTATACCCTTGTACACCAGGCGTATACCTTGTACACCAGGTGTATACCCTTGTACACCAGGTGTATACCCTTGTACACCAGGCGTATACCTTGTACACCAGGTGTATACCCTTGTACACCAGGTGTATACCCTTGTACACCAGGTGTATACCCTTGTACACCAGGTGTATACCCTTGTACACCAGGTGTATACCCTTGTACACCAGGCGTATACCTTGTACACCAGGTGTATACCCTTGTACACCAGGTGTATACCCTTGTACACCAGGTGTATAACCCTTGTACACCAGGTGTATACCCTTGTACACCAGGTGTATACCCTTGTACACCAGGTGTATACCCTTGTACACCAGGTGTATACCCTGTACACCAGGTGTATACCGTTGTACATCAGGTGTATACCCTGTACACCAGTGTATACCCTTGTACACCAGGTGTATACCTTGTACACCAGGTGTATACCCTTGTACACCAGGTGTATACCGTTGTACATCAGGTGTATACCTTGTACACCAGGTGTATACCTTGTACACCAGGTGTATACCCTTGTACACCAGGTGTATACCTTGTACAACCAGGTGTATACCCTTGTACACCAGGTGTATACCCTTGTACATCAGTGTATACCCTTGTACACCAGGTGTATACCTTGTACACCAGGTGTATACCCTTGTACACCAGGTGTATACCCTTGTACACCAGGTGTATACCCTTGTACACCAGTGGTGTATACCCTTGTACACCAGGCGTATACCTGTACACCAGGTGTATACCCTTGTACACCAGGTGTATACCCTTGTACACCAGGCATATACCTTGTACACCAGGTGTATACCCTTGTACACCAGGTGTATACCCTTGTACACCAGGTGTATACCCTTGTACACCAGGTGTATACCCTTGTACACCAGGCATATACCTTGTACACCAGGTGTATACCCTTGTACACCAGGCATATACCTTGTACACCAGGTGTATACCCTTGTACACTAGGAGGTGTACATCTGTGTACACCTCTGATTTTATACAATAACTTGCTTTAATACCATTAATGAAGGACTAAAGTATTCTTGATTAGTGTGTACATGTGACATGCAGCCTTTATGATGCTTGTGTAGTAGATAGGTTTCAAACCTCTCCAGTCAACATTGTTATGCATCTTTATTTCTTTTTATTTGGAGGAGGGGAGTAAGTACTATATAGTTAATTAGAATGAACCTTAATTAAGCTACTGTCCTTTACAAGTGCCTGATCAATCAGCCTATTATTTGTCTGTAAGCCACTAACAGCAGCAGCCTGGTTGACCACAGCTATCAGCATTGGGCTGTGAATGTAAAAATGAATCTGGTTAGGTTAGGTGAGGTTAGGTTAGGTTAGGTTAGGTTGGTTCGGTTCGGTTAGGTTAGGTTAGGTGCAGTTAGGTTAGGTGAGGTTAGGTTAGGTTAGGTGTGGTTAGGTTAGGTTAGGTTGGTTCGGTTAGGTTAGGTTAGGTTGGTTAGGTTAGGTTAGGTTAGGTTGGTTCGGTTAGATTAGGTTAGGTTAGGTTGGTTCGGTTAGGTTAGGTAGGTTCGGTTAGGTTAGGTTGGTTCGGTTAGGTTAGGTTGGTTCGGTTAGGTTAGGTTAGGTTGGTTCGGTTAGGTTAGGTTAGGTTAGGTTGGTTCGGTTAGGTTAGGTTGGTTCGGTTGGTTCGGTTAGGTTAGGTTAGGTTGGTTCGGTTAGGTTAGGTTAGTTGGTTTGGTTAGGTTAAGGTTATGTTAGGTTAGTTAGGTTAGGTTTGGTTGGTTCGGTTAGTTAGGTTAGGTTGGTTTGGTTAGGTTAGTTAGGTTGGTTCAGTTAGGTTAGGTTGGTTCGGTTAGGTTAGGTTAGGTTAGGTTGGTTAGGTTAGTTAGGTTGTTAGGTTAGTTAGGTTAGGTTAGGTTGGTTCGTTAGTTAGGTTGGTTCGGTTAGGTTAGGTTAGGTTGGTTTGGTTAGGTTAGGTTTGGTCGGTTAGGTTAGGTTAGGTTGGTTCGGTTAGGTTAGGTTAGGTTGTTCGGTTAGGTTAGTGTTGGTTCGGTTAGGTTAGGTTGGTTAGGTTTTAGCTTAGCTTAGGTTAGGTTAGGTTAGTTAGGTAGGTTGGTTAGGTTGGGTTCGGTTAGGTTAGGTTAGGTTAGGTTGGGTTAGGTTAGGTTAGGTTGGGTTAGGTTGGGTTGGGTTAGGTTAGGTTAGGTTAGGTTGGGTTAGGTAGGGTTTGTCAGGAAACAGGACAAGTGTTTCCTGACTTATTTCGTAGTCATGTGATGACTCGCCACTGGAGCTTTTGGTCATCTGATCGAGGGTTTCCACTGGCCTACCCCTCCTCCCATTAAAAATTATGGTTATGATTTTACCATTAGGTAAATACATCTGGAAAATAGTCTCAGGTGTAGTCACAACAGCTGAAAAAAATATTGGAATGAGGATTAACATTGTGTTCAGAATAAATTATTGTCGATCATTTTTAAGACAATCATTTAATACTGCATTATTTTTGTTTTTGTTATCGGTTATTGTTGTCAGGCAAACACAAGAGAGGACCGGCCATTCACTACCCCGATGAACTTGGGCGGCGGAGGCGGCAAGACCGGGGACCTTACCATCACCTGGGATGTAAGTCACTTTAAACTAAATCAGAGGTTGGGGAACTGGGGTAAATTACCCCAAATGGGGTAAAAGTGAAAATCTCCAGGGTAATGAAAGTTCACTAATTTTTTTTTTTTTTTTTTTTCAACAAACTGGCTGTATCCCACCGAGGCAGGGTGACCCAAAAAGAAAAATGAAAGTTTCTCCTTTTACATTTAGTAATATATACAGGAGAAGAGGTTACTAGCCCCTTGCTCCCGGCATTTTAGTTGCCTCTTACAACACGCATGGCTTACAGAGGTAGAATTCTGTTCCACTTCCCCATGGAGATAAGAGGAAATAAACAAGAACAAGAACTAGAAAGAAAATAGAAGAAAACCAAGAGGGGTGTGTATATATATGCTTGTACATGTATGTGTAGTGTGACCTAAGTGTAAGTAGAAGTAGCAAGACGTACCTGAAATCTTGCATTTTTATGAGACAGAAAAAAGGACACCAGCAATCCTACCATCATGTAAAACAATTACAGGCTTCCGTTTTACACTCACTTGGCAGGACGGTAGTATCTCCCTGGGTGGTTGCTGTCTACCAACCTACTACCTAGGAAAGCGTGTAATATAAATCGTAAATCTACACTTGGAGCATTATGCATGTGAACGTAGATCTACGTTTTGACGGGTTAAGGGTTAATAAGTGAGGCAGATTACGTTGCTTTATCAAGTATAATACTTTTCAGCTTTTATTACCGTATTCTCCATACAAATGGATTCAATAATCTTGAATTTGAATGCTCCTTGAGTTTTCCCAATTCTGTGGACTTTAAAGTCTAGTGGGGAATTTTGCTGTACACAAGTTTGTTTTGGGGTAAGACTCTGAAAAGTTTTCCAACCTCTGCACTAAATCCTTCTTGATCGTCACACAACTCTTCCTAAGACTTGGTGACTCTCTAAGAGCAGTTGAGTCACACATTTCTTATGAAGGCTGTGCACAAAATTCGTAAAATGAGCACAACTCGTAGAATTTTGTGCTAATTTCTGTTTTAATGCTGGCGGTCAACCACCAAGGCAGGGTGACCCAAAAAAGAAACACTTTCACCATCATTCACACTGTTACTGTCTTGCCAGAGGCATGCAGATATGACAATTCGGATGTCACTCTGAACAGCAAATATCCCAAACCCCTCCTTTACAGTGCAGGCACTCTACCTCTCACCTCCAGGACTCAAGTCCGGCTAACTAGTTTACTTGAATCCCTTCACAAAATATCACCATGCTCACACTCCAACAGCTCAGCAGATCCCAAAAATAATTTCTCCACTCCTGTTTAACATGCTCACACATGCCTGTTGTATGTCTAAGCCTCTTGCACACAAAACCTCCATCCTTTCGTAGGACAACCCTTACCCCACCTTCCCTCCACTACAGATTTATCCACCCTCTAGGTCATCCTATTTTGCTCCATCCTCTCTGAATGTCCGAGCCACCTCAATAACCCTTCCTCAGCCCTCTGGATAATACTATGAGCATCCTCCACCTTGTAATCTCCAAACTAGAAATTCTCTGCATAATATTCACACCAAACACTGCCTCCAGCCTCCTCCTCCTCCTCCACTGCAACATTCACCACCCATGCTTCACACCCATATAAGAGTGTTGGTATAACTCTACTCTCATACATTCCCCTCTTTGCCTCCATGGATAACATTCTTTGTCTCCACAGACTCTTTAGTGCACCATTCACCTTTGTTTCTTCATCAGTTCTATGGTTTACCTCTTCTTTCATAGACCCATCTGCCAGCACATCCATTCCCAAATATCTGAACACTTCACTTCCTCTATGTGCTATATCTTTCCTCTAATATTTATCTATGCAGTTACTCTTCAGTGATTTAATAATGATGGTAATTACTGACAGTATGTTAGCTAAAAGGACACAAGTGCAGCTAATGTGATATTTTATTGTGGCAACGTTTCACTCTCCAGGAACTTTGTCATGGTTGACAAAGGTCCTGGAAAGCAAAATATTGCCACAACAAAATATCACATTAGCTGCACTTGTGTCCTTTAACCTAACATAACTCTTTAATGCTGCTTAATATCTCTTGAACTAGGGAATTAGTTACCCTCTTCTCAAAGGAAGGTGAAGTGTAACTTATGGGTTTTGCTCCTTCCTATACAGGATTGGAGGGAAGGTTTAGCATGGTAGGGGCTTGAATGCCCTGCAGGGATGTGTTGGTGGGTTAGAATCAGGGTGAAAAAAGTGAGTTTTTGTTCTGAGGTCATGAAATTTAAGCAAGATAACATCATGAAGGTAGTTGGTTAAGCCAGTTAGCCGCACCTCAGTTTTGGAAGTGGGAAAAACAGTGCCTGCACTCTGAAGGATGAGTGAGGATGTTACAGTTCTGGAGGTGGGAAGTACAGTGCCTGCACTCTGAAGGATGGGTGACAATGTTACAGTTCTGGAGGTGGGAAGTACAGTACCTGAAAGTTTTCTTAAAGGTAGGAATGTTGCTTTTCAGAGAAACATAGTGTAATATCCGCGCACTTCTGGTAAGACAGCAACTGAACGAGTGATGGTAAATGTGTTTCCTTCTTTGGGTTACTCTACCCTGCTGGGAAATGGCTACTGTTATAAAGAAATAATAATAATCTACACTTATAACCAAGTCACTTTTTCCACACTTGGTAGTTTGAACAGAACTTACAACTTAATTATAATCCCAGCCACAACAACATGCAAGCTTAATATGTGGAATTTTGATGTTTTGTTATTAATTTACCATTTGTATCCGCATAGCTATGTGAGTACAGGTCGACCATCACTAATCTGGCATCATCGGGACCTGTAAGGTGCTGGATTAGTGATTTTGCTGGATCACAGAGTGGTTAGGTCAGAATACACTTAATCCAACAGCTAGCTACTACATCCTACCTTTAAAATGCTCCGTAAAACAATACAGGTTGGTTAATAAAGTTAATCAACTTACAGAAGAAAGTTCATCACTGCTGCTTCCAAAGTGAAGAGCTGAAATTTACAGCTAACACACTTACATGTCTTGAGGTGAAGGGAAAGGCTGTCAGGATTGCCATCTTCTTGAGGTGAAGGGAAGGACTGTCAGGATTGCCATCTTCTTGAGGTGAAGGGAAAGGCTGTCAGGATTGCCATCTTCTTGAGGTGAAGGGAAGGGCTGTCAGGATTGCCATCTTCTTGAGGTGAAGGGAAAGGCTGTCAGGATTGCCATCTTCTTGAGGTGAAGGGAAGGGCTGTCAGGATTGCCATCTTCTTGAGGTGAAGGGAAGGACTGTCAGGATTGCCATCTTCTTGAGGTGAAGGGAAGGGCTGTCAGGATTGCCATCTTCTTGAGGTGAAGGGAAGGGCTGTCAGGATTGCCATCTTCTTGAGGTGAAGGGAAGGGCTGTCAGGATTGCCATCTTCTTGAGGTGAAGGGAAGGACTGTCAGGATTGCCATCTTCTTGAGGTGAAGGGAAGGGCTGTCAGGATTGCCATCTTCTTGAGGTGAAGGGCTGATTCACATCTTCATCTTCAAGATGTCCTGGTAGCAGGACATCTGGGTGAGCAGATGTTTGAAATGACTCTAGCCAAAATTAGTGCTGGATTAGTGATGGGACCAGATTAGTAATTGCCGGATCAGTGATGGCCGACCTGTACTGTTTTCTTCTTTCTTTCAACACACAGGCCGTACCCCACCGAGGCAGGGTAGCCCGAAAGGAAAAACGAAACTTTCTCCTTTTACATTTTGTAATATATACAGGAGAAGGGGTTACTAGCCCCTTGCTCTTGGCATTTTAGTCGCCTCTTACAACACGCATGGCTTATGGAGGAAGAATTCTGTTCCACTTCTCCATGGAGATAAGAGGAAATAAACAAGAATAAGAACTAGAAAGAAAATAGAAGAAAACCCAGAGGGGTGTGTATATATATGCTTGTACATGTATGTGTAGTGTGACCTAAGTGTAAGTAGAAGTAGCATGACGTACCTGAAATCTTGCATGTTCATAAGACAGAAAAAAGGACACCAGCAATTCTACCATGTAAAACAATTACAGGCTTTTGTTTTACACTCACTTGGCAGGACGGTAGTACCTCCCTGTACTATCTTATTATTATTATTTATTAACACATCGGTCATTTCCCACTGAGGCAGGGTGACCCGAAAAAGAAGATACACTTTCATTGTCACTCACTCCTTCACTGTCTTCTGGCTTCTGACGATGTTTTAGTCCAAATCTTGGATCATTTTCAAAGTCACACTAACACACAAGAGTGAGGAAGTCAGTATATATAGGCGATGGGGACAGGGAAGGGACCAAGAGAGGAAGAACAAGTAGTGGTGGTAATGCAGGTAGTGGTGGTAGTAGTAGTAGTAGTAGAACTAGTTGTAGTAAAAAGTAGAGAGTAGTTTAGTGGCACAAGAGAGAGGAAGAGGCATGAAGGGTGAAGTGAGGCAATAGGTTTGGAAATAGGGTAGTTGATGAGTGGAACAGTCTACCTAGTTGGGTTATTGAGGCTAGGACTTTGGGTAGTTTCAAATTTAGGTTGGATAAGTACATGAGTGGGAGGGGTTGGATTTGAGTGGGACTTGCACATCAGAGCTTATTTCTTGGGTGGCATTGAAAATTGGGTTGGGCAAATGTTTTGTTAGTGGGATGAATTGTAAAGGACCTGCCAAGTATGGGTCAACAGGCCTGCTGCAGTGTTCCTTCTTTCTTATGTTCTTATATTCTCATGTAACAGCGGGTTATTTGTGTATTGTTTCTATCATACATCTGTGTATAATTACACTTATAATGTAAACTTTTTGAAAAAATTACTTGCTGCTCCCACAGTGTGTTTTACCTGTGTTTGTATATTCAGATATCTGGTATTCTGAGCCTTCATGATGATGATGGACTATTGATCCAAGGAATTTTAGCTACCCTTCTGTTTCTATAATCAGGCTTGATTGCCTCACATTTCCCAGACACTGTATGTCATCTATAATAATAATAATAATAATAATAATAATAATAATAATAATAATAATAATAATAATAATAATAATAATAATAATATCCATGGGGAAGTGGAGAAGAATCCTTCCTCTGTAAGCCATGCGTGTTGTAGGAGGCGACTGAAATTCCGGAGCAAGGTGCTGGTAACCCCTTCTGTAAATGCAGCCTCTACTCACTTAACGACGGAATTCCATTCCTAATACCACGTTGGTAAATGAATTTGTCGCTAAGCGAGGAGCACACTGTGATGGTAGTGGGTTTGTATCAGCCATTTTTTATATTGTTTTAATGTCACCCTCGCACCTTTTATAACATTTTTAGTACATAGATTTTTTTTTTATTAACACACTGGCCGATTCCCACCAAGGCAGGGTGGTCCACCAAGGCAGGGTGGTCCACCAAGGCAGGGTGGTCCACCAAGGCAGGGTGGTCCACCAAGGCAGGGTGATCCACCAAGGCAGGGTGATCCACCAAGGCAGGGTGGTCCACCAAGGCAGGGTGGTCCACCAAGGCAGGGTGGTCCACCAAGGCAGGGTGGTCCACCAAGGCAGGGTGGTCCACCAGGGCAGGGTGGTCCACCAAGGCAGGGTGGCCTGAAAAAGAAAAACTTTCACCATCATTCACTCCATCACTGTCTTGTCAGAAGGGTGCTTTACACTACAGTTTTTAAACTGCAACATTAACACCCCTCCCATATATTTATAAATGTTTATACAATGTGCAAATTTGGAAAAACCACGAATTCTGGACGAGGCTAATAAAATGCCTGTAAATGCCTATCTTTATAGTTTAGACACTCGTCGAGTATCTTAAACTTCCTCTGGTGCTTAGGTTCATTGCCAGAAGTCTTAGAAGGTGCAGGGCATTTGGGTGGAATCTTAGGGCTTAAACGAGCACAAAATGAAAAATGCAGGAACAATCTGACAAACACTTGAGATAGCTACACGTGGTAAACAGTTATGATGCGTGAATGCTTTGCCTCATCTGCCGGATATACATCACAGGTCAGCAGCCAGTCAGCAGCAAGGAGAAATGAATAATGCTGTTGGATTGGCTACTTTCAAACCTTACACCTCTGAGTATTGGGGCATTTCACCATCCCAAGCTGCGTTTTCCTGTACGGTCATTTTGTGTCCTCTCTACAGCACTAAAAAATTGATACAGTATTATATTTTATATGGAAATTTTACCGAATTTACATTAATAATTATATTACAAAATTATTAAAATATATTTTTCTTAATATTTAGTGTTAACATGCATAAAAAATTATTGCGACGGAAAAAGCCATAAAAAATTCCACAAATTTGTGGGGATTTACGCGAACAGTTATTAGGTTCTAAGGAAAAATCTGCAAATTACTGAAGCCGCGACTTCAGAACCTTGAATTCATGGGGGTCCACTGTAGTGTACTGTATATTGTTATAAACATATTAGGTGAAATTAGCCCTAATATACATTATTTAGGTATGTTTACTGGTCAGAGAGCCCGTCATAAGTCAGAGTCGTCGGTAAACAAGTACGTCGCTAAGAGTGAGAAGAGGCTGTAATAATAACAGTAATAATAATAATAATAATAATAATAATAATAATAATAAAAATAATAGTAATAATAATAATTGTAATAATAATAACTGTAATAATAATAATAGTAACAAAGACAGTAATAATAATGGATGTTACAGCCACTGTCAGGAGAGCACCAGAATGCTCCTGGGGTGTACTACAAGTTGTTCTGGAGACGCACCGTCATCGACCCCGAAACTGATTTCCAGACCATCGTCCTGCGTAACCGTGGCAACATCGGGATGCACGTGGTCGATGTCAACCCCATCAAGTACTTCTATACTCAGTATGAAGTCAAAATCCAGGTATATAGGCTTTTTTTTATATTGGTAAATTGCCTACTCTATGCCTACTTCCTGACTCTTGCAGCAGTGCTTTTGACCCTGGTGGGTTTACCTCTTCTTTTTTCTTATAATAATCTGACTTGAAATTACATGTGCTTACTTTCTGACTCTAGAAATTACATGTGCTTACTTTCTGACTCTAGAAATTACATGTGCTTGCTTTCTGACTCTAGAAATTAGATGTGCTTACTTTCTGTCTCTAGAAATTACATGTGCTTGCTTTCTGACTCTAGAAATTACACATGCTTACTTTCTGGCTCTAATAACTCCTACTTACTTTCTAACTCGAGAAACTTGTACTAAGTGCATACTTTCTGACTCGAGAAACTTCTACTAGTTGCTTACTTTCTTACTCTATAAACTCCTGCTGGTAGCAGCACCTAGGTAAGCACCTAGGTGCTGCTACCAGTAAGTTAAGGAACAATGTTCCATTACACATCTCATGAACTCCATTAATGGGTTTTCCAGGCCTGGAATAATCAAGGTCCTGGACCCATTAGTGAACCGGTTGAGATCTTCTCCGCTGAAGACATGCCCCAGGTACAGCCAACAGAAGTCTCTGCCTTTGCCCACAATGCTACTTCACTCAATGTTACCTGGCTACCAATTGAACCCACCCGGGACAACATCCGCGGAAAACTCATTGGTTACAGGGTAAGTGTGTTGCGAATGTTCTAAATAGGGGACTCGGTAAGGATGGGTGGAATAAGAGTTTTTAGAATAGTTTAGATGGCTTTACTTAAGAACATAAGAAAGGAAGAGCACTGCAGCAGGCCTACTGGCCAGTTGCAGGCCCTTCTCAAATCCAAACCCACTAGCAAATATATTCGCCCAACTCACGTTCAGTGCTACCTTCATTTCCTTCGCTGTAGTCGAGGTGCCTCCTGCTGCGAGTACCTCATCAGTCAGGTTATGATGAAAATGTGAGCCTGTGAGCTGTTTGCAGGAACAGCCTGCTTGACCAGGGAGTTAACTAGGAAGCCTGGTCTTAGGCCATGCTTCAAGGGTACAAAATCCCTTCACACCAGTCACAGGCAGGTTTCAGTCAGTTCTGGATCATTATCAAATCAGGATTGACTCTTACATGGTCTGCATTTTCTCTGCAAATTGTGTATAAAACGTGAAGTGTTCCAATCACACTATTACAACCTTTTTTTTTATTGGGTCACACACCAAGGTAGGGTGACCCCAAAGAAGAAGAATCACTTTCATCATCATTCACGCTATTGCTGTCTTTGCAGAGGGACGCAGATACAACAGTTTTGATGTCACTCGAAACGGCAAATATTTTTTAATATAGAAATTAATACTGAAAGTTTAAAATAACTGGCAAACTTGGATTTTGACATCAGCTCTAATTTTTCATACAAAATAATGTATTAAATACATTTATTTTGAAAATGTTCTTATAATTCAGAGTGCATTCTGACGGCACATTTTTTTCGGCAGATTAAGTACTGGAGACGGCAGAATGAGGAGACTGACCACATCATTAAGTTACAGCGAGGTACCGAGCCTCATGGTCTTATTCTTGGCCTCATACCAAACACCTTCTACTGGGTGCGTGTCATGGCCTATAACCAAGCTGGCTCGGGACCCGAGAGTGAGAGATTCCTCGGTAAGCAATATTTTTTACCCTTTAAAAAAAATTTAGAGCAAGATTTATTTTAAAAAATGATAATTTATGACTCCTGAAATTTACAATAACACAATTGGGGAGGGTTTCGGGGGTCAATGCCCCCACGGCCCAGTCTGAGATCAGGCCTCTTGGTGGATCAGGGTCTGATCAAGCAGGCTGTTACTGCTGGCTGCACGCAAACTGATGTACCAACCACAGCCCGGGGTTAGAACCCGTGGCAAGCAGGTTACGCACTGGTCTGGAGTTTGCAACTCGTATGCCATGGGTTCTAACTCCACCCATACTGTGGTTTGTGATAATTTCTGTTTCTACTCAATAAACATCATTTTTGTTATTTATTCGCAATACACAAATAACCCGCACATAGGAGAAACAAACTTATGACGATGTTTTGCTCCAGCATGGACCATTGAGTAGCCTTGCATTGTTAGTGAAACTATTTAATGGTCCAAGTTGGACCGAAACGTTGTCATAAGTTACAGTCTATAATGTGCGGATTATTTGTGTATTGTTCCAGTCACGGTATTGTGACTTTTTATTCATTACTTTTGCACATGCTCAATAATAACCCACATGGAGACAGGACTCAAGTCCAGCTATATAAAATAACTGGTTTCCCTGAATCCCTTCACTAAATATTACCCTGCTCACACTCCAACAGCTCGTCAGGTCCCAAATACCGTTCGTCTCCATTCACTCTTATCTAACATGCTCACGCACACTTGGTGGAAGTCCAAGCCCCTCGCCCACAAAACCTGCTTTACCCCCTCCCTCCAACCCTTTCGAGGACGACCCCTACCCCGCCTTCCTTCCCCTCCATGTCATTCTACTTTGATCCATTCTCTCTAAATGACCAAACCACCTCAACAATCCCTCTTCAACCCTCTAACTAATACTTTTATTAACTCCACACCTCCTAATTTCCACACTCCGAATTTTCTGCATAATATTTACACCACACATTGCTCTTAGACAGGACATCTCCACTGCCTCCAACCTCCTCCTTGCTGCTGCATTCACAACCCAAGCTTCACACCCATATAAGAGTGTTGGTACTACTATACTTTCATACATTCCTTTCTTTGCCTTCATAGATAATGTTTTTTGTCTCCACATATACCTCAATGAACCACTCACCTTTTTTCCCTCATCAATTCTTTGATTAACCTCATCCTTCATAAATCCATCCACTGATACGTCAACTCCCAAGTATCTGAAAACATTCACTTCTTCCATACTCCTCCTCCCCAATTTGATATCCAATTTTTCTTTATCTAAATCATTTGATACCCTCATCACCTTACTCTTTTCTATGTTCATTTTCAACTTTCTACCTTTACACACACTCCCAAATTCGTCCACTAGCCTCTGCAATTTTTCTTTAGAATCTCCCATAAGTACAGTATCATCAGCAAAAAATAACTGTGTCACTTCCCATTTTGTATTTGATTCCCCATAATTTAATCCCACCCCTCTCCTGAACACCCTAGCATTTACTTCTTTTACAACCCCATTATAATACTGGGATATAGCTATTAAAATATTGCCACTATCAGGGGGCTAGTAACCCCTTCTCCTAGCGTATTAGTGTCCATTTCGTGTAGATAATCTCCATTAGGAAGTGGAAAATAATTCATGCATAAGCCATGCATGTCATAAGAGGTGACTATAATGTCTGCAGCAAGGGGCTAGTGACCCTTTCTCCTGTATAAATTACTAAATGTGAAAAGAAAGACTTGTTTTTCTTTTTTGAGTCACCCTGCCTCTGTGAGATATGGCCGGTTTGTTAAAAAAAAAAAAAAAATGAACCAGGGGCCTTGGAATGTTGGCAGAATATCCTAACATGAACATTTCCCCATCTTGCATAATTCTACACCAGGGGTTGCCGACCTTTTCTGTGCCCTGCACCCCTAGGAAATGTTTGATTAGTGTTGTACCCCCTACAAAAGTAATATCACACTCAAAGATAGTCAGATTTCTAGTTTTTGAATCTCAGATTGAACCATTACAGTACTTTAGGTGAACAAATTGAGCTACAAAAAAATAAGCTTTTAATCCAGTGCATAAAATGCAAATGTAAATTGAGCAATTAGGTAAGTTTTTAGTAAAATAAACAAATTTGTGCTTTTCATTAGGACACTGCCGCATCCCCTGACATGCCACCTCACACCCTTTTGGGGTGTGTACACCCCTGGGGGTACATGCACCTGAGGTTGGGAGCCCCTGATATATACAAATAACCCACAAATAGGAGAGAAAAGCTTATAACAGCACTTCGGTCCATCTTGGCACAAGTCAGACCAAAATATCATCATAAGCTTTTTCCCTCCTATGTCCGGGTTATTTGTGTATTGTTCCAGTCACGGTATTGTGCCATTTTGTTCTTTACATAACTACGTATTTTATTCCCCAGAACGAACCTGGCGCTTCCCTCCTCTCATGCCTCCGAATGCAGTCAAGGTTTACCCCATCAACCCCAGCACCATACGTGTCACTTGGAGAGGTGTTACTCCCACGTCTATGGAAGAACCACTTATTGGATACAAGGTAAGTTCCTATATTTATGCTTTATTGAGCATTCATAAAATATGTGAATTAAAAGTATAGGCAGGCCCCACTTATACAGCAGGTTAGATTCCAGGCTACTGTAGGGCCCTGCTCATACAGCAGGTTAGATTCTAGGTTACTGTAGGGCCCCACTTATATAGCAGGTTAGATTCTGGGCTACTGTAGGGCCCCACTTATACAGCAGGTTAGATTCTAGGCTACTGTAGGGCCCTGCTCATACAGCAGGTTAGATTCTGGGTTACTGTAGGGCCCCACTTATACAGCAGGTTAGATTCCAGGCTACTGTAGGGCCCTGCTCGTACAGCAGATTAGGTTCCGGGCTACTGTAGGGTCCCGCTTATACAGCAGATTAGGTTCCGGGCTACTCTAGTGCCCCACTTATACAGCAGATTAGGTTCCGGGCTACTGTAGGGCCTCACTTATACAGTAGTTAGGTTCTGGGCTACTTCTGTAAAGCAAAAATTGCTATAAAGTGAATCAGAGCCTTTTTTCACCTTTTTCATCATTATTCATAACTCAGTGTAATCTTTATGATAATAATAATTTTTATTTCAGCATGATAGTGTTTGTACAGTGATGGGTGACATTTAGCTGTGCTTGCAGAAAGCTTATAGTTCTTTCTTTCAACACACCGGCCGTATCTCACCGAGGCGGGGTGGCCGAAAAGGAAAAACGAAAGTAAAGCTCATAGTTATGCTGAGCATTTCAGACACGCTTAAGCCTGACTAAAGACTACGATGGCAATAATTATTTGCTTATATATACGGTCTCTTAGGGTTCGTGTATTCAAGACACACGTGCAGCAGTTGGGGATCTTTATTGTTGCAATGTTTTGCCTATAATGTAGACTTCTTCAGTCAAGTACGGTGGAGAATGTATTGTGTATTGTAGTAGTTGCTAGGTTAAGATGATGTAATTAATCCATCAACCTTGGGGAAATAGTGTGAGGTGGTCAGTCCCTCAGCCTGGAGAAGAGTTCAGCTTCATGGAGCTGAACTCTTCTCCAGGCTGAGGGACTGACCACCTCACACCATTTCTTCAAGGATGATAGACTGATTACACCATTACCTCATCATTTCTGCTGCCTTGTCAGTATTTTATACAATTTTCAACATTGATGTATTTACAGGTCAAAGTCTGGGAAGCTGATCAAGATTTCACAAAGGCCAACGATACCTATGTATACATTGGGTCACCACTGGAGGTTTACATCAGCGAACTTTCTCCCGGCAAGTCTTACAACTTGCGAGTACTGGCGTACTCGAGGGGTGGCGATGGCAAGAAATCTTCACCTCCGTGGAAATTCCAAATGGGTGAGTAATATATGCAGGAATTATTGGATAAAAACTTAAGATAATGATGGAGTGAATAATGGTGAAAGCATTTTTTTTCTTTTTTGGGTCACCCTGCCTCGGTGAGAAACAGCCAGTGTGGTAAAAAAAAAAAGGATACTTCTAGAAACAGTCTTTATCCATTATAGACCTGGGTATTCTGTACGTGTCCAGTACTATGCTTTGTGCTACGTTCATACGTGTCTAGTACCATACTTTGTGCTATGTTCATACGTGTCCAGTACCACGATTCGTACTACATTTGTACATGTCCATTATCATACTTTATGCTGTGTTCATATATGTCCAGTACCATACCATACCACCCACAACCTCCACCCATACCACCCACAACCTCCACCCATACCACCCACAACCTCCACCCATACCACCCACAACCTCCACCCATACCACCTTGCCCTATAATTCTCCTCTGGCCACATGCGTCCACCCACACCATTCCAACCATCAGCCTCCACCCACACCATTCCAACCATCAGCCTCCACCCACACCATTCCAACCATCAGCCTCCACCCACACCATTCCAACCATCAGCCTCCACCCACACCATTCCAACCATCAGCCTCTACCCACACAACTCTACAGCTTCAAGCCCACACAGCTCCACTTCCACACCTTAATCATACTTTCACAACCCACACACCTAGCATAGCCACCCACCACCCTCACCAACAACCCCACACTTACCCAGTCACCCACCTACACCAGCAACCCCACACTCACCTACCCAGTCACCCACCTACACCAACAACCACTCACCTGCCCAGTCACCCACATATACTGATAACCCCACACTCATCCACCTGGTCACCCACCACCCACACCATGCTACCCATCACCTACACCATGCCACCCACACAATCACCATCACACCACCTTGTTGCTTCCAAACTCCACCCAGCATCCTCCAGCTCCTGTCCCTGCCCCTCCTCCATATAAGCTATGAGGAGAGGCTAATGAAATTGAATCTAATGACTTTGGAAGGCAAAAGAACTGAGGGAGATATAATAATATACAAAATACATAGAAGAATTGATAGGGTAGAAAGGGACAGACTGTTTGAGAAACAGCTGGAAGTTAGCCACACATGAGCCATTTGGATATCAGGAAGTAATTCTTCAGTATCAGACTGGTTGGGAATAATAATAATAATAATCTGTATTTCTACCAGTACATGATACAACTTATACAGACCATAGCTGACATCAGGTGACCTACTACTACATAGAAAATCCCTTGTTATGCAGAGCATTTCAGGCAAATTAGGTTAATTTTGTCCCCAGGATGCTATCCATATCAGTCAGTTAACACCCAGGTACCTATTTTCTACTAGGTGAGCAGGGTATGATCTTGAAGTAGTGGAGGTGGGCTCCATACATAGTTTTAAGAATAGGTACAATAGGATCTTAGAGGTTACAGGGGAATGAATCTGACAGGTCAGCAAGTTGAGGGGTGGGGCCAAGAGCTAGGACACTACTCTTGCAACCCTACATAGACGAGTACATACAGTGAGGTCTCGATTAGTGCAAGTCAGGAATTCTGTGAAGTGGTCATGGTATTAGAATTACAGTAGTTCCCCTGTATCTGCTGGAGATATTTTCCAAGACCTACCATGGATACCTGAAACCGGATAGTAGCAAACCCTATGCAGTGGACCCCCAGTTTACGATATTATTTCATTCCAGAGGTATGTTCAGGTGCCAGTACTGACAAAATTTGTTCCCATAAGGAATATTGTGAATTAGATTAGTCCATTTCAGACCCCCAAACATACACATACAAACGCACTTACATAAATACACTTACATAATTGGTCGCATTGGGAGGTGATCGTAAACCGGGGGTCCACTGTATATGTCTTTTTCATTTTTTTTTTTTTTCAACAAGTCGGCCGTCTCCCACCGAGGCAGGGTGACCCAAAAAAGAAAGAAAATCCCCAAAAAGAAAATACTTTCATCATCATTCAACACTTTCACCACACTCACACATTATCACTGTTTTTGCAGAGGTGCTCAGAATACAACAGTTTAGAAGCATACACATATAAAGATACACAACATATCCCTCCAAACTGCCAATATCCCAAACCCCTCCTGTAAAGTGCAGGCATTGTACTTCCCATTTCCAGGACTCAAGTCCGACTATATGAAAATAACCGGTTTCCCTGAATCCCTTCACTAAATATTACCCTGCTCACACTCCAACAGATCGTCAGGTCCCAAGTACCATTTGTCTCCATTCACTCCTATCTAACACGCTCACGCACGCTTGTTGGAAGTCCAAGCCCCTTGCCCACAAAGCCTCCTTTACCCCCTCTCTCCAACCTTTTTGAGGACGACCCCTACCCCGCCTTCCTTCCCCTATAGATTTATATGCTTTCCATGTCATTCTACTTTGATCCATTCTCTCTAAAGGACCAAACCACCTCCACAACCCCTCTTCTGCCCTCTGACTAATACTTTTATTAACTCCACACCTTTTCCTAATTTCCACACTCCGAATTTTCTGCATAATATTTACACCACACATTGCCCTTAAACAGGACATCTCCACTGCCTCCAACCGTCTCCTCGCTGCTGCATTTACCACCCAAGCTTCACACCCATATAAGAGTGTTGGTACTACTATACTTTCATACATTCCCTTCTTTGCCTCCATAGATAACGTTTTTTGACTCCACATATACCTCAACGCACCACTCACCTTTTTTCCCTCATCAATTCTATGATTAACCTCATCCTTCATAAATCCATCCGCCGACACGTCAACTCCCAAGTATCTGAAAACATTCACTTCTTCCATACTCCTCCTCCCCAATTTGATATCTAATTTTTCTTTATTTAAATCATTTGATACCCTCATCACCTTACTCTTTTCTATGTTCACTTTCAACTTTCTACTTTACACACATTCCCAAACTCATCCACTAACCTTTGCAATTTTTCTTTAGAATCTCCCATAAGCACAGTATCATCAGCAAAAAGTAACTTGTGTCAATTCCCATTTTGAATTTGATTCCCCAAAATTTAATCCCACCCCTCCCGAACACCCTAGCATTTACTTCCTTTACAACCCCATCTATAAATATATTAAACAACCATGGTGGCATTACACATCCCTGTCTAAGACCTACTTTTACCGGGAAGTAGTCTCCCTCTCTTCTACACACCCTAACCTGAGCCTCACTATCCTCATGAAAACTCTTTACAGCATTTAATAACTTACCACCTATTCCATATACTTGCAACATCTGCCACATTGCTCCTCTATCCACTCTATCATATGCCTTTTCTAAATCCATAAATGCAATAAAACTTCCCTACCTTTATCTAAATACTGTTCACATATATGCTTCAATGTAAACACTTGATCTACACATCCCCTACCCACTCTGAAACCTCCTTGTTCATCCGCAATCCTACATTCTGTCTTACCTCTAATTCTTTCAATTATAACCCTACCGTACACTTTTCCTGGTATACTCAGTAAACTTATTCCTCTATAATTTTTACAGTCTCTTTTGTCCTCCTTCCCTTTATATAAAGGGACTATACATGCTCTCCGCCAATCCCTAGGTACCTTCCCCTCTTTCATACATTTATTAAACAAAAGTACCAACCACTCCAACACTATATCCCCCCTGCTTTTAACATTTCTGTCATGATCCCATCAGTTCCAGCTGCTTTACCCCCTTTCATTCTACATAATGCCTCACGTACCTCCCCCACACTTACATTCTGCTCTTCTTCACTCCTAAAAGATGGTATACCTCCCTGACCAGTGCATGAAATTACTGCCTCTCTTTCTTCCTTAACATTTAAAAGTTCCTCAAAATATTCTCGCCATCTACCTAATACCTCCCTCTCCCCATCTACTAACTCCCCTACTCTGTTTTTAACTGACAAATCCATCCTTTCCCTAGGCTTTCTTAACTTATTTTAACTCCAAAATTTTTTCTTATTTTCATTAAAATTTCTTGACAGTGCCTCTCCCACTCTATCATCTGCTCTCCTTTTGCACTCTCTCACCACTCTCTTTACCTTTCTTTTACTCTACATATACTCTGCTCTTCTTATAACACTTCTGCTTTGTAAAAACCTCTCATAAGCTACCTTTTTCTCTTTTATCACACCCTTTTCTTCATCATTCCACCAGTCACTCCTCTTTCCTCCTGCCCCACCCTCCTATAACCACAAACTTCTGCCCCACATTCTAATACTGCATTTTTAAAACTATTCCAACCCTCTTCAACCCCCCCCACTACTCATCTTTGCACTAGCCCATCTTTCTGCCAATAGTCACTTATATCTCACCCGAACTTCCTCCTCCCTTAGTTTATGCACTTTCACCTCCCTCTTACTTGTTGTTGCCACCTTCCTCTTTTCCCATCTACCTCTTACTCTAACTGTAGCTACAACTAAATAATGATCCGATATATCAGTTGCCCCTCTATAAACATGTACATCCTGGAGCCTACCCATCAACCTTTTATCCACCAATACATAATCTAACAAACTACTTTCATTGCGTGCTACATCATACCTTGTATATTTATTTATCCTCTTTTTCATAAAATATGTATTACTTATTACCAAATCTCTTTCTACACATAGCTCAATTAAAGGCTCCCCATTTACATTTACCCCTAGCACTCCAAATTTACCCACTACTCCCTCCATAACATTTTTATCCACTTTAGCATTGAAATCCCCAACCACCATTACTCTCACACTTGATTCAAAACTCCCCACGCATTTACTCAGCATTTCCCAAAATCTCTCTCTCTCCTCTACACTTCTCTCTTCTCCAGGTGCATACATGCTTATTATAACCCACTTTTCACATCCAGTCTTTATTTTACTCCACATAATCCTTGAATGAATACATTTATAGTCCCTCTTTTCCTGCCATATCTTATCCTTCAACATTATTGCTACTCCTTCTTTAGCTCTAACTCTATTTGAAACCCCTGACCTAATCTCATTTATTCCTCTCCATTGAAACTCTCCCACCCCCTTCAGCTTTGTTACACTTAAAGCCAGGACATCCAGTTTCTTCTCATTCATAACATCCACAATCATCTCTTTCTTATCATTTGCACAACATCCATGCACATTCAGACTTCCCACTTTGACAATTTTCTTCTTCTTATTCTTTTTAGTAATCTTTACAGGAAAAGGGGTTACTAGCCCATTGTTCCCGGCATTTTAGTTGACTTCTACAACACGCATGGCTTACGGAGGAAAGATTCTTATTCCACTTCCCCATGGATATAAAAGGAAAAGTAATAAGACCAAGAACTATTTCATTTACATACAATAAATTTTAATTGATAAATTACGCATGGTAAGTTGAAAATTAACACTTTTTCACTGATGGGAAAGCACTTCACAGCTTCTCTTAGGCTTTGAAGACCTGCCACCATCACTACTTTTGTGCTTTGGTGCCATTATTAAGCCACATTAAGGGTTATTTTTGGGCCACGGTACACCATGAATAACTGAAACCGCAGAACTCAAATCCGTGGGTTCCTGGGTGTTAGTGGACTGGTGTGGGTCACATTCTAGGGCAAAATTGACTTGATTTGTGGGAAATGCTCTGCATAACAAGGGGCTTTCTATGTAGAAGCATGTCAGTGATGTCAGCTATGGTCTGTATACGTACCTGGTGCATGTACCTGTAGTAATAAAGATTATTTTTTATATTTACTCATCAGGGATTTTGCCCACTTTGAGTCCTATTTTAGGCCAATTATATTGTTCCAGTTGACCAAATTTTTAGCTATTTCACTAGCATACCTTCCATCTTAGCGACTGAGCAAAAGAAATTGCCTAATCAACTATTTCAACTACCCAATAAAGTGATCAGAAATTGGCTATTTGGCCAATTTCATACATATTTTAAAATATTCCAGTTTCAAAATAGGGTCCAGAATAAATGATACAGACATTCCTGGCACTGAAATAACATTTCCTCTGTTTATTAGTTACGTTTCCAGGCTCTACACATGAATTCCATTTTTATTCACATAATGAATTTTTATTCTCACAAAAAACTGAAGATTTAATGCTATGTAATATTGTAATAATTGTGTAAATATCAGTGCCTTTGTGAATGCATATTAGACCCACCAGATGATGTGTATTGGATGCATGACATGATTTGTTTACTCTCGAATATCAGCAAAAATCAAACATTTTCCCTATTTTGAGCTCAATTTCAAGCCATTTTCAATCCCAAAAGCACAAAAATCTTAGCTATTTTTGTAATGTATCTTCCATTCTATCAGTTGAGACCAAGAAACCATGAATACAACCATAAAAACAACACAAAAATATACAAAGTCGCTGTTTTAAACTGAAAGCATGGTCACAGTTTTTTCTCATTATTCACTGTATGCTGTTGGATTGTTTTTATATGGTGCACACTTACCACATACACACATTCTCTCGTATATTATTTACTTCTTTCTTTCTTTCAACACACTGGCCATATCCCACCAAGGCAGGGTGGCCCAAAAAGAAAAACGGAAGTTTCTCTTTTAAATTTAGTAATTTATACGGGAGAAGGGGTTACTAGCCCCTTGCTCCCGGCATTTTAGTCACCTCTTACAACATGCATGGCTTACGGAGGAAGAATTCTGTTCCACTTCCCCATGGAGATAAGAGGAAATAAACAAGAACAAGAACAAGAAAGAAAATAGAATACCCAGAGGGATGTGTATATATATGCTTGTACATGTATGTGTAGTGTGACCTAAGTGCAAGTAGAAGTAGCAAGACATACCTGAAATCTTGCATGTTTATGAGACAGACAAAAGACACCAGCAATCCTCCCTCATGTAAAACAATTACAGGTTTTTGTTGTACACTCACTTGGCAGGACGGTAGTACCTCCCTGGGCGGTTGCTGTCTACCAATCTACTACCTTGGATTATTTACTTATTATATCATATGTGAACTGTTGTATTTGGGCACCTCTGCAAAGACAGTAATTATGTGTGAATGCTGGTGAAAGTGTTGAATTATCTTGAAAGTGAAAGTGCTTCTTTTTTGGGTCACCCTGCCCAGGTGGGAGACGGCCGTTGTGTTAAAAAAACAATTCATATTAAACTTACGGTATTTTCAGCTTATGACAGGATCATTGGAATGTAACTTCTTCGTAGGTCAAGGCGCACCTGTGGTTTTATATAAAATTCACCTTGATTTATTGCATTTCATTTATTTTTGTGTTACAGGTGATACTGATGTTCTGCGAGGAGAGGCTCCGGCACCGTCCCCTGATCATTACCTCAGCACCAGTATCGTCATCACCTTCTTAGTTGCCTTCTTGACCCCACTAATGAGATCCAGAGTGGTGACGTCTAACTGACCATTGTTCACCTCGCACATAACATGTTGCTTCAAGTGAAGAATGAACATTCAGGTTGTTTGTCTGTGAATTTCTTGGATAAAGAAAATCCAGTTGAAAGCGTTCACAGCTTTGACCTGCACAGAATCCGATCCAGTGTTTTCGTCCGCCTTTTATAACATTGTGTTTTTCAAAGATGTTGAGGTTAAATATATAAATACGTTGATACCTTACTGAATCTCAATTAAGTATATATATATACTGTATTGTACTTCCAGTTAGATTGGTAAAAAATTTAATTATATATTGTAATTAAAATAGGATAGACTAAGTGGGCAGTAATATATTTTTAGTATATGTGAAGGCTTGGACTTTCAGAGAAATTCTCTTTAATATCCTCAAGAGGTCCTGTGATGTTTTGCCTCTGCCTGTAGAGGGAGCATCTCTCTCTGATATACCTCTTCTCTTTATTGTAACGTTGTTAGTGCAGAGTATATTTTACGCCACTGGAGACACAGTGGTCACCAAGATCTCCCTCACAACTGGTCACAAAGATAGTGCACCCATTGCTCACATTCTCTCATCAGAAATAATGCTTCAGTTCTCACCATCCATTTTAAGAATTCCATTTTTATCTTCTCTTTCCTTGCCGTAATTTCTCCGGTGTTTGCAGTACTAGTTTAAGCATCTCACATTTTATGGAGTGGACATGTCGTATTTTAAGGGCGAACATGTCACATTTAAGAATGGACACGTCACATTTTTAAGAGACGTTATCATAAATCTTCCACAGTTAGTAGATAAGATCATGTCAGTTATTTACACTGAGCTTTTCAAAACAAAACTAAAAATATATAATCATACTGGGAATTCCTGGCCAGGTTTGGATTTTAAACCTGGAGTCTGAGATAAGAGAATAATTACAAAAAAAGTTTTAATGTACCAGCTGTCTCCCACCAAGGCAAGGTGACTCGAAAAAGAAGAAATCCTTATAAGGCTTCTCTTCCTTCATATTTTTCTTTCAACAAACTGGCCATATCCCACCAAGGCAGAGTGACCTAAAATGAAAAACAAAAGTTTCTCTTTCTAAATTTATTAATGTACCCAGGAGAAAGGGTTATTAGCCCCCTTGAATAATAGTAATATTTCTTAAAAATAATAATACACACATTAATAAAATACTTGACGTTATAGGGGGGCTTAGTTATACAGTGGAAAGATAGGGGACTTAGTTATATGATGCTTGCTTATAGTACGTGCCTGCAATAATTCCATCAAGCACAGACTGTTTAGATGGATCGTGGTGCAAGGTGGTGGAACTTTTGATCCATTTTACTAAACTGTAAAGATCTAAGGGAGAATTTCAGGGAATATTTCATGAACAAACCAAAGATTATTATTTTAATATCTGAGAAGTGGAACAGAATTCTTCCCCTGTAAGCTATGTGTGCCGTAAGAGGTGACTAAAATGCTGGAAGCAAGGTGCTAGTAACACCTTCTCTATACATTACTAAATTTAAAAAGAGAAACTTTTGTTTTTCTTTTTGGGCCACCGTGCCTTGGTGGGATACGGCTGGTTTGTTGAAAGAAGAAGGAATCTGAGTACCAACACGATTTTGAACTTCTTTGAGATGTCAGATTTCCAACTTTCAGTGCTTGACTGTAAGATGATGAACCATCTTCGTGTGATCTGGATCATTGCAGGGCCGTATGATCAGAATCATAAGCAGGACCGTATGATCATCAGGTTATTAAGTTCTGAGAGAAAGATGCATTCAACTAAGACTTGTAAGTGTGAACAGAGGCCTTAGGCTGCTTGGCAAAGACAACCCTCAAAACCAGTCACAGGTATGTCTCTCATATACTCTACTCGACACCTTCAATAGTGTATGTTCCTGCAAATAAGGCACACTTTTTTCCCACAAAAAGTCTGGGAAAATCATCCTGCACCTTACAAGGTCAGAGTCAAGGTTAGGTTTTGGGTCACACTTGAGTGGTCGCTTACCAACGTTACAACTTTGTTACATCATCTTATATGCTGGAAAATATGGTATTTTTCCCTGCGGTCTGTTCTTTGGTGGAAGGAGATGTACACATGGGGCAGTGGGCCACTAGCAGCAACAGCCTGGTTGACCAGGCTATCACCAGACAAGCCTGGCCCATGACCGGGCTCCGGGAGTAAAATCGTAAAATCTCAAGACTCATCAAAGGTGCGCATACACACACACACACACACACACACACACACACACACACACACACACACACACACACACACACACACACACACACACACACACACACACACACACACACACACACACACACACACACACACACACACACACACATGCACCACACACACGCATGCACCACACACACGCATGCACCACACACACACACACGCATGCACCACACACGCACGCATGCACCACACACACGCACGCATGCACCACGCACACGCACGCATGCACCACACACACGCATGCACCACACACACATGCATGCACCACACACACACACGCATGCACCACACACACGCATGCACCACGCACATGTACGTACGTACGTGGATTCTACAGTACTGAGGTTGCTCATGGTGAGATGTGTACTTATTAAATGTCTTCATCTGTAGATACATTTGTTTCTATGCAACTTGGTGGTGCTGCAAGGTCTCGGTTAGTGCGAATAATGAATTCCGTGATGTGGTCACATTTGAATTTGCACTATTCAAATTATATATAGTTTTTGTGCATAATTTAAAGTTTCTGGAAAAACTAGCATTAATTAATTTCAGACTAAAGCGAAATTCACACTAATTGAGGCCTGACTGTATTTCTATTCTGGTTCAACTACGTTGTTTAAAAGGACCATTTTTAGTTTTTCTTCTATATCCATTATGTTTCACTTACCTAAACTAAACTCCATCATATATTAGTCATTCCATCTGTGCAATTTATTCAAATCTTTTAGGAATTTTTCATTTCTCAAGACTCCTGTGTCCTGTACACACGTTCATAGAGTTGTTTATTGTAGGCTCGTATCCTGTCACCTTCCACAGCTCGCATCTCATGTACTCGCCTATTTGTAATTGCAGGGGTTGATTTGCAGCTCCTGGTCCTGCCTTTTTACTGGTTACTATTAGGTCTACACTCTCCCTGCTCTAAGAGCCTTGTCATCTCTCTCCTTAAAGTTATATATGGATAAATAACAAAAAGGCACAATACCGTGACTGGAACGATACACAAATAACCCGCACATAAAAGACAGAAGCTTACGACGACGTTTCGGTCCGACTTGGACCATTGACAAAGTCACACGGTGTGACTTTGTCAATGGTCCAAGTCGGACCGAAACGTCGTCGTAAGCTTCTGTCTTTTATGTGCGGGTTATTTGTGTGTGTTATATATGGATCCTGCCTCCACTACACTGCTCCCATCCTTTTCTTTATCTCTAATCAGAGACAGATTTTTGCCTTATTATTTTTGTATTATTTTGCACAGTATTGTGTGTGGGTGTATATCTTGAAATTATTTTTCCTCGGGTAGAGGTTTTTCATTCAGAATATTCCACAAATATTGTCATTACCAACTATCTCAACTTGTCTTTCAGATGAGAATTTACATCTTGTCAATAATTAGCAAAGATTATTTAATATATGGTGAATGTATTATGCTTTTTGTATAACTTTATTGGTATCGGTAGCACATTCCGTATCTTTAGGAATAACGCAAGACAATTTAATTATATCAATCTTAGCCCAGTATAACCGTGGCTTTGCACAAGGAAATCCTTCAGTTTGTTATCACAGATGCAGCATCACTGTCAGTGAAACTGGAAGAATATCCCAGGACACTGTGTTGTAACCCCTAGTTTCTTTTAGATTGGGGGTAAACATGAGTTTTGAGACTCTGACTGCAGATTCAAACCCCACCTGTGGTATGGTATGGTTTAGGGTAAACATGTATTTTGGCAAAGATTTCTACATTAAATGGGTCATCAGTGACTTAGATTGGGAGTAAAAATACATCTCGACAAATATTTCTATACCATGGGGGTCATGAATGACTTAGACCTGGGTCAGGGGTCACTTTCTAGTTCCCCGACGAACAAAACACCAGCACCTGGAATTTTATATCTGACCATTATTAAATTTAAAGCCATTCATGGAAGCTGTTTGAATAATAACATAGAAATACAAGCATTTAATAGTATGTATAGTTAGGCAGAACTTGTATGGAGGAAAGATAACAGCCATTTTTCCAAAATTTAACTTCTGTGCTTCTACTCTAATAGTCAGTTTTATTATTGAATTCTTTTATATCACAAATAATTGAGTTGCATATTGCAGTATATAGTAAGCTGAACATTGTACGTGACTGTTGTGAACGTTTCTTGCAATGACATATAAGACTTTATGATATGGTTATAATCATGACCATGGCGAAGGCCTCGGCCAAATGTCCAAAAGCTCCAGCTGTGGGTCATCATATGAATAATACCCGCATAAGGAAACACTTGTCCTGTTTCCTGACCAACCTTACCTAACCTAACCTTGTGATGAATGGTTTGAAAAACCGACAAGTTGAAGATTGAGACACTTATGCAGCATATGGAAATCTTTATTCAGGAAACGTTTCGCCACACAGTGGCTTCATCAGTCCAGTACAAAGAGGAAGGCGTAAGGAGAGGAGGAGAATGAGGTAATCAGTCCCTCAACCTGGAGTCGATGTGTACATTCTACAAGATTGATGGACTGAACACATCGACTCCAGGTTGAGGGACTGATTACCTCATTCTCCTCCTCTCCTTACGCCTTCCTCTTTGTACTGGACTGATGAAGCCACTGTGTGGCGAAACGTTTCCTGAATAAAGATTTCCATATGCTGCATAAGTGTCTCAATCTTTAACCTAACCTTACATAAGACTTATGGTAGGGATTCAGGGGAAGATTTACTGGCAGCTTATTATATATTTAATTGAAAGTACTAAACCCATAAGGGTCATATAGTGCCCAAGGAATGACAGGGAGTCAAGTTTGATCCAAGGAAAAGGATAACTAAATAAATTCTTGAATAATTCTTTCAACCAAGTTGAATTCACACTTAACTGTGACAAGTTTTATTTACCAAAAAAAAAAAAAAATCACATTCCAATTAGTATTAGGTTTATTTCCTTAGTTTACTCTCACAATGTAAACCTGTGTAATATATTTTGAGATTGGTGGCCATCATAAGAATACAAAATTAATATTTTTGAGTGTGGTGGCCACCATACGTATAAAAAAATAAATATTTTGATGCCATAATAAGTCTGGCATATATTGACATACATTGCAGCACTTGTTAAGACTCGTACTTTCTCAACGCTCTGTGGAAAATTTACAAACTTTTAGCATGTAAACTCTGCCAATTAACCCTTTTTACGATGCTAATATATTTTTCACGCCTGCATATCGTATATGTTATTATCTTAAGAAATTTTTGGATATATAGCGTATCGTTTACATTGTGTAACTTTGGTGTGATTATTATATATCATAGAGGAGTGAAACGTACGTTGAAAACGTTGTTTTTAATATTGTAACTTAAAAACGTTGTTTTTAATATTGTAACTTAAAAACATTGTTTTTAATATTGTAACTTAAAAACATTGTTTTTAATATTGTAACTTAAAAACATTCTCTTCATTATTGTAACTATAATACCTACTAATTTTTTTGTGCCAGCGCTCGCTTAATTGTGGTTGAAGGGATTGAGTCACAGCTCCTGGTCCTGCCTCTGCTGGCCACTACTGGTCTCACTCCTGGCTTTGAGCCCTGTCATACCTATTCTTAAAGCTATGTATGAATTCTGCTTCACAATGTTTTCATATTCTCGACCTCCCTCATGCTGTATGACTCCTACAGGTTTAGTGCTCTCCATTTTACTTGCTTCATCAGAGATAAAATTTAAACACAGTGTGAACCACGGTATGTGACCTTAATTCATTCCAGAAGGCTGTTCGAGCGCCGCTCCGAGTATCAAACATATTCTTCCCAGTAATGTTGGTAGAATTACCGACAATATGTAAAGTAAAATCGGCTTGACAAAGCTCCTGGAGAGCGAAACGTTGCCACAATAAAATGTCACATTAGTTGCACTTGTGGCCTTTTACTTTACAAGTTCTTCCCAACCAATTTTCTGTTTGGTTGGCTGTTATCACTAATTGTTGTAGACCCCATGGTGACTTGTTTATACAAATAATACAAAAAAACGCCAAAAAATGTGAAGAAACACGAAATAATTTACAGCAAAGTTCTGACAGGTTGTATTTGTTTGGTCGAGCGCTGAGCTTTGTTCAAGTAGGGAGCTGGTCGTATACCGAGGTTCCACTGTAAACTGAAGTTAATATGTATGGTATATACAACAT
The DNA here is from genome assembly GCF_026875155.1 of Cherax quadricarinatus. Classification (NCBI taxonomy): domain Eukaryota; kingdom Metazoa; phylum Arthropoda; class Malacostraca; order Decapoda; family Parastacidae; genus Cherax; species Cherax quadricarinatus. The sequence continues at coordinate 23,559,527 of NC_069471.1, read as the reverse complement.
ATATATACAGTATATACATATTTATCATACAGTATATGCATGTTACTAATCATTCTGAGAGTCACTACCAATGATACACAATGAATATACTGTTATGGATGTATTAATATATATACTATGAATTTATAACACTTGTATTATGTACGAAGCACAACCATTATTAACTCTGTAATATAATAAGTACAAATGTGAGATTGTATACACTGTGTGTGTATATATATATATTGCCCAATAAACATATTAATGAAAGTCTATGTAGTAGGACCCATGTATCCACGAGGGATGCGTTCCAAGGACCTGCCGCAGATACCAAAACCGCGGATAGTGGCGAACCCCACGTATATATGAGTCTCATACATACTTATTATAAAGCTTAATTGATAAATTATGCACAATGAATGGAGAATTATCACTTTTCCCTGATGGGAAGCACTTCACAGCTTCTCTTAGGCTTTGAAGACCTCCCACCATCACTACTTTCGCACTTAGAGGTCATTATTAAGCAAAATTAAGGGCAATTATCAGGCCAGGGTAAACCGTAGATACCGGACCCGTGGATACGGTGGTTCTGCTGTATATATTGCCCATGAAACATATTAATGAAACTACACAAATATTGCTTAACCCGTAAACGGTCCAAACAGATCTACGTTTACATGTGTAGCGCTACACAAGTAGATCTACGTTTTTTTACACATTTTCAAATATAACAAAAAAGAAAAGTATATCAAAGTTTTTTTACACATTTTCAAATATAACAAAAAAAAAAGTATATCAAAGTTTTTTTTACACATTTTCAAATATAACAAAAAAAAAAGTATATCAAAGTTTTTTTTACACATTTTCAAATGTAAAAAACAAAACAAAAAAAAGATCTACTTTTTTTACATACTTTCAAATGTTGAAAAAACGTATATATACGTTTGGATAGTTTACGGGTTAAATTCCCTTCAGTGTGTTGTGTAAAAGACAATATGAACAACCAGTGAATATTTGTTACATGAGTTCTTGTGTTACGTAAAATGTGTCATCAATAAGCAGTGAACATTGACGTCACATTAGTTCTTGTGTTTTGTGGTTTAATGAAAAACAGTCGGTTCTCTAGGCTTGAACATTTGTTTGTTGTATTACTTTAGTTAATACTAGACAGTGACACTTGCCTCATCTCTCACCCACTTTCTCATAGCACTCATTTTTCCTTGAATTTATTCTAGGTATATTTTACAAATATTTCCGTCCAAGATGTTTGTTATTGTGGTCCGTGGCAATGGTCCTCAGCCTTCCTACACAAGTGGGCCACATTGATGGTCAGATGTGTGATGAGGGCCACACTGTTTTATTGACATTGTGAAGTGTGGACCCTATATGAGTGAATTCATAATCTCACATGAGGGCTGCATCCATTTCCTAGAAGGGCCACATGCGGCCCATGGCCCGCAGGTTGGGGACCCCTGGTCCATGGTGTATATTTTGTTTACTAATATAATGTGTCAAGACATCTCAATATTAATAAGTTTTTAGTCGTATTTAATTTTAATGACTAGAATTCTGAATTTTATAAACATGGAGTATTGTATTTGTATTGTTTAACTAGGATACTAACCTGAGAAATGGTCTCCAGATGCCTGTGACCACAGGCAAGGGTATAGCCACTCAACGACCTTGAACGGTTGTGTAATGATATTGACCTAGTTTGTGGAATGAAGAAGAGTACACGACTACCACATATGACAGCTATGTTCAGGTGTCCCTTGTTTTATGCTGGAGATGGACTTGAGTCCTGGAAATGGGAAGTACAATGCCTGCACTTTAAAGGAGGGGTTTGGGATATTGGCAGTTTGGAGGGATATGTTGTGTATCTTTATACGTATATGCTTCTAAACTGTTGTATTCTGAGCACCTCTGCAAAAGCAGTGATAATGTGTGAGTGTGGTGAAAGTGTTGAATGATGATGAAAGTATTTTCTTTTTGGGGATTTTCTTTCTTTTTTTTTGGGTCACCCTGCCTCGGTGGGAGACGACCGACTTGTTGAAAAAAAAAAAAAAAAATGCACTCCAGGTCCCTGGCAGCTGTATGGAGCTCACTCAAGCCATTAATACACTTCACTATGGCTTGTCAACTGTACCAATCACATATGGCAACTGTATTTTATATATGGAGTTAATGACAGGAACAGGACAGCATAAAACAAGGGCAGCCTGTATATGTAAAATGCACATAGTAGAGTAAGCTCTTTTTATTTTAGACATTTTGCTCTGTATAGATCTTTATCAAGTCTGTATAGAGCTTTATCAAGTTATATAACTTTATCAAGTCTGTATAGAGCTTTATCAAGTCTATAATAGAGCTTTATTAAGACTATATAGAGCTTCATCAACTGTATAGAGATTTATCAAGTTTATATAGAGCCCTACTTAATGCAAGGTATCCGATAAAGTTCTACACCCGTAAGTGTGGTAGAGTGTCTGGCGATAAGGTTATAATCAGGTCCAGTATATTTATGATGGGACAGCTCTGATTCCTTGATATCAAGAACCCTCCACGCACACCAAGACTCCGCCTCAGTAGGAACGGCTCCCAAACAGGCTGTGCTGTACGATTTCATACCGGTAATTTGCGGGCTACCTGCCCCTTGGTATATTACGTATGGAGGAGTTGTATGATATATATGTCATGTATGATGTATAGAGGAGTCATCATGTATGAAGTATGGAGGAGTCAAGGTTAGTGTCACACGCAGTTTACAATATACGTATATGTATGTTTATATAAAATCATGCAATAATCCCAGGAAAATGTATATTAAGTAGTAATTTTAAATGATTTTATAGATGCTGCATTTATAAATTTTTAATCTCTTATATCGTAGTTTCATTACCCTCGTCCAGTGGATGAATACTATAGTGTCTTAAAACAGCAAATAAATAACTGGGTGATGTTTTACTTAAAACAATTAAAAACTGTTACAATCATCAGTAAAAATTAAGAAATACCATCTTGCCCCACAATTATAATTCAATCAAATTAAGGGCTACACCCTTAAGGCTTTTTGATTATAATAATAATAATAATACACCCTTAAGGGTCATAGTGCTGCTGGGAACAATGTACGAAGGTACGACTATTGGACCTTTCACCGTCCAGATCTATGAAAGTAAAAGTGCTAAGTACCCACATTTAAAAAATATACACATACAGTGGAACCTCAAAAATCGAACTGCTCCCAACACGACCAATTATGTAAGTGTATTTTTGTAAGTGCTTTTATAAGTGTATTTTTGAGGGTCTGAAATGGACTAATCTAATTTACATTATTCCTGATGGGAATAAATTCATTCGGTAAAGGCACTCGAACAGCCTTCTGGACCGAAGAAAGTTCGATATTTGAGGTTCCACTGTATTTATACTTTCTAAAATAAAAAAGAATCTTTTCCTAAAGGTAATGACAACAAAATTACGAAATTTGATGGAAAACTTGGAATTGTGCAGCCACAAAATTAGCAGTCTGGGTGCATTGTACACATCAGAAATTTTGCAGACCTTGAGTCTTAGACTAATTCCAGTGCTCAATTTGGCCGAAATCCATTATTTCCACTAATTTGTCCTTACGGGTTAGAGCTTGGTTATAATTATAATAATATTACACTACTTTGAGGCTAATTTCGAGCTACTTCTAGTCCTAGAACCAGATAAAAATCATCTCTATTTCAGTATAATTTCTTCCATTCTATAAAGTGACGCCAAGAAACAACCAATAAAGCTATTTTTAAACCACAAAGTCATAGTTTTGCTTTTCCAATCATGCACCGCATGAGGCAAATTTATTTTTATGCAGTGAGCACTTGCCACACTCATTCTCTCATATCTAGGCCAAAATTTACTGCTTGTAACTTATCCAAATGAGTCGAGCTCCTGATGTAAAACTATGTGATGGACTCTGGCTTCAATGACGTAGTTTTACACAATGGACAGTCAAAGGATTAACCCTTTCAGGGTTTCCGATGTACTAGTACGACTTACGCACCAGGGTTATTGATGTACTAGTACGACTTATGCACCAGGGTTATTGATGTACTAGTACGACTTACGCACCAGGGTTATTGATGTACTAGTACGCCTAAACTCTAGTGCCTTCAAATGTAACGAAAGCTGGTAGGCCTACATATGAAAGAATGGGTCTGTGTGGTCAGTGTGCGCAGTATAAAAAAAAATCCTGCAGCACACAGTGTAATGAGAAAAAAAAAAAAGTGTTATTGGTTTAAAACAGCGACTTTGCACTGTATTTTCGTATGGTATTTATTGTTGTATTCTAGTTTTCCTGGTCTCATTTTATAGAATGGAAGACATATTACAGAAATTGAGATGATTTTGACTGGTTTTACAATGAAAAGTACCTTGAAATTGAGCTCAAAGTAGCAGAAATGCTCGATTTTTACCAAAGTTCAAAAGTAAACAAATCATGCCAAGCATCCAATACACATCAACTGGTGAGTCTAATATTCTTTCACAAGTGCGCTGATATTATTTATACCATTTCTACACTAATACAGTAGTCTGCATAACGTAAATCTTCTATTTTTTGTGATAAAGTTGGTAGAATTACCAACAATTTGTAAAGTAAAAGGACACAAGTGCAACTAATGTGACATTTTATTGTGGCAACGTTTCGCTCTCCAGGAACTTTATCAAGCCATTACAAACAATACATGGACACAGAGGGTATATAAAGGCTCAGAGTGAGGTGTAATACTAGTGATAGTAGTAGTAGTAGTAGTAATACAATATGGTAGAACAATTAACTCGCACATGAGTAAAAGGATATAAAAGCTATAACTTGGGTAACATAAAAATAGGTTAGACAAATATTTCTATTGGAGGCTGGATAGAGAAGGCCTGTTTCAATTTAATGTGCCATGTGTATTATTAACAAGAGAGACGGAGCGCTGTATAGCCCTTGTGGCTTAGCGCTTCTTTTTGATTATAATAATAATAACAAGAGAGACTATGTGATGGCAGGGTTTACTGTTTTCAGGAGGATTCTTGCTAAGACTTCAGAGATGGTGAAGCTGCCTTTGTTTTGTTTAATTGTATTAGAAACAGCTATTAGTGAAGATTCAAGGCACTTGCGTCTGCGGAAATTAGTTTCTTTGATCACTAATTGGGCGTCCCTGAATTTCATGAGATGATTGGTGGAATTTCGGTGTTGTACACAGGCGTTGTTCAAGTTATCGTTCCTACATGCGTTCCTACCGCTAACTTCACGAGAACATAATTCCGTAAATTTTCCATAAAATTTCATACTTTTGGTGTCTTTATGATTGGGAAAAGATTATCTTTTCATAAGAAAAAATAATTTTTTTTTTTCCGAAAAATTTTCGACTGAGAACAAGTTTAGCAGAGGGGCTCTCAACCCTGAAAGGGTTAACCCTTTCAGGGTCGACAGGCCCTCTCAGAAACTTATTCTCAGGGTCGGCCAAATTTAAAAAAAAAATTATTTTTTCTTATGAAAAGATAATCTTTTCCCAATCATAATGACACCAAAAGTATGTAATTTGATGGAAAACTTACGGAATTATGCTCTTGCGAAGTTAGCAGTCTCGACGATGTTTACGCATCGGCGATTTTGCCCACTTTGAGCCCCATTTTCGGCCAATTCCAGTGTACTTGTCGACAAAAATCATAACTACACCTACCATCCGACTTACGACCGAGTTCGGTTCTGAGAAACCGGTCGTAAGTCGAAATGGTTGAAAGTCGAACTTTACTACTCAATATCAACAAAACATTTTTGTAATGACTTTATTTTATTGTTTTATTTTGGTATTTCATGTTTTACTTTACTTTTTATGTTGTTAGTATTGTATTTTATACTGTAAGGTTTAGGATAAACACTGTGTACAATACAAATAGTTGTTTATTTCCCAGAAATTTGGCATAATAAACATGGTCGTAAGTTGAGTGGTCGTAAGTCGGATGGTAGGTGCATTTCGCTAGAACTCCATTTTTTTCTATCGAATGAGTACAAGAAACCACCCATTTCAACTATCCAATACAGTGGTCAGAATTTAGCAATTTTGCCAATTAAGCACAAATTTCAAAAGATGCCAATTTCCGAATAGGATTCAGAATAAACAAGAAAGACATTCCTGGCACCAAAATATCATTTCCTATGTTCATTAGTCAGGTCCCCAGGCCCCTCTTACATTCTTTTGCTTTCCACTTTGAATTTTTATTCTCACAAAAAAATAGAAGATTTACGTTATGCAGACTACTGCATTAGTGTAGAAATGGTATAAATAATATCAGCGTACTTGTGAAAGAATATTAGACTCACCAGTTGATGTGTATTGGACGCTTGGCATGATTTGTTTACTTTTGAACTTTGGCAAAAATCGAACATTTCTGCTACTTTGAGCTCAATTTCAAGGTACTTTTCTTCGGAAAACCAGTCAAAATCATCTCAATTTCTGTAATATGTCTTCCATTCTATAAAATGAGACCAGGAAAACTAGAATACAACAATAAATACCATGACAGTAGTTTGTTGGATTATGTATTGGTAGATAAAAGACTGTTGAGTAGACTTCAGGATGTACATGTTTATAGAGGGGCCACAGATATATCAGATCACTTTCTAGTTGTAGCTACACTGAGAGTAAAAGGTAGATGGGATACAAGGAGAATAGAAGCATCAGGGAAGAGAGAGGTGAAGGTTTATAAACTAAAAGAGGAGGCAGTTAGGGTAAGATATAAACAGCTATTGGAGGATAGATGGGCTAATGAGAGCATAGGCAATGGGGTCGAAGAGGTATGGGGTAGGTTTAAAAATGTAGTGTTAGAGTGTTCAGCAGAAGTTTGTGGTTACAGGAAAGTGGGTGCAGGAGGGAAGAGGAGCGATTGGTGGAATGATGATGTAAAGAGAGTAGTAAGGGAGAAAAAGTTAGCATATGAGAAGTTTTTACAAAGTAGAAGTGATGCAAGGAGGGAAGAGTATATGGAGAAAAAGAGAGAAGTTAAGAGAGTGGTGAAGCAATGTAAAAAGAGAGCAAATGAGAGAGTGGGTGAGATGTTATCAACAAATTTTGTTGAAAATAAGAAAAAGTTTTGGAGTGAGATTAACAAGTTAAGAAAGCCTAGAGAACAAATGGATTTGTCAGTTAAAAATAGGAGAGGAGAGTTATTAAATGGAGAGTTAGAGGTATTGGGAAGATGGAAGGAATATTTGAGGAATTGTTAAATGTTGATGAAGATAGGGAAGCTGTGATTTCGTGTATAGGGCAAGGAGGAATAACATCTTGTAGGAGTGAGGAAGAGCCAGTTGTGAGTGTGGGGGGAAATTCGTGAGGCAGTAGGCAAAATGAAAGGGGGTAAGGCAGCCGGGATTGATGGGATAAAGATAGAAATGTTAAAAGCAGGTGGGGATATAGTTTTGGAGTGGTTGGTGCAATTATTTAATAAATGTATGGAAGAGGGTAAGGTACCTAGGGATTGGCAGAGAGCATGCATAGTTCCTTTGTATAAAGGCAAAGGGGATAAAAGAGAGTGCAAAAATTATAGGGGGATAAGTCTGTTGAGTGTACCTGGTAAAGTGTATGGTAGAGTTATAATTGAAAGAATTAAGAGTAAGACGGAGAATAGGATAGCAGATAACAAGGAGGCTTTAGGAAAGGTAGGGGGTGTGTGGACCAGGTGTTTACAGTGAAACATATAAGTGAACAGTATTTAGATAAGGCTAAAGAGGTCTTTGTGGCATTTATGGATTTGGAAAAGGCATATGACAGGGTGGATAGGGGGGCAATGTGGCAGATGTTGCAAGTGTATGGTGTAGGAGGTAGGTTACTGAAAGCAGTGAAGAGTTTTTACGAGGATAGTGAGGCTCAAGTTAGAGTATGTAGGAAAGAAGGAAATTTTTTCCCAGTAAAAGTAGGCCTTAGACAAGGATGTGTGATGTCACCGTGGTTGTTTAATATATTTATAGATGGGGTTGTAAGAGAAGTAAATGCGAGGGTCTTGGCAAGAGGCGTGGAGTTAAAAGATAAAGAATCACACACAAAGTGGGAGTTGTCACAGCTGCTCTTTGCTGATGACACTGTGCTCTTGGGAGATTCTGAAGAGAAGTTGCAGAGATTGGTGGATGAATTTGGTAGGGTGTGCAAAAGAAGAAAATTAAAGGTGAATACAGGAAAGAGTAAGGTTATGAGGATAACAAAAAGATTAGGTGATGAAAGATTGAATATCAGATTGGAGGGAGAGAGTATGGAGGAGGTGAATGTATTCAGATATTTGGGAGTGGACGTGTCAGCGGATGGGTCTATGAAAGATGAGGTGAATCATAGAATTGATGAGGGAAAAAGAGTGAGTGGTGCACTTAGGAGTCTGTGGAGACAAAGAACTTTGTCCTTGGAGGCAAAGAGGGGAATGTATGAGAGTATAGTTTTACCAACGCTCTTATATGGGTGTGAAGCGTGGGTGATGAATGTTGCAGCGAGGAGAAGGCTGGAGGCAGTGGAGATGTCATGTCTGAGGGCAATGTGTGGTGTGAATATAATGCAGAGAATTCGTAGTTTGGAAGTTAGGAGGAGGTGCGGGATTACCAAAACTGTTGTCCAGAGGGCTGAGGAAGGGTTGTTGAGGTGGTTCGGACATGTAGAGGAATGGAGCGAAACAGAATGACTTCAAGAGTGTATCAGTCTGTAGTGGAAGGAAGGCGGGGTAGGGGTCGGCCTAGGAAGGGTTGGAGGGAGGGGGTAAAGGAGGTTTTGTGTGCGAGGGGCTTGGACTTCCAGCAGGCATGCGTGAGCGTGTTTGATAGGAGTGAATGGAGACAAATGGTTTTTAATACTTGACGTGCTGTTGGAGTGTGAGCAAAGTAACATTTATGAAGGGATTCAGGGAAACCGGCAGGCCGGACTTGAGTCCTGGAGATGGGAAGTACAGTGCCTGCACTCTGAAGGAGGGGTTTGTTAATGTTGCAGTTTAAAAACTGTAGTGTAAAGCACCCTTCTGGCAAGACAGTGATGGAGTGAATGATGGTGAAAGTTTTTCTTTTTCGGGCCACCCTGCCTTGGTGGGAATCGGCCGGTGTGATAATAAAAAAAAAAAAAATAAATAACAAAAATACAGCGCAAAATCTCTGTTTTAATCCAAAAAAACGGTCAAAGTTTTTTTCTCATTACGCACTGTGTGCTGCAGGATTTTTTTTATACTGCGCACACTGACCACATAGACCCATTCTTTCATATGTAGGCCTACCAGCTTTCTCTCACTAGATTTGAGGGCGCTAGAATTTAGGCGTACTAGTACGTCAAAAACCCTGGCTCGTAAGCCGTACTAGTACGGCTGAAACCCTGAAAAGGTTAAGAGTGGGGGGATAAAGGTATGTGAAGCTAAGGGCTAGTGGAGGTAGAGGTCAGTGCGAGAGTACCTTGTGGGTTCAGCGTTTAGTTATGATTATAATAATCGTAGTGCAAGAGTAAAATTAAAATCTAATTTGATGCAACAGGTTAGTTTCAGTTCAAAAGTCTGAATGTGTGTTAAAATTGGACATTCAATGATAGGACAATCATTTAAGATATGTTGAACAAACAGTGCGGCTTGGCAGTCCACGCGCAACAGTTTCAACACCTAACCGTGACTCATACGTGTCCAATACATAATCATGAGAGTGCAGTCTCCCAAATTCAACAATGCTGAGAAAAAGATCACTAGAATTGTAAATGTGGTTTGCCAAAACAATTTGTTGTGGTTCAGTGTGGACCAACATTGCTGCCTGCACTGAAAAAATGGTCAGGGTATGAAATAACCCTATGGGAAATTTGAGAGGTCCTGAATAGCTGATTGGCTAAGTCTGCATGTTGCATGTCCAGGAACCCACAATATGCAACTTTGCCCTTACTAGAAATGTGTCATAACTAAAACTGTATACAAAGGTTAATGGGACGAGGGAAGAAATTTTTTTTTTTATCCTACAAGCAATATAATAAAGTAACGGCCCTACCTTTATCGCAGACTCCCTCTTTGAATTTTTGACGGCAACGGAATTATTACAAATTTGATACAGTGGAACCTTGGTATGTGACCTTAATTCATTCCAGAAGGGTGTTCGAGAGCTGCTCCGTTTGAGTATCGAGCAGGTTCTTCCCAACCAATTTTGTTTGGTTAGCTGTTATCACTAATTGTCATAGGCCCCATGGTGACTTATTTATACAAAGAATAAAAAAAAAAATGTGAAGAAACATGAAATAGTTTATAATGGAGTTCTGGCAGGCCGTATTTGTTTGGTCGAGTGCTGAGCTTTGTTCAAGTAGGGAGCTGGTCGTATACCAAGGTTCCACTGTATTTCCTTTAGCACTCGTCACAGCCCTTTCTAACTCTACCTCTGTTATCGTCTCTGACCTCAATAGTTTCTAATCAAAAAAGCACATCTTGCCCTGCAGCACTGTATGACCCTTATGGGTTTACTGATTGGTTTTAGAGTAATAATACAATAACAGAAACATTCATGTAATGCTGAGTAACTTCATCATGGGGAATATCTTTTGACCAGAAGCTTCATTAACCCATTCCCCAGGTTTAGTGCTTTCCCATGTATATAACTCCTTTTTATGGTTGCACCTCCCTAGGTTGGTCTATTGTGACTTGCTAAATCGTAATAACACGATTGCAAATGAACCATGGAAAGGGTGGGGTTTAAATCTGTGGACTCACTTGCCATGGGTTCAAACTCTACCTGTTCTGTGGTCAGTCTACTAGGTTCTCAAGAGTAATGTTTTATACTGATTCATTACATGCTTTCATTAATCAAAAAATAAACAGGAATTTTAACGATCCAACATATAAATAATAGTTTAATGTTGCTATGGAAAGAATCGTCAACATCTTGCAATGGCCTTGTGTGCTATCCACCGGCATGGAAACTCAGGAATAGCTGGAACTGCCGAGATGTCTAAGGATGTTCCTGAAAGATGAAACATCAGTTAAAATTTACAATTCGCAAGAAATTTTCAACCTGAATACAGTGGACCCCCGGTTAACGATATTTTTTCACTCCGTAAGTATGTTCAGGTGCCAGTACTGACCGAATTTGTTCCCATAAGGAATATTGTGAAGTAGATTAGTCCATTTCGGACCCCCAAACATACACGTACAAACGCACTTACATAAATACACTTACATAATTGGTCGCATTCGGAGGTGATCGTTATGCGGGGGTCCACTGTATTTTCTAAATAAACTCTTGTCAGTGTTAAATAAGCAGACTCGTAATTTAGTTGATATAATTTCCCATGTACCATATTTTATGGCATGAAGGCTGCCGTGGGACTCTTGATGTAGGGCCCCCTGAAGGAAGGTTCCTTAATTTCGGTGAGCGTTCTTGACTCTTAGGTGAATTGGATCTGTGCTCCAGTTTCCTGAACTGAGCCTGAATGCCTTCCATCCCCCCCCCACAGGTGCTGTATAATCCCTATGGGTTTAGCACACTCACTTCCATGATTATAATTATAATAAATCTTGATGTAGGGAATTGGATTTATGCTCTAATTCTTTGAATTAAGCCTGAACACCTTCCATCCTCTCCCCAACAGGCGCTGTATAATCTGTACAGGTTTAGCATTCCATCCCCTCAAGGAAGGTTCCTTGATGTTGGTGAGGGGCTCTTGCCCCTCATGGAAGGTTCCTTGATGTTGGTGAGGGGCTCTTTCCCCTTCATGGAAGGTTCCTTGATGTTGGTGAGGGGCTCTTGCCCCTCAAGGAAGGTTCCTTGATGTTGGTGAGGGGCTCTTGATTTAGGGAATTGGATCTGTGCTCCAGTTCCCCGAATTAAGCCTGAATGCCTTCCACATCCCCCCCCCCCAGGCGCTGTATAATCCTCCGGGTTTAGCGCTTCCCCCTTGATTATAATAATAATAATTAGCATTCCATATGATGATAATGTATAAAAATACAGCCTCCCCTCACTTAACGACAGAGTTTCGTTCTTAAAACCACGTCAGTATAAAAATTTGTTACTAAGCAAGGAGCATACTATAATGGTGGTGGGTTTGTGTCAACCATCTTTGGTATTGTTTTAATGTCATCTTCGCACCATTTATAACATAGTATATGTATTTTTAAATGTTTATACAGCAGTGTATTGTATAGAATAGAGAAAATCAGCTCTAGAACATAAGAAAGGAGGAACACTGCAACAGGCCTGCCGGCCCACACTAGGCAAGTCCTTCACAAATCCAACCCATTAACAGAACAAATGCTGAAATTAAGACACATGTGCAACATCTGGGTATCTTTATCTTATCGGTATTGTATACCATTCTTGTACAGAAGAAATGCTACCCAAGCAATAAGCTCAGGTGCAAACCCGACTCAAATTCAACCCCTCTCACTCTTGTATTTATCCAACCTAAATTTGAAACTACCTAAGGTTTTAGCCTCAATAACCCAACTAGGGAGACTATTCCACTCATCAACTACCCTATTTCCAAACCAATACTTTCCTATATCCTTTCTAAATCTAAACTTGTCTAATTTGAATCCATTACTGAGGGTTCTCTCTTGGAGAGATATCCTCAAGACCTTATTTATATCTCCTTTATTAACCCTTAAACGGTCCAAACAGATCGACGTTCAAATCCGTAGTGCTCCAAAAGTATATCTACGTTTTTTTTTTTTTTTTACACATTTTCAATCTTTTTGATTATAATAATAATAATACATATTTTCAAATATAACAAAAAAAAAAATGTAAATCGAAGTTTTTTACAAGTTTTCAAATGTAAAAAAAAAAAAAGATCTACATTTTTTTACATACTTTCAAATGTTGAAAAAAATCGTATATATACGTTTGGACCATTTAAGGGTTAATACCCATAATATACATTGTTTTGGTATGCATACTGGTGAGAGAGCCCGTCGTGTGTAAGTCTGAGTCATCGATAAACGAGTACATTGCTAAGTGAGGAGAGGCTGTATTGTGGTATCGAGGATATTGTTTTTCTTTTCTTCCCCTAAAAATCTTAAAAAAATTACCCAGCAACTTGGAAGCCAAAAAAGCTACTCACAGGCCTTGACCTAAGCCTAGTGCCTCACTCTCCAGGTATTCATGTAATTTGGTCATTTGGTTACTGCTATAGCGGTAAGAGTTGTAAGTATCCTATAGAAACTGAGTGACGTTTATATTTCCAGGGGCAGCGCTGAATGACCCTAGTGGGTTTAGCACTTCATTTTGATCATAATAACAATAATATATTTATTTCCTGGTAGAGCTAAGTCATTCAGCTTTAACCTTTAAACTGTCCAAATGTAGATCTGCGTTTGCACCGCTAGCGCTCCAAACGTTGATCTGCTTTTATTCTTACATTTGAAAGCATGTAAAATAAAACGTAGATCTGTGTTCGGAGTGCTAGCGGTGCAAATGTAGATCTACGTTTGGACAGTTTAAGGGTTAAAAAAAAAATATCTGTTATAGTTTCATGTACTGGCAACCACTCGAATATTTTGTCACCCACATACTTGTCCAACATGAGTGAGAGGGGTTAGATCTCAGTGGGAGTTGCATGTAATTTAACAGGGCTATCAAAAATTATTCCTTGGGTAACAGAAAATGGGTTGGGCAAATAATTTTGTTAGTGCATTTGGGTCTGAGAAAGACTTGCCTAATACGGGCCAGTAGGCCTGCTGCAGTATTCCTCCTCCTTATACCAACAAACACTCAAGTGATGTCAAGTCTTCACACAATTTCCTATTGCAGAAGATGTACTAACCTTCTGAGAAAGATTCTTGGAGATCAAAGCTACTTAGCGACACACTATCAAGGTACGAGTTCTTGCGATGAAAAAAGACAGTTTCCCAGGTATTACGGTGTATCATCCACAAGGCGATGCCGCACTCTTCGTTGAAGAGCTTCAGAACATTCCCTTTACCCTCGCGGATAGTGCCGTTGACCTCAAATGTCTGCAAGAGAACACACCATATTGTTTTATCTTAATGTGAATAGAGTAAGTCAATAGAAAGAGGAGTGACTAAAAAAATGTAGGAGTGTTCAGCAGAAGTTTGTGGCTACAGGAAAGTGGGTGCGGGAGGGAAGAAGAGCGATTGCTGGAATGATGATGTAAAGAGAGTAGTAAGGGAGAAAAAGTTAGCATATGAGAAGTTCTTACAAAGTAAAATTGATTCAAGGAGGGAGGAGTAGATGGAGAGAAAAAGAGAGAGGTTAAGAGAGTGGTGAAGCAATGTAAAAAGAGAGCAAATGAGAGAGTGGGTGTGATGTTATCAACAAATTTTGTTGAAAATAAGACAAAGTTTTGGAGTGAGCCTAGGGAACAAATGGATTTGACAGTTAAAACAGGAGAGGAGAGTTATTAAGTCGAGAGTTGGAGGCATTGGGAGGATGGAGGGAATATTTTGAGGAACTGTCAAATGTTGATGAAGATAGGAAAGCTGTGATTTCGTGTATAGGGCAAGGAGGAATAACATCTTGTAGGAGTGAGGAAGAGCCAGTTGTGAGTGTGGTTAAAGTGTGTGAGGCAGTAGGTAGAATAAAAGGGGGTAAGGCAGCCAGGATTGATGGGATAAAGATAGAAATGTTAAAAGCAGGTGGGGATATAGTTTTGGAGTGGTTAGTGCAATTATTTAATAAATGTATGGAAGAGGGTAAGGTACCTAGGGATTGGTAGAGAGCATGCATAGTTCCTTTGTAGAAAGGCAAAGGTGACAAAAGAAAGTGTAAAAATTATAGGGGAATAAGTCTGTTAAGTATACCTGGTAAAGTGTATGGTAGAATTATTATTGAAAGAATTAAGAGTAAGATGGAGAGTAGGATAGGAGAAGAGTAAGTGGTGTGTAGACCAAGTGTTTACAGTGAAACATATAGGAGAACAGTATTTAGATAAGGATAAAGAGATTTTTGTGGCATGGATTTGGAAAGTCATATGATAGCGTGGATAGGGGGGCAATGTGGCAGATGTTGCAAATGTATGGAATAAGAAGTAAGTTACTGAAAGCAGTGAAAGAGTTTTTACAAGGATAGTGAGGTTCAGGTTAGAGTATGTAGGAGAGAGGGAGATTATTTCCCAGTAAAAGTAGGCCTTAGACAAGGATGTGTGATGTCACCGTGGTTGTTTAATATATTTATAGATGGGGTTGTAAGAGAAGTAAATGTGAGGGGTCTTGGCAAGAGGTGTGGAGTTAAAAGATAAAGAATATAACACAAATGGGAGTTATCACAGTTGCTGTTTGCTGATGACACTACTTTTGGGAGATTCTGAAGAGAAGTTGCAGAGGTTGGTGGATGAGTTTGGTAGGGTGTGTAAAAGAAGGAAATTAAAAATGAATATATGAAAAAGTAAGGTGACGAGGATAAAAAAAAGTAGGAAACGAAAGACTGGATATCAGACTGGAGGGAGAGAGTATGGAGGAGGTGAATGTATTCAGATATTTGAGAGTGGACATGTCAGCAGATAGGTCTGTGAAAAATTAGGTGAATCATAGAATTGACAAGGGGTAAAAGGTGAATGGTGCACTGAGGAGTCTGTAGAGACAAAGAACTTTATCCATGAAAGCAAAGAGGGGAATGTATGAGAGTATAGTTATACCAACGCTCTTGTATGGATGTGAAGCATGAGTGGTGAATGTTGCGACAAGGAGGCTGGAGGCAGTGGAGATGTCATGTTTGAAGGCAATGTGTGGAGTGAATATAATGCACAGAATCCGTAGTTTTAAGATTAGGAGGTGCAGGATTACCATAACTATTATTCAGAGGGCTGAGGAAGGGCTGTTGAGGTGGTTCGGACATGCAGAGAGGATGGAATGAAATAGAATGACTTCAAGAGTATAAATCTGTAGCGGAGGGAAGGCAGGGTAGGGGATTGGCGTAGAAAAGGTTGGAGGGAGGGGGGGGGGTAAAGGAGGTTTTGTGTGCTTAAACTTCCAGCAGGCATGAGTGAACATGTTAGATAGGAGCAAATGGTGACAAATGGTTTTTATACTTGACGTGCTGTTGGAATGTGAGCAAAGTAACATTTATGAAGGGATTCAGGGAAACCGGCAGGCCAGACTTGAGTCCTGGAGATGGGAAGTACAGTGTCTGCACTCTGAAGGAGGGTGTTAATGTTGCAGTTTTATAACTGTGGTGTAAGCATGTCTCTGGCAAGACAGTGATGGAGTGAATGATGGTGAGAGTTTTTCTTTTTTGGGCCACCCTGCCTTGGTGGGAGATGGCTCATGTGTTAATAAAAAATAATAATATGATGCACTCCAATGACTGTGACATGTGGAATGGAATAATTCAAATAGTCAGACCAGAGTTGTATTAGTGAGAGAGAAAGACAAACGAAGGTGACAGTATGTCACCTTGTCAATAAGTTGCATACAGCCTATTGCGGAGAAGCCTTTACAGACAACACTTTATGATCAGCAACTAATAGCATGTAATTTTCCCCTACCTCGCCGGCCATTTCTAACGATGGCAGAGTGAACGAAATGAAGAAATCTTTCACCAGCACTAACATTCTAGCTACTTTTCCAAAAGGGAGACAAGTAGAGAGGTGCAACACTAATCCAGCTGACATAAGAAATACTGACTGGTTTAACTGGATATGGATTGGGAAGGACAAAGCTATTGTCTTTTGAGCTGTGTTGATCAGTCATGAAAGAAAAAAAGAAATAAGAGTGAAATACGAGTGGTCCATCACATACGGTTGACCATTAACTCCTTGAGGGTTCGTCCCGTAGTTCTATGACTCTGAAGCCAGGGTCCATGCCGTAGTACTATGCCGTGAGCTCAGCTCACTCAGATAAGCTGTGAGCGGTAAATTTGAGCCTAGATATGAGAGAATGCATCTATGTGGTAAGTGTGCACCATATAAAACAAATCCTGCAGCATACAGTGCATTATGAGAATAAAAACTGTGACCGTGTTTTTGGATTAAAACAGCAAATTTGCAGAGTATTTTTGTATGGTTTTTACAGCTGTATTTGCGGTTTTTTGGTCTTAACCCTTTGACTGTCGCAACCCCCAATCCTGAGGTGTCTCCTGGTGTCGCAAAATTTAAAAAAAAAAATTATTTTTCTTATGAAATGATAGAGAATGTTTTCCCGATTGTAATGACACCAAAAAAACGAAATTTGATGGAAAACTGATGGAATTACACTCTCGCGAAGCTAGCGACCTCGGCACTGTTTACAAATCGGCGATTTCGCCCATTTGAGCCCTATTTTCGGCTAATTCCATTGTTCCAGTCGACCAAACTCATAGCTATTTCTTTAGAACTCCATTTTTTCTATCGATTGAGTACAAGAAACTGCCCATTTACCGATTTCAACTACCTAATAATGTGGTCAGAAATTTGCAATTAGGCCAATTTCACGAAAACTAAAAAATATGACAATTTCAAAATAAGGTCCAGAATGAACAATGCAGACATTCCTGGCTCTAAAATAACATTTTCTTTGTTCATCAGTCATGTCTCCAGGCCCTCTGATATTACTCTTGCTTTCTATTTTGAATTTTTATTCAAACAAAAAACTAGAAGACTTACTATTATGCAGACTACTGCAATACTGTAATAATTGTATAAATAACATCAACCCATTATGGCTGCATATTAGAATGGCTAGTTGGACATTTATTGGACAATGGCATCATTTGTTTACTTTTGAACATTGGCAAAAATCAAACATTTCCCCTACTTTGAGCTCCATTTCAGGTCTTTTTATAGTAAAATCAATCAAAATCACCCTATTTCTATAATATGTTTTCCATTCTATCAAATGAGACCAAGAAAACGAGAATACAACCATAAATACTATACGAAAATAGACCACAAAGTCGGCATTTTAATTAAAGAAAACGGTCGGAGTTTTTTTTTTCCCATTATGCACTGCATGCTCCAGGATTTTTTTTATATGGTGCACACTGATCACACAGACCCATTCTCTCACATGTGGGCCTACCAGCTTTCTCCTGCTTGATTTGAAGCCGCTAGAATTTATGAGTATATATACGTCAAACACGGTACCTCGTAAGACGTATATATACGGCCGCGACAGTCAAAGGGTTAATTGATAGAATGAAATATATATTACAGACACAGAGATGATTTCGATTAGTTTTAGTACTGAAAATAGCTTGAAATTGAGCTCAAAGCAGTGGAAATGTTTGATTTTTGCGATGTTCAATACACATCCAATACGTGTCAACTGATGGGTTTAATATACATTTATGAATACACTGATATTATTTATACAATTATTACAATATTGCATAACTGCAAATCTTCTGTTTTTTTTTGGTGTGAATAAATTTTTTTATGTGAATAAAAAAAATCAAAATGAAATTCATGTGCAAAGCCTGAAAAACGTAACTAATAAACATCGGAAATGTTATTTTAGTGCCAGGAATGTCTGCATTGTTTATTCTAGGCCCAAGTTTGAAACTGGAATATATTGAAATTTGTGTGAAATTGGCCAAATTACCAATTACTGATCACTTTATTGGGTAGTTGAAATAGTTGACTGGGCAGTTTCTTGTGCTCAGTCAATAATATAGAAGTGATACAAATGAAATAGCTAAGAATTTGGTCGACTGGAATAATGTAATTGGCGTAAAATAAGACTCAAAGTGGGCAAAATTGCCGATGCATAAATATCACTGATGCAGCAAAATTCGTGATAGCGTAATTTTGTCAATTTCCCATCAAATTTCAATTTTTTTGTTTTATTACCTTCAGAAAAAGATTCTCTACCATTTCATAATAAAAAAAACATAATTTTTTTTTTAAATTCTTGGACCTTATGGACAAGTTTTAGATCAAGGGTCAGGACCCTGAAAGGGTTAATACGGAAGTTACATTCTCGAAAATGGCGTGCAAACAAAAATCATGTAAAATGACTGAAGAATATATGAGAAAATAAGGTTAGGTTTCTTATACCCAGAAAATAGCCCAACGAATTTGAGTTTCACGTCTCAAAACTGTAAAAAGTAATAATAATAATGTAATGGTAGGTGGATGCAGTGATGAGTTATCTTAAATATAACACTTATAGCTACAAAAATTACATAAATATTTCTTACCTATGGACAACTTAATTAAACTTAGCATTCAAATAATCTAACTTCAGCTATTCAATATCACGTGCAGTCAAGTGCCAGAGGAACTAGTAGCATTCAACTAGTAGCATTCAACTCATCGTAGCATTCAACTAGTAGCATTCAACTAGTAGCATTCGACTAGTAGCATTCGACTAGTAGCATTCAACTCATAGTAGCATTCAACTAGTAATGGGAGAGAGTGAGTCAGCAAGAACACAGAGCTATGCAATACACCTTCAGTCACCAGTCTTGGATCCAGAGGTGACCTCTAATGATATGTCCACTGGCCAGAAAACCACAAGATTTGCCAATATGTATAGTTCAATTTCTTATAAATGCAATTGAAAAAGTGTATCTAAGATTAATTAGCTCATCAAAAAGCCTTCATAGTGTGTATTATTCAATTTCCGACACGCTTTAACATTTGCATTTATGTAAAGCTGCCCTATATAAAGTAGCTATGTGACTAGACTGCAACTCCAGGCTCCAGTTTTAGTCTGTCAAAAATGCTCTTGATAAGCAGGGGCTTTTCAAACTGTATGAAATAAATGTCATAATTATGTAATACAGGTACAACATCGATTTACCGGACACTCATGGTCCAGAACCTCTTATAATCCATACAAATCTACGAGCAGGAACTTGAAATTTCCATGGCAGTGTATTTACCACCAAGCTGTATGTCACTTATGCAACCCCAAGATCAAGGAATACTGCGCTCTCTAAAGGTGGAAAAATCAGTAATCCGGAAAGGCTCTGGAACCAAAGGTTCCGGAAAATCGATGTTGTACCTGAAATAATGTACATTCTGAAAATAATTTTTTATTTGGTTGTTGTATTACAAATCCACAATGTAAGTAACTCTTAATTTTTTAATTTGCTCAAGAATGCTATTGTTCCTTGTATTAATGTGAAGGGCCATCCACAGGCTGCTGAGGTTATACAAAGCACCTATAGTCCTACAGGAACCTATAGGAAGCATTAGTTCTTAGGTCTTAGTTCTTAGGTCACAGTTCTTAAGTCAGGTCATAGTTCTCAGTCAGGTCATACCTGGAGAGGTTATAGTTCTAAGTAGGTCACATTTTTTAGTCAGGTCATAGTTCTTAGGTCATAATTCTTAGTCAGGTCATAGTTTTAGGTCATAGTTCTAAGTAGGTCATAGTGCTTAGTCAGGTCATAGTTCTAAGTAGGTCATAGTGCTTAGTCAGGTCATAGTTCTTAGTCAGGTCATAGTTCTTAGTCAGGTCATAGATCTAAATAGGTCATAGTTCTTAGTCATAGTTCTTAGGTCAGAGTTCTTAGTGGGTCATAGCTCTTACATCACACACCTGTATCCAGGGCCGGATTAAGAAGTCTACGGGCCCTAGGCTATTCAGATTGGCGGGGCCCCTTTGAGTTACGGGTAAGCGAAGCGACCCCTTCCAGCTTGGAGGTGGAGGGGGGGGGGTCGGTGTGAGCCTGTTTAAGGTTTAATTAAATACATTCTGGCTAATTAGATTAAATTTAATAGGGAAAGTACATCAAGACAACCAAAACCATTTACCAACAGCCATTATAACTATCTTGTTAAATCATGCATTTTAAAGAGAATAAACTCAAGACAGCATAGTATTACTAGATTAGGCTATTAAAGTAGTGACATCATGTACCTATTATATTCAGCATAACCACTACAGCACTATTATTCCCTTTATAAATCACTGACCATTATTGTTATCATTGCATCATGCATAAGACTATCAAATCATATAAACTACTGAAAATTGGAGAGGAATCTCCCATGCTCACCCATTAGCGGGAAAACACAGCTGTTCTGATGTAAACAAAGGCGTGTTGAGTGTTGCCATCTATGGTTAGGTTTATTTATTTTTATTTTATTTTATTTCATTATTTATTTTTGTTTTGATTAATTTTTAAAAATCAATTTTACTCTCCAAACACTTGAACTTTTTAGGTAGGGACCCCTTTGCACTTGCACCATGTGCGCAGTCTTGGATGAGCCCCTGAACCCCTTGGACCGCGGGGCCCCCAAATGCGCGGGGCCCTAGGCAAATGCCTAGTTTGCCTATGTGGTAATCCGGCCCTCCCTGTATCTGGGGGATGTCTTATATACCACAAACTAAGATTCTATCAAATTAGGAGCTTTTACCAAAATGTGTGTCCTATTTTTCTGATCAAATATAACATGGCAGCCCCAGTTGTTTGACTGCATACACAGAGGACAAAGTTACCACAGGTCTCCGGTACGGGTACCTGCTGCCCCTGTTCACCTAGCAGTAAGTAGGTATCTGGGTGTTAGCCAACTGTTATGGGTAGTATACCTCAGACAGGGCTGGGCTCGGAAATGAACCAAGGTAGGATAACAGCTCTTAGGCTATAAAATTGATTTGTGTAAAAAAAAAATCACTATTGTTCCCATCACCCACATAAATAAAAGCAGGAACAGAATTAGGTTCATTATTTCAGCATGATACAATGTATATACAGGATGGGTAATATTTAGGTGTGCATGCAGAAAGCCCCTTAGTATGCACAGCATTTCAGGCAGACTTATGCCTATCTTAAGACTAATATGGCAATAACTAATTGAATGCTAATATATACAGTCTCTAGGTATAGTTGTAACAATAAATTTAGGAATCACAATGAACTCGAGAGAATTGAACACATTAATATATGCTATATTCAGCATTAATGACGAGCACCGTAGGTTCTGAATTCCGAACACCTGAGTAATGGACAATTGTCAGGAAATATTAGTGTTCTAAAGAAGCCTGTCTTGCAGACAATGTTTTGGCAATAAAATACCTAAATGTCGTACAGCTATATCTTGAGTTAAATTGTTTTAAGGATTATGGGTTGGTTTATGATTATAGGAAATGAGTATTCTAGCATATTAACATATTTTGAACAGAGGAACCAAAAACAAAAAAAAAATCACCTTGTAGCTGTGTCTATAGTCTAGTAGTCCAGGAGGTCTGCTTAAAGAGGGGAATTCGTCGGCACTGAGCAGCTCCCTGCTGACACCCCCGGCGTTACTGGCACTGTCATCAGCTGACACATCATCAGTGGTCATGACACCAATATGTGCATTGATGCCACTAACTGAAAAAAAATTCCTGTTCACTGTTCTGAAGCTTCTATATATAAAATATATGCATGACTGTAATATACGTGTTTTTGTTGGCTTTCAACCAAGCCGTTGTTCCAACCACTAGTGACAATCACTGGTGGGTGGAACATAATGAACAATGGTTCAATTTGAAGCCAACGAATATGTGAAACACTGAAAAGAAGGTTCAGTATATGCAGGGGCCCTCCCGTATGTGACCTTCTTAAGCACATACACAGCCTCTTCTCGCCACAACGGAGCTGCGTTCCTAAGACCACGTCAGTAAACAAATTCGTTGCTAAGCGAGGAGCATACTATGATGGTAGTGGGTTTGTGTCAACCATTTTTTATATTGTTTTAATGTCACCTTTGCACCATTTATAACATTTATAGTTTTTTTTTAAATGTATATACAGTAGTGTACTGTACTATATTGTAATAAACAGAATAGAGAAAAATCAGCTCTAACATACATTACTTAGGTATGTATACTGGTCAGAGGGCCCGTCATAAGTCCAAGTCATCGATAAACAAATACATCGCTAAGTGAGGAGACTCTGTATTGAAAAATAACGCAACTTATTCTCCACGGGAAAAATGCTCGGTGCAATTATTATCATGTGAAGCAAAAAACTTATTAATTCCTATACAACACCTGGGAAAAACTAGGCAATCAGGTTTGGCCCAAGGAATGGAACAGTATATGTAATGCTTAGATAAAGAACCCTTCACAAGTATGAAGGGTGCTTGATGTAACATAGCTTCTACATACAGGTGTTTACAGAAGCCTCAGATCATTGTACTTTTTCTTATGCAAAAAATCAGCAGCCAACACATTAGTCTTGTTGGAAAAATAGACACAAGTGCATGATAATGTAATCCTGTGTTGATTATGTTTTGCCCACACAGTCGGCTTTATCAAGTTACAAACAGATCTGTTTACTGTCCTAAAGAAGCCTATTTACAGACGAAATGTTTTGGCAATAAAATACCCAAATGTCGTACAGACATACCTCGAGTTTGTTTTAAGGATTACGGATTGGCTTATGGGCTCGATAAGCGTATGCTGTCAGTGGCCCTGAAACCCAACAGAAGAAGAAGAAGAAGGATTGGCTTATGATTACAGATTTGTATGTGACTTGAGGTACCCTTCTTCGGTGACTGGCCAGGAAATTCCCCAGACTTGATTCCCCATTGAGAACCCCTGGGCTGTGATAAAGGAAGATCTACTAGGGAAAGGGTGTCAGCCTGTTCCCATGGCTGGAGGATGTCACCCATGAGTCATCGGGTAATGTACTCCATGTGTAAATCAATTACTAGAAGGCTGAAGGATACCCTAAAGCACAATGGATGACCTATTTTGTGGTTGTGGTTTGAGATGAGGACTGGCATACAGGTGGTCCTCGACTTACGATGGGGTTACATTCTGACGACCCCATCGTAAGTCGAAAATATCGTGTCGAATATGAATACGATATGCTAAATAAATAACTGCTATCATTGAACAAGTAAATAAACAAATAATTACTGTAACTAAATACATACCAGTATTGAAAAGTAAAAAATGTATATAAGTTAGGGATTTGCCACCTTCATGCTGGGTAATTATCTTAAGTTTCATCTCAAAAGTACATAAATGCTTTTGCACCATTGTAAAGTCAAATATCATAAGTCAAAACCATTGTAAGTCAAGGAACGCCATATCCTAATGATGAACACCGTACGCTCTGAGTTCTGAACGCCTGAGTAACAAACAATTATTAGGAATGCATTATTGTATTAAAGAAGCCAGTTTTTCAGGCAAAATCTTTCAACAATAAAATACAAAAATGCTGTACAGACATACTTCGATAATAAGATACTCACTTTAGAGCACTAATTTAGCACTTTTCAATTATTAAAATAAATTTATTATTATAGTATTCTCATTCTTATTATTATTATTATATTCATGATTACTATTTTCAGCCCTTGCATTCTTCTTAACCCTCTCAGGGTCCGTGCCATAGATCTACGGCTTTACGTTCAGGGTCCAAACTGTAGATCTACACCATGAGCTCAGCTCACTCTGATAAGCTGTGAGTGGTAAATTTGGGTCTAGATATGAGAGAATATATCTATGTGGTATGTGTGCACCACATAAAACAAATCCTGCAGCACACAGTATATAATGAGAGAAAAAAACTGAGACCATGATTTTCGATTAAAACAGCGACTTTGCAGTGCTTTTTCGTATGCTTTTTATAGTTGTATTTATGATTTCTTGGTCTCATTTGATAGAATGGAAGACATTTCACAGAAATAGAGACGGTTTTGATTGGTTTTAGCACAGGAAATGGCTTGAAACTGAGCTCAAAATAGCGGAAATGTTAAATTTTTGCCGATTTTCAAGAGCAAACAAACGACCTCACATGTCTAATACACATCAGCTGGTGGGTCTAATATACATTCACAAATATGGTGATGATATTTATACAATTATTACAATATTGCATAACAGTAAATCTTCTATTTTTTGGTTTGAATAAAAATTCATTATGTGAATAAAAAATCAAAATGGAATTCATTTGTAAAGCCTCAAATTGTAACTAATGAACATAGGAAATGTTAGTTTAGTGCCAGGAATACCTGCATCGTTTATTCTGGACCCTATTTTGAAATTGGAATATTTTGAACTTTGTGTTAAATTGGCCAAATTACCAATTTCCCATCACTTTATTTTGTAGTTGAAACAGTTGAGGTGGCGATTTCTTGTGCTCAATCGATAGAACAGAAGTAATACTAGTGAAATTGCTAAGAATTTGGTCAACTGGAATAACGTAATTGGCCTAAAATGGGAGTCAAAGTCGGCAAAATCGCCGATTCATAAATATCGCTGACACATCAAAATTCGCGAACATAATTTTGTCAATTTTCCATCAAATTTCGTACTTTTTATTTCATTACCTTCAGAAAAAGATTCTCTACCATTTCATAAGAAAAAATAAATTTTTTTTTTTTAAAATTCTTGGACCCTGGTGCGCACTTTGAAATTTGGCCTCTGGACCCTGAAAGGGTTAAGATACTTTTTGTCAATATAAAAAACATTATTTTTACTCTTCCATTTTTTAGACCTAGTTCACTGTACACTTTAAATGATAGTGTTAGTTAGTTAGTTAGTTTAATATGTTTATTATGCACCCCATACCCATCCTGTGGGCGGTAGTCAAAAGATTACAGAGGTACATAATTGGTCCAGGGACTGGACTCCAAAGTTTTGATAGCTGAGCAAGTTACAGAGGTAATGAACTCACAATTTACAAAGGTAATGAACTCACAATTTACAAAGGTAATGAACTCACAATTTACAAAGGTAATGAACTCACAATTTACAAAGGTAATGAACTCCAGGTAAGTCTGGTCACAATCATGACAAGTTACAAAGGTATTTACAGATTACAGAGGTACGTAATGGGTCCAGGGACTGGGCCCCCAAAGTTTTGATAGCTGAACTAGGTACAAAGGTAATGAGCTCACAAGTTACAAAGGTAATGAATTCTGTAGAATGGTTACTTACGTTTATGATAGTGTAAATATGTTTTTAGGCTTTTATATTCACTGGTGAGTAGGAAAAAATGCTGTGATTTGCTTTAATGCAATATTCACTTTACAGTGGCAGTCTGAAACCTAACCTAGCCAGGTACCTCTGATATACCTTCGATGAGTTTTGAGAGTTTTTCTACTCCTGGAGCCTGACCATGGGGCCAGGATTATCTGGTGCTATCCTGGTCAACCAGGCTTTTGTTGGTGGTGGTCTGAAGCCCCCACATATCCCTCACAGCCTGAGGGATATGTGGGGGCAGTAGGTTTGCAATGTGCTACATTGCAAACCTACTGTATACATACACAAATAGCCCGCACATAAAAGAGAGAAGCTTACGACGACGTTTTGGTCCGACTTGGACCATTGACAAAGTCACACTGACAAAGTCAGTGTGACTTTGTCAATGGTCCAAGTCGGACCGAAACGTCGTCGTAAGCTTCTCTCTTTTATGTGCGGGTTATTTGTGTATTGTTCCAGTCACGGTATTGTGCCTTTTTGTTATTTACTGTATACATACCCTGAGGTTTCTTGCCCTTCCATACGATGGTGGCGAACCAAGTGCAGTTGAAGTTGTCGTCATTAGCCTCGCACATCTCAGCGTCAAACTGGAGGGGGTCGTTTTCACTGAGGAATTCTTTGAGACTTCGCTTGCCTGCTGGTCGTTTTCCAAAAAGGTAGAATTTGGATCTCATGAAGAATACTCTCTGCTCCTGGTAAAAAAAAAAAGGGAGAGTTTTTTAGGGAATTTAAAAATGAAGCATTTTGTTTTGAGGCGTATTTCTGTGTTGGGGCCTTGGGAGCTTTGGGGCCCACCTGGTATTATAGATGGACAAACCTGGTAAGTGAGATGGACCAACCTGGTATGTGAGATGGAAACATTTGGTACGTGAGATGGACCCACCTGGTACATGAGATGAACCCACCTTGTACATGAAATGGACCCACCTGGTACATGAGACAGACCCACCTGGTATATGAGATGGACCCACCTGGTACATGAGACAGACCCACCTGGTACATGAGATGGGCCCACCTGGTACATGAGATGGACCCACCTGGTACATGAGATGGACCCACCTGGTACATGAGATGGACCCACCTAGCACAGGTGCTCCTCGACTTACAGTGGTACGATTTACGATATTTCAACTTTACGATGATACAAAAGCAATTACATTGGAGATGAGACTTAAGATAATTACCCAGCGTGAAGGCTGCAAGTCCCTACCTTGTACTCATTTATTGAATTTTAATACTGGTATTTAGTTACAGTAATTATTTGTTTATTTACTTATTTATCACTTTCATATTCGACTTACGATATTTTCAATTTACGGTGGGTTTGTCGGTATGTGGCCCCATTATAAGTCGAAGACCACCTGTATTCACTTCTCAGGCTCCAGCAGAATCTATCTTATATCTCATACTTGATGTTAGTAACAACTAGCATCAGCTGGAAGCCTGAGGAAATCTATCTTACATCTCATACTTGATGTTAGTAACAACTAGCATCAGCTGGAAGTCTGAAGAAATCTATCTTACATCTCATACTTGATGTCAGTAACAACTAGCATCAGCTGGAAGTCTGAAGAAATCTATCTTACATCTCATACTTGATGTTAGTAACAACTAGCATCAGCTGGAAGTCTGAAGAAATCTATCTTACATCTCATACTTGATGTTAGTAACAACTAGCATCAGCTGGAAGTCTGAAGAAATCTGGCTGGTATTTGCAACAAAATAGCCATGAAGGGTAGAGGAAACTGTGAGCCTCTGGGGCCCGTAGCATAGAAGAATGCCGTTTAACAAAATTTTTTTACGAGATCCCTAGATAGGCTTTCAGTTAGGCTGGGAGCAACACCAGATGGTGAGCCAGTGAATAGGCCTAGTGATGGGAGTAGGCTTATGATACAAACTATATTTCTACAGTGAGGAATGCAGTTATTTGTTTAATTTGTGTGACTGACATATAATACTGCTTATAGAAAACCCCTTAATATGCATCTTATGTGAGGAGGTGTCCTGTAGCTGGGTTGGTAGCACATTCATCTCAAACACTGAGGTCCATGGTTCGATCCCCGGTATGGGTGGAAACATTAGGACATATTTCCTTAAGATACCTGCTGTCCCTGTTCATCTAGCAGTAAGTAGGTACCTGGGTGTTAGTCACCTTACACCTGCTGTCCCTGTTTACCTAGCAGTAAGTAGGTACCTGGGTGTTAGTCACCTTACACCTGCTGTCCCTGTTTACCTAGGAGTAAGTGGGTACATGGGTGTTAGCCAACTGCTGTGGGTTGCATCCTGGGAACAAATTTGACCTAATTTGCCCAAAATGCTCTGCATAACAAGGGCTTTCTATATAGTATGTCACTGAAGTCAGCTAGGCCTGTATACCTTGTACATGTACTTGTAGAAATAAAGATTATTATTATTATTATTATTATTATTATTATTATTATGTCACAAGACTGGTTGTAAATCAGACACATACCAACCAAAACGTGGCAAGAAAAACAAGTCTGTATTTCTTCCCTGATGATTTAACACTCATGCATCTCCTTCTTCAGCATAAATGTCTGCTATTTTTTGAACAAGATGTCCTCCGATTGTAGATTATTATTGTATGCATTGCACTAAACCTTTGTGAGTGTCTGCGGTAATGCCTTTATCCTCATTACCCGTAAACCGAGTAAGTGACTGTGTGGAGACTTCTCTTCCATGACAGTAACATTGAGATTGTACCATCACAGTCTTAGTATACTGATTCACAGCAACACTGACTGACATGCTGCCATCCTCCGTGCCCGACCTGAAGAATTCGTATTTTTCATGCACAGTCGGACCCCCGTATCAGCGGGGGATACATTTCAAGGACCTGCCGTGGATAACGAAACCACAGATAGTAGTGAACCCTATATGTAAGTCCTATACATACCTATTATAAAGTTTAATTACAAATCATGCACAGTAAGTGCTGAATTATCACTTTTTCATTGATGGAAAGTTTCATGGCTTCTCTTAGGCTTCAAAGAACTGCCAACTTCTCTACTTTTGTGCTTTGGGACCATTATTATGCAAATTAAGAGGTATTTTTGGGCCACAGTAAATGTGGATAACTGAAACTGTGGATACCGAATCAGTGGATACTGGGGTTCTACTGTACATTAACAACAGGGGTAAAGGAGGTTTTGTGTGTGAGGGGTTTAGACTTCCAGCAAGTGTGTGTGAGTGTTAGAAGTGAGTGAAGGTTAGTGGTTTTTATGACTTGATGTGCTGTTGGAGTGTGAGTAAGGAAACATTTATGAAGAGAATCAAGGAGATTTTAGTCCTGGAGGTGGGAAGTACAATGCCTGCACTCTGATGGAGGGGTGTTGATATGTTGCAGTTTTTTAACCGTAGTATCGGCATGCCTCTGGCAAAACAGTGATGGAGTGAATAGTGAGGAAAGAGTTTTTTCTTTTTCAGGTCACCCGGCCTCGATGGAAAACAGCTGATGTGTCATAAAAATAATACCAGCAGATGAAAAGGCATTACTGTACCAAATCTCACAAAACACTTACCAATTACCAAGAGCTGTAATACCTTCTGGTAGATACAACAGAAATTTAATTCCAGTCATTGTATCATTACAGAGAAACTGAAACATTGCAAGCCATGGATGAATTAATATTTGATAATTCACAACCCACAATTTAGAGGTGAAAATTTTGACAGGATTTTGGTCCATCACAGACTTAAATGTTATGCAAACTTTTCTCTCCAAACCATGGGTTATCTACAAGTCTAGTCATGGCACTGTGACTTATTCTTCACTAACTACAAACAAATTTTTTTCATAAGGCCCACTGGTGCTGCCATGAAGTACAGGGCCAGGTCCTGTGTCAAAACATCAATAACGCCAAAAAATTATATACAGTGGACCCTCACCTAACGATATTAATTGGTACCCGAGAACGAATATCGT
Source organism: Cherax quadricarinatus (assembly GCF_026875155.1). NCBI lineage: Eukaryota > Metazoa > Arthropoda > Malacostraca > Decapoda > Parastacidae > Cherax > Cherax quadricarinatus. Next base: position 23,529,781 of record NC_069471.1, on the reverse strand, counting down.
TAGGCGAGTTTTTTAGCGTTAGCCGAGGCAAAAGTTAGCGTTAAAATGTATCGTTAGGTGAGTTTAACGTTATGCGATGCGTTCGTTAGGCGAGGGTCCTCTGTAAATACAGTGGTACCTCGGGATACAAACAGCTCAAAACGCGAACAATTACATAGTGTAAGAGCTTTTGTAAGCATATTTTTGGGGGTCTGAAAAGGATTAGTCTAATTTACATTATTCATTATGGGAACAAATTCGTTTGGTATTGGCAGTCGAACAGCCTTCTGGAAGGAAATAAGTTCATATCCCGAGGTACCACTGTATGTCTAACCATTCACAGCTATATAAATAATATGTTATATACATAATATTTATAGAAATGTTATTTTCTAAGCATGTGGGTCAAGGAGCTTATTGTTTTTCAAGAGGTGGGGGGGTGGGGGTGACTGTTCTTGCGTTTATCTTACGGAGACTAACTGACCGATCGCAATGAAACTCACTCAAGATACAGTGGTACCTCGGTATACAACCTTAATTTGTTCCAGAAGGCTGTTCGCGTGGCTATCTGTTCAAGTACCGAATGAATTTGTTCCCATAAGGAATAATGTAAAGTAGATTAATCCATTTCAGACCCCAAAAATACACCTACAAAGGCACTTACAAAAATACACTTACATAACTGTTCGAGTTGGGAGCTTGTCGTACACTGAGGTACCACTGTATTCTCGTATGAAGGGACACATATTAAACCATAGCATTATAAAAATATATTTTAAATTCTGTGATCACTTTCAAGGATTCTTCTGACCTCTCTGGCTGATCTGAAGCCACACTTTCTTGCTGACCAGGCTGTAACTCAGCTATCACAGTCTGATCGATCCACACATTTGCTGCAGATGATGTGAAGATGTAAGAAACTGTTCTCCAAGGGGAAGTAAAACAGAATTCTTCCTCCGTAAGCCATGCGTGTCATAAGAGGCGATTAATATGCAAACTTAAAATTAACTTAAGATTAATAAGGCAATAACAGTGCGTACGGTCATTAGATGAGTTACAATGAATACATGAGACTTGAGTATTCTATTAAGTCATATTATATGGCTTTAGTAAGTCTTGTAGAGAAGACATACAACTTTGATTAACCTTAGGCGGATACAATGGAGTGATTAAAGCATACATTTTTTGTTTAATGAACTGGCCATATCCCACTGAGACAGGGTGACCTAAAAAAAAAAAAAAAAGTTTCTCTTTTTAGATTTAGTAATATATACAGGAGAAGGGGTTACTAGTCCCTTGCTCCTGGCATTTTAGTCACCTCTTATGACATGCATGGCTTACAGTGGAAGAATTCTGTTCCACTTTCCCATGGAGAAATGCATACATACCTCTTCGTAAAAGTCAAAAAGAATGACACCTTTCCCAGGATCTAGTTCTGACACATAACCATTCTGGTTAATGACGCGTGGAACTGTTGGCCGGATATGTAGTTCTTCCGGAGGCTCTTTCGATGCTCGAGCTGCGTACCACTGGCAGTTGTCACTTGACTCCTGTTTTCAACATACGTTAAATAAATATATGAAGTTACAAATACTAATAAAAACGCTGAGCTCCCAAGTTATAAAGAATATGTCACAAAATCATGACTGCTAAAATTTACAACTCATCCACAATTTATAAAGAAAATCTAGAGAGTTTCAGTTCATCCTGGAATATTAAGCCAAAACTTTTTACATAACACCTGCTCAACAAAAGCTACCTATCAGAACTTCTTTCTTTCAACATATTGGCCGTATCCCACCGAGGTGGGGTGGCCCACCGAGGCAGGGTGGCCCACCGAGGTGGGGTGGCCCACCGAGGTGGGGTGGCCCAAAAGGAAAAACGAAAGCTTCTCCTTTCAAATTTAGTAATACACCTACCATCCGACTTACGACCTGCTCGACTTACGACCACTGGAGTTACGACCATGTTTTTTAAGCCAAATTTCTGAGAAATAAACAACTATTTGTGTTGTACACAGTGTTTATCCTAAACCTTACAGTATAAAATACAGTACTAACAACATAAAAAGTAAAGTAAAACATGAAATACCAAAATAAAACAATAAAATAGTCATTACAAAAATGTTTTGTTGATATTCAGTAGTAAAGTTCGACTTACGACCATTTTGACTTACGACCTGTTTCTCGGAACCGAACTCGGTCGTAAGTCGGATGGTAGATGTATATACAGGAGAAGGGGTTACTAGCCCCTTGCTCCCGGCATTTTAGTCGCCTCTTACGACATGCATGGCTTACGGAGGAAGAATTCTGTTCCACTTCCCCATGGAGATAAGAGGAAATAAACAAGAACAAGAACTAGAAAGAAAACAGAAGAAAACCCAGAGGGGTGTGTATATATATGCTTGTACATGTATGTGTAGTGTGACCTAAGTGTAAGTAGAAGTAGCAAGACATACCTGAAATCTTGCATGTTTATGAGACAGACAAAAGACACCAGTAATCCTACCATCATGTAAAACAATTACAGGCTTTTGTTTTACACTCACTTGGCAGGACGGTAGTACCTCCCTGAGCGGTTGCTGTCTACCAACCTACTACCTAGCAAAACTATCCTCAACAAAAGCTAGCTATCAGAACTATCATCAACCCACATTCTCGACAAACGCTACCTATCAGAACTATTATAAACCCACCTCCTCAACAAAAGCTAGCTATCAGAACTATCCTCAACAAAAGCTACCTATCAGAACTATTATAAACCCACCTCCTCAACAAAAGCTAGCTATCAGAACTATCCTCAACAAAAGCTACCTATCAGAACTATTATAAACCCACCTCCTCAACAAAAGCTAACTATCAGAACTATCCTCAACAAAAGCTACCTATCAGAACTATTATAAACCCACCTCATCAACAAAAGCTAGCTATCAGAACTATCCTCAACAAAAGCTAACCTATCAGAACTATTATAAACCCACCTCCTCAACAAAAGCTAGCTATCAGAACTATCCTCAACAAAAGCTACCTATCAGAACTATTATAAACCCACCTCCTCAACAAAAGCTAGCTATCAGAACTATCCTCAACAAAAGCTACCTATCAGAACTATTATAAACCCACCTCCTCAACAAAAGCTAGCTATCAGAACTATCCTCAACAAAAGCTAGCTATCAGAACTATCCTCAACAAAAGCTACCTATCAGAACTATTATAAACCACTCCTCAACAAAGCTAGCATAAACTATCCTCAACAAAAGCTAGCTATCAGAACTATCATAAACCCACCTCCTCAACAAAAGCTAGCTATCAGAACTACCATAAACCCACCTCCTCAACAAAAGCTAGCTATTAGAACTATCATAAACCCACCTCCTCAACAAAAGCTAGCTATCAGAACTACCATAAAAACACATCCTCAACAAAAGCTAGCTATCAGAACTACCATAAAAACACATCCTCAACAAAAGCTAGCTATCAGAACTATCATAAACCCACCTCCTCAACAAAAGCTAGCTATCAGAACTACCATAAAAACACATCCTCAACAAAAGCTAGCTATCAGAACTATCATAAACCCACCTCCTCAACAAAAGCTAGCTATCAGAACTACCATAAAACACATCCTCAACAAAAGCTAGCTATCAGAATACCATAAAACACATCCTCAACAAAAGCTAGCTATCAGAACTACATAAAAACACTATCCTCAACAAAAGTAGTATCAGAACTATCATAACCCACTCTCACAAAAGCTAGTATCAGAACATTAAACTCTAATCATTATCCGATTCAAGTCCCAAAACCATGTAAATATTAAAGCTATTCTACTACTGTTTGCTCTACATATTCAAGAACAACAAATTTAAAAGCTATCAGACTTTTACCCTTTCAGGTCGACAGGCCCTCCGAGACTTGTTCAGGGTCCCCAATTAAAAAAAAAAAAATTATTTTTTCTATGAAAAGCTAGAGAATCTTTTCCTGATCATAATGCACCAAAGTATGAAATTTAGGAAACTTAGGGAATTATGCTCTCATGAAGTTAGCGGTCTCGACGATGTTTACGCATCGGCGATTTTGCCCACTTTGAGCCCTATTTTCGGCCAATTCCAGTGTACTAGTCGACAAAAATCATAACTATTTTGCTAGAACTCCATTTTTTCTATCGAATGAGTACAAGAAAACCACCCATTTACTGATTTCAACTATCCAATAAAATGGTCAGAATTTAGCAATTTTGCCAATTTCACACAAATTTCAAAAGATGCCAATTTTCAAACAGGGTCCAGAATAAACAAAAAAAGACATTCCTGGCACTAAAATAACACGTTCTCTGTTCGTTAGTCACATCCCCAGGCCCCTCTTATATTTCTTTGGTTCTCCACTTTGAATTTTTATTCTTGCAAAAAAATAGAAGATTTACTGTTATGCAGACTACTGCATTAGTGTAGAAATGATATAAATAATATCAGTACACTTGTGAAAGAATATTAGACTCACCAGTTGACATGTATTGGACGCTTAGCATGATTTGTTTACTTTTGAACTTTGGTAAAAATCGAGCATTTCTGCTACTTTGAGCTCAATTTCAAGGTACTTTTCATTGTAAAACCAGTCAAAATCATCTCAATTTCTGTAATATGTCTTCCATTCTATAAAATGAGACCAGGAAAACTAGAATACAACAATAAATACCATACGAAAATACAGTGCAAAGTCCCTGTTTTAATCCAAAAAAACGGTCAAAGTTTTCTTTTTCTCATTACGCACTGTGTACTGCAGGATTTTTTTATACTGTGCACACTGACCACATAGACACATTCTTTCATATGTAGGCCTACCAGCTTTCTCTCACAAGATTTGAGGGCGCTAGAATTTAGGCGTACTAGTACGTCAAAAACCCTGGGGCGTAAGCCGTAAAAGTACAGCCGAAACCCTGAAAGTGTTAAGACACAACACTATAACAGAACACAAAGGCATTACATGAGAAATAAACAAAAATAATCTTAATTTTTAAAGGGCAAGGCCAGTAGAAGGCCTCAGTCCAATGGCCAAAAGCAGCTTCAGCTGTGGGTCATCATATGACTTAAGACCTGTGCCAGGAAACAGTCCTGTTTCCTGACGAATCTTACCTAACCTAACCAAACGTAACCTAACCTAACCAATCGTAACCTTATACAATGTAACCTAACCTAATGCAACCTAACTTAATCTAACCTAACCAAACGTAACCTAACGTAATGAAACCTAACCTAATCTAACATAATCAAACCTAATGTAATGTAACCTAACCTAACCTAATCTAATGTAACCTAACCTAACGAAACATAATACAGTGGACCCCCGGTTTACGATATTATTTCATTCCAGAAGTATGTTCAGGTGCCAGTACTGACCGAATTTGTTCCCATAAGGAATATTGTGAATTAGATTAGTCCATTTCAGACCCCCAAACATACACATACAAACGCACTTACATAAATACACTTACATAATTGGTCGCATTGGGAGCTGATCGTAAACCGGGGGTCCACTGTATAACCTAACCTAAATTAAGGTAACCTTTTCAACATTCCGTGTGTTCATTTGAAACTCTACAGAAATGTTATGCAAATTGAAGAGCCAAAAATGTGGTATAACATAAAAGACAAATTAAAAATATAACATACTAACTGAATTCAAGTCAAAGCTAAGAAAGAAAATGCCTAAATAATACAGCTAAATAATACAGCTAAATACCTCCTTGAAATTAACTGAAATGAATTTCATAATCAGTTTTTCGTTAAATCTATGGCGAACTCTGTATTTAACAAACTAACTAGGGAATCAGGTGACTGGTAATGTCAATTACCGGATTGTACTGCCGTCATTGAAACAGTAATGAACAATTCTTTGACTAAAAGACTTTCATACATCATTTCCAAGTTTACTGACCCAATGCATTTTGTTTCATATTCCCTATGTCCATTAAATGGATGTCCATTTAAAGGAGGGTTTACTCTACTTAGGACATTCAAACCTTATTGTACGTATTTTTACAATTGTTTATATTTTCTATCGAATCTTAAAAGTTTGTCACTCTGCATATATTGAAATGCTGAGTTTCTTCATCAGAAGCAACAGTGATTGAATGAATGATGGTGAATGCATTTTCATTTTGGGGATAAGATAAGATAAGACAAGATTTTCTTCGTATTTTTAACCCCGGAGGGTTAGCCACTCAGGATAACCCAAGAAATTCCCGTCATCGAAGACTGTCTGTCTTATTTCCATTGGGTTTCCTCAATCTTGTCCCCCAGGATGCAACCCGCACCAGTCCGCTAATACCCAGGTACCTACTTGCTGCTAAGCGAATAGGACAACAGGTGTAAGGAAACACGTTGAAATGTTTCCACCCCGCCAGAAATCGAACCCGGACCATCAGTGTGTGAAGCGAGAGCTTTAGCCACATTTGTGCAATACAGGTACCATCCGACTTACGACTACGACCGAGTTTGGTTCCGACAAACCGGTCATAAGTCGAAATGGACGTAAGTCGAACTTTACTACTGAATATCAACATCACATTTTTGTAATGACTTTATTTTATTGTTTTATTTTGGTATTTCATGTTTTACTTTACTTTTTATGTTGTTAGTATTGTATTTTATACTGTAAGGTTTAGGATAAACACTGTGTACAACACAAATACTTGTTTATTTCCCAGAAATTAGGCATAAAAAACACGGTCGTAAGTCGAATGGTCGTATGTCGAGCAGGTCATAAGTCGGATGGCAGGTGTATTTGGATATTTTAATTGTGGAAACATTTAGCCAGCAAGTGGCTTCCTCAGTCCAGTACAGGAAAGAATGGTGAAAGGTCAGACAGAGTCTGAGGTGATCTGTCCCTCAGTTGGGAGTTGATGTCATCAGTCCATCAATCTGATAACATGAATGCCAGGCTAAGGGACTAATTACCTCAAACTCCTTCTCATCCTCCACCATTCTCTGTATTGGACTGAGGAAGCCACTGGCAGTGAACTACTTCCAAAATAAAGACACCGAAGTGTTGTACAAGTGTCTCATTCACCAAAGGTCACAGTTAAACACTTTTTATCACATTTATTGACTATAATCATTTAAATAAATTAATAAGACTGTTAAAGCAGGCACTGATCCTTATGGCACCCCACTAGTCACCCTATCAAGTTTCTACAGTACAGAATTCTCACTTAATCCTGAGGATATCTTTTAAATGTGTATTCTTCCCATAAGGCAGTGGACCCACACCAAGGCAGGGTGGACCACCAAGGCAGGGTGGACCACCAAGGCAGGGTGGACCACCAAGGCAGGGTGGACCACCAAGGCAGGGTGGACCACCAAGGCAGGGTGGACCACCAAGGCAGGGTGGACCACCAAGGCAGGGTGGACCACCAAGGCAGGGTGGCCCGAAAAAGAAAAACTTTCACCATCATTCACTCCATCACTGCTTGCCAGAAGGGTGCTTTACACTACATTTTTAACTGCAAACCCCTAACAGCCCTCTTCAAGGCAGGCACTGACATCCCATCTCCAGGACTCAAGTCCGGCCTGCCGGTTTCCCTGAACCCCTTCATAAATGTTACTTTGTTCACACTCCAACAGCACGTCAAGTCCTAAAAACCATTTGTCTCCATTTGCTCCTATCTATAATATGTATAATATTCACAATACAGAAATCCTCAACTTACGAACACACTGAGGACCTTCTGCATTGTGTATAATAATGATATAATAATAATGATATTATGCACATTACATCAGATTCTCAACATGTCTGCAAGTCAAGGACTTACTGTGTGTATTAAGGTTATCGTATTTTACAATGAACTAGATGCTCCTGTGTCGAGGACGCCCCCAATTCTGACTGTTAAATTAAAAAAAATAAAAATAAAAGATAAATGGTACTACAGTTCTAAAGATGCTGATAAATTTTCGGACTTATTTGGTGAGAAAAAGTAGTCATCTCAACTCTATAAAATCGGTAAATGGGCAGAAGTTTCAAAAACTTACTAACTGTAGTTCAATTTACTCCATGAAAAAATTTTATGGCAAAATTATTAACAAAAAAAAAAAGCTAGCAATTGAATATAACAAAAAATTTAATGTTTTAACAACATTTCAGAGATAAGGATAAGTGTAATCAGAATGTGATCCATAAAGAACAAAAATACACAATACCTGACTGGACAATACACAAAAAACTGCACACGGAGAGGAAGTTTGTGACAACGTTTGGTCTGACTGGACCATTTACAAGTCACATCGGGACTTGTAAATGTTCCAAATTGGATCAATATGTCATCATAAGTCTGTCTGTCTGTCTCTCTCTCTCCTGTGTGCAGTTTATCTCTGTATTGTGATTCACACCTGTAATGTCTCACCTTGTCATAAACATGACAGTCGAAGTGTATCCGTTCACCAATGCGAAGTTTGCCAGCAAATGTGTCTGATTTGTCAAGGTTCTTACCCTGGAATAATAATAATAATAATAATAATAATAATAATAATAATAATAATGAAAATAATAATAAAATAATAATAATAATAATAATAAATAATAATAATAATAATAATTAATAATAATAATGAAAATAATAAATAATAAAATAATAATAATGAAAATAATAATAATAATAATAATAATAATAATAATAATAATAATAACAATAATAATAATAATGAAAATAATAATATAATAATAATAATAATAATAATATAATAATGAATAATAATAATAATAATAATAATAATGAAAATAATAATAATAATAATAATAATAATAATAATAATAATAAACAATAATAATAATATGAAAATAATAATAATAATAATAATAATAATAATAATAATAATAATAACAATAATAATAATAATGAAATAATAATAATAATAATAATAATAATAATAATAATAATAATAATAATGAAAATAATAATAATAATAATAATAATAATAATAATAATAATAATAATAATAATAACAATAATAATAATGAAAATAATAATAATAATAATAATAATAATAATAATAATAATAATAATAAAATAATAATAATAATAATAATAATAATATAATAATAATGAAAAAAATAATAATAATAATAATAATAATAATAATTAATGAAAAAAATAATAATAATAATAATAATAATAATAATGAAAAAAAAAAATAATAATAATAATAATAATAATAATAATAATAATAATAACAATAATAATAATAATAATAATAATAATAATAATAATCTTTAGTTCTAAGAGTACATGTACAATGCACACAGATATAACCCTGCATTGTAATGCTTAAAACATCAAAATATCCTGACCTACTGACAAGAAATGGACATTCCTCTACTTGCTTGTAGTACAAATATACTGCACATATACATATTCTTAGATCGGCATAAATTATTTAGACAATACAGTATATCAATGAAAAATTTGCTTAACTTTACACAGATTTTCAAGGTATTTTTGTAACAATTAATGTACACCTGGCTTTAGTTAAACAACTGTTACGTTGTAAATCAAACTGTAGTCCATGTCTAACAAAGAACGACTTTCTTGTTCAGTAGGTCTATCATCCATAATTGTGAAAATACCAATAATAATCTCATATGCAGTTTAATGTGATCCTTTATTGACAACGTTTCGCCCACACAGTGGGCTTTTTCAAGTCACAAACAGATCTACCTGGGGTGGAAGGTACGATCAGGTAGATCTGTTTGTGACTTGAGAAAGCCCACTGTGTGGGCGAAACGTTGTCAATAAAGGATCACATTAAACTGCATATGTGTTTATGTTTCCATTGTGTTGGTATTTTATACCATTTATTTTCACCAATAATAATCTTATGGCTATCAACCATTAACCGTCAAGTTACTGAAAACAATCCACTGAGGACTTAGTGGCTATCTCTTATTGTGACGAAAAGTGAATCAGTCGTCATTATTCTTCAAAAAGAAGTCTAATATTAAAAGAATAATGGGTCACTAACTTTGTGGGTAACAAAAGATGTGCTTAAAAAACAAAAAAGCAAGTTTAATAAATTTCTAATTCTGAATGATTGTTATAATTTTTAATGTGCCGGCCACCAGGTGGCCCGGTGGCCCGGTGGCCTGGTGGCTAAAGCTCCCGCTTCACACACGGAGGGCCCGGGTTTGATTCCCGGCGGGTGGAAACATTTCGACACGTTTCCTTACACCTGTTGTCCTGTTCACCTAGCAGCAAATAGGTACCTGGGTGTTAGTAGACTGGTGTGGGTTGCATCCTGGGGGACAAGATTAAGGACCCCAATGGAAATAAGTTAGACAGTCCTCGATGACGCACTGACTTTCTTGGGTTATCCTGGGTGGCTAACCCTCCGGGGTTAAAAATCCGAACGAAATCTTATCTTATATTATCTTACCTTATCTCACACCAAGGCAGGGTGACCCAAAAAAAGAAACACTTTCACCATCATTCACACTATCACTGTCTTGCCAGAGGTGCTAAACCCCTGAAGAACATGCTGTTGCTTAGCTTGACCTGAGGAAAGGGAAGAGAGCTCCAATTCCTCAGATCAAGAACTCTCCTGAGAGTGAAGACATACCTGATGGACAAAACCTTTGACCCAGAGCAGCACTCGCTGGGCCTTGTTGTGCAGAGCAAAGGTCAGGATGGCTTTTCCTGGCAGGAAGATCTCTTCCACGATCCCAGTCTGGTTGAAGAGGTATTTTTCCGTCATGATGGCAGTGTGCGAGGATATCCAACTAGGGAAAAAATTGAGTCAGGAAAGCATTGTATCCTTAAAAAAAAATACAAGTGCACCATCACTTTCGTAAGTTGAAAATATAGTAAGTCGAATATGTGCTAAATAAATAAGTAAATAAATACTGTAACTGTCACTGAATAAATAAATGAACAAATAATTACTGTAACTAAATACCAGTATCAAAAAATAAATAAATAAATACAAGTTGGGGACTTGCCATCTTCATGCTGGGTAATTGTCTTATGTTTCATCTCCAAAGTACACCTACCATCCGACTTATGACTGAGTTCGGTTCCGAGAAACCGGTCGTAAGTCGAAATGGTCGTAAGTCGAACTTTACTACTGAATATCAACAAAACATTTTTGTAATGACTTTATTTTATTGTTTTATTTTGGTATTTCATGTTTTACTTTACTTTTTATGTTGTTAGTATTGTATTTTATACTGTAAGGTTTAGGATAAACACTGTGTACAACACAAATACTTGTTTATTTCCCAGAAATTTGGCATAAAAAACACGGTCGTAAGTCGAGTGGTCGTAAGTCGAGCAGGTCGTAAGTCGGATGGTAGGTGTAATTGCTTTTGCACCATTGTAAAGTTAAAATATCGTAAGTCAAACCATTGTTTGTCGAGAAGCAGCTGTACATGTATATTGTACAGTTCTTATAAGAACATTAGAGCATAAGAATGGAATGACAAAGCACTGTGGTAGGCCTATTGGCCCATGCTAGGCAGGCCCAACTCGCACTCACTTATGCAACCATCAAACCTATACAGCCTCTCCTCACTTAACGATGGAGTTCCGTTCCTAAGATCACGTTGATAAACAAATTCATCGCTAAGTGAGGAGTATACTATAATGGTAGTGAATTTGTGTCGACCATCTTTGATATTGTGTTAATGTCACCTTTGCACCATTTATAATGTTTCTGGTATATTTTTAAAAGTTTATACAGTAGTGTACTGTATATTGTAATAAACAGAATAGAGGAAATCAGCTCTAATATACATTATTTAGGTATGCGTACTGGTCAGAGAGCCCATCGTAAATCTGAGTCGTCGGTAAATGAGTACGTCACTAAGTGAGGAGAGGCTGTACTTACAAATACAAATTTTGATTACTTTATGCAGTACAAAACAAAGTAGCTTACATGTAATTAGACACTAGTAGGCACAAAAGAAAGCCACAAGTAGGAAAAGCATTTCAGGCAAACTAATTCTAATGTTGTCGGGGGATACATAGATGACATAACATATACGGGATCAGCAACTATGCTGACACTAATGCTTAAAAACTATTTAAGAACTAGACACAGATTATTGAGTTGGATTTTTTATTCAATGGCTACAATCATATATACAATAAGAAAGGTAGCTAATGAACAAATGGTATAATTTTAAAAGTATAATTTGTTATTTTAGATTGATTCAATGATCTTTAGTTTCGTGGAGTGACTGAAGAGAGATGAAAAATACAGCAGGTTACTCTGCTATAGTAGAAATACAATGGAACAAGATGTGTAATAAATTTTCTATGGGAGATGCGGAATGACCGGAAGAAGACAGCGACACAGTTGAGGTAAGACTGAAAGAAGAACAATGACACAGTTAAAGGAAGACCAGAAGAACAGAGACAGGTGAACTAGCTGGTATTGTTTGACATATCGTACTGCTGTTTCAATTACATTAGGGAAATAAACCCATTTTAACAACAGCTTTGAATACCTTGGTGAAGATGTACCCTTTAATAAATCCACCATACCATAACTAAATAAGAAATGCAAAGACAGGCTAAATGCTCTCAAAGTTGTTGCTGGCTACAACCCCAACTATGGTGCTAATGTTGCTGGCTACAACCTCAACTATGGTGCTAATGTTGCTGGCTACAACCCCAACTATGGTGCTAATGTTGCTGGCTACAACCCCAACTATGGTGCTAATGTTGCTGGCTACAACCCCAACTATGGTGCTAATGTTGCTGGCTACAACCCCAACTATGGTGCTAATGTTGCTGGCTACAACCCCAACTATGGTGTTAATGTTGCTGGCTACAACCCCAACTATGGTGTTAATGTTGCTGGCTACAACCCCAACTATGGTGCTAATGTTGCTGGCTACAACCCCAACTATGGTGCTAATGTTGCTGGCTACAACCCCAACTATGGTGCTAATGTTGCTGGCTACAACCCCAACTATGGTGCTAATGTTGCTGGCTACAACCCCAACTATGGTGCTAATGTTGCTGGCTACAAACCCAACTATGGTGCTAATGTTGCTGGCTACAACCCCAACTATGGTGCTAATGTTGCTGGCTACAACCCCAACTATGGTGCTAATGTTGCTGGCTACAACCCCAACTATGGTGCTAATGTGAGAATCGTGAGAATGATGTACATAGCCTATGTTGGACCTTAACTGATTATGCTGCTCCCATGCTGATATTAGCTAGAGAAAGTTCTCTCCGACCTTTGGAGTTAATGCAAAATGAAGCTCTCAGAATTATTCTTGGCTGTCCCAAATCTACAAAGGTTCTTAATATGAGGAAGGAGCTTGGTATTTCTAGTATCAGTGATAGGATTGTTGAAATTAACACCATATTCGGTATTACAATGTTAAGTAATGAACCAGACTCTGTCACAATGAATCTTACTAAATGTATAAAAGTAAATACACACAGATCTAAATGAATTTTGAAAACATGCAGTTATATTAAGTTTTATAACCTACATGAACTGTATCACTGTAGGCAACAAGAGCATTTCACACCTCCGTGGAAGATGTGTTCATTTAATATCACATACCTACAAGTCCCTCCCAAGGAGCTCATTGCTAGTAATCCCTTTCTTAAATCACTTGTTAAAGCAACTGCTCAAGAAGAAATTTCTGGCCTAGCTGGTAGTACAGTGGACCCCTGGTATTCGATGGCATCGGTATTCGATAAATCCAGTATTCGATGTACAGTATTATATCGCAAAAATTTTGCCTTGGTATCCAATTGAAAACCCGGTATTCGATACGATTCGTATGAGACGTGTCCACGTGTGGCCTGAACTGCCCCGTGTGTGCCAGTGTTTACAAGCCAGCCAGTGCGCACGCATCTAAGGATACATTCGGTACATTCCATATTATCACTGTTTTTGGTGCTTCTTTCTGCAAAGTAAGTAACCATGGGCCCCAAGAAAGCTTCTAGTACCAACCCTTCGAGAAAAAAGGCGCTAATGACTATTGAAATGAAGAAAGAGCTAATTGCAAAGTACAAAAGTGGAGTGCGTGTGTCGGAGCTGGTCAGGTTGTATAATAAACCCCAGTCAACCATCTCTACTATAGTGACCAGGAAAACGGAAACCAAGGAAGCTGTTCTTGCAAAAGGTGCAACTGTGATTACAAAACAGCGACTGCAAGTGTTAGAAAATGTTGAGAGACTGTTATTGGTGTGGATAAATGAAAAACAGATAGCAGGAGATAGCATCTCTCAAGCGATCATTTGTGAAAATGCTAGGCAGTTGCATGACGATTTGGTAAAGACATTGCCTGCAACTAGTGCTGATGTGAGTGAATTTAAGATCAGCAAAGGTTGGTTTGAAAGATTTAAGAATCGTAGTGGTATACATAGTGTGATTAGGCATGGTGAGGCTGCCAGTTATGTTGTGCGACAGAGGTCCAGTGACTCTCAAGCTGGTCCTAGTGGCATTAAAAGAAGAAAGGAAGTAACTCCGGAAAAGGACTTGCTACCTCAAGTCCTAATGGAAGGGGATTCCCCTTCTAAACACTAACACCTCTCCCCTCCTCCCATCACATCAATCATCACCAGATCTTCATTAAAGGTAAGTGTCAATTATTTCATTATTATTGTAATTATTCTATTGAATTAAACTAAATATTTCATGTAGTAAAATTTTTTTTTTCATACTTTTGGGTGTCTTGCACGGATTAATTTGATTTCCATTATTTCTTATGAGGAAAATTGATTCGGTTTTCGATATTTTCGGTATTCGATGAGCTCTCAGGAACGGATTAATATCGAATACCGGGGGTCCACTGTAATAAGTTATCACAAGTTATATACACTGATGGATCTAAACAGGAGTCTTCTGGCAGGGCTGCATCTGCTCTTGTTGCCACCTCCCTAGTTAAGAACGATAATAAATTTGTTGAGTTAAGCACAAGAATTAACAAATGGGCGTCTACACTGCAAACTGAAGTGTTTGTGATCCTAATGGCGCTAAAGCTAACTTATGACACTGAGCTTGACTCTATCATCATTACTGATTCCATGTCAATATTGAAGGATCTTGACTCAAATAATGACTCCAATAACATGCTCATTGGAGAAGCCAAGCATGGATACTCAAAAATCCGGGAAAAAGGAATTAATGTACAATTGCTACGGATCCCATCACACATTGGATTACTCCTTCATGATAAAGTTGATATGTTAGCCAAGAAGAGTATCCAGAAGGAGAATGTAGAATATAACTTTGGTATAACTGTGTCTAGCATTAGGAATAATATTAGGAGAGAAGTAAATAACAATAATGATTGTTATAGGAATGCAGTTAGAAGCCTGAGTAGATTTATAACCCACTATGATAACATGAACGTAGATAAGTATGTTTATGGAGCAACATGCAATGTGAACACTGACTGATGTTGTAGTGGCCAGGCTTAGGCTTGGTTACAAGTACTGACTGATGTTGTAGTGGCCAGGCTTAGGCTTGGTTACAAGTACTGACCGATGTTGTAGTGGCCAGGCTTAGGCTTGGTTACAAGTACTGACTGATGTTGCAGTGGCCAGACTTAGGCTTGGTTACAAGTACTGACTGATGTTGTAGTGGCCAGGCTTAGGCTTGGTTACAAGTACTGACTGATGTTGTAGTGGCCAAGCTTAGGCTTGGTTACAAGTACTGACTGATGTTGTAGTGGCCAGGCTTAGGCTTGGTTACAAGTACTGACTGATGTTGTAGTGGCCAGGCTTAGGCTTGGTTACAAGTACTGACTGATGTTGTCGTGGCCAGACTTGGGCTTGGTTACAAGTACTGACTGATGTTGTAGTGGCCAGGCTTAGGCTTGGTTACAAGTACTGACTGATGTTGTAGTGACCAGGCTTAGGCTTGGTTACAAGTACTGACTGATGTTGTAGTGGCCAGGCTTAGGCTTGGTTGCAAGTACTGATTGATGTTGTAGTGGCCAGACTTAGGCTTGGTTACAAGTACTGACTGATGTTGTAGTGGCCAGGCTTAGGCTTGGTTACAAGTACTGACTGATGTTGTAGTGGCCAGACTTAGGCTTGGTTACAAGTACTGACTGATGTTGTAGTGGCCAGGCTTAGGCTTGGTTACAAGTACTGACTGATGTTGTAGTGGCCAGACTTAGGCTTGGTTACAAGTACTGACTGATGTTGTAGTGGCCAGACTTAGGCTTGGTTACAAGTACTGACTAATGTTGTAGTGGCCAGGCTTAGGCTTGGTTACAAGTACTGACTGATGTTGTAGTGGCCAGACTTAGGCTTGGTTACAAGTACTGACTGATGTTGTAGTGGCCAGACTTAGGCTTGGTTACAAGTACTGACTGATGTTGTAGTGGCCAGACTTAGGCTTGGTTACAAGTACTTCTGGCAGTTTGGGAGACACACAGATGATGATCAAACTAAATGTAAATTATGTGGTCAGACATATGGTCACTGTCTTGAACACTATGTGCTTAATTGTCCACTTATTGAGGAACACAGACAGACAGTATAATAACCTATGTGACATGTCAAGATATCTTATTAATGAAAATAAGATACCAGATATACTAAGCAAATTTCCTAAATTTGCTTGTAACAGATAAGTGAACTGTGGATATAAAACTAAATGAACACCTGTAACCCTTCAGGGGCCTAGCTCCAGGGCCTTTTGTGTATCCATCTGCTCTCGCGCTACCGTCCACAGGATGGATACGGGGTGCACAATAAACTAGCCACTTCAGTGGCAAAATCTAATCTAATCTAATCTCTGAACCGACTGACAGACAGACTTCCCATGCGTCAGACAGTGAATTACATTAAATAATACAGATATAACGTAGTTATGGATAAATTATAATAATATGCAATGAATTACATTAAATCACACAGTTTTAACCTACTTATAGATGTATTATAATATCTCATGCATATTCAGACTAATACCTATTACAGTAGACCCCCAGTTTTTGTAATTAATTCATTTCAGAGGGTTGGGCAAAATCCAAAATGACTGAAAACAGAAGTAATATTTCCCATAAGAAATAATGTAAATCCAATTAATTCGTTCCAGACACCCAAAAATATTAACAAAAAAATACATTTTATAGAGAATAACTATAGTTTTACATACAGAAAACAATGAAAAATAAATATAAATGACTAATTTTAGGATAAATGAACGTTACATACCTTTATTGAAGACTCTTGCTGGTGAGTAGTATTTATTTGTAGTCCCAGAGGGACTACATCCCAGTGTATACCTACCGACTATATACACTGCTGCCTACAGCCATATTATTACCATCGACATATCATGTTCACTGAGTTTAATCATTTCTAACAACTACTTGTAGATGTCATCATAAACAAAGGGAGAAGTAATGAATAATTCATGCCGAGAATTGTAAACAAAAGCCTTATGTACTATTAAGGGCGGTTACCAGACCAATGCAGATTCATACACATTTTCTCTGAAGCTGGACCAGAGAAAATGTAATGTTGACCCTCCACCCGACACCACTCTCGAGAGCATATAAACATTGCATGTTTATATGGTATGTAATGTGTTTCTTATATATGTAGTATAATTTTGAAGAAATTATCATGGATAGATAAATGAATATGTCTATACAGTGGACCCTTGAATTTCGTGATTAATTCGTTCCAGTCTGCTGAAATTCAAAATTCACGATTTTCAAAACCATTTTCTCCATAAAAAATAATGTACATCAAATTAATCAGCTCCAGACACCCAAAAGTATTAAAAAATATTTTTTTTACATTAAATGTACATTTATCTACACAGAAAACAATGAGACATGAAGAATAAAACAATAATAACTTGACACTTACCTTTATTGAAGAACTGTTGATGTGAAGAAGATGGGAGGATGGGAGAGGATGGAAGAGTTACTATTGTTTGGAAGGGTAATCCCTTCCATAAAGACTTCAGGTACCAAGTCCTTTTCTGGGGTTACTTCCCTTCTTTTTTTTTTTAATGCCACTAGGACCAGCTTGAGAGTCACTGGACCCCTGTCATTCAAAAAATTGTTCCAGAAAGGTCTGTTTCTGGCATTTCTTTAAAATTTGCCTAAAATGAGACAAGACACTGTCATTGAACATGTCGCATACACGGCCTGCAACAGCTTTGTCAGGGTGATGTTCCTCCACAAATCTTTCCATCCTAGTCCACATTGCACACATTTCCTTAATCTAAAGAAAGCAACTTCTTCCCTCTCTCTTCCTCCTCCTCTGAAGCAATTTCCTGAGGTGTGGTCTGTTGCTGTTGCAGATTAAAGTCTAGCAGCTCTTCAGTGGTTAGCTCTTCATTGTGATCCTCCACCAACTCTTCCGCATCCTCGCCACTAACCTCCAACTCCAATGACTTCCCTAATGCCACAATAGATTCTACAACTGGCATAGGGATGTCAGGGTCAGCCTCAAACCCTTCAAAATCTTTGTTGAGGACACAATCTGGCCACAATTTTCTCCAAGCAGAGTTCATCATCTCAGAAATCACTCCCTGCCAAGCCTTACCTATAATGTTTATGCAATGGAGGATATTGAAGTGATATTTCCAGAGTCCCAGGTTATGTTAAAGCACCTTTGAAACATTGCTTTGGTTTTTTTGAAGTTTGAAATGATTTGCTGGTCCATGGGCTGGAGGAGAGGAGTGGTGTTAGGGGGCAAGAACTTCACTGTGATGAAACTAAACTCCTTCACCATCTGCTTTTCCAAGTCTGGAGGATGAGCAGGAGCAATGTCCATTACCAGAAGGTGTTTCATACGACCGCCATTTTCTAAGCCAAATCATGAAAATCCAGCCAATATTTTGACGAAAAAAGTCGCCGATTTCCAAAATTCATGATATTCATGGGGGACAAAATTAAAGGGTCCACTGTATTAATGTAAAATAAGACATTTAATGTGCCCAGGAGTGAGTATTATTAAACATACATTGCATATAAACACTGCATGTTTATATGCTATGTAACGTGTTTCTTACATAATTTTGAAGAAAATATCATAGATGGATTAATGAAAATGTCTATTAACGTAAAATAAGACATTTAATGTGCCCAAGAGTGAGTCATGAACGTATGAGCGGCCCAGATGGACACGTCTGGTACCGTCGATTTCCTAGATGATGTACGAAACCCGGGGGAAAATTTCACCGAAAAAAGTGCTCAAAATCCAAATTGTACAATTTCCTCACTGCCGCTGTATAACCAATAATCAAGAAATAGCTCAATACCATCACCGTATAATTATAATATAGTAGTGGCATATAGACTTTGCTATATATTTTTTTACAGTGGTTTTGAGGGCACACACATGGTACTGATGATGATGATGATGACTGATGATGATTGATGATGATGACTGATGATGATGATTGATGATGATTGATGATGATGATTGATGATGATGACTGATGATGATGATTGATGATGATTGATGATGACTGATGATGATTGATGATGATGATTGATGATGATGATGATTGATTGATGATGATTGATGATGATGATGATTGATGATGATGACTGATGATGATGACTGATGATGACTGATGATGATGACTGATGATGATGACTGATGATGATGATTGATGATGATTGATGATGACTAATGATGATTGATGATGATGATTGATGATGATGATTGATGATGATTGATGATGATGACTGATGATGATTGATGATGATGATGATGATGATGACTGATGATTGATGATGATGAATGATGATGATTGATGATGATGAATGATGATAATGACTGATGATGATTGATGATGATTGATGATGATGATGATAATGACTGATGATGATTGATGATGATTGATGATGATGATGATTGATGATGATGATAATTGATGATGATGACTGATGATGATTGATGATGATGATTGATGATGATGATTGATGATGATGATGACTGATGATGATGACTGATGATGATTGATGATGATGATTGATGATGATGATGATGACTGATGATTGATGATGATGACTGATGATGATGATTGATGATGATGAATGATGATAATGACTGATGATTGATGATGATTGATGATGATGAATGATGATAATGACTGATGATGATTGATGATGATTGATGATGATGATGATGATGACTGATGATGAATGATTATGATGACTGATGATGATGATTGATGATGATGAATGATGATAATGACTGATGATGATTGATGATGATTGATGATGATGATGATGATGACTGATGATTGATGATGATGACTGATGATGATGATTGATGATGAATGATGATAATGACTGATGATGATTGATGATGATGATGACTGATGATTGATGATGATTGATGATGATTGATGATGATGGTTAATGATGATGATGATGATGACTGATGATGATTGATGATGATGATTGATGATGATTGATGATGATTGATGATGATTGAATGATGATGATGACTGATGATGATGACTGATGATGATGATGATGATATTAATGATGATTGATGATGATGATGATGATGGTGACTGATGATGATGATGATAATGATGATTGATGATGATGACTGATGACAATGACGATGATGATGAGTGATGATGATTAATGACTGATGATGATGATGATGATGACTGATGATGACTGATGATGAAAATGATGATTGATGATGATGATGATTGAGGATGAAGATGATGACTGATGATGATGACTGATGATGATTGATGATGATGGTGAATGACTGATGAATGATGACTGATGTTGTATGATGATGTGTGATGATGTTGTATGATGTGAGATGATGTTGTATGATGATGTGTGATGCTGTTGTATGATGATGTGTGATGCTGTTGTATGATGATGTGTGATGATGTATGATGATGTGTGATGCTGTTGTATGATGATGTGTGATGATGTATGATGTGTGATGCTGTTGTATGATGATGTGTGATGCTGTTGTATGATGATGTGTGATGCTGTTGTATGATGATGTGTGATGCTGTTGTATGATGATGTGTGATGATGTTGTATGATGATGTGTGATGATGTTGTATGATGTGAGATGATGTTGTATGATGATGTGTGATGCTGTTGTATGATGATGTGTGATGCTGTTGTATGATGATGTGTGATGCTGTTGTATGATGATGTGTGATGCTGTTGTATGATGATGTGTGATGATGTATGATGTGTGATGCTGTTGTATGATGATGTGTGATGCTGTTGTATGATGATGTGTGATGATGTTGTATGATGATGTGTGATGCTGTTGTATGATGATGTGTGATGAATGTATGATGTGTGATGCTGTTGTATGATGATGTGTGATGCTGTTGTATGATGATGTGTGATGATGTTGTATGATGATGTGTGATGATGTTGTATGATGTGTGATGCTGTTGTATGATGATGTGTGATGCTGTTGTATGATGATGTGTGATGCTGTTGTATGATGATGTGTGATGCTGTTGTATGATGATGTGTGATGCTGTTGTATGATGATGTGTGATGCTGTTGTATGATGATGTGTATGCTGTTTGTAGTATGTATGATGATGTGTGATGCTGCTGTATGATGATGTGTGATGCTGTTGTATGATGATGTATGATGATGAGTGATGCTGTTGTATGATGATGTGTGATGCTGTTGTATGATGATGTGTGATGTTGTTGTATGATGTGTGATGATGTTGTATGATGATGTGTGATGTATGATGATGTGTGATGATGTTGTGTGATGTGTGATGATGTATGATAATGTGTGATGTTGTATGATGAGTGTGTGATGCTGTTGTATGATGATGTTGTATAATGATGTGTGATGATGTGTGATGCTGATGTATGATGATGTGTGATGCTGTTGTATGATGTGTGATGCTGTTGTATGATGATGTGTGATGCTGTTGTATGATGATGTGTGATGATGTATGATGATGTGTGATGCTGTTGTATGATGATGTGTGATGCTGTTGTATGATGATGTGTGATGCTGTTGTATGATGATGTGTGATGCAGTTGTATGATGTGTGATGCTATTGTATGATGATGTGTGATGATGTATGATGATGTGTGATGCTGTTGTATGATGATGTGTGATGCTGTTGTATGATGATGTGTGGTTATTTTGTATGATGATGTGTGATGATGTTGTATGATGATGTGTGATGATGTATGATGTGTGATGTTGTATGATGATGTGTGATGATGTATGATGCTGTTGTATGATGATGTGTGATGATGTGATGCTGTTGTATGATGATGTGTGATGCTGTTGTATGATGATGTGTGATGATACTGTATGATGTGTGATGATGTTGTATGATGTGTGATGATATGTGATGCTGTTGTATGATGATGTGTGATGTTGTATGATGATGTGTGATGTTGTATGATGTGTGATGTGTGATGCTGTATGATGATGTGTGATGATGTATGATGATGTGTGATGCTGTTGTATGATGATGTGTGATGATGTTGTATGATGATGTGTGATGATGTTGTATGATGATGTGTGATGATGTGTGATGCTGTTGTATGATGATGTGTGATGCTGTTGTATGATGATGTGTGATGATGTTGTATGATGATGTGCGATGATGTATGATGATGTGTGATGATGTTGTATGATGATGTGTGATGATGTGTGATGCTGTTGTATGATGATGTGTGATGCTGTTGTACGATGTGTGAAGATGTTGTATGATGATGTGTGATGATGTATGATGATGTGTGATGATGTTGTATCATGATGTGTGATGATGTGTGATGTTGTATGATGATGTGTGATGATGTGTGATGATGTGTGATGATATGTGATGTTGTATGATGATGTGTGATGTGTGATGATGTGTGATGCTGTTGTATGATGATGTGTGATGATGTTATATGATGTGTGATGTATGATGTGTGATGTATGATGATGTGTGATGCTGTTGTATGATGATGTGTGATGCTGTTGTATGATGACATGTGATGATGTATGATGTGTGATGATGTTGTATGATGATGTGTGATGATGTTGTATGATGATGTGTGGTGATATTGTATGATGATGTGTGATGCTGTTGTATGATGATGTGATGCTGTTGTATGATGATGTGTGATGCTGTTGTATGATGTGTGATGTATGATGATGTGTGATGGTGTTGTATGATGATGTGATGCTGTTGTATGATGATGTGTGATGCTGTTGTATGATGATGTGTGATGCTGTTGTATGATGATGTGTGATGATGCTGTTGTGTGATGCTGTTGTATGATGATGTTGTATGATGCTGTTGTATGATGATATTGTATGATGCTGTTGTGTGATGCTGCTGTGATGTATGATGCTGTTGTATGATGCTGTTGTATGATGATGTTGTGTGATGCTGTTGTATGATGCTGTTGTATGATGATGTTGTGTGATGCTGCTGTGATGTATGATGCTGTTGTGTGATGCTGTTGTGTGATGCTGTTGTATGATGATGTGTGATACTGTTGTGTGATGCTGCTGTGATGTATGATGCTGTTGTATGATGCTGTTGTGTGATGCTGTTGTATGATGCTGTTGTGTGATGCTGTTGTGTGATGCTGTTGTATGATGCTGCTGCGATGTGTGATGCTGTTGTATGATGCTGCTGTGATGTATGATGCTGTTGTATGATGCTGCTGTGATGTATGATGCTGTTGTATGATGCTGTTGTATGATGCTTTTGTGTGATGCTGTTGTATGATGCTGTTGTATGATGCTGCTGTGATGTATGATGCTGTTGTATGATGCTGTTGTATGATGCTACTGTGATGTATGATGCTGTTGTATGATGCTACTGTGATGTATGATGCTGTTGTATGATGCTGTTGTATGATGCTGTTGTATGATGCTGTTGTCTGATGCTGTTGTATGATGCTGCTGTGATGTGTGATGCTGTTGTATGATGATGTACTCACCAATATGTGGTTGCAGGGACCGAGTCTCAGCTCCTGGCCGCTGTGATGCTGTGTGATGCAGCTGCTGTGATGCTCCTGCTGCTGTGTTGTTGTTATTGTTGTGGTGTATAGGGCCACTGACAACTTACGCCGTATCGAACCCGACCTTCCTGTGTCCGGTAGAGAAACCTCGACCAAACTGGATGAAAGTTGACTAATGGCTGTACATATTTTATGTCCTCAGTTCACCCTGAAGCCAGCAAGAAGGCGCAGGTACGGATCAGGTACCCCTGAAGGTCTGGAGGGTCTATCCCCTCCCCATTAAGAAGGAGAGGTAGAGACTGCGACTGGGGCCCAGTCCCTAGACCCATTATGTACCTCTGTAATCTTTAGACCGCGGCCCACAGGATGGGTATGGGGTCCATAATGAAGATATTAAACTAACTAACTAACGCACGGATGAGAGTCCATGCAGTGGAAACAATATTTTGATCGGATTTTTGACTCCGGAGGGTTAGCCAATCAGGATAACCCAAGAAAGTCATTACGTAATTGAGGACTGTCTTATTTCCAGGATGCCACCCACACCAGTCACTAGCACCCAGGTACCTACTTGATTGCTAGGTGAACGGGACAACAGGTGTAAGAAAACATACCCATTGTTTTCACCCTTTCCGGGGATTGAACCATGGACACTCAGTGTGTGAGGCGAGAGTGCTGCCTACCAGGCAACGGGAGCACCACAGTAAGAAGTGTCTACCGTCTCAGGCTGAGAGGGGCACCACGGGCAGGACGGGGAAGTCCATCATCCGAAGTCAGTGCAGATGAGCTGCCAGTCGTGAATACCCTAATGGAAATAAGTCATTTTGTCTGACTTTTTGGGTTATCCTAGGTTCTCTACACATATGCTGCTATGTATGATAATCTATGTAACTGTATTTGCTGAATAAACTTAATTACCCAACCCGGAGGAGAGTGAGTGCAACGTCTACTGAGCTCTTGAGATGGTTAGCCCAAGGGCAGGGACCGTAAAACGATCGGACTGAGCTCAATGTCGAAGAAGATAAGGAGTGTGTACCAGTTCCCCCTGACATAGATGGTGGATTTCCCTCCAAAGAGCCTTTGTGAAATCACTACGACCCAGTGAAAGACGGGTAATGGTAGTGTGTGTGTGTGTGTGTGTGTGTGTGTGTGTGTGTGTGTGTGTGTGTGTGTGTGTGTGCAAGGGAGACTGCTCAATCAGCCACTTCATTGCCCCGAATGTCAACATGAGCTGGTACCCAATGAGGGAAGATGCTCCAAGCCAGACTTGACAAGAAGTGTAGAAGAAGAAGTTGCGTCTGTCGAACGAGGAAACTAAGAGACCGTGGACGGGCAGAACACAGAAGTGTCAGGGAAGATTGGGAATCAGAGAAGAGAACCACAGGCTGAGGAGGAAGGTGAGCAAGGGTGAAAATCAAAGCCTGGTGAATTGCGAGGAGCTCCCTTCTTAAGACCGAGTGAGCGGGGTCTAACTGCCAGGTTTGACACAGAGAATGGTAAGGACGTAGGAGGGTAAATTCGTGCTAAGCCATCCATGTAGATGGAGAATGAAGAACCATACGTGATCATTTATTTATTTATTTATTTATTTATTTATTTAAAAATTTGAGCACACATACAGATAAGAGCAGCATGCCAAAGCCACTTATACTATGCATAGCATTACGGGCTGGCTTAAAATTAACTTAAGATGAACTAAGCAATGATGACATCAGTGATAAAGAGAAACGCTGCCATCTGAGGAGTCTCCCTGTTCCAACATGGCCAATCCAGGTGTATGTACTTTTCCAGGTCCATCCAAAGGAGGACCGGGAAGTGGAGAATGGAGGGTGTCAGCACCAGCGCAGGGAGTGAGAGGTAGGCCAGGAAACGTCAGTCCCTGGCCATAAAGGAAGGCTGAACCGAACGTGGGGAAACAGAAGCTGCCACCCACACATGTGGAGAGAGGCAGCAAGGGTGAGTACAAGGCAAAGAAGCCATATGATGGAGAAGCAAGCAGTTCCTCGCCATTCTCAGTGATGAGAGATAGACTATCCCAGACTTTGCTTCCAAGGCAGCGATGAGGGTAGGGGAAATGCCCCAGCATACTGCAGAGGACCGAATTCTGAATAATGTCCAGGTGGTGAAGAGAGGAGGAAGAGGCCGAGCCATATACCTCACTGACAGGTGAGCTTCCTGCGACCCACAGCCATATAAAATCTAAAAGGGGATCTCTATCTGCCCCTTTGGGGGTTTATAGGGCCACTGAAATCTTATGTCGTATCGAACCCTGACTTCCAGTGTCTGAGAAGTGATGCTGTTGTTGTGTGATGCTGCTGGTGTGGTACCAGGGGAAGTGAACACAATTTTGTAGTACTTACATGTGGTCAGGCTTGAAACACCTTGTATTGTACAGTAATAAATAAATGGAACGGACTGCCTGCACAAGTCAAAGCAACACCTAGCACGAGCCAGTTCAGAAAGAGAGTAAGTTTATTTAAGTACAGGTACAAACAAATACAGTGACACAAATTATCATACATAGCAATATATGTGTAAATTACCCACCAGAATAACCTAAAATGAATGAAGCTACAAAAAGGGAGGAAAGTGATTTCTTAGGCAGTTTACACCCCATGTACCTTCATGTACGTCATCCGAATTGCATCATTTGTCCACAATTTCCACTTGTAAATATATCTGTGGACATTGTCCACAGATGGGAGAGTTGTGGACAATATCCCCTGCATTGATTGGGTCATGGTGCTTCCAAGCACCATGACCCATTCAATGCTTCCAAGCACCATGACTCAGTCACTGCAGGGGTTTACACTATACAATGTGGAGGCTGCGACAGAATATATGTAGGCGAAACAACAAGGTACCTGGAAACAAGCCTGAATGAACATACTAATGTAAGCAGGAATGATAACTTCAGTAATGCCTGCATACAACACTGGAATAACTGGAAAAAGTTTTGGGGGTCAAAGCCCCCGCGGTCCGGTCTGTGATCAGCCCTCGTGGTGGATCAGGGCCTGATGAACCAGGTTGTTACTGGCGGCCACACACAAACCGACGTTCGAACCACAGCCTGGCTGATCAGGTACTGACTTTAGCTGCCTGTCCAGAGCCTTCTTGAAGACAGCCAGGGGTCTTGAAGACAGCCAGGGGTCTTGAAGACAGCCAGGGTTCTTGAAGGCAACCAGGGGTCTATTAGTAATCCCCCTTATGTATGCTGGGAGGCAGTTGAACAATCTTGAGCCCCTGACACTTATTGTGTTCTCTCTTACCGTGCTAGTGACACCCCTGCTTTTCATTGGGGGGAAGTTGCATCGACTGCCGAGTTTTTGCTTTCAAAGGAAGTGATTTTCGTGTGCAAGTTCGGTACTAGTCCCTCTAGGATTTTCCAAGTGTACATAATCATGTATCTCTCTCGCCTGCGTTCCAGGGAGTACAGGTTGAGAAACTTCAAGCGTTCCAAGTAACTGAGGTGTTTTTATCGCAGTTACGTGCGCCGTGAAGGATCTCTGTACATTATCTAGATTAGCTATTTCACCTGCCTTGAAAGGCGCTCTTAGTGTGCAGCAATATTCCAGCCTAGATAGAACAAGTGACCTGAAGAGTGTCATCATGGGCTTGGCCTCCCTAGTTTTGAAGGTTCTCATTATCCATCCTGTCATTTTTCTAGGAGATTCGATTGATACATTGTTGTGATCATTGAAAGTGAGATCCTCTGACATTATCACTCCCAGGTTCTTTACATTAGTTTCCCGCTCTATTGTGTGGTTGGAATTTGTTCCACCAATCACCTCATGAAATTCAGCGACGCCCGATTAGCGATCAAAAAACCTAATTTCCCCAGACTTAAATGTCTTGAATCATCATTACCTGGAGTTTACCTGGAGAGAGTTCCGGGGGTCAACGCCCCCGCGGCCCGGTCTGTGACCAGGCCTCCTGGTGGATCAGAGCCTGATCAACCAGGCTGTTGCTGCTGGGGTGCACGCAAACCAACGTACGAGCCACAGCCCGGCTGATCATGAACTGACTTTAGGTGCTTGTCCAGTGCCAGCTTGAAGACTGCCAGAGGTCTGTTGGTAATCCCCCTTATGTATGCTGGGAGGCAGTTGAACAGTCTCGGGCCCCTGACACTTATTGTATGGTCTCTTAACGTGCTAGTGACACCCCTGCTTTTCATTGGGGGGATGTTGCATCGTCCCGCCAAGTCTTTTGCTTTCGTAGTGAGTGATTTTCGTGTGCAAGTTCGGTACTAGTCCCTCTAGGATTTTCCAGGTGTATATAATCATGTATCTCTCCCTCCTGCGTTTCCAGGGAATACAGGTTTATGAACCTCAAGCGCTCCCAATAATTGAGGTGTTTTATCTCCGTTATGCGCGCCGGAAAGTTCTCTGTACATTTTCTAGGTCGGCAATTTCACCTGCATTGAAAGGTGCTGTTAGTGTGCAGCAATATTCCAGCCTAGATAGAACAAGTGACCTGAAGAGTGTCATCATGGGCTTAGCCTCCCTAGTTTTGAAGGTTCTCATTATCCATCCTGTCATTTTTCTAGCAGATGCGATTGATACAATGTTATGGTCCTTGAAGGTGAGATCCTCAGACATGATCACTCCCAGGTTTTTGACGTTGGTGTTTCACTCTATTTTGTGGCCAGAATTTGTTTTGTACTCTGATGAAAATTTAATTTCCTCATGTTTACCATATCTGAGTAATTGAAATTTCTCATCGTTGAACTTCATATTGTTTTCTGCAGCCCACTGAAAGATTTGGTTGATGTCCGCCTGGAGCCTTGCAGTGTCTGCAATGGAAGACACTGTCATGCAGATTCGGGTGTCATCTGCAAAGGAAGACACGGTGCTGTGGCTGACATCCTTGTCTATGTCGGATATGAGGATGAGGAACAAGATGGGAGCGAGTACTGTGCCTTGTGGAACAGAGCTTTTCACCGTGGCTGCCTCGGACTTTACTCTGTTGACGACTACTCTCTGTGTTCTGTTAGTGAGGAAATTATAGATCCATCGACCGACTTTTCCTGTTATTCCTTTAGCACGCATTTTGTGCGCTATTACGCCATGGTCACACTTGTCGAAGGCTTTTGCAAAGTCTGTATATATTACATCTGCATTCTTTTTGTCTTCTAGTGCATTTAGGACCTTGTCGTAGTGATCCAGAACTTTGTGGTCCAGTCACTAGACCCATTGTATACCTCTGAAATCTTTTGACTACTGCCCACAGGATGGGTATGGGGTGACTACTGCCCACAGGATGGGTATGGGGTGACTACTGCCCACAGGATGGGTATGAGGTGACTACCACCCACAGGATGGGTATGAGGTGACTACCATCCACAGGATGGGTATGGTGTGACTACCACCCACAGGGTGGGTATGAGGTGACTACCACCCACAGGATGGGTATGGGGTGACAACCACCCACAGGATGGGTATGGGGTGACTACCACCCACATCATGGGTATGAGGTGGCTACCATCCACAGGATGGGTTTTGGTGTGACTACCACCCAAAAGGATGGGTATGGGGTGACTACCACCCACATCATGGGTATGAGGTGGCTACCATCCACAGGATGGGTATGGTGTGACTACCACCCACAGGATGGGTATGGTGTGACTACCACCCACAGGATGGGTATGGGGTGACTACCACCCACAGGATGGGTATGAGGTGACTACCATCCACAGGATGGGTATGGTGTGACTACCACCCACAGGGTGGGTATGAGGTGACTACCACCCACAGGGGTGGTAGGGGGACAACCACCACAGGGTGGGTATGGGGTGACTACCGCCCACAGGATGGGGGAGGGTACTACCACCCCCAGGTGGGTATGGGGTGACTACCATCCACAGGGTGGGTATGGGGTGCTACCACCCCCCAAAGCATGGGGGACTACCCCCCAAGGAGGGTATGGGGTGACTACCACCCCCAGGTGGGTATGGGGTGACTACCACCACAGGAGGGTATGGGTGACTACCACCCCCAAGGATGGGTAAGGGGTGACTACCGCCCACAGTATGGGGATGGGGACACCACCCACGGGGGGTAGAGGGGATACCCCCCACAGGAAAAGGGGGGGGGACTACCACCCACGGATGGTAGGGGGACTACCACCCAAAAAGGAGCGTATGAGGTGACTACACCCACAGATGGATGGGGTGACTACCCCCCACAGGAGGGTAGGGTTGCTACCACCCCAGGGGGGGTATGGGGGGCCCACCACAGGATGGGTATGGGGTACACCACCTACAGGATGGGTTTTTGGTGGACTACCACCCAGAGGGTGGGTATGGGGGGACTACCACCTACAGGATGGGTATGGGGTGACTACACCCCCCTGGATGGGTATGGGGTGACAAACCCCCTACAGGATGGGAGGGGTGACTACCACCTACAGGGTGGGTATGGTGTGACTACCACCCCAGGGGTGGGGATGGGGGGGATACCACCCACAGGATGGTATGGGGTGACTACCACCCACAGGGGGGTATGCGGTGATACCACCCACAGGATGGGTATGGGGTGCTACCACCCACAGGGGGTAGGGGGGACACCGCCCACAGGATGGGTAAGGTGTGAATACCACCCCCGGATGGGGATGGGGTGACTACCACCTACAAATGGGTATGGTGTGACTACCCCCACCCGGATGGGTATGGGGTGGGCTACCCCCACAGGGTGGGTATGGGGTACTACCACCCCAGGAGGGGATGGGGTATCCACCCACGGAGGGTATGGGGGTGACTACCCCCCACAGGGTGGGGGTTGGGTGAATACCCCCCACAGGTGGTTGGTGTGACACCACCCCCAGGGGGGTATGGGTGTACCACCCCAGGATGGGGATGGGGTGACACCCCCACAGGATGGTATGGTGTGACTACCACCCACAGGGTGGGGAGGGTGTGCCCACCCACAGGAGGGTTGGGTGACTACCACCCCCCGAGGGTATGGTGTGACACCACCCCCAGGGGTGGGTTGGTGTGCACCCCCCCACAGGATGGGATGGTGTGATACAAACCCCCAGGTGGGTATGGGGTGACTACCACCCCCAGATGGGATGGTGTGACTACCACCCACGGTGGGTATGGGTGACTACCACCCCAGGGGGTATGGTTGACTACCACCCAAGGATGGGGAGGTGTGACTACCACCCACAGGAGGGTATGGGGTGACTACCACCCACGATGGGGAGAGGTGACTACCCCCCACAGGATGGGGATGGGGTTTAACCCCCCACAGGAGGGTATTGTGTGCTGCCACCCCCAGGGTGGGGTATGGTGTGACTACCACCCACAGAAAAAAGGGTATGGGGTGACACACCCCCCAGGGGTGGGGATGGTGTGATACCACCAAGGGTGGGTATGGGGACTCCCCCACAGGGGTGGGTTTTGGGTGACTACCACCCAAGGAGGGTATGGGGTGACTACCGCCCACAGGATGGGTAAAAGGGGTGACTACCACCCACGGATGGGTAGGGGTGACTACCGCCCACGGGGGTATGGGGGGACTACCACCCCGGTGGGGATGGGGTGACTACCGCCCCCAGGAGGGTATGGGGGCTACCACCCACAGGGTGGGTATGGGGGACTACCGCCCACAGGGGTGGGGGGAAAGGGGTGACTACCACCCACAGGATGGGTTGGTGTACTACCACCCACAGGGTGGGTTGGGGTGACTACCACCCACAGGTTTGGGTATGGGGGTGACTACCACCCACAGGATGGGTATGGGGTGACTACCACCCACAGGATGGGTATGGTGTGACTACCACCCACAGGATGGGTATGAGGTGACTACCACCCACAGATACAGATACTAATGCCGGAAAAAAAATCCCCCCCCAGTACCAACAATACCACCAGTCGATAACATTCTTTTTTTGCAAATATACAGGGTCAAAAAGCCAGCTACAAACAACAAAATACCTTTCATCGTGGACTGCTTGCAGAGGAAAAGGCAATGTTCGCGGTTTTTCACTGAGACCACATAAAGGATCACTTGGACAACGAAGTATGGATCCCAGGTTACAACCTATACAGATGTGACAGATGTGAACAGGCAAAAGGGGGGGTTGGCCTGTACATTGCAGAGTCACTTGTTTGCACAGAACTGCTTAATGCCTCAAATGACGTAGTGGAAGTTTTAGCAGTAAAGGTCGAGAAACCAAAACCTAGTCATTGTGGTAGTCTACAAGCCTCCGATGCAACACCCCAGCAATTCCGGGAAAACAGCTTTTAAAAAATTGACCACTGTCGGGGAAAATCTTCCAGCTCCTGCACCCCAACATCTTGCTCCTGGGGGATTTCAACTTAAGGCACTAAAATGGAGGAATATAGCAAATAATATTGTTGCAGAAAAAACACCAGGGGGCCCAGCTCTGATGAAAACTCACACTCACACGAGTTTTTTAATCTCTGCACAAAATTCAATTTAAACCAGCAAATAATAGAGCCTACAAGACTGGAGAATACACTAGACCTCATCTTCACTAACAATGATGATCTGATAAGAAATGTCCCCATATCAAAAACAATATACTCAGATCACAACATAATTGAGGTTCAGACATGTATGCATGGAGCCCCAGCCCGAAAAAATGAGACTAGTCATGAGGGAGCATTCCCCAAAATTCAACTTCAATAACAAACTTTAAGTGGGACCAAGTAAACCAAGTCCTAACCGATATAAGCTGGGAAGATATACTAAGCAACACAGACCCAAACTTATGCCTAGAACAGATTAACTGGGTGGCACTCGATGTATGCACAAGGGCTTATTCCTCTAAGAAAAAGGAGGAGTAGAGTAAAATAGAAAGAGACAGGCGCTCCCTTTACAGGCGACGGAAAAGAATAACAGAGCGGCAAAAAAGAGGTCAATATATCTGAAATGCGCAGGGAGACACTGGTCAGAGAAATAGCAAGCATCGAACTTAAGCTAAAAGAATCCTTTAGGAGTCAGGAATCGCGGGAAGAACTAAAAGCCATAAATGAAATCGAAAGAAACCCAAAGTATTTCTTCTCCTATGCCAAATCAAAATCGAGAACAACGTCCAGTATTGGGCCCCTACTTAAACAAGATGGGTCCTTTCACAGATGACAGCAAGGAAATGAGTGAGCTACTCAAAATCCCAATATGACTCGTTTTTTTGCAAGCCGCTAACCAGACTGAGGTCGAAGACCAAAATGATTTTTTATGAGAGAGCCACAAAATTTGACTAACACAAGCCTATCCGATGTTATCCCGACGCCAAAAGACTTCGAACAGGCGATAAAAAGACATTTCCATGCACTCTGCCCCAGGGCCAGACTCATGGAACTCTGTGTTCATCAAGAACTGCAAGAAGCCCCTATCACGAGCCTTTTCCATCCTATGGAGAGGGGGGCATGGACACGGGGGTCGTCCCTCAGTTACTAAAAACAACAGACATAGCCCCACTCCACAAAGGGGGCAGTTAAAGCAACAGCAAAGAACTACAGACCCAAAAGCACTAAATCCCATATCATAAAATCTTTGAAAGGGTCCTAAGAAGCAAGATCACCACCCATCTAGAAACCCCTCAGTTACACAACCCAGGGCAACATGGGTTTAGAACAGGTCGCTCTGTCTGTCTCAACTACTGGATCACTACGACAAGGTCCTAAATGCACTAGAAGACAAAAAGAATGCAGATGTAATATATACAGACTTTGCAAAAAACCTTCGCAGTTTTGACCATGGCGTTAATAGCGCACAAAATGCCGCTAAAAGGGAAAAAAGGAAAAATCGGTCGATGGATCTATAATTTCCTCACTAAACAGAACACAGAGAGTAGTCGTCAAAAGAGTAAAGTCCGAGGCAGCTACGGTGAAAAAACTCTGTCCCACAAGGCACAGTACTAGCTCCCATCTTGTTCCTCATCCTCATATCCGACATAGACAAGGATGTCAGCCACAGCACCGTGTCTTCCTTTGCAGATGACACCCGAATCTGCATGACAGTGTCTTCCATTGCAGACACTGCAAGGCTCCAGGCGGACATCAACCAAATCTTTCCAGTGGCTGCAGAAACAATATGAAGTCACAACGATGAGAAATTTCAATTACTCAGATATGGTAAACAATAGAAATTAAATTCTTCATCAGAGTACAAAAGCAAATTCTGGCCACAAAATACTCGAAAACACCAACGTCAAAGACCAGGAGTGATTATGTCCGGAGGACTCACCTTTCAAGGACCATAACAATTGGAATCAATCGCATCTCTAGAAAAATGACAGGATGATAATGCGAACCTTCAAAAACTAGGAGGCCAAGCCCATGATGACACTCGTCAGGTCACAATTGTTCTATCTAGCTGGAATATGCTGCTCTCTAACAGCACCTTTCAAGGCAGGTGAAATTGCGACCTAGAAAATGTACAGAGAACTATCACGGCGCGCATAACGGAGGATAAACACCCTCAATTACTGGAGCGCTTGAGGTATCTAAACCTGTTATTCCCTGGAACGCTGGAGGGAGAGATACATGATTATATACACCTGGAAAACCTAGAGGGACTAGTACCAAACTTGCACACGAAAATCACTCACTACGAAAGCAAAAGACTTGGCAGACGAATGCACCATTCCCACCAATGAAAGCAGGGGTGTCACTACACGTTAAGAGACATACAATAGTGTCAGGGCCCGAACTGTCAACTGCCTCCCAGCACACATAAGGGGGATTACAACAGACCCTGGCAGTCTTCAAGCTGTGCACTGGAGACAAGCACCTAAAGACAGTTCCTGATCAAGCCGGGCTGTGGCTCGTAACGTTGGTTTGCGTCAGGCCAGCAGCAACTTCCCTGGTTGATCAGGCGCTGATCCACCGGAAAGGCCTGGTCCCAGACCGGGCCAGCGGGGGCGTGACTCCCCGAAACTCTTCTCCAGGTAAACTCCAGGTCCAGATGGTATGGTGTGGACCTACCCCCACAGGAGGTATGGGGTGACAACCACCCACAGGATGGTTAGTGTGTGACTACCGTCCACATGAAGGGTATGGGGTGACTGACCACCCACAGGATGGGTTTGAGGTATCTTCCACCACACAGGATTGGTATTGGTTGACTACCACCCCCAGGAAGGGTATTAGTGACTACCACCCACAGGATGGGTAAGGTGTGACTAAACACCCACAGGATGGTATGGGTGTGGACTAACCACCCACAGATGGGTTGGGGTGGACTACCACCCATCAGGATGGGTAATGGTTGACTATCCACCACAGGAATGGGTAATGGTGTGACTACCACCCACAGGATGGGTATGGGGTGACTACCACCCACAGGATGGGGTATGGGATGACAACCACCACACAGGATGGGTATGGGGTGACTACGCACCCACAGGATGGGTATGGGGTGACTACCACCCACATGATGGGTATGGTGTGACTACCACCCACAGGATGGGTATGGTTGACTACCACACCAACAGGAGGGTAATGAGGTGACTACCTACCCACAGGATGGGGTATGGTGTGGACTACCACCCACAGATGGTTATGGGGTACAACGCACCCACAAGGATGGGTATGGAGTGGACTACCGTCCCACAGGATGGGTAGTGGGGTGACTATTACCAACCACCAGGAGGGTATGAGGTTACTTCCACCCACAGATGGGGTATGGGAGAACTACCACCCCAGGATGGGTATGAGTGACTACCACCCACAGATGGGTGTATGTGGTACTACCACCCACAGGATGGGTATGGTGTGACTACCACCCACAGGATGGGTATTGGGTGACTACCACCCACAGGATGGGTATGGTGTGACTACCACCCACAGGATGGGTATGGGGTGACTACCACCCACAGGATGGGTATGAGGTGACTACCACCCACAGGATGGGTATGGGGTGACTACCACCCACAGGATGGGTATGGGGTGACTACCACCCACAGGATGGGTATGGGGTACATAAACATATTAAACTTACACAACCAAGCCAAATAAAGGCAGCGTCATAATCTCCGAGTGTATTAGCAAGAATCCTCCTCAAAACAGTAAACCCGGCCGTCACACAGTTGCTGTTGATACCACACAAGAGGAAGGGGCACTGTAACAAGCCGCCTCAAAACCAACCAGAAATATCTACCCAGCCTATTTTATGCTACCCAAATAGATGAAATAGTGCCTCCACTACACCTCAGTCTAGGCCTATATATACCCTCTGTGTCCATGTATTGTTTATAACGGCTTGTAAAGGCTCCTGGAGAGCGAAACGTTGCCACAATACAATGTCACATTAGTTGCACTTGTGGCGTTTTACCGAACTTATTGTGGGTAATTCTGGCAGTTAATAACAGCTTCTCAGTAGACTCTTAGACCTTTGTTGTGACAGGACGGTGCTTTATATAGTCTGTTTATCTCTGTTTCCTGTGACACCCACTGATGAATGTGCTGGAGTGGTGGTGCAACACTGGTGGTGCAACACTGGTGGTGCAACACTGGTGGTGCAACACTGGTGGTGCAACACTGGTGGTGCAACACTGGTGGTGCAACACTGGTGGTGCAACACTGATGGTACAACACTGGTGGTACAACACTGATGGTAAAACACTGATGGTACAACACTGGTGGTACAACACTGATGGAACAAACACTGTGGTACAACACTGGTGGGACAACATGACTGTGGAACAAACACGTGATGGTACAACACTGGTGGTACAACCACTGATGGTACAACTACTGTGGTACAACACTGTGGTGACAACACATGGTGTAGCAAACACTGGTGAACAACACTGTGGAAACAACACTGATGGTACAACACTGGTGGTACAACACTGGTGGTACAACACTGGTGGTACAACACTGATGGTACAACACTGATGGTACAACACTGATGGTACAACACTGGTGGTACAACACTGGTGGTACAACAACTGAGTACAAACACTGAATGGTAAAACACTGAAGGAAGCAGACACTGATGGTTAACAGTCACTGGTGGTACAACACTGGTGGTACAACACTGGTGGTACAACACTGGTGGTACAACACTGGTGGTACAACACTGGTGGTACAACACTGATGGTACAACACTGGTGGTACAACACTGGTGGTACAACACTGGTGGTACAGACACGTGTGGTTAGC
Organism: Cherax quadricarinatus; assembly: GCF_026875155.1. Taxonomy (NCBI): domain Eukaryota; kingdom Metazoa; phylum Arthropoda; class Malacostraca; order Decapoda; family Parastacidae; genus Cherax; species Cherax quadricarinatus. The sequence goes on along the minus strand of NC_069471.1, from coordinate 23,492,726 downwards.
AACACTGGTGGTACAACACTGATGGTACAACACTGGTGGTACAACACTGATGGTAAAACACTGATGGAAACAACACTGATGGACAACACTGATAGGTACAACACTGGTTGTACACACACTGTGGTACAACACTGGTTGAACAACACTGTGGTACAACACTGTTGGTACAACCCTGATGGTACAACACTGGAGGATACAACACCGGTGGTACAACACTGTGTACAACACTGGTGGGTACAGACACGTGGTGGTCACAACATGGGGTACAACACTGGTGGTACAACGACTGGTGGTGCAACACTGGTGGTACAACACTTTGGTACAACACCGGTGGTACTAACACTGGTGGTACAAACACTTGAAGGTACAACACTTGGTGTACAACACTGGTGACTAACACAGATGTACAAACACTGTTGGTACACACGCGGTGGTACGAAACAACTTGTGGTACGACACTGATGTACAACACTGAGAATGGTACACACTGGTGTACAACACTGGTGTACAACACTGGTGACAATCCTGGGTGGTACAACACTGTGGTACAACACGATGTACAACACTGGCGGTACAACACTGGTGGTAACAACACTGGTGGTAGCAAACACTGGGGTACAACACTGGTGGTAGCAACACTGGTGGTACAACACAGGTGGAACAACACTGGTGTTACAACACGGGGGGGGGGGGGGGGGGGGGGGGTGGGGGGGGGGGGGGGGGGGGGGCACTGTGGTACAACACCGGTGGTACAGACACTGGTGGTACAACCACCTGAAGGAACAACACTTGTGTACAACACTGGTGGAACAACACTGATGGTACAACACTGTTGGTACAACACCGGTGGTACAACACTGGTGGTACGACACTGATGGTACAACACTGATGGTACAACACTGGTGGTACAACACTGGTGGTACAACACTGGTGGTACAACACGTGGTGGTATCACACTGGAGGTACAAACACTGATGGTACAAACACAGCGTACAACACTGGTGGTACAACACTGGTGGTACAACACTGGTGGTACAACACTGATGGTACAACACTGGCGGTAGAACGCCTCTTAAATAATAAATAAAAACTCGGTAAATGTGGCATATTTTTATTATTCTCGTTAGAGACTTTTACCTAACTAATATAATGAATATAAAACATGGCTGTTACATTGTACATAATACCTAAGTAATTCATTGTATAACGAACCCGATTTAAACAGTTTTTTAAAAGGATGGACCCAAATTTAAGGCAATTTGCTTTAAAACTGGGTCAATGTATTTGGGACACTGTGTAATGGTATTGGTGTTTGTGGTGTTCTGTCGTCTTGATTATCTACCTCTGGATCCCTGGTACTGGTGTTTGTGCTGTTCTGTCGTCTTGATTATCTACCTCTGGATCCCTGGTACGTGTTTGTGGTGTTCTGTCGTCCTTGATTATCTACTACCTCTGGATCCCTGGTAACTTGTGTTTGTGGTGTTTCTGTTCGTCTTGATTATCTACCTCTGGATCCCTGGTACTGGTGTTTGTGCTGTTCTGTCGTCTTGATTATCTACCTCTGGATCCCTGGTACTGGTGTTTGTGGTGTTCTGTCGTCTTGATTATCTACCTCTGGATCCCTGGTACTGGTGTTTGTGCTGTTCTGTCGTCTTGATTATCTAACCTCTGGATTCCCTGTACTGGAGTTTGTGGCTGTTCTGGTCGTCTTGATTATCTACGCTCTGGATCCCTGGTCACTGGTGTTTGAGCTGTTCTGTCGTCTTGATTTTCTACCTCTGGATCCCTGGTACTGGGGTTTGTGCTGTTCTGTCGTCTTGATTATCTACCTCTGGATCCCTGGTACTGATGTTTGTGCTGTTCTGTCGTCTTGATTTTCTACCTCTGGATCCCTGGTACTGGTGTTTGTGCTGTTCTGTCGTCTTGATTATCTACCTCTGGATCCCTGGTACTGGTGTTTGTGCTGTTCTGTCGTCTTGATTATCTACCTCTGGATCCCTGGTACTGATGTAAGCATTGGGGCGTGTTTCCTTAAGGCATCTGCTGTTCACCTAGCAGTAAGTAGGTACCTGGTGTTTATCACTTCGCACATTTGGCACTGTTATCTACGTAAGTAGGACCTGGGTCGGTATATCTAGCAAGTTAGTAGGTACCTGGGGGTGTTTAGTCACTTGAAACCACAAATGCTGGCAACTTTTTAATCTATCAGAAATAGTTACCTGGGTGTTTGTCACTTTGCACATGCCTTGCACTGTTTTGCATTAGCAGTAAATTAGGTCTGGGTCTGTTTATCCTAGCCTAAATAATGGGTTAAGCCTGGTGTTAGTGGGTGGGGGTTTGGGTGGGAGTCACTTTACACATGCTGGCACTTTTTATCTATGCAGTAGTCAAGGTACCTGGGGTTAGTCACTTTAGCACATGCCTGGCACTGTTCACCAGCAGTAAGTAGGTACCTTGGCGTTAGTGAGACTGGTGTGGGTGGCATCCCTGTACAAAACTGACCTAATCTGCGGGAGAAATTGCTGTACATTAACAAGGAACTTTCTATATAGAAGTATGTCATAGGAGTCAGCTATGTCTGTATAAGTAGTATCATGTACAATGCTAGAAATAAACCTTATATTATTATTCATATTATTATTAATATTATTAGTTATTATATTATTATTATTATTATTATTATTATTATTATTATTATTGATTAATAATATTACGAGATGGTAAGTTGAAGTTCCTCACCGTCATTGATTTTGATGCTGTTTGCTTGAGGTACTTATTCCGTGTTTGGTAGATGTGTGTAGACGTCCAGATGACTTTGTCGAGGCTTGAGTGGTTAGACCTGTCGTTGTCGATGATTCTTGAGATTTCAAGCTCGTGTTTCTTGATGATGCTTGTAGGGTCAAAGTTGTTGATGGAGAGGCCAAAGTAGTCGCTGTCGTTGCTGGAGAGGTCAAGGTTGTTGATGACGCGGGAGGGGCCAACAATCGTGTCACTGATGACAAGATAGTGGATGAACTTAGCAAGCAATGTCAAGACGGCAAAGGTCAGGGTGAAAGCACAACTTCTGAAAACTTTGCGGTGGGTAGCGAGTTGCTTACGTTCTGACGCAGAGAGTGAAGAGACTGGTAGCTGCTGCGGTCTTTGCGCAGCTGCAGCTGCTGTTAAGGGAGAGTGTGCATTAGGGCCAGAAGGACAGGTGCCAGGAAGTGGTCCAGGTTGACCATCATTCTGGCCTCCAGTCACAGGATGATTCTCAGCATCAATGAGGAGCTGAGTATCAGGACCATGGCGGCCAAACTTCATGATTCTTTCCTTCTGGATGGAGACTGTGGGTTAGCTAGGCGAGAGGCTGTCTACTCTGCCTGATGCACAGACGTGAACTAGCGGGACTGTGGCCATAATCCATCACAGGATATAAACGCTGATAGGTGTATCTCTCTCAGTACATACACACAGATATTACAGTAAACTCTGTTTGTTAGGTATTAAAGTATTCTTGGCTGTAGGTGAACAGGTGACATCCTTAATGACCCTTAGTGTACTGAATAGGTTTTAAGCCAAATTAAGTAAATAACAAACCACGGCTACCAGTGGTAGCTGCGTAGTTACTGATTGTAGCTACGTAGTTATTTATGGTAGCTAGGTAGCTACTTATGGTAGCTACGTAGTTATTAATGGCAGCTACGTAGTTATTTATGGTAGTTAGGTATTTATTTAGACATGATATTCGCATTGTAAGTTGCATTGTTGGATAATGAGAGTTAAAGTGTGTCTACTACACGAAGAACAACAATGCGCAATACCGTGACTGGAACAATACAAAAATAACTGTACTTAGAAAAGAAGAGCTTACGACAACGTTTCGGACCGGATCGAACCATTTACAAGTTACACTAACACGCGAAGTTGAGAAAGACAGTATGTACAGGGAAGGGGAACTGGGATGGTACAAAGACGTGGAGAAATATTGGTAGAGGTAATGGTGGTAGTGGTAAGCAGAAGGAGTAGTGATAGTGGGACATGAAAAAGAAGGGGAGTCAGCTGAGGCAATAGAAGCCGAGCTAAGAAGGACGATAACGTACCTATGGTTCTCGGTTGCAGGTTAGAACGTACAACCCAGAACTTTTGAGGTGTTTTAAGTGCCACAGGTACAACCATTTCATCACCTAATGTCAATTTAAGGAAATCTGTGGCATCTGCAGTGTGTTTCACCCGACCTACGACTGCTTGGGTAAACCGAAGAGAAGGGAAGCTACGGAACCTCGGTGTCCGAACTGCGGCAAGAAGCATCATGCCTGGAATCTGCACTGCCTGGAAGGCTCCGCCGTGTCAAGGCAGCATGGAAAGCCCTGATTGTTCAGCATCAAGTAGAGCCCCACCACTGAGCAGCAGCCTCGTTCAGGGGAGGCTACAGTAACACGGAATCCAGGGTCACTTCCCCGGCCACAGCGACGAAGGAAGCCGAGGAAGCATCAGCAACGGGATCACGCCTCTGCTCAGCCATCATACAATACTTTTGCTTAAATTTCCACCCGAGAACGGCAGCCAACGGGCCCCATGATGGAAAAAAAAAACTACAGACAACGCATCAACCCCAAGAGTCACCAGTGCGGAACACTGTAGTCCAAGAGAGCAAAACAGGACATCCAGTATTTCCTCTGATGTCCACAATCACCTGCTTCATCGATATCATAATCGACCTGACAGACTCAGAAGAAAACAAAGGAACATTCAGAACTATTGTGAAGACCTTCGTGAGCATATACATGATGGACAAAACAGAATCCATGTGTTTATTTGCAAATTTACCAGACCACTCAACACAGGGCCCAGAGACAATGTTGAGAGGCCTGATGGCCTCAACTCGCTGTTAAACATACAATTCTTTACTGTGGAACGCACAGGGACTACAACACCCTGATCACGACCACAGAACAGCTAAATTAGATCGACATCTCCTTCGAGAGCCCCAGACGGGTCATCTTACGATTAAGACCATCGTCAGGACGAAGTTCCCGACGAGCCACTCAAATAAACAAGCCTTCGTGTGTTAATGTGTCTTGTAACTGGTCCAAGACGGACCGAGACGTCGTTCCAAGCTCCTCTCTCCTACGTGAGAGTTATTTATGTATTATTCCTGACTTGCCATGATTGTGACCAGATCTACCTGGAGTTCATTACCTTTGTAACTAGTTCAGCTATCATAACTTTGGGGTTCAGTCCCTGGACCCATTATGTACCTTTGTAATCTTTTGACTACCGCCCACAGGATGGGTATGGTATGACTACCGCCCACAGGATGGGTATGGTGTGACTACTGCCCACAGGATGGGCATGGTGTGACTACCGCCCACAGGATGGGTATGGTGTGCATAATAAAGATATTAAACTAACTAAAACTCCCGACACGATGTTGTGTCTTTTTGTTAGTTAATTCGATGTCTCACAGAGATTGTATATTTGTCGTCTTAATCATTGTTATGGAGTAAAATTTAATAAGCTAAAGAATGAAAATTGAAACATACTTTACGCGAGACAGAGTTTTATTGGAACATTAAGGATTTTACTTATCTACAAGTATTTAAGTGAAACATAATATCATTTGTTGGTAAATATTTTTTTGTGGTTTGTGATGAGCTGTTGTGGGAAGGGAAGCATCAGGGAGGAGATCTTCTTGGCCAGCCTCAAGACAGACTCTTTAGTGAGTAACTTATAAAGTAAGTGTAAGTACGGGTCCACTTAAGTACACTTATCATACATAGTAACATATGCAAGACAAGCCACGGGGGGGAAGGGGGTGGAAATTCTTAGCTCAAGTACTTTCACATTTCTCAGTGCGTCATCAGGAGCTGTGCAATGTTGCAAGGGAGCAACAGAAGAATTAGGGTAAGTTTTTTTTCAGAGTATGGTAGCATGGTGGCACCAGAATTGTCAAAGTACCTGAGATAAAGATTTCCACCCCCCGTGACTTGTCTTACATTGTTAAATTGCCTGTCTGTCATTATTTTTGTACAGTAACGTATGAGACCTGGTCTCAGACCGGGCCACAGGGGCGTTGACCCCCAATAATCTAGGTATGGCAACTGAGTTCTAAGACTTACAAGCCAGTGCGTTAACCACTGAGCCAGCTGGCGCTAATAACAGTCATCCAGCTGGTACAGTGGTTAACTGGCCCACTGGGCCAGCTGGCTCTAACAAGAGTCATCCAGCTGGTACAGTTGTCAGCACACTGGCCCACTGGGCCAGCTGGCTCTAACAAGAGTCATCCAGCTGGTACAGTGGTTAACTGGCCCACTGGGCCAGCTGGCTCTAACAAGAGTCATCCAGCTGGTACAGTTGTTAGCAAACTGGCTCACTGGGCCAGCTGGCTCTAACAAGAGTCATCCAGCTGGTACAGTTGTTAGCAAACTGGCTCACTGGGCCAGCTGGCTCTAACAAGAGTCATCCAGCTGGTACAGTTGTTAGCAAACTGGCTCACTGGGCCAGCTGGCTCTAACAAGAGTCATCCAGCTGGTACAGTTGTTAGCACACTGGCTCATATTTAAAACATCTGATAATCCTAACACCAATAATCTTGTCAGATTAAAACATTAATTACCTGGCTGGTTTAATTAAGTACAAATATATAGATAATTTACACAGTAACAGTAATAATATTAGAATTATCGTTAGAATTATCATCGTGAGTTTTAATTATTAAAAGTAATAATTAGCTTAAGATTAATAAGGTACTGAGTAATTAACCGCTTATATATTATTATTATTATTATTATTATTATTATTATTATTATTATTATTATTATTATTATTATTATTATTATTATTATTATTATTATTATCATTATTTACATAATAATCATTTTAAAATCTGCCATAATATCCGTCTAATATAACAATTACATAATACACAGTAAACGTCTGCTACTATACAGTACATTTTGCTTTAATGCTTCACTAATTAAAAGGAAAAATCATATAAATTAATATTTTCAAACATAATTATATATTTAACTATTATTGTTTTATAAGTCTGGACTTAAGTCTGGACTTAAGTCTGTAATTAAGTCTGTAATTAAGTCTGTACTTAAGTCTGGACTTAAGTCTGGACTTAAGTCTGGACTTAAGTCTGGACTTAAGTCTGGACTTAAGTCTGTACTTAAGTCTGTACTTAAGTCTGGACTTAAGTCTGTACTTAAGTCTGTACTTAAGTCTGGACTTAAGTCTGTACTTAAGTTTGGACTTAAGTCTGTACTTAAGTTTGGACTTAAGTCTGTACTTAAGTCTGTACTTAAGTCTGTACTTAAGTCTGTACTTAAGTCTGTACTTAAGTCTGTACTTAAGTCTGTACTTAAGTCTGTACTTAAGTTTGGACTTAAGTCTGTACTTAAGTCTGTACTTAAGTCTGTACTTAAGTTTGGACTTAAGTCTGTACTTAAGTTTGGACTTAAGTCTGTACTTAAGTCTGTACTTAAGTCTGTACTTAAGTCTGTACTTAAGTCTGTACTTAAGTCTGTACTTAAGTCTGTACTTAAGTCTGTACTTAAGTTTGGACTTAAGTCTGTACTTAAGTCTGTACTTAAGTCTGTACTTAAGTCTGTACTTAAGTCTGGACTTAAGTCTGGACTTAAGTCTGGACTTAAGTCTGGACTTAAGTCTGTACTTAAGTTTGGACTTAAGTCTGTACTTAAGTTTGGACTTAAGTCTGTACTTAAGTCTGTACTTAAGTCTGTACTTAAGTCTGTACTTATGTCTGTACTTAAGTCTGTACTTAAGTCTGTACTTAAGTTTGGACTTAATCTGTACTTAAGTCTGGACATAAGTCTGTACTTAAGTTTGGACTTAAGTCTGTACTTAAGTCTGTACTTAAGTCTGTACTTAAGTTTGGACTTAAGTCTGTACTAAGTCTGTACTTAAGTCTGTACTTAAGTCTGTACTTAAGTCTGGACTTAAGTCTGGACTTAAGTCTGTACTTAAGTCTGTACTTAAGTCTGTACTTAAGTCTGTACTTAAGTTTGGACTTAAGTCTGTACTTAAGTCTGTACTTAAGTCTGTACTTAAGTTTGGACTTAAGTCTGTACTTAAGTCTGTACTTAAGTCTGTACTTAAGTCTGGACTTAAGTCTGGACTTAAGTTTGGACTTAAGTCTGTACTTAAGTTTGGACTTAAGTCTGGACTTAAGTCTGGACTTAAGTCTGGACTTAAGTCTGGACTTAAGTCTGTACTTAAGTCTGGACTTAAGTCTGGACTTAAGTTTGGACTTAAGTCTGGACTTAAGTCTGGACTTAAGTCTGTACTTAAGTTTGGACTTAAGTCTGTATAAATACATTTATTGCCATAAATATTTTCTTAAAAAACATAAAAAATAGATTAACTTTATATATTATAAAAATAAGAACTAAATCTATGCTAAATAAATTATAAATTATTTTACAAGGAATCTTACAGACACATCAGTCAGCATTTTGATAAAGAATTCCCCTTAAAAATACTGATGGATGTGTCCGTAAGATTCCTTGTAAAACTTGCACTAAAGTTTACCAGGGACAAACTGGTAAAAACCTCGAACTAAGATTAAAACAACATAAATATAGCATTAGAACTGGACAAGATTCCAATGCTCTATTTATTCATGTAAGAGATTTTAACCATCCAATTGATTTTCAAAAAGTTGAGAAAGTAGTATCAAGCAAGTCCATGGTCGACAGGAATATAATTGAAGATCAAAATGGTATACAATACTGACAGGTTGGTAGGTAAGACACATAGGCAACAGTTAGGCAACTTTTGCCTATGTGTCTTACCTACCAACCAGGAATATAATTGAATCTTGTTTCATAAAAAGCAGTTTTGACAATAATATGAATATTTCCTTTGGTTTATATAAATTAGATCCATTTATAATTAATAGAATTTGGGAAGAATTTAATAATACACTGGACAAATAATAAATTTTAAAATTCTTAATTCTTGGGTAGAATAGTTTGTTGGTGGGTTGTGTGAAGGACCTGTCTAGTTTGGCCAGTGGGCCTGCTGCAGTGTTCTCTTTCTTATGAGTCGCACGTCAGGTGTTGCTTTGTTGTGGGATGTGATGGTGAGGTGTGGTCTAGACCCTTTATATGCCTTCCTTGATGTACCATTTTATTGTTCCTTGATAATGTGAGTAGTCACGAAAGCGCTTGGAATTTCATTATTCTTTCACAGTGATATATATATATATATATATATATATATATATATAATATATATATATATATATATATATATTATATATATATATATATATATATATATATATATATATATATATATTATATATATATATATATATATATATATATATATATATATATATGCAAACTAGATGTATATTGGTCACTAAATCACCCCAGAAAAGGTCTGCAATATTCCATAAACATTTTGTCTTCCTGTGCAACAATGCAAGCGAAAGGAATAGTGCAGAGTGCGGTATAAATTTCTGATGCAGTTAATTATTATCGCTAAAGATATGCAGTGACCCAGGAGATATATTCACAGGTTTTCACATAGACACTAATACTCAATTTTTTCAATACAAATGGGTAAATTAGGTCATATACTGTCTAAAATTATTATAAAACTCCCACTAAGAAACGTCAGCTTCGAAATGAAGCTAAACAGGCCTTATCTTATTATATCAGAGAGGTCAATATCCAAAAATACACCAATCTTGAAGCCAGTTGTAGGAGCCTCTGAATTATCAGCAACATGGTGAAGGTTGATCCATGGCTGCGACCAGACCAGATCTCTATCAGTTGATAACCCAGCCTTGGTTCCCCATTGATAACTCAGCCTTGGCTCCCCATTGATAACCCAGCCTTGGTTCCCCATTGATAACCCAGCCTTGGTTCCCCATTGATAACCCAGCCTTGGCTCCCCATTGATAACCCAGCCTTGGTTCCCCATTGATAACCCAACCTTGGTTCCCCATTGATAACCCAGCCTTGGCTCCCCATGATAACCCAGCCTTGGCTCCCCATTGATAACCCAACCTTGGTTCCCCATTGATAACCCAGCCTTGGTCCCCATTGATAACCCAGCCTTGGCTCCCCATTGATAACCCAGCCTTGGTCCCCATTGATAACCCAGCCTTGGCTCCCCATTGATAACCCAGCCTTGGTCCCCATTGATAACCCAGCCTAGGCTCCCCATGATAACCCAGCCTTGGTTCCCCATTGATAACCCAACCTTGGCTCCCCATTGATAACCCAGCCTTGGCTCCCCATTGATAACCCAGCCTTGGTTCCCCATTGATAACCCAGCCTTGGTTCCCCATTGATAACCCAACCTTGGTTCCCCATTGATAACCCAGCCTTGGTTCCCCATTGATAACCCAGCCTTGGCTCCCCATTGATAACCCAGCCTTGGTCCCCATTGATAACCCAGCCTTGGCTCCCCATTGATAACCCAGCCTTGGTCCCCATTGATAACCCAGCCTTGGCTCCCCATGATAACCCAGCCTTGGTTCCCCATTGATAACCCAACCTTGGCTCCCCATTGATAACCCAGCCTTGGTTCCCCATTGATAACCCAACCTTGGCTCCCCATTGATAACCCAGCCTTGGTTCCAAATTGATAACCCAACCTTGGTTCCCCATTGATAACCCAGCCTTGGCTCCCCATGATAACCCAGCCTTGGTTCCCCATTGATAACCCAGCCTTGGTTCCCCATGATAACCCAGCCTTGGTCCCCATTGATAACCCAGCCTTGGCTCCCCATTGATAACCCAGCCTTGGTTCCCCATGATAACCCAGCCTTGGTTCCCCATGATAACCCAGCCTTGGTCCCCATTGATAACCCAGCCTTGGTTCCCCATGATAACCCAGCCTTGGTCCCCATTGATAACCCAGCCTTGGTTCCCCATTGATAACCCAGCCTTGGTTCCCCATGATAACCCAGCCTTGGTTCCCCATGATAACCCAGCCTTGGTTCCCCATGATAACCCAGCCTTGGTTCCCCATGATAACCCAGCCTTGGTCCCCATTGATAACCCAGCCTTGGTTCCCCATTGATAACCCAGCCTTGGTTCCCCATGATAACCCAGCCTTGGTCCCCATTGATAACCCAGCCTTGGCTCCCCATTGATAACCCAGCCTTGGTTCCCCATGATAACCCAGCCTTGGTTCCCCATGATAACCCAGCCTTGGTCCCCATTGATACCCAGCCTTGGTTCCCCATTGATAACCCAGCCTTGGTTCCCCATGATAACCCAGCCTTGGTCCCCATTGATAACCCAGCCTTGGTTCCCCATTGATAACCCAGCCTTGGTTCCCCATGATAACCCAGCCTTGGTCCCCATTGATAACCCAGCCTTGGCTCCCCATTGATAACCCAGCCTTGGTCCCCATTGATAAGCCAGCCTTGGCTCCCCATTGATAACCCAGCCTTGGTCCCCATTGATAACCCAGCCCTGGTTCCACATTGATAACCCAGCCTTGGTCCCCATTGATAACCCAGCCTTGGCTCCCCATTGATAACCCAGCCTTGGCTTCCCATTGATAACCCAGCCTTGGCTCCCCATTGATAACCCAGCCTTGGCTCCCCATTGATAACCCAGTCCTGGCTCCCCATTGATAACCCAGTCCTGGCTCCCCATTGATAACCCAGTCCTGGCTCTCCATTAATAACCCAGTACTGGCTCCCCATTGATAACCTAGTTCTGGCTCCCCATTGATAACCCAGTCCTGGCTCCCCATTGATAACCCAGTCCTAGCTCCCCATTGATAACCCAGTCCTGGCTCCCCATTGATAACCCAGTCCTGGCTCCCCATTGATAACCCAGTCCTGGCTCCCCATTGATAACCAAGTCCTGGGTCCCTATTGATAACCCAGTCCTGGCTCCCCATTGATAATCCAGCCTTGGCTCCCCATTGATATCCCAGCCTTGGCTTCCCATTGATAACCCAGCCTTGGCTCCCCATTGATAACCCAGCCTTGTCTCCCCATTAATAACCCAGTCCTGGCTCCCCATTGATAACCCAGTCCTGGCTCCCCATTGATAACCAGTCCTGGCTACCTATTGATAACCCCGTCTTGGCTCCTCATTGATTACCCAGCCTTGGGTCCCCATTGATAACACAGCCTTGGCTCCCCATTGATAACAAAGTCCTGGCTCCCCATTGATAACCCAGTCCTGGCTCCCCATTGATGACCCAGCCTTGGTTCCCCATTGATAACCCAGCCTTGGCTCCCCATGATAACCCAGCCTTGGTCCCCATTGATAACCCAGCCTTGGCTCCCCATTGATAACCCAGCCTTGGTCCCCATTGATAACCCAGCCTTGGTTCCCCATTGATAACCCAGCCTTGGTTCCACATTGATAACCCAGCCTTGGTCCCCATTGATAACCCAGCATTGGCTCCCCATTGATAACCCAGCCTTGGCTCCCCATTGATAACCCAGCCTTGGCTCCCCATTGATAACCCAGCCTTGGCTCCCCATTGATAACCCAGTCCTGGCTCCCCATTGATAAGCCAGTTCTGGTTCCCCATTGATAACCCAGTCCTGGCTCTCCATTAATAACCCAGTACTGGCTCCCCATTGATAACCCAGTCCTGGCTCCCCATTGATAACCCAGTCCTGGCTCCCCATTGATAACCCAGTCCTAGCTCCCCATTGATAACCCAGTCCTGGCTCCCCATTGATAACCCAGTCCTGGCTCCCCATTGATAACCCAGTCCTGGCTCCCCATTGATAACCAAGTCCTGGGTCACTATTGATAACCCAGTCCTGGCTCCCCATTGATAATCCAGCCTTGGCTCCCCATTGATATCCCAGCCTTGGCTTCCCATTGATAACCCAGCCTTGGCTCCCCATTGATAACCCAGCCTTGTCTCCCCATTAATAACCCAGTCCTGGCTCCCCATTGATAACCCAGTCCTGGCTCCCCATTGATAACCAGTCCTGGCTCCCTATTGATAACCCCGTCTTGGCTCCCCATTGATTACCCAGCCTTGGGTCCCCATTGATAACCCAGCCTTGGCTCCCCATTGATAACCCAGTCCTGGCTCCCCATTGATAACCCAGTCCTGGCTCCCCATTGATGACATAGCCTTGGATCCCCATTGATAACCCAGTTCTGGTTCCCCATTGATAACCCAGTCCTGGCTCCCCATTGATAACCCAGGCCTGGCTCCCCATTGATAACCCAGTCCTGGCTCCCCATTGATAACCAAGTCCTGGGTCCCCATTAATAACCCAGCCTTGGCTCACCATTGATAACCCAGCCTTAGCTCCCCATTGATAACCCCGTCTTGGCTCCCCATTGATAACCCAGCCTTGGCTCCCCATTAATAACCCAGTCCTGGCTCCCCATTGAAAACCCAGTCCTGGCTCCCATTGATAACCCAGTCCTGGCTCCCCATTGGTAACCCCGTCTTGGCTCCCCATTGATAACCCAGCCTTGGCTCCCCATTGATAACCCAGCCTTGGCTCCCCATTGAAAACTAAGTCCTGGCTCCCCATTGATAACCCAGTCCTGGCGTCCCATTGATAACCCAGTCCTGGCTCCCCATTGATAACCCAGTCCTGGCTCTCCATTGATAACCCAGTACTGGCTCCCCATTGATAACCCAGTCCTGGCTCCCCATTGATAACCCAGTCCTGGCTCCCCATTGATAACCCAGTCCTAGCTCCCCATTGATAACCCAGTCCTGGCTCCCCATTGATAACTCAGTCCTGGCTCCCCATTGATAACCCAGTCCTGGCTACCCATTTATAACCAAGTCCTTGGTCCCCATTGATAACCCAGTCCTGGCTCCCCATTGATAACCCAGTCCTGGCTCTCCATTGATAACCCAGTACTGGCTCCCCATTGATAACCCAGTCCTGGGTCCCCATTGATAACCCAGTCCTGGCTCCCCATTGATTACCCAGTCCTAGCTCCCCATTGATAACCCAGTCCTGGCTCCCCATTGATAACCCAGTCCTGGCTCCCCATTGATAACCCAGTCCTGGCTTCCCATTGATAACCCAGTCCTGGCTCCCCATTGATAACCCAGTCCTGGCTCTCCATTGATAACCCAGTACTGGCTCCCCATTGATAACCCAGTCCTGGCTCCCCATTGATAACCCAGTCCTGGCTCCCCATTGATAACCCAGTCCTAGCTCCCCATTGATAACCCAGTCCTGACTCCCCATTGATAACCCAGTCCTGGCTCCCCATTGATAACCCAGTCCTGGCTCCCCATTGATAACCAAGTCCTGGGTCCCCATTGATAACCCAGTCCTGGCTCCCCATTGATAACCCAGCCTTGGCTCCCCATTGATATCCCAGCCTTGGCTTCCCATTGATAACCCAGCCTTGGCTCCCCATTGATAACCCAGCCTTGGCTCCCCATTAATAACCCAGTCCTGGCTCCCCATTGATAACCCAGTCCTGGCTCCCCATTGATAACCAGTCCTGGCTCCCCATTGATAACCCCGTCTTGGCTCCCCATTGATTACCCAGCCTTGGCTCCCCATTGGTAACCCAGCCTTGGCTCCCCATTGATAACCCAGTCCTGGCTCCCCATTGATGACCCCGTCTTGGCTCCCCATCGATAACCCAGCCTTGGCTCCCCATTGATAACCCAGTTCTGGCTCCCCATTGATAACCCAGTCCTGGCTCCCCATTGATAACCCAGCCTTGGCTCCCCATTAATAACCCAGCCTTGGCTCCCCATTAATAACCCAGCCTTGGCTCCCCATTAATAACCCAGCCTTGGCTCCCCATTAATAACCCAACCTTGGCTCCCCATTAATAACCCAGCCTTGGCTCCCCATTAATAACCCAGCCTTGGATCACCATTAATAACCCAGCCTTGGCTCCCCATTAATAACCCAGCCTTGGCTCCCCATTAATAACCCAGCCTTGGCTCACCATTAATAACCCGCCTTGGCTCCCCATTAATAACCCAGCCTTGGCTCCCCATTAATAACCCAGCCTTGGCTCCCCTTTAATAACCCAGCCTTGGCTCCCCAATAATAACCCAGTCCTGGCTCCCCATTAATAACCCAGCCTTGGCTCACCATTAATAACCCGGCCTTGGCTCCCCATTAATAACCCAGCCTTGGCTCACCATTAATAACCCGGCCTTGGCTCCCCATTAATAACCCAGCCTTGGCTCCCCATTAATAACCCCGCCTTGGCTCCCCATTAATAACCCAGCCTTGGCTCACCATTAATAACCCGGCCTTGGCTCCCCATTAATAACCCAGCCTTGGCTCCCCATTAATAACCCAGCCTTGGCTCCCCATTAATAACCCGGCCTTGGCTCCCCATTAATAACCCAGCCTTGGCTCACCATTAATAACCCGGCCTTGCTCCCCATTAATAACCCAGCCTTGGCTCCCCATTAATAACCCAGTCCTGGCTCCCCATTAATAACCCAGCCTTGGCTCACCATTAATAACCCGGCCTTGGCCCCCCATTAATAACCCAGCCTTGGCTCCCCATTAATAACCCAGCCTTGGCTCCCCATTAATAACCCAGCCTTGGCTCCCATTAATAACCCAGCTTGGCTCCCCATTCATAACCCAGCATTGGTTCCCCATTAATAACCCAGCCTTGGCTCCCCATTAATAACCCAGCCTTGGCTCCGCATTAATAACCCAACCTTGGCTCCCCATTAGTAACCCAGCCTTGGCTCCCCATTAATAACCCAGCCTTGGCTCCCCATTAATAACCCAGCCTTGGCTCCCCATTAATAACCCAGCCTTGGCTCCCCATTAATAACCCAGCCTTGGCTCCCCATTAATAACCCAGCCTTGGCTCCCCATTAATAACCCAGCCTTGCTCCCCATTAATAACCCACCCTGGCTCCCCATTAATAACCCAGCCTTGGCTCCCCATTAATAACCCAGCCTTGGCTCCCCATTAATAACCCCAGCCTTGCCCCCATTAATAACCCAGCCTTGGCTCCCCATTAATAACCCAGCCCTTGGCTCCCCATTCATAACCGAGCCTTGGCTCCCCAAAATAACCCAGCCTTGGCTCCCCATTAATAACCCAGCCTTGGCTCCCCATTAATAACCAGCCCTTGACTCCCCATTAATAACCCAGCCTTGGCTCCCCATTAATAACCCAGCCTTGGCTCCCCATTAATAACCCAGCCTTGGCTCCCCATTAATAACCCAGCCTTGGCTCCCCATTAATAAACCCCGCCTGGGTCCCCATTAATAACCCAGCCTTGCTCCCCCATAATAACCCGCCTTGGGTCCCCATTAATAACCCACCTTGGCTCCCCATTTAAAAACCCAGCCTTGGGTCCCCATTAATAACCCACCTTGCTCCCCATTAATAACCCCCGCCTTGGCTCCCCCATTAATAACCCAGCCTTGGCTCCCCATTAATAACCCAGCCTTGGCTCCCCATTAATAACCCAGCCTTGGCTCCCCATTAATAACCCAGCCTTGGCTCCCCATTAATAACCCAGCCTTGGCTCCCCATTAATAACCCAGTTCCCCTGCTGGGGGACCTCAGCAGGATGAGTGTTAAGTAGAAGGGATGTTACTGGTGTTAAGCAGAAGGGATGTTACTGGTGTTAAGCAGAAGGGATGTTACTGGTGTTAAGCAGAAGGGATGTTACTGGTGTTAAGCAGAAGGGATGTTACTGGTGTTAAGCAGAAGGGATGTTACGTGTTAAGCAGAATGGAGGTTTACTGGGTTAAGCAGAAGGGATGTTACTGGTGTTAAGCAGAAGGGATGTTACTGGTGTTAAGCAGAAGGGATGTTACTGGTGTTAAGCAGAAGGGATGTTACTGGTGTTAAGCAGAAGGGATGTTACTGTGTTAAGCAAGAAGGATTTACTGGTGTTAAGCAGAAGGATGTTACTGGTGTTAAGCAGAAGGGATGTTACTGGTGTTAAGCAGAAGGGATGTTACTGGTGTTAAGCAGAAGGGATGTTACTGGTGTTAAGCAGAAGGGATGTTACGGTGTTAAGCAGAGGATGTTACTGGTGTTAAGCAGATGGGATGTTACTGGTGTTAAGCAATGGGATGTTACTGTGGTTAAGCAGAGGGATTTACTGGTGTTAAGCAGAAGGGATGTTACTGGTGTTAAGCAGAAGGGATGTTACTGGTGTTAAGCAGAAGGGATGTTACTGGTGTTAAGCAGAAGGGATGTTACTGGTGTTAAGCAGAAGGGATGTTACTGGTGTTAAGCAGATGGGATGTTACTGGTGTTAAGCAGAAGGGATGTTACGGTGTTAAGCAGAAGGGATGTTACTGGTGTTAAGCAGAAGGGATGTTACTGGTGTTAAGCAGAAGGGATGTTACTGTGTTTAAGCAGAAGGGATGTTACTGGTGTTAAGCAGAAGGATGTTACTGGTGTTAAGCAGAAGGGATGTTACTGGTGTTAAGCAGAAGGATGTTACTGTGTTAAGCAGAAGGATGTTACTGGTGTTAAGCAGAAGGATGTTACTGGTGTTAAGCAGAAGGGATGTTACTGTGTTTAAGCAGAAGGATGTTACTGGTGTTAAGCAGAATGGATGTTACTGGTGTTAAGCAGAAGGTGATGTTACTGGTGTTAAGCAGAAGGGATGTTACTGGTGTTAAGCAGAAGGGATTTACTGTGTTAAGCAGAAGGGATGTTACTGGTTTAAGCAGAAGGGATGTTACTGTGTTAAGCAGAAGGATGTTACTGGTGTTAAGCAGAAGGGATGTTTCTGGTTTAAGCAGAAGGATGTTTACTGGTGTTAAGCAGAAGGATTTACTGGTGTTAAGCAGAAGGGATGTTTACTGGTTTAAGCAGAAGGATGTTACTGTGTTAAGCAGAAGGGATGTTACTGGTGTTAAGCAAAGGATGTTACTTGTGTTAAGCAGAAGGGATGTTACTGGTGTTAAGCAGAAGGGATGTTACTGGTGTTAAGCAGAAGGGATGTTACTGGTGTTAAGCAGAAGGGATGTTACTGGTGTTAAGCAGAAGGGATGTTACTGGTGTTAAGCAGAAGGGATGTTACTGGTGTTAAGCAGAAGGGATGTTACTGGTGTTAAGCAGAAGGGATGTTACTGGTGTTAAGCAGAAGGGATGTTACTGGTGTTAAGCAGAAGGGATTTACTGGTGTTAAGCAGAAGGGGTGTTTTCGGTGTTAAGCAGAAGGGATGTTACTGGTGTTAAGCAGAAGGATGTTACTGGGGTTAAGCAAAGGGATGTTTCGGTTTAAGCAGAAGGGATGTTACTGGGGTTAAGCAGAAGGGATGTTACTTTGGGGTTAAGCAGAAGGATGTTACTGGTGTTAAGCAAAGGGATGTTACTGGTGTTAAGCAGAAGGGATGTAAATGGGTTAAGCAGAAGGGGTTTACTGGTGTTAAGCAAAGGATGTTACTGGGGTTAAGCAGAAAGGGGGGTGTTACTGGTGTTAAGCAGAAGGATTACGGGGGTTTTCG
>NC_069471.1:23457944-23473823 GCF_026875155.1 Cherax quadricarinatus | reverse complement strand
CTGTAGGTGAACAGGTGACATCCTTAATGACCCTTAGTGTACTGAATAGGTTTTAAGCCAAATTAAGTAAATAACAAACCACGGCTACCAGTGGTAGCTGCGTAGTTACTGATTGTAGCTACGTAGTTATTTATGGTAGCTAGGTAGCTACTTATGGTAGCTACGTAGTTATTAATGGCAGCTACGTAGTTATTTATGGTAGTTAGGTATTTATTTAGACATGATATTCGCATTGTAAGTTGCATTGTTGGATAATGAGAGTTAAAGTGTGTCTACTACACGAAGAACAACAATGCGCAATACCGTGACTGGAACAATACAAAAATAACTGTACTTAGAAAAGAAGAGTCTTACGACAACGTTTCGGACCGGATCGAACCATTTACAAGTTACACTAACACGCGAAGTTGAGAAAGACAGTATGTACAGGAAGGGGAACTGGGATGGTACAAAGACGTGGAGAAATATTGGTAGAGGTAATGGTGGTAGTGGTAAGCAGAAGGAGTAGTGATAGTGGGACATGAAAAAGAAGGGGAGTCAGCTGAGGCAATAGAAGCCGAGCTAAGAAGGACGATAACGTACCTATGGTTCTCGGTTGCAGGTTAGAACGTACAACCCAGAACTTTGAGGTGTTTTAAGTGCCACAGGTACAACCATTTCATCACCTAATGTCAATTTAAGGAAATCTGTGGCATCTGCAGTGTGTTTCACCCGACCTACGACTGCTTGGGTAAACCGAAGAGAAGGGAAGCTACGGAACCTCGGTGTCCGAACTGCGGCAAGAAGCATCATGCTGGAATCTGCACTGCCTGGAAGGCTCCGCCGTGTCAAGGCAGCATGGAAAGCCCTGATGTTCAGCATCAAGTAGAGCCCCACCACTGAGCAGCAGCCTCGTTCAGGGGAGGCTACAGTAACACGGAATCCAGGGTCACTTCCCCGGCCACAGCGACGAAGGAAGCCGAGGAAGCATCAGCAACGGGATCACGCCTCTGCTCAGCCACCATACAATACTTTTGCTTAAATTTCCACCCGAGAACGGCAGCCAACGGGCCCCATGATGGAAAAAAAAAAACTACAGACAACGCATCAACCCCAAGAGTCACCAGTGCGGAACACTGTAGTCCAAGAGAGCAAAACAGGACATCCAGTATTTCCTCTGATGTCCACAATCACCTGCTTCATCGATATCGTAATCGACCTGACAGACTCAGAAGAAAACAAAGGAACATTTAGAACTATTGTGAAGACCTTCGTGAGCATATACATGATGGACAAAACAGAATCCATGTGTTTATTTGCAAATTTACCAGACCACTCAACACAGGGCCCAGAGACAATGTTGAGAGGCCTGATGGCCTCAACTCGCTGTTAAACATACAATTCTTTACTGTGGAACGCACAGGGACTACAAGACCCTGATCACGACCACAGAACAGCTAAATTAGATCGACATCTCCTTCGAGAGCCCCAGACGGGTCATCTTAGGATTAAGACCATCGTCAGGACGAAGTTCCCGACGAGCCACTCAAATAAACAAGCCTTCGTGTGTTAATGTGTCTTGTAACTGGTCCAAGATGGACCGAGACGTCGTTCCGAGCTCCTCTCTCCTACGTGAGAGTTATTTATGTATCATTCCTGACTTGCCATGATTGTGACCAGATCTACCTGGAGTTCATTACCTTTGTAACTAGTTCAGCTATCATAACTTTGGGGTTCAGTCCCTGAACCCATTATGTACCTTTGTAATCTTTTGACTACCGCCCACAGGATGGGTATGGTGTGACTACCGCCCACAGGATGGGCATGGTGTGACTACTGCCCATAGGATGGGTATGGTGTGACTACCGCCCACAGGATGGGTATGGTGTGCATAATAAAGATATTAAACTAACTAAAACTCCCGACACGATGTTGTGTCTTTTTGTTAGTTAATTCGATGTCTCACAGAGATTGTATATTTGTCGTCTTAATCATTGTTATGGAGTAAAATTTAATAAGCTAAAGAATGAAAATTGAAACATACTTTACGCGAGACAGAGTTTTATTGGAACATTAAGGATTTTACTTATCTACAAGTATTTAAGTGAAACATAATATCATTTGTTGGTAAATATTTTTTTGTGGTTTGTGATGAGCTGTTGTGGGAAGGGAAGCATCAGGGAGGAGATCTTCTTGGCCAGCCTCAAGACAGACTCTTTAGTGAGTAACTTATAAAGTAAGTGTAAGTATGGGTCCACTTAAGTACACTTATCATACATAGTAACATATGCAAGACAAGCCACGGGGGGGAAGGGGGTGGAAATTCTTAGCTCAAGTACTTTCACATTTCTCAGTGCGTCATCAGGAGCTGTGCAATGTTGCAAGGGAGCAACAGAAGAATTAGGGTAAGTTTTTTTTCAGAGTATGGTAGCATGGTGGCACCAGAATTGTGAAAGTACCTGAGATAAAGATTTCCACCCCCCGTGACTTGTCCTTACATTGTTTAAATTGCCTGTCTGTCAATATTTTTGTACAGTAACGTATGAGACCTGGTCTCAGACCGGGCCACAGGGGCGTTGACCCCCAATAATCTAGGTATGGCAACTGAGTTCTAAGACTTACAAGCCAGTGCGTTAACCACTGAGCCAGCTGGCGCTAATAACAGTCATCCAGTATTCGCTTTCGTCATGACGAGGATAATTACGTTTTTGTTACTAACGACCCAACATCAAGAAAAACTTCTTACTCATAAATATGCTAACACCCCAATTTCCAAAGCTGCCCCACCAAATCACCTAAATACTTATTTTTTATCCACAATGTCAAATAATACAGGGAAAAAAAATTTTCCTTTTTGCCCAAAATCAAGTTGAAAAACCCCTGGGTCGATTTTTCCAAATGACCCTGATATTGGGCTGAGGGGATTGGTCGGGGTTTTCCACCATAAATATATCTACTCTCGGCACCCTTTAAAACGGGAAAACAAAAAAAGTTTTTTGTACAAAGCCCCTTCACCGTAGATGCTACAATGTCAGCGCTTTTTTCACTTTGTTTGGGAAAATGCTCATCAAAACCCACACGGGTGTGCATTTTGTCCCCAAGGGCCCACCCCTTCTAAACCATGCTTTTATATGATCAAGAAACACCAGACCTTTGCATTAAAATGAAAAAATTTGGGAAACTCCAGGATCACAGCTGCTCATGCTGACTGCAGAGCGAAAGCTGCCCACATCGCCAGCCGCAGGCTCCCCCTCCCCCCAAAAACCCCCCCATTTTGGGGCAATAGGGCCCTACCAGATACTTCAGTCTAATTTAATGACCCATCCCCTAAACTCAAACAATATGGTTGAGCGAATCACTCTAAAAAGTACATCAACAGAGCATGATAAGTCTGCTATAAACACTAGTAATGCAGCGGGTGTTGAAACCACCCTGCCCTGGCTGAGTCAGCTGTCAGCCCACCCCCTACTCAGCTGACCCGGATTTTCAACTTCCTGATAACGCTAGTCTTCGGGGGGGTTTACCAACATCCTGCGCATAACAGTACGGAGAAGAAAAATTGGTTTTAAAAACAACAACTTGAGCACCACGGGAAAAAAACTTACAGGGGTTTTGGAAAATTTTTAAAACAAAAACCCCCCACGATAGTAAACCATTATGAAAATGATTTGTGGTGATGATGAAAAAAACTATGATTCCATGGTGTTAAAAACCCCAAAAAAAACGTTAATCGATATGGGTTTCCCAATCACAGTGAAAAAGAAAAGGGGCATGAAACCAACAAGATAGAAAACCTAAAGAGTGTAATGAAAATTTTTAGATACGGTGGGAGATGACCCGGGGGTTGAAAAGGGGTAATGTTTTCACTGGCCCAATAATGTTTGGGGAAGTATAAAAGTGATGATAGTGTTTATTTAAATAAAAGGGGAAAGGGGTTATTTGCGGGGGAATAGTGTCACCTTCCATACATTCACAGACAAGACGCAGTGACCTCGTTACAAAGACCCCAAGAGGTCCACAATGGAAGTGCCTTAGGGCCCCAGGGAAAAGGATAATCCTATGAAAATTGATTTTGGGATTATGTCGTTTTTTTATTTAGTAAGTTTTTCTTTTTGCTGGAAATTGAAAACTTTTCCCTGGACTTTTATAATGGAACCAAAACTCGTAAAAACACCATTTTAAGTTTGAATTTTTGCGTCATTTTATTAAAAAAATTTTTCTGCCCTTTCTCAAAAAAGTAACCACGAACCCAATTGAAAATTTGTGTCTACAAGTGCAGAGTCCCTAAAAATTCCCACCCCCTAAATTGCCATCTTTTTGTTGCATAAAAAACCCAAATTTCTACTAATTCTTGTTTTCTAAAAATTTTAAAAAAAATCACTTCCCCATCAACTTCTTGAAACATAAAAAACAGAGGGGCACATATAAAGGGGTTTTTGGATTTATATAGGGAACTTTTCCCCAACAAAATTTAACTTTCCGCTCCTCTGAAATTTTAATTATTTGGAGCTCCCAACTTGTGCTCATCTGAACCAACTCTCATTTTTGGTGATTATAATAAAGGACACAAAAGCATTGAAACTCTCATTTGGGGAAATCGTAATGGAAATAAAACTGTTTCCACTCTTAAACATTTCAATAATGGGGAAAATTTGTAGGTGACCTTAAACCCCAAAACCATACCCAATGGAGGGTGTCCTTAAAATCTGTGTTTTGGGCCCTTTCAACATTACTTCTGCCAGCTGTGAGTTTTTTCCATTGTAACAGAAATAGCGCTGATCATTTCCCAAGGCTAACCTCTCTAGATTTTGGAAAAATTTACAATTCCCCGGGGGGTTTTTCAAACGGAAACGCCCTTAAAAATGTTTCCCCTGTAAACCCAGATGATTTTGGTTTGCACATTTAAATAAACGGGAAATAATTCCTATAGTGACCTCTGTCGAGATTTTTAACAATGCCCTTTGGGAGCATTTTCCCGAACTTCTTAGAGCCGGGCCTCTGAAAACCTCCTACACTCTAAATCCAATACTTCCATAATAACAAAGTTTTAAATAAAAAATCAACCTATTAAAATTTATTCTAAACTTCGAACATTGAAACGTACGCTCGCAGACTAGAAGTTCCTATAAAAAACCATCTTTACCCATAAATGCTGAGCCTCTTCCAAACTCCCCTTGCGCGGGCCAAGAGCGAAATGACAGAGCTGCGGCAAACAGCTGGGAACAATTTTAAAATGGTCTCAAATCTCACAACCCCACAAGCCGGGCATGGAGGGACTTTAAATAAAATTTAAAGGGGGAAAACAAAAGGGGCAAAATCGCGCCCCCCCCCCTCATCCCTTGCATAGGCGAATGATTAAAGTCAGTGCTTGGGTTTGCTACATCAAACTATACAGCCCTTCCCATTTAACCACACGGGCGAAATTTAAGGGACAAATATAAACAAGGGAGAGACTTTTTTTGTTTTATGCTCAAAAAGGCCCAGATGACTGAAATTTTTCCCTTTTTTCACTAATTATAACTTGATGCACACTAACAAAGGGGCAACTCCACGTCGCCTGGTGGGATGGTTTTACTTTAAACATACTCAGTTTGGGCTGTTCGAGTACCAGGAAACCCTTTTACTTAAAAAAAATATAACATAAATTTAAAGTCACGGGGAGCCCCCCAAAATCATGGACCAATAGCCCATTATTCCCATTCCAAACCCCCTTTCCCAAAACTCATTTCCGGCCCCAAAATCCCTTACTAGCTGCTTGTGTAAAACAAATTTTAAAAGGGTGATTCTTTAACGTCTTATCACAGAATTAAAAGGGAAATTTTGTCTCCCCGGGTTTCATGGCTTCAAAGCATGGGAAAGGGGTTTCATCATTCATTACCACCTTTTCCCCTCTGCAACACTGACAGCTCAAACACTACGGTTCCCCTTTACCTTTAAATCCCCTTTTTTATGTAAAACCCAACCCGACATTTAAACAATTTAGTGAAAATTGCCCCCGAATGGGTGTTGGGGGATGCTTTTTCCGCCGGGTTAAAAGGTTACCTTCCCCCAAAAAAAGTCGTCTGGTTGTTCCAGGGGCATAGAAGTGTAACTAAAGATTTTTAATTAGGAACCCCCCAGGGGGGTGTGCTTGTCCCACCCTTTTCAACAATTTTTTTAATTTTAAAGGGCCTTTTTCTTAATGCCATGCCCACCCCGCCCCATCATTTTTATGGGTTTTTTTGCTGTTTACATAATGATTCCCCACTACCGGGTTCCCAACACCAAAAAAAATCTTAATCAGTTTTAGCCTCGGGGTTTTAAGGAACCCGGGGGTTTAAAAATCTCAGGGAAAAAACAAAGATCCTTTAACAGCGTCCTCCTCGGCAGAGAGGCCAAAAGTTATCAATCCATTGCAAAAATGGTCTCTTCTAGAATAAGTAAGCAATACAGGGATCTAGGCTTTGAGGGTTTCCCTACTTGGAAACCGTTTAACGAACTTTTTCGCCAATACAAAAAAAAAGGCTGAGAAACACTTAGAGTTGTGGGAGGTTTTTCATCCCCTAGGTGCTAATGTAAAATTTTAAAATGAAAGTATTTGCTTATATTAGATCATTGGGGTTATTATGCCGCGCCACACTTGCACTCGTGTCTGACTGGGGAACTTGGAGGGGTGGGAAAAAATGCAGAACGAAGCAAAGAGGGTCATCCTGGATGCCCTGACTGCCAAAATTTTAAATATGCGGGAAAAAACTTTAAAATTCCAACATTAGAGATCGTGTTACTGAAAGAAATTTCCTTTTTTGGGGGCAAAATGCTTAGGGTAGCCCATTCAAACCCCTGCACAGAAGCCCTCCAAACTTTCCTCACACCCGGGGAACCCTCCTTCCAATGGGGTCGAAAAAACTGAACCGACCCCGCATGAACCAAACTACATATCCCATACAAGTTGGAAAAACAAGACATTTTCCCCGCTCCATGGGGTTTTTAACCCCCATTCCAAACTACCATTCCTCCTTTTCCCCCCAAAACTCTTCTTAAATCACAACCAAAGCTTCGTCTTGAAAACCAAAAATGGCCCTTTAACTGTATTGATAACTTTTGTCACACAAAACACTCTCACAAATTATTTACGTCGAGGTTTTTGTTCCCATCCCAAATGGTGCGCTGGGAGTGCTGCTGTTGTCATAAAACCCCGGGCACCCGGGAGTCTTTTTTTCAACACTGGGCAGCTGTAATTCGCTGTTGTCATACACTTGGGGCAGCTGGGAGTGGGTTTTTGTCATACACCGGGGCAGCCGGTTAAATGCGCTGTTTTTCATACACTGGTCAGCTTGGGAGTGCTGTTTTCATAAACTGGTGCCCGCTGGTAAATTTTTTTCTGTTGTCATACACTGGGCACCCGGTAGTGTTGTTGTCATACCCCTGGGGGCAGCTGTATGCTCTGTTGGGCATACACGGCAGCTGGTAGTTTTTTTTCATCAACCGGGGGCAGGGTGGTAGGTTTGGGTTTTTCCCTACCTGGGGCCCGCGGGAGTGCTGTTGTTGTCATACCCTGGTCAGCTGGTATGTTTTGTCATCACTGGGGGCAGCTGGTAGTTGTTGTCATACACTGGTGCAGCTGGTAGTGCCGTTGTTGTTTAAAACACTGTTTCAGCGTTTGTGCTGGGTGTTGTCCCTACAAATGGGCAGCTGGTATGCTGTTGTTTCCCAAAACTGGGGCAGGGTGGGAAATGCGCTGTTGTCTTTCACTGGCAGCTGGTATGCTGCTGTTGTCATACACTGGTGCACTGGTTGCTGCGTTGTCTACCCCTGGGGCGTTGGTAATGCGCTGTTGTCATACACTGGTCAAACTTTTTTTTTGTGTGCTGTTGTCATAACCCCTGGTTTTCAGCTGGGGTGGGTGCTGTTTCATCACTGGGGGCAGCTGTATGGGTGGGTGTTGCATACACTTGGGGCCGCTGGGAGTGCTGGTTGTCCCTACACTGGGGGCAGCTGGATGCTGCTGTTTTTCCCTACACTGGTGCAGCGGTATGGCCCGCTGTTGTCATCACTGGGGGCAGCTTGGGAGTGCTGCTGTTGTCAATTTCAAATGGTGCACTGGTATGCTGTTGTTTTCATACACTGGTCAGCTGGGAGTGCGCTGTTTTTTCATCACTGGGCAGCTGGTAGTGCTCTGTTTTTCATCACTGGTGCAGGGTGGGAAATGCTGCGTTGTCATACAGAGTGATGGGTCATAAAGAAATTTGGGGCACGGGATCAAAACTGGGGCCCCTGCCCTTTAAACAGAACGTTTGCCATACTCCTTGCACTCAAAAGCGTCCATTAAACCCAAGGGTTTCACTTTAATTTTTAACGATTCCTGTCACCATAAAGCCTCAACTCATTAAAATATAAATTGTTGGGATCTTTTTGGGCAAAAGCCAGACATAAAATGGGAAAAAATTTTGGGCTGGGGTCAGATGCACATGCTGTGGGTTCCATCTCACAATTGGGCCCTTTAGATCTGATAAAAATGATAAATTGGGGTAAGCTGTTAAAGCTTTCAAAGAGGGGGAAAATTTTCAACTTGGGGTTTCATTTTGCAGTTTGAGAAAAAATAAACGAAAAGAAACTTCAAAAAATTTTTTGACTTAAGAAATTTTGGGAATTGACACAAGTCCTCCATCAACATCATTCCATCCCTGCAGGGGGACCACATGTCTATGGTGCACCAAAAAGATAAACAGACCCCTTTTGGGTGTCCAAATACTGCCCCTCCGGGTGGGTTACAAGTATCTTTTGGGAGGTTTAAAACACCACCACCAGATGTAAGGAACCCCCAAAAGAAAAAGTAAACTTTTCCAGATGGACTTTTTGTCACAAAACCCGCGTCATTATGTACTGGAGTGTGAAAAAAATTAAAAGAAATTTTAAAAAAACTCACTCGAAGTGGGTTTAAAAATGGGGTAAAAATTTTTTCCAAAGTGGATATTGCCCGACCAATTTTGGGGAAATACCCCCGACCTTTTTCACTGTTAAAAAAAGCCCTTAAACCCCATTTTTCCCTTGTGTGTGGTGGTGTGGTTTTGTGTGGGTTTGTGTGGGGTTTTGGTTTTGTATGTGTGGCCCGGGTGTGTGGGTGTTGATCCCTTAATAATTTTTATTTTTAAAAACCCTTACAATTGTACCAAAGGGGTGGAAAGTATCAGTGGGTTTTTTACTTTGTAAATTTTTTTTTTTTTATGACTGTAACCATGTAAAAGAAGTAAGCTGATTCATTTTTCCTCTGTAACTTCCATGAAGTGACACAGATCTAAACCCGGAGTTTATTACCTTTGAAAAGTTTAGCTAACATAAAATTTGGGGCCCGTCATGGGGCCCATTATGTACCTTGTAAAACTTTTGACTACCCCCACAAGGGTGGGGATTTGGGGGCATAAAGATATTAAAAAAAAAGTGTGTGTGTGTGTGTGTTGGGGGTGTGTTTTGTGTGTGGTTGGGGGTTGGTTGTGTGGGGTGTGTGTGTGTGTTGTTTTGTGTGTGTGTGGTGTGTTTGACTCAACAATCAATATTTGCAAACCCCCTAACCCCCTAAAGTTTGAAACCGGGGGGGGAAGGTGAATTCTCATTACTCCCATAATTTGTTCATGATTGTAGCCCCAAAGTATAAACGTAATAACCATTCTTACAGTATTCTTTACCTTGAAATTTTGGGGTTTTCTTTACCTTTGTAAACTTGTGAGTTCATTACTTTGTCCCAGTTCACCACCCAAACTTGGGCCCAGCCCCTCCCCTTAGTACCTCTGAATCTGAAAATCCCTTTGAAACTTTCATGATTGGCCAATTCCCGGATTCATACCTTTGTAATTGTGAGTTTATTCCCTTTGAAAATTTGTGATTTTTCATTACCTCTGTAACTTCCGCTACAAAACGGGGGGGCCGCCCTGGCCCAAATTTTTTCCTTGTTCTTTTGACTACCACCCACAGGATGGGTAGGGGGACACCCCCCACGGGTGGGTATGGGGTGCATAATAAAAAATTTTAAAACTAAAAAAACCCAGCGGGTACAGTGGTTAACTGGCCCACTGGGCAGGGGGCTCTAACAAGAGTATCATGGACAGTTTTTGCACACGGCTCACTGGGCCATGGCTCTAAAAAGAGTCTAGGGGTACAGTTGTTAGCACACTGGCTAAAGGGCCCGGGCCTTTTAACAAGAGTATCCAGGGGTAAGTTGTTAGCACCTGATCACTTTAAACATCATAACCCTAAACCCCAATATTTTTCAATTTAAAAAAAATAATACGGGGCGGTTAAATAAGTACAGATATAAAAAATTTTAACCAGAAACAAAAATAATATTAAAATTATCGTTGAATATAAATCGTGATTTTAATTATTAAAGTAAAAAATTTTTTAAGATTAAAAAGGGTATGAAATTTAAACCTTTTTATACAAGTTTATCGTTAAAATTTTTTTTTCAACAAAATATATTTTTTAACTTTATTGTTTTTATAATCTGGACTTAAGTCTGGACTAAGTCTTAAATTAAATTGTAATTAAGCTGTACTTGTCTGGACTTAGTCTGGACTTAAGTCTGGATTTAAAGTCTGGACAAGTTGGACAAATTTTTACTTTAAGTCGTACTTAAAACTGGATTTAAAAGTCGTATTAAGTCTGTACTTAATCTGGATTAAGTCTGTATTAAAGTTTGGACAAAGTCGAATTTAAGTTGGATTTAAGTCTTATTTTAAGTTGTAAATCTGTATTTAACTGTATTTAATTTGTTTTAAGTCGACTTAAGTTGTATTTAATTTGGAAATTAAGTCTGTACTTAATCGTATTAAGTCTGAACAAAGTCTGTCTTAATTTGGGATTAAAGTTGGATTAAAGTCTGCAAAGTCGGGATAAGTCGTACTTAAGTGGTTTAGTCGACTTAAGTTTGGACTTAAGTCTGTACTTAAGTCTGTACTTAAGTCTGTACTTAAGTCTGTACTTAAGTCTGTACTTAAGTCTGTACTTAAGTCTGTATTTAAAGTTTGGACTTAAGTCTGTACTTAAGTTTTGGACTTAAGTCTGTACTTAAGTTGGACTTAAGTCTGTACTTAATCTGTACTTAAGTCTGTACTTAAGTTTGGACTTAAGTCTGTACTTAAGTCTGTACTTAAGTCTGGACTTAAGCCCTGGATTTAAGTCTGTACTTAAGTTGTCTTAAGTCTGTACTTAAGTCTGTACTTAAGTTTGGACTTAAGTCTGTACTTAAGTCTGTACTTAAGTCTGTACTTAAGTTTGGACTTAGTCTGTACTTAAGTCTGTACTTAAGTCTGTACTTAAGTCTGGACTTAAGTCTGGACTTAAGTTTGGACTTAAGTCTTTACTTAAGTTTGGACTTAAGTTGGACTTAAGTCTGGACTTAATTTCTGGACTTAAGTCTGGACTTAAGTCTGGATTTAAAAGTCTGTACTTAGGTTGGACTTAAGTCTAGACTTAAGTCTGGACTTAAGTCCAGATTTTAAGTCTGGACTTAAGGTCTGTATAAATACATTTATTGCCATAAATTATTTTCTTATAAAGCATAAAAAATAATTAACTTTATATATTTATAAAAATAAGAACTAAATCTATGCTAAATAAATTATAAATTATTTTACAAAGGAATCTTACAGACACATCAGACAGCATTTTATAAAGAATTCCCCTTAAAAATTCTGATGGATGTTTTCCGTAAGATTCCTTGTAAAATTTGCACTAAAGTTTACGGGGACAAACGGGTAAAAACCTCGAACTAAGATTAAAACAACATAAATATAGCATTAGAACTGGACAAGAATTCAATGCTCTATTTATTTTATGTAAGAGATTTTTAAACCATCCAATTGATTTCAAAAAGTTGAGAAAAATGTTAAAGCAAGTCCATGGTCGACAGGAATATAATGAAGATCAAAATGGTATAACCCAATACTGACAGGTTGGTAGGTAAACACATAGGCAAACAGTTGGGCAACTTTTGCCTATGTGTCTTACCTACCAACCAGGAATATAATTGAATCTGTTTCATAAAAGCAGTTTTTGGACAATAATATGAATATTCCTTTGGTTTAATATAAATTAGATCCATTTATAATTAATAGAATTTGGGAAGAATTTAATAATACACTGGACAAATATAAATTTTAAAATTCTTAATTCTTGGGTAGAATAGTTTGTTGGTGGGTTGTGTAAGGCCCTGTCTAGTTTGGCCAGTGGGCCTGCTGCGTGTTTCCCCTTTCTTATGAGTCGCACGTCAGGTGTTGCTTTGTTGGGGGATGTGATTGTGGGGTGTGGTCTAGACCCTTTATATCCCCTTCCTTGATGTACCATTTTATTGTTCCTTGATAATGTGAGTATCACGAAAGCGCTTGGAATTTCATTATTCTTTAAACAGTGATATAATATTTTATATATATATATATATAATATATATATATATATATATAATATATATATTTTATAATATATATATATAAAATATATATATAAAATATATATTTTATATGCAAACTAGATGAAATTTTGGGTCACTAAATAAACCCCAAAAAGGTCTCTAATATTCCATAAACAATTTTGACTCCCTGTGAAACAATGCAAGCGAAAGGAATAGTGCAGAGTGGGGTATAAATTTCTGAATGCATTAATTATTATCGCTAAAGATATGCAGTGACCCAGGAGATATATTCACAGGTTTTTTCCACATGAACACTAATACTCAATTTTTTCAATACAAATTGGTAAATTTAGGTCATATACTGTCTAAAATTATTATAAAACTCCCACTAAGAAACGCCAGCTTCGAAATGAAGCTAAACAGGCCTTATCTTATTATATCAGAGAGGTCAATATCCAAAAATACACCAATCTTGAACCAGTTGTAGGAGTCCTCTGAATTATCAGCAACTGGTGAAGGTTGATCCATGCTGCGACCAACCAGATCTTTTCAGTTGATGACCCAGCCTTTGGGTTCCCCCTTGATAACCCCAATTGGGTCCCCATTGAACCCAGCCCCTTTGGTTTCCCCATTGATAACCCAGCCTTGGTTCCCCATTGATAACCCAGCCTTGGTTCCCATTGATAACCCAGCCTTTGGTTCCCCATTGATAACCCCCTTGGTTCCCCCCTTGATAACCCAACCTTGGCTCCCCATTGATAACCCAGCCTGGTTCCCCTTGATAACCCAGCCTTGGTCCCCATTGATAACCCAACCTTGGTCCCCATTGATAACCCCGCCTTGGTTTCCCCCTTGATAACCCAGCCTTGTTCCCCATTGATAACCCAGCCTTGGTTCCCATTGGAAAAACCCAGCCTGGTTCCCATGATAACCCAGCCTGGTTCCCCATTGATAACCCAACCTGGCTCCCCCATTGATAAAACCCCGCCTTGGTTCCCCATTGAAAAACCCAGCCTTGGTTCCCCATTGATAACCCAACCTTTGGGTCCCCATTGATAACCCAGCCTTGGTTTCCCCATTGATAACCCAGCCTTGGTTCCCCATTGATAAAACCCACCTTGGTTCCCCATTGATAACCCAACCTTGGTTCCCATTTATAACCCAGCCTTGGTCCCCATTGATAACCCAGCCTTGGTTCCCCATTGATAACCAGCCTTGGGTTTCCCCCTTGATAACCCAAGCCTTGGTTCCCCATTGATACCCAACCTTGGCTCCCCATTATAACCCAGCCTTGGTTCCCCATTGATAACCCGCTTGGTTCCCCTTGATAACCCAACCTTGTTCCCCATTGATAACCCAACCTTGGTCCCCATTGATAACCAACCTTGGGTCCCCATTGATAACCCACCTGGTTTCCCCATTGATAACCCAACTTGGGTCCCCATTGATAACCCAGCCTTGGTTCCCCATTGATAACCCAACCTTGGTCCCCATTGATAACCAGCCTTGGTCCCATTTATAACCCACCTTGGCTCCCATTGATAAACCCAGCCTTGGTCCCCATTGATAACCCAGCCCCTTTGGTTCCCCATTGATAACCAGCCTTGGCTCCCCATTGATAACCCAGCTTTGGCTCCCCATTAATAACCCAGCCTTGGTCCCCATTGATAACCCAGCCTTGGTCCCATTGATAACCCAGCCTTGGCTCCCCATTTATAAACCCAGCCTTGGTTTCCCCCTTGATAACCCACCTTGGTTCCCCATTGATAACCCACCTTGGTTCCCATTGATAACCCAGCCTTGGTTCCCCATTGATAACCCAGGCCTTTGGTTCCACATTGATAACCACCTTGGTCCCCCTTTATAACCCAGCCTTGGTCCCCCCCTTGATAACCCAGCCTTGGCTCCCCATTGATAACCCAGCCTTGGTCCCCATGATAACCCAGCCTTGGCTCCCCCCATTGATAACCCCGCCTTGGTCCCCATTGATAACCCAGCCTTTGGGTTCCCCATTGATAACCCAGCCTTGGTTCCCCATTTATAACCCAGCCTTGGTTTCCCACATTGAAACCCAGCCTTGGTTCCCCATTGATAACCCAGCCCTTTGGTTCCACATTTATAACCAGCCTTGTCCCCATTCATAACCCAGCCTTGGTTCCACATTGATAACCCAGCCTTGGTTCCCCATTGATAACCCAGCCTTGGTTCCCCATTGATAACCCAGCCTTGGTCCCCATTGATAACCCCGCCTTGGTTCCCCATTGAAAAACCCAGCCTTGGTCCCATTGATAACCCAGCCTTGGTCCCCATTGATAACCCAGCCTTGGCTCCCCATTGATTACCCAGCCTTGGCTCCCCACTGATAACCCCAGCCTTGGCCCCATTGAAAAACCCAGCCTGGCTCCCCTTGATAACCCATTCCTGGCTCCCCATTGATAACCCAGCCTTGGCTCCCCATTGAAAAACCCAGCCTTGGCTCCCATTGATAAACCCAGCTTGGCTTTCCCCCTTGATAACCCAGCCTTGACTCCCCATTGATAACCCAGCCTTGGCTCCCCATTGAAAAACCCAGTCCCCGGCTCCCCATTGATAAACCAGTCCTGGCTTCCATTAAAAACCCAGTACTGGCTCCCCATTGATAACCCGTCTGGCTCCCCATTGATAACCCGTCCTGCTCCCCATTGATAACCCAGTCGGCTCCCCTTGATAACCCCGTCCTGGCCTCCGCATTTTATAACCCCGTCCTTGGCTCCCCATTGATAACCAAGTCCCGGTCCCTATTGATAACCCAGTCCTGGCTCCCCATTGATAATCCAGCCTTGGCTCCCCATTGAAAACCCCGCCTGGCTTCCCATTGATAAAACCCAGCCTTGGCCCCCATTGATACCCAGCCTTGTTCCCCATTAATAACCCAGTCCTGGCTCCCCATTGATAACCAGTCCTGGCTCCCCATTGATAACCAGTCCTGGCCCCTATTGATAACCCCGTCTTGGCTCCCCATTGATTACCCAGCCTTGGTCCCCATTGATAACCCAGCCTTTGGGTCCCCATTGATAACCAGTCCCGGCCCCCATTGTAACCCATCCTGGTCCCCTTGATGACCCGTTTTGGATCCCCTTGATAACCCCGTTCTGGCTCCCCATTGATAACCCGCCTGGGTTCCCCTTGATAACCCGTCCCGGTCCCCCCTGATAACCCCGTCCCGGCTCCCCTTGATAACCAAATCCGGGGCCCCCTTGATAACCCAGCCTTGGTCACCATTGAAAACCCGCCCTTTTCTCCCCCTTTATAATCGTTGGCTCCCCATTTATAACCCAGTTGGTCCCCCTTAAAAACCCCCTCCTGGTCCCCCTTGTAACCCCGTCCCGGCTCCCCTTGTAACCCATCCCGGTCCCCATGGAACCCCGTCTTGGTCCCCATTGTAAACCCCCCCCTTTGGTCCCCCTTAAACCCAGCCCTTGGTCCCCCTTTTTAACCGTCGGTCCCCCTTTAAAACCATTTTGGCGTCCCGCCCCTTT
>NC_069471.1:23379582-23457444 GCF_026875155.1 Cherax quadricarinatus | reverse complement strand
TGTTCGAAGTCTTTTGGGGCGCAGGATAAAAGGGATAGGTTTTGTTTAAAAAATTTTGGGCCCTCATAAAAATTCATTTTGATTTTCGACTCTCAGTCTGTTAGCGGCTTGCTAAAAACTGAGTCATATTGGGACTTGAGTAGCCACCTTTTCCCTTTGCGTCATCTGTGTAGGACCCATCTTGTTTAAGTGGGGGCCCAATACTGGGCGTTGTTCTCGATTTTGATTTGGCATGGGAAAGAAGAAATATTTTGGGGTTTCTTTCGATTTTCATTATAGCTTTTAGTTCTTCCCGCGTTTCCCCTGACTCCTAAAGGATTCTTTTAGTTTAAGTTCGATGCTTGCTATTTCTCTGACCAGTGTCTTCCCTGCGCATTTCAGATATATTGACCTCTTTTTAGCCTCTCTGTTATTCTTTTCCGTCGCCTGTAAAGGGAGCGCCTGTCTCTTTCTATTTTACATCTACTCCTCCTTTTTCTTAGAGAATAAGCCTTGTGCATACATCGAGTGCCACCGAGTTAATCTTTCAAAGGGCATAAGTTTGGGTCTGGTTCTTATAAAAATCTTCCCGCTTATATCGTTAGGACTTGGTTTACTTGGTCCCACTTTATGTTTTGTTATTAAATTGAATTTGGTGAATGCTCCCTCGTGACTATCTCATTTTGTGGGTCTGGGGCTCCTCGCATACATGTCTGAACCTCAATTATGTTGTGATCTGAGTATATTGTTTTGATATGGTGACATTTCTTATCAGATAAACATTGTTAGTGAATATGAGGCTAGGAATTCTCCAGTCTAGTAGGCTCTATTATTTGCGGTTTAAATGAATTTTGTGCAGAGATTAAAAGCTCGTGTGAGTGTGAGTTTTCATCAGAGCTGCCCCTGGGTTATTACTGCAACAATATTATTTGCTAAATTCCTCCATTTTAGTGCCTTAAGTTGAAATCCCCAGGAGCAAGATGTTGGGTGCAGGAGCTGGAAGATTTTCCAGACAGTGGTCAATTTTTAACAGCTGTTCCTGGGAAATTGGTTGGGATGTTGCATCCGGAGGCTTGTAGACTACCACAATGACTATGGTTTTTGGTTCTCGACCTTTACTGCTAAAACTTTCCCCACGTCATTTGAGGCATTAAGCAGTTCTGTGCAAACAAGTGACTCTGCAATGTACAGGCCAACCCCCCCCTTTTGCCTGTTCACTCTGTCACATCTTATAGGTTGTAACCTGGGATCCATATTTCATTGTCCAAGTGATCTTTATGAGGGTCTCAGTGAAAGGGCCCCGAACATTGCCTTTGCCTCTGCAAGCAGTCCACGGATGAAAGGTATTTTGTTGTTTGTTGCTGGCTTTAGACCCTGTATATTTGCAAAGAAGAATGTTATCGGACTGGTGGTATTGTGGGACTGGGGGGATTTTTTTTTCCGGGATAGTATCTGTATCTGTTGGTTGAGTGGAGGCCATCGACTGTGGTTCCACTCCAGGAATGACTGGATTTGGTTACATTTCTGCCATTTCCTGCCATTTTTTTTCCTTCCTGGCACTTAAAAAACCTCTCCCCTCTTGAGTGGCTGTGGCTACCCAGGTATTCCCATGGCCTGGATGTTTTTGTATCTTTTTGTCCCCTTTAGATGGTATGCCTGGCAATTTAAGTTATGGGCACAGTCTTCCTGTACTGAAGAGTACACATTTCAGGTGAAAAAGCTTACGGAAGGGAGTTTCCATTTCCTGTTGTCAAATGGGCATGGAATTTTCTAGGGTGGTCATAGTTGCACGTCCCATCTGTTTTTCCAGATTTCCCATGCCAGCAGATACCAAGTGCATAGTATGTGCACAGGCTTGGGTTTCCGCTTGCCTTGGGTTTCTGTGACTGTATTCCCTGTTGGTGCTGTTTCCCTGTCTTACTTCTATCTTCCCTAGCACCAACAAGGGAGCCCCCACCAGTTGTTTTTGGTAATTTATCCTCATATTGCTATTAAAGTCCTCTTTTGCTATTTCCTGCGGAATTTCTAGTTTGCAATATTGGTTTTATCTTATCTTTGACTACACTTGTTTCCCTACTAGGGCTCCCTGTCCCCTATGAGGTCTTTTATATATGTATTCCTTCCTGCGTATAATCCCGACTACCTGGACAAAATCTCCAGCTCCACCATTATGTCTCCCGGGACAGTATCTCCAGCTTCACCAAATTTCTGTCTCCCAGGACAGCACCTCCAGCTTCCACCTTACTGTCTCCCAGGACAGCACCTCCAGCTTCACCATTACTGTCTCCCAGGACAGCACCTCCAGCTTTACTATTACGGTCTCCCAGGACATCACCTCCACCTTACAGTTTGTGACTACATGGCCAGTATCAAGGGCAGTACCAGTACAGTGTGTGTTGTTAGACTGAAGTCTTACAAGACACTCTACAGTCTTACAAGACACACTACAGTCCTACAAAACTCACTGTAGTCTTACAAGACACACTACAGTCTTACAAGACACACTACAGTCTTACAAGACACACTACATCTTACAGACTCACTACAGCCCTTACAAGAGACACTACAGTTTTACAAGACACACTACAGTCTTACAAGACACACTACAGTCTTACAAGACACACTACAGTCTTACAAGACTCACTACAGTCTTACAAGAGACACAACAGTTTTACAAGACACACTACAGTCTTACAAGACACACTACAGTCTTACAAGACACACTACAGTCTTACAAGACACACTACAGTCTTACAAGACACACTACAGTCTTACAAGACACACTACAGTTTTACAAAACACACTACAATCTTACAAGACACACTGCAGTTTTAACAAGACACACTACAGTCTTACAAGTCTCACTACAGTCTTACAAGACATACTGAAGGGGCCTTTGGGAGGGTCGAGCGTGGAGAGAAAAAACACTCGAAGAAAAAATGAAAATTGAGTTATTTACCAAAAAATAGCTGAACTTTCGGGCTACACCTTGGTGTAATTATTATCCTTGTACGATGTTTCTAAAAGGAATTACAGCCATTTATAACGGGCACGGTGACAGCGCCTTGCCTCACATTGCGTAAAAAGCGCTGACGCGGAAATGTTTATGTTTTTTCCCCCCGTGTTATTTTTATCCTTTTCTTATATCTTTATGTCAATATAATGCAATTCACTGTCTGAGATCATGCCAGAGCGGCGGAGCTAATATGGTAAAGGGGACCAATCGGGTACCCTGGGTATAGTACCCAAAAATGGCCGACACCTCCAGCCAACAAAATATTCCATGCCCACACTAATATCAATTATAAGGCTTTTTTTACCTATAAAAATTTAAATCTATTATGACATAATGCAATAAAATAATAGCATATAAACATAAAAAGTATATATAAATATAGCATAATATGATGCCCAAGAGGAAAAAATACTGTCATGCCTTCCCTGAAGACGAAAGCATCCGATTTCTCACATGTAATGAAGAAAACGTATTTACAATGGTTAACGTAATTAACACTCGTAGGTCACGGAAAAAGTGTAAAATAAAAACGAATTTTTCGGGGAAAAAAAATATTTCCCGGCACCTGGGTGCTGCGCGCTTCGGCCTATATCTCGAAAGTAAGTTATTTACATGCGGTTCCTGAACCATTCATCTACAAGTTATTTACCTATTTATGACCGAACCCTCCTTTTTTATGAATGAAATTGCCTTGATTTTCACAACAAACATAGGAGAATGATTGCCTTACAGTGTACCGTGTTCCTTTCTGAACTACCCCAAATATTTTTTAGATTTGTGTGGGCAACAAGACCGACACTTCCAAAATGTCAAAAAAGTTATTAAACTTTATTTTTTTTAGCATGAAGATAAGGTTCATTTTAGAAAAGGTACACGGCACGTACTGGAATTAGAAGTGGTCTATCAGCAGCAAGTGTCAACTACCTGGAGTTCATTACCTTTGTAAATTGTGAGTTCATTAAACCCTTTGTAAATTGTGAATTCATTACCTCTGTAACTTGCTCAGCTATCAAAACTTTGGAGTCCATCCCCCGGACCATTATGTACCCTGTAATCTTTTGACTACCGCCCACAGGATGGGTATGTGGTGACTACCGCCCACAGGATGGGTATGTGGTGACTACCGCCCACAGGATGGGTATGTGGTGACTACCGCCCACAGGATGGGTATGTGGTGACTACCGCCCACAGGAAAGGGTATGTGTACTACCGCCCACAGGATGGGTATGTGGTGACTACCGCCCCACAGGATGGGTATGTGGTGACTACCGCCCACAGATGGGGATGTGGTGACTACCGCCCACAGATGGGGTATGTGGTGACTACCGCCCACAGGGTGGTATGGCGTGCATAATAAACATATTAAACTAACTAAACCAAGTTCCACTGAGTAATTGAGTACTGCCAAATGTAATTTTCGTAAATTTTGCATATTTCATTTCCTTTTTGGGCCCATATGATTGAAACTTCAGCAAAGGCTCTTTTAATATAAGCTTCCCAATAGTAACACCAAAAATTAATGTAAATCGGTTCATAAATAAAGGAGTCGAGTATGACCCCCCCAAAGGCCCCTGAAGGGACACTGTGTCCTCCACAGTGACTCCACGTTTTAAAGGGACGACTGTGTCCTTCACAGGGATTCCAGGTTAAGGTACGACTGTGTCCTTCACAGTGACTCTACGTTAAGGTATGACTGTGTCCTTCCCCAGGATTCCAGGTTAAGGTACGACTGTGTCCTTCACATGACTCTACTAAGGTTACGACTGTTCCTTTACACGGACTCCACGTTAAGGTACGACTGTCCTTCACAGTGACCTCCACGTAAGGTACGACTGTGTCCTTCACAGGGATTCCAGGTTAAGGTACGACTGTGTCCTTCACAGTGACTCTACGTTAAGGGGACGACTGTGTCCTTCACACGGACTCCACGTTAAGTACGACTGTGTCCTTCACACGGACTCCCACGTTAAGGTACGACTGTTGTCCTTCACAGGACTCCATGTTAAGGTACGACTGTGTCCTTCACAGGGATTCCAGTTTAAGGTACGACTGTGTCCTTCACAGGGACTCCACGTTAAGGTACGACTGTGTCCTTCACACGGACTCCACGTTAAGGTACGACTGTGTCCTTCACAGTGACTCTACGTTAAGGTACGACTGTGTCCTTCACAGTGACTCCACGTTAAGGTACGACTGTGTCCTCCACAGTGACTCCACGTTAAGGTACGACTGTGTCCTTCACAGGGATTCCAGGTTAAGGTACGACTGTGTCCTTCACAGGGACTCCATGTTAAGGTACGACTGTGTCCTTCACACGGACTCCACGTTAAGGTACGACTGTGTCCTTCACACGGACTCCACGTTAAGGTACGACTGTGTCCTTCACAGTGACTCTACGTTAAGGTACGACTGTGTCCTTCACACGGACTCCATGTTAAGGTACGACTGTGTCCTTCACAGGGACTCTACGTTAAGGTACGACTGTGTCCTTCACAGTGACTCTACGTTAAGGTACGACTGTGTCCTTCACACGGACTCCATGTTAAGGTACGACTGTGTCCTCCACAGTGACTCCACGTTAAGGTACGACTGTGTCCTTCACAGGGACTCCATGTTAAGGTACGACTGTGTCCTTCACAGGGATTCCAGGTTAAGGTACGACTGTGTCCTTCACAGTGACTCTACGTTAAGGTACGACTGTGTCCTTCACACGGACTCCACGTTAAGGTACGACTGTGTCCTTCACAGTGACTCTACGTTAAGGTACGACTGTGTCCTTCACACGGACTCCATGTTAAGGTACGACTGTGTCCTTCACAGGGATTCCACGTTAAGGTATGACTGTGTCCTTCACAGTGACTCTACGTTAAGGTATGACTGTGTCCTTCACAGTGACTCTACGTTAAGGTACGACTGTGTCCTTCACAGTGACTCCACGTTAAGGTACGACTGTGTCCTTTACAGGGAATCCACGTTAAGGTACGACTGTATCCTTCACAGTGACTCTACGTTAAGATACGACTGTGTCCTTCACACGGACTCCAACGAGATATTTGACGAACTGTAATGAGGCACAAGTCGTCCTCACTAAACAAGATCATCGTCTTTACCAACACCATAGAACATAATATTGGAAACAACAACGTTGTCTAATAAATATATCCCAGTGTTTACTACTACTACTACCACTAGTGAACATCGAAATGGTACCTCAATAGTATTGCAATAACTACAGTAAATTATACAATATTCACTTATTACACCAGAGTTACAGTACCATGTACATAATAAGTTACAGTACCATGTACATAATAAGTTACAGTAACATGCACATAATAAGTTACAGTACCATGTACATAATAAGTTACAGTACCATGTACATAATAAGTTACAGTACCATGTACATAATAAGTTACAGTACCATGTACATAATAAGTTACAGTACCATGTACATAATAAGTTACAGTACCATGCACATAATAAGTTACTGTACCATGTACATAATAAGTTACAGTACCATGCACATAATAAGTTACAGTACCATGTACATAATAAGTTACAGTACCATGTACATAATAATAAGTTACAGTACCATGTACATAATAAGTTACAGTACCATGTACATAATAAGTTACAGTACCATGTACATAATAAGTTACAGTACCATGTACATAATAAGTTACAGTACCATGTACATAATAAGTTACAGTTCCATGTACATAATAAGTTACAGTACCATGTACATAACAAGTTACAGTACCATGTACATAATAAGTTACAGTACCATGTACATAATAAGTTACAGTACCATGTACATAATAAGTTACAGTACCATGCACATAATAAGTTACAGTACCATGCACATAATAAGTTACAGTACCATGCACATAATAAGTTACAGTACCATGCACATAATAAGTTACAGTACCATGCACATAATAAGTTACAGTACCATGCACATCATAAGTTAAAGTATCATGCACATAATAAGTTACAGTACCATGTACATCATAAGTTAAAGTATCATGCACATAATAAGTTACAGTACCATGCACATCATAAGTTAAAGTATCATGCACACAATAAGTTACAGTACCATGCACACAATAAGTTACAGTACCATGCACATAATAAGTTACAGTACCATGCAATAAAAATTTTACGTCCCAGCAATAATAATTACAGTATCATGAAACATAATAAGTTACAGTCCTGTACATAAGTTACAGGCCATGTACAAAAACAAGTTACAGAATCTGCACATAAAAAGTTACAGTATCATGCACAAAAAAGTTACAGTACCTGTCAAAGTTAAGTGCCATGTACATAACAATTACGAATCTGCACATAAAAAGTTACAGTACCTGCACATAAAAAGTTACGTAATGTACATAATAAGTTACGTACCTGCACATAATAAGTTACAAAATCATGCACATAAAAAGTTACAGTACCCGTACATAATAAGTTACAAACCACTTAATAAAAAGTTACAGTATCATGAAACAAAATTAAGTTACAGTTCATGCACAAAAAAGACACATATCATGCACATAATAAGTTACAGTATCACATTTTAAAAATTTTTACATTTTCATGCCCAAAATAAGTTACAGTCCCATGACATAATAATTTTACGTACCAACAAAATAAGTTACAGAAATGCAAAAATAAGTTACAGTATCATGTACATAATAAGTTACGTACTTTGCCAAAAAAGACAGTATCATACACATAAAAAGTTACGCCATGACATAATAAGTTAAGTACTCACATAATAGTTACAAAATCATGCACAAATAAGTTACGTACCTGTACATAATAATTTACAGTCCCATGCACATAATAATTACAGTATCAGCAATAAAAGTTACAGTCCATGCACAAAAAAATTAAGAATCATGCACTAATAATTTACAGTACCATGTACATAATAAAGTTCAGTACCCTGACATAATAAGTTACGTCCTTTGAAATAATAATTTACAGTATCATACAAAAAAATTACAGTCCCATGCACAAAATAAGTTACGTACCAGACATAAAAGTTACGTTCATGCACATAATAATTTACAGTCCACGTACAAAATAGTTAAGTATCGACAAAAAGTTACAGTATCTGCACAAATAAGACACGTATCGGACTTAATAAGTTACAGTACCATCACATAAAAATTTTACAGAATCTGCCTAATAAGTTACAGAATCAGCCTAATAAGTTACAGTACCATGTACTAATAATTACGTATCATGCACATAAAAACACGTATCATGCACTAATAAGTTACAGTATATGCCCCACATATAAGACACAGTATCATGCACAAAAAAAGTTACAGTCCCATGCAATTATTTTCAGTATCAGCACATAATAAGACAATTCCATGTCATAATAAGTTACATACCATGCAATAATAAGTTAAGTATCATGCACTTTAATAAGTTACAGTACCATGCACTAATAATTTCGTATCATGACATAATAAGTTACAGTTTCATTACATAATAATTACAGTACCATCCATAATAAGTTACGTATCGACATAAAAGTTACGTACCATGCACAATAAGTACAGTCCCTGCACATAATAATTAAAACAGAATCATGCAATAAAGTTCGTCCCTGTACTATAAGTTCAGTACCATGCACAAAAAAATTACAGTACATGCACTAAAAAGTTACGTCCATGCACATAAAAGTTACAGTACCATAACTAAAAATTCAGTTATCATGCCATAAAGTTACAGTACATTTACGTAATAAGTTTACAGTGCCATGTAAAACAATTACAGAACGCACAAATAAGTTACAGTAAATGTACTAATAAGTTACATTTCCATGCAATAAAATTTTACGTATCATGACATAAAAAGTTACAGTATCTACATAATAAGTTACAGTCCCATGCACATAATAATTTTACAGAATCATGCACATAATAAGTTACAGTATCATGTACAAAATAAGTTACAGTACTATGCACTAATAATTACCGTATCATACACATAAAAAAGTTACAGTACCATGCACATAAAAAGTTACAGGACCCAAAATAAGTTACATACCTGTACATAATAAGTTACAGACCATGAATAATAAAATTCAGTACTGCCCTAATAAATTACGACCTGTGATAAAATTTTCAGGGACCATGCCATAATTTTTTTACAGTCCTGACTATTTAAATTACGTACCATGTGATAATAAGTTTCAGTACCATGACATAAAAGTTACGTACCATCTACTAAAAG
Source organism: Cherax quadricarinatus (assembly GCF_026875155.1). NCBI lineage: Eukaryota > Metazoa > Arthropoda > Malacostraca > Decapoda > Parastacidae > Cherax > Cherax quadricarinatus. Next base: position 23,448,197 of record NC_069471.1, on the reverse strand, counting down.
TTACAGTAACAACATAATAAGTTACACCATGCCTAAAAAGTTACAGTACCCTGTACAAATAAGTTACAGTCCCTGTAGAAATAAGTTAACGTACCTGCACATAAAAAGTTTCGTACCAAGTAGATAATAATTACAGTACCATGCACAAAAGTTACAGTACCTGTCAAAAAGTTAAGTCCCTGTAGATAATAAGTTACATACATGCACATAAAAAATTTTCAGTACCGTAGATAAAAGTTTTCAGTACCCTGCATAATAAGTTACAGTACCATGCACGTTGATAATTTTCCCCCAGGAGAAATATTGTGATTGGTGGGTAATTATCCCCCGGGAGAAAATATTGATGCGTTGGTTGAAATCATCCTCCGGAAAATTTGATCAGTTTTTGTTATAATCTCCCCCGGGGGAAATATTGATGCAGTTGGTGTTGATAATTATCCTCAGGGAAAAATTTATCAGTTGATGTGATTCATCCGGGAGAAATATTGAAGAGTTGATGTTGTAATCATCCTCGGGAAATATTGATGGTTGATGTTTATAATTATCCCCCAGGAGAAATATTGATGGGAGTTGGTTGATAATTTCCTGGGGGGAAAATTTGATGCAGTTGATGTTTTATAACTCCCCGGGGGAAAAATTTATGCAGTTGATGTTGATAATTATTCCCCCAGGAGAAATATTGAGCAGTTGATGTTGATAATCATCCCCGGGAGAAATATTGTGCCGTTGATGTTGTAAAATCCTCCCGGGGGAAAAATTGATGCAGATGATGTTATAATTTTCCTCTGGGGGAAAAATTCAGCGTTTTATGATGATAATACCTCCAGGAGAAAAATTTTTGGGAGTTGATGTTGATAATTATCCCCCCGGAGAATTTTTTTGTAGTTGATATGATAATTATCCTCCCCGGAAAATATGATCAGTTTTATGTTGTAATATCCTCGGTAGAAATATTGAGCAGTTTAGTTTATAATCACCTCCGGGAGAAAAAGATGCAGTTAGTTTTAAATCATCCTCCCGGAAAAATATCGACAGTTGATGTTGATAATTATCCTTGGCAAAATATTTATGCGTTGATTTGATAATTATCCCCCGGGAGAAAATTGATGCGTTGATGAGATAATTATCCCCGGGGGAAAAAATTTAGCAGTTGTGGAAAATTATCCCCAGGAAAATTTGAGTAGTTGATGTTGATAATCATCTTGGGAGAAAAAATTTTTCAGTTGATTTGATAATTATCCCCTGGGAGAAATATTGTGCAGTTGAGTTGATAATTATCCTCCAGGAGAAATATTGATGCAGTTTATGTTGATTTATCCTCGGAGAAATATTGAGCAGTTGAGGGGTTTTTAAAATTTTCCCCTGGGAGAAATTTGATGCATTGATGTGGGTAATATCCCCCGGGGGAAAAATTGATGCAGTTGTGTTGTAATTATCCTCCGGAGAAATATTGATCAGTTGATGTTGATAATTACCTCGGAGAATATTTATGAGTTGATGTTTTATAATTTTCCTGGGGGAATTTTTGAGCAGTTGTGTTTATAAATTTTCCCCAGGAGAAATATTGATGCGTTGGTTTAATTACCCCTTTGGGGGAATATTGATGAGGTTGTGTTGATAACATCCTCGGGGGGAAATTTGATTGGGTTTATGTTGATAAATTTTCCTCCGGGGGAATATTGAGCAGTGATGTTGATATTTATCCTCCCCGAAAATATTTGCAGTTGTGATGATATTTATCCTCCAGGGGGGAAAAAATTGATGCGTTGATGTTGATAATTTTCCCCGGGGAAATATTGTTTTGTTGATGTTGAAAACCTCCAGGGGAAAAATTTATGCAGTTGATGTTTGTAATCAAGTTTGAGTTATTTAAATATATTTTTTTTTTTTTTTTTTTTTGTAAAATTTTTTTTTTTTGTTTAAAAAAATTTTTTTTTTCCCCCTTTTTTTAATTTTTTTTTTATTTTTTTTTTTTTTTTTTTTTTAAAAAATTTTTTTTTTTTTTTTATTTTTTTTTTTTTTTTTTTTTTAAATTTTTTTTTTTACTTAAAATAAAAATTATACTTTATAATACTTCATAATTAAAAAAATAAAATCTTTTTAAAAATAAAACCCAAACTACCCCCTTTCATACATTAACAAAACACACTACCCCTTTATAATTAAAAAACCCCAAAAACAACTACCTTCATACATTAACTACAACTACCCTTCAACATTAACATACACACACACTTCATACATAACATACACACACATTCCTACATTTAAAATACACACTACCCTTCATACATTTAAAATACACAAAACCCCTTTATACTTTAAAATACACACTACATTCTACATAAACCCCAAAACATACCCCTTAAACATTAAATCACACTACCCCTTTATACATTTAAAATAAACTACCTTCATAATTTAACCTACACAAAATTTTACCCTTTACATTAACATACACAACTTTTTATACATTTAACTTTCACACTACCCCTTAACATTAAATACACATACCCTTATACATTAACATACACACACCTTATACATTAACAACCTCCTTCTACTTTTAAAACACCCACTTATACATAAACAACCACACCCTTTCATTAACTACAACTACCCTTCATACATAAATACACAAACTTCAACATTTAAATACCATACCTTTTATACAAAAAAACACCTACCCCCCATACATTAACATACACACTACACTTCATACAGTAAATACACACTACCTTCATACAGTAACATACACACTACACTTCATACAGTAACATACACACTACACTTCATACAGTAACATACACATACACTTCAACAGTAACATACACAATACACTTCATACAGTAACATACACACTACACTTCATACAGTAAAATACACACTACACTTCATACAGTAACATACACACTACACTTCATTACAGTAACATACACACTACACTTCATACAGTAACATACACACTACACTTCATACAGTAACATACACACTACACTTCATACAGTAACATACACACTACACTTCATACAGTAACATACACACTACACTTCATACAGTAAATACACACTACACTTCATACAGTAACATACACACTACACTTCATACAGTAACATACACACTACACTTCATACAGTAACATACACACTACACTTCATACAGTAACATACACACTACACTTCATACAGTAACATACACACTACACTTCATACAGTAACATACACACTACACTTCATACAGTAACATACACGCTACACTTCATACAGTAACATACACACTACCCTTCATACATTAACATACACACTACACTTCATACATTAACATACACACTACACTTCATACATTAACATACACGCTACACTTCATACATTAACATACAGCTACACTTCATACCATTAACATACACACTACACTTCATACATTAACATACACACTACACTTATACATTTAACATACACACTACACTTCATACATTAACATACACACTACACTTCATACATTAACATACACGCTACACTTCATACATTAACATACACGCTACACTTCATACATTAACATACACACTACACTTCATACATTAACATACACACTACACTTCATACATTAACATACAAGCTACACTTCATACATTAACATACACGCTACACTTCATACATTAACATACACACTACACTTCATACATTAACATACACACTACACTTCATACATTAACATACACCTACACTTCATACATTAACATACAAGCTACACTTTCATACAATTAACATACACGCTACACTTCATACATTAACATACACACTACACTTCATACATTAACATACACACTACACTTCATACATTAACATACACACTACACTTCATACATTAACATACACACTACACTTCATACATTAACATACAAGCTACACTTCATACATTAACATACACGCTACACTTCATACATTAACATACACACTACACTTCATACATTAACATACACACTACACTTCATACATTAACATACACGCTACACTTCATACAGTAACATACACGCTACACTTCATACATTAACATACACACTACCCTTCATACATTAACATACACACTACACTTCATACATTAACATACACGCTACACTTCATACATTAACATACACGCTACACTTCATACATTAACATACACGCTACACTTCATACAGTAACATACACCATACACTTATACAGTAACATACACTACACTTCATACATTAACATACACATACACTTCATACATTAACATACACACTACACTTCATACAGTAACATACACACTACACTTCATACATTAAACATACAAGCTACACTTCATACATTAACATACACGCTACACTTCATACATTAACATACACACTACCCTTCATACATTAACATACACACTACATCTTCATACATTAACATACACGCTACACTTCTACATTAACATACACGCTACACTTCATACATTAACATACACACTACACTTCATACATTAACATACACGCTACACTTCATACATTAACATACACACTACCCTTCATACATTAACATACACACTACCCTTCATACATTAACATACACACTACACTTCATACATTAACATACACGCTACACTTCATACATTAACATACACACTACCCTTCATACATTAACATACACACTACCTTCATACATTAACATACACCTACCTTCATACATTAACATACACCACTACACTTCATACATTAACATACACGCTACACTTCATACATTAACATACACGCTACACTTCATACATTAACATACACGCTATACTTCATACATTAACATACACACTAACAGTGTTTTTGACCGGGTTTGTCTAGTATACGGGTCACCTTGATGTTAATATTTACCGTATTAACCCGGAACTTATATTTGATGAGTTACAATGAGTTACTCAAGCAGATACTTGAGTTTGTATCATCATGTGAATAATGATTGTGTAAGATTATTGTATCTGGTAACTGTTATTGTTGTTGTTGTATTACATCCAGAATTAACACACATGTCCAACAGTTGGGTAACTTTATTGCTGGAACATTTCGCCTATACAGTAGTCTCCTGTGTGGGCGAAACATTGCATCAGTAAAGATACACAACTGTTGTACATGTGTCTTAATCGTCAAGTTGTTAATATTTTGTACTATTTTCAACATATTTGGTCAACTTAATTATGCAGGAAGTCGGTCGTCTGTGAATCCAAGTTAATTTTGCAGTCTTGTACAACTTTTAGCATCCTGGTGTTGAGAGATGTTACTTGTTATGTATGTGTTACCACAGATGCTTTGTGTTACTTTCTGGTCGTCATTTATTTCTGTTATCTTGAGAAGCTTTAGTTAAATTTGTTGGATCATTGTTAGTTGTTAGTTAGTTGTGGTCGTTCTAGGTAACTTACACTATGTCGGATCATTGTTAGTTGTTAGTTAGTTGTGGTCGTTCTAGGTAACTTACACTATGTCGGATCATTGTTAGTTGTTAGTTAGTTGTGGTCGTTCTAGGTAACTTACACTATGTCGGATCATTGTTAATTGTTAGTTAGTTGTGGTCGTTCTAGGTAACTTACACTATGTCGGATCATTGTTAGTTGTTAGTTAGTTGTGGTCGTTCTAGGTAACTTACACTATGTCGGATCATTGTTAGTTATTAGTTAGTTGTGGTCGTTCTAGGTAACTTACACTATGTATCATAATTGTACTTATGTGCACCTGTGCCTAGATAAACCTATTCTAGGTCACCTAACTTTCTTTCCTGTAATAAACTATGTCTAGTATTTTCTAGTTGCATGATGTGTAGGTTGCTAGTTGAACTAGAGGGAATACTTTTGTTGCATGATGGTATACTGTCTGATGTTATATAAGACAGAAAGTTATATTTGTGCAGTATTGATACTGGGTGATTGTCCCGTCTGTTATCTTAGTTTGTTCTTCCTCTGGTGGATGAAACAGACGGTGGTGTCACGTTCCTCATGTTCAGGTAGAGTCATTCTCAATGTCGTTGTTGGAACTACGGCCGGAGGGTTGCATCTTCTGTGCTGTCGTCTTATCAATGTCGTGCGAGAGGCCATCTTGGATTTGGGGAGAAATCCAATCGCTCGGTCTCTCTTGTTCTGTTGTGTTCATTGTGTCATCGTATGAGTTGTACACTGTGATGTAGGTAGGAGAAGGGGGTCGAAGCTGCCCACCGGTCCACTCCTCGTATATGGCTTCTTCCTGTCCGTCAGTCAACATTGGCACTGCTTCTGGTGACGGTGAGTCACCTGGAAGATGATACAATCATGTCAGACAGAAGCAATGTTGGAATTAAAGAGTGTGTGTGTACTCACGTTATTCTACTCACCTAATTTTGGTTGCAGGGGTCGATTCACAGTTCCTCCCCCCACCACTTAAATGGTCGCTACAAGGTTCTCTCTCTCCCTCCTCCTAGAGCTTTATCATACCTCATCTTAAAACTATGTATGGATCCTGCCTCCACTACATCACTTTCCAGACTAATTCAATTCCTGACAACTCTATTGCTGATTAAATTCTTCCTAAGATCCCTCTGACTATCTGAGTCTCAGCTTCCAATTGTGACCCCTTGTTGCTGTGTCCCATCTCTGGAACATCCTGTCTCTGTCCACCTTGCCAATTCCCCTCGGTATTTTTATATGTCGTTATCATGTCCCATCTATCCCTCCTGTCCTCCAGTGTCGTCAAGTCGATTTCCTTTAACCTTTCTTCGTGGGGTACTTTCTCTAATTTATTGACATGTTTGACGAGGTGTGGGTTCCAGACTGGTGCTGCATACTTCAGTACAGGTCTGACTTACACGGTGTACAGAGTCTTGAACGATTCCTTACTGAGGTATCGGATCGTTATTCTTGGGTTTGCCAGACGCCCATATGCTGCAGCAGTTATCTTGTTGATGTGTGCCTCAGGAGATGTGCTCGGTGTTATACTCACCCCAAGATCCTTTTCTTTGAGTGAGGTTTGCAGTCTTTGGCCCCATTGTCTGTACTCTGTCTGTGGTCTTCTTTGCCTTTCACCAATCTTCATGACTTTTCATTTGGTGAAGTCAAATTCAAGGAGCCAGTTGCTGGACCAGCCTTGCAGCTTGTCCAGGTCCCATTGTAGTCCTGTCTGATCCTCATCCGATTTAATTCTCCTCATTAACTTCACATCATCACCGAGCAGGAACAGTTCTGAGTGTATCCCTTCCAGCATGTCAATCACATATACTAGGAACAGCACCGGTCCTAGGACTGACCCCTGTGGAACCCAGCTCGTCACAGGCGCCCACTCTGACACCTCGTTATGTACCATGAATAGTTGTTGCCTCCTGTCAGGTATTCTTTGATTCATTGCAGTGCCCTTCCTGTTACACATTCCTCAACCTCTAGCTTTTGCACTAATCTCTTGTGTGGAACTGTTTCGAAAGCCTTCTTGAAATCCAAGAAAAGGCAATCTACCCACCCCTCTCTCTCCTGTTTTGCTACCATTACCGTGTCATAAAACTCCAGTAGGTTTGTGACACAAGATTACCCGTCCGTGAAACTGTGCTGATTGTCGTTGATAAGCTTATTCCTTTTTAGGTGCTCCACTACTCTCCTCCTAATGATCTTCTCCATAATTTTGCATACTATACACGTCAGTGACACTGGACTGTAGTTTAATGCCTCATGTCTCTCACCTTTCTTAAAAATTGGGACTATATTTGCTGTCTTCTACACCTCAGGTAGTTGCCTAATTTCAGTGGATGTGTTGAAGATTGTTGTTAGTGGTGCACACAGCATCTCTGGTCCCTCTCTTAGGACACATGGAGAGATGTTGCCAGGTCCCACCGCCTTTGAGGTAGCTAGTGCACTTACCTAGAGTTTACCTGGAAAGGGTTTCGAGGGTCAACGTTCCCACGGCCCGGTCTGAGACCAGGTCTCATGGTGGATCAGAGTCTGATCAACCAGGCTGTTACTGCTGGCCGCAAGCAAGATGACGTACGAACCACATCCCGGCTGGTCAGGTACTGACTCTATGTGCCTTAGCAGTGTTTTCATTATCGGTTGTGTGTATTTTGTCCAGTACTTATTGATGTATCCCTTGCTGGCGTATCCCATTATTTCGGCTATCTGGAGTCCTTCCTGTCTCCACTGTAAATACTTCTTTAAATCTCATGTTAAGTTCCTCACATGCTTCGCAGTCGAGCCTGATTACCTGGTCCTTGACTGTTTTCCTCCTGATGTGACTGTACAACAGCTGCCGGTCATACTTGGCTTTCAATGCTATTTCGTTCTCGAATTGTCGCTGGGCCGTGTGTGTGTGTGTGTGTGTGTGTGCGTGTGTGTGTGTGTACTCGCATAATTGTACACACCTAATTGTGGTTGCAGGGGTCGAGACTCAGCTCCTGGCCCCGCCTCTTCACTGATCATCGCTACTAGGTCCTCTCTCTCTCTGCTTCCTGAGCTTTGTCATACCTCGTCTTAAAACTATGTATGGTTCCTGCCTCCACTACGTCACTTGCCAGACTATTCCACTTCCTGACAACTCTATAACTGAAGAAATACTTCCTAACATCCCTGTGACTCGCCTGAGTCTTCAGCTTCCAATTGTGACCCCTTGTTTCTGTGTCCCCTCTCTGGAACAACCTGTTTCTGTCCACCTTGTCTATTCCCCGCAGTATCTTGTATGTCGTTATCATGTCTCCCATGATCCTTCTGTCCTCCAGTGTCGTCAGTCCGATTTCCCTCAACCTTTCCTCGTACGACATTCCCCTGAGCTCTGAGAATAGCCTTGTTGCAAACCTTTGTACTTTCTCTAACTTCTTGAAGTGCTTGACCAGGTGTGGGTTCCAGACTGTTGCTGCATACTCCAGTATGGGCCTAACATACACAGTGTACAGTGTCTTGAACGATTCCTTATTAAGGTATCGGAAAGCTATTCTCAGGTTTGCCAGGCGCCCGTATGCTGCAGCAGTTATTTGGTTGATGTGTGCCTCCGGTGATGTGCTCGGTGTTATGGTCACCCCAAGGTCTTTCTCCCTGAGTGAGGTCTGTAGTCTTTGTCCACCTAGCCTATACTCTGTCTGCGGTCTTCTTTGCCCCTCCCCAATCTTCATGACTTTGAATTTGGTAGGGTTGAATTCGAGAAACCAGTTTCTGGACCACGTGTCCAGCCTGTCCAGATCCCTTTGTAGTCCTGCCTCATCCTCATCCGATTTAATTCTTCTCATCAACTTCACATCATCTGCGAATAGGGACACTTCAGAGTCTATCCCTTCCATCATGTCATTCACATATATCAAGAATAGCACTGATCCTAGAACTGACCATTGTGGGATCCCGCTCGTCACAGGTGCCCACTGTGATACCTCGTCACGGACCATGACTCGTTGTTGCCTCCCTGTCAAGTATTCTCTGATCCATTGCAGTGCCCTCCCTGTTATATGCGCCTGATCCTCCAGCTTCTGCAATAATCTCTTGTGAGGAACTGTGTCGAAGGCCTTCCTGCAGTCCAGGAAAATGCAATCAACCCACCCCTCTCTCTAGTGTCGTATTTCTGTTACCTTGTCATAAAACTCCAGAAGGTTTGTGACACAGGATTTGCCTTCCACGAATCCATGCTGGTTGTCATTTATAATCTTGTTCCGTTCCAGGTGTTCCACCACTCTCCTCCTGATAATCTTCTCCAAGACTTTGCATACTATACACGTCAGAGACACTGGTCTGTAGTTTAGTTCCTCGTTTCTGTCTTCTTTCTTAAAAATGGGAACTACATTTGCCATCTTCCATATCTCAGGTAATTGCCCAGTTTCAAGGGATGTGTTGAAGATTGTGGTTAGGGGCATGCACAGCATCTCTGCTCCTTCTCTAAGGACCCACGGGAGATGTTGTCTGGCCCCATCGCCTTTGAGGTATAAAGGTCACTTAGCAGCTTCTGAACCTCCTCCTCAGTTGTTTGTATGTCATCCAACACTTGTTGGTATATTCCCTGTTGATGTTCACCTCTGTGCTGTCTTCCCAGTGCCCTTCCTGTCTCTACTGTAAATACTTCCTTAAATCTCCTGTTTAGCTCCTCACATACTTCCTGATCGTTTCTTGTGAGTTCTCCACCTTCTGTCCTCAGTCTGATCACCTGGTCTTTGACTGTTGTCTTCCTCCTAATGTGGCTATACAGCAGTTTCGGGTCAATCTTGACTTTCGATGCTATGTTATTTTCATACTCTTGCAGGAAGTTCCTCTAACCTATGTAGTCCCCTCTTTTATAGTCTGGCTTTTCCCATTCAACTCCTGTTACTCTCTCCACTTGTAACTCTACTATGTATTCAAGGCACAGAACCACGTGGTCACTAGCTCCTAGGGGACTCTCATATGTGATATCCTCAATGTCTGAACTGCCCAGGGTGAACAAGAGGTTCAGCCTTGCTGGCTCGTCCTCTCCTCTCACTCTGGTAGTTTCCTTAACATGTTGATGCATGAGGTTTTCCAGTACCACATCCATCATCTTAGGTCTCCATGTTTTGGGACCCCTGTGTGGCTCCAGGCTTTCCCAGTCGATATCCCTGTGATTGAAATCGCCCATAACCAGTAACTTTGCTCTGCTCGAGTGAGCTCTTCTTGCCACTGCAATGACTACCTTGTGCTCCCCAGACTGAAGTGTACCTGCTATGTAGTCCTTCTCTCCAATCTCGTCTATGCATCCCATTTTCTCGAATTTCCATCGGTTTTTTACGAGAAGAGCAACCCCTCCTCCCCCTCTGCCCCTTCTATCTTTCCTCATGATCTGATATCCTGGTGGGAAGATTGCATCTGTTATTGTCTCAGCGAGTTTCGTTTCTGTAACTGCTATGATGTCTAGGGACTTCTCATTGATTCTTTCATGCCACTCCTCATATTTATTCGTTAATCCATCCGCATTTGTGTACCAAACCTTCAACTTCTGTTCTAATACTGAAACTGTGGTCCTGGGGGAATACTGGGGTTGGGAGAGCAGGAGCCCTGGTGGGGCCTGTGGGGGGTTGCAGTGAGGGAAGAGTTCCCATGCGGGGTTGCTGTAGGGGTAGGGTTCGTGGTGCGGGGGGTGGGAACAGAGGGATCGGTGTGTGATTGTTGGTTTAGATTGTTCAGTTGCCCTGGGGGTATCGTGGTTGGAGTCCTTCTGCAGGTGTTTCTGGGGGATGTGTTTGCCCTTCCACCTGTGCCTGGGTTATTCTGCTCTTCTTTGTCATTTCCTCCCATTCCTTCTTTCGTTTTTGCACTCTCTCTTTCAGTATCATCCTTTCCTCCTGTGTTCTGTCTCGATCAAGGTACACACTCTTGAACTCCTGTTTGCCTCTCAGCCGTTATCTTGCAGGGTCATGTACTCACCTAGTTGAGGTTGCGGGGGTCGAGTCCGAGCTCCTGTGTGTGTGTGTGTGTGTGTGTGTGTGTGTGTGTGTGTGTGTGTGTGTGTGTGTGTGTGTGTGTGTGTTGTCTGTGTCTGTGTGTGTGTGTGTGTGTCTGTGTGTGTGTGTGTGTGTGTGTGTGTGTGTGTGTGTGTGTGTGTGTGTGTGTGTGTGTGTGTGTGTGTGTGTGTGTGTGTGTGTGTGTGTCTGTGTCTGTGTGTGTGTGTGTGTGTGTGTGTGTGTGTGTGTGTGTGTGTGTGTGTGTGTGTGTGTGTGTGTGTGTGTGTGTGTGTGTGTGTGTGTGTACTCACCTATTTGTACTCACCTATTTGTGGTTGCAGGGGTCAAGTCATAGCTCCTGGCCCCGCCTCTTCACTGATTGCTACTAGGTCCTCTCTCTCCCTGCTCCATGAGCTTTATCATACCTCGCCTTAAAACTATGTATGGTTCCCGCCTCCACTACTTCACTTTCTAGGCTATTCCACGGCCTGACTACTCTATGACTGAAGAAATACTTCCTAACATCCCTTTGATTCATCTGAGTCGTCAACTTCCAATTGTGACCTCTTGTGTCTGTGTCCCCTCTCTGGAACATCCCGTCTTTGTCCACCTTGTCTATTCCGCGCAGTATTTTATATGTCGTTATCATGTCTCCCCTGACCCTCCTGTCCTCCAGTGTCGTCAGGCCGATTTCCCTCGACCTTTCTTCGTAGGACAATCCCCGTAGCTTTGGGACTAGCCTTGTTGCAAACCTTTGCACTTTCTCTAATTTCTTGACGTCCTTGACTAGGTGTGGATTCCAAACTGGTGCTGCATACTCCAGTATGGGCCTGACGTAAATGGTATACAGAGTCTTAAACGAATCCTTACTGAGGTATCGGAACGCTATCCGTAGGTTTTGCCAGGCGCCCGTATGCTGCAGCAGTTATCTGATTGATGTGCGCCTCAGGAGATATGCTCGGTGTTATACTCACCCCCAGATCTTTTTCCTTGAGTGAGGTTTGCAGTCTTTGGCCATCTAAACTATATTGTGTCTGCGATCTTCTTTGCCCTTCCCCAATCTTCATGACTATGCATTTGGCAGGGTTAAACTCAAGGAGCCAGTTGCTGGACCAGGCTTGTAGCCTGTCCAGGTCTCTTTGTAGTCCTGCCTGATCCTCATCCGATTTGATTCTTCTCATTAACTTCACATCATCTGCAAACAAGGACACTTCTGAGTCTATCCCTTCCGTTATGTCGTTCACATATACCAAGAACAGCGCAGGTCCTAGGACTGACCCCTGTGGAACCCAGCTTGTCACAAGCGCCCACTCTGACACCTCGTCACGTACCAAGACTCGTTGTTGCCTCCCTGTCAGGTATTCTCTGATCCATTGCAGTGCCTTTCCTGTTATGTGTGCCTGATCCTCTAGCTTTTGCAGTAATCTCTTGTGAGGAACTGTGTCGAAGGCCTTCTTGCAGTCCAAAAAAATGCAGTCGATCCACCCCTCTCTCTCTTGTCTTACTTCTGTCACCTTGTCATAAAACTCTAGTAGTTTTGTGACACAGGATTTTCCTTCCCTGAAACCGTGCTGGTTGTCAATTATACACTTGTTTCTTTCCAGGTGCCCCACCACTCTCCTCCTGATGATCTTCTCCATGACCTTGCATACTATACACGTTAGTGATACAGGCGTATAGTTTAGTGCCTCATGTCTGTCTCTCTTTTTAAAAATTGGGACTACATTTGCCATCTTCCATTCCTCAGGGAGTTGCCCAGTTTCACATGATGTGTTGAAGATCTTTGTTAATGGCTCACACAATATCTCTGCTCCCTCTTTAAGGACCCATGGAGAGATGTTGTCTCGTCCCACCGCCTTTGAGGTGTCAAGTTCGCATAGCAGCTTCTTCACTTCCTCCTTGGTTATATGTACCTCATCCAGCACTTGCTGGTGTACCCCCCTGTTCTGATTTCCTGGAGTCCTACTGGTTTCCACTGTAAATACTTCTTTAAATCTCGTGTTGAGCTCCTGACATACCTCTCGGTCGTTTCTTGTGAATTCCCCATCACCCTTCCTCAGTCTGATTACCTGGTCCTTGACTGTTGTTTTCCTCCTGATGTGGCTGTACAACAGCTTCGGGTCAGTCTTGACTTTCGATGCTATGTCATTTTCATATTGTCGCTGAGCCTCCCTTCTTATCTGTGCATATTCGTTTCTGGCTCCTCGGCTAATCTCTTTATTTTCCTGAGTTCTCTGTCTTCTGTACCTTTTTAATTCTCTAGTACACCTAGTTTTTGCCTCCCTACACCTTTGGGCGAACCAAGGACTCGTTCTGTTCTTCCCATTATTTCTGTTTCCCTTGGGAACAAACTTCTCCTCTGCCTCCTTGCATTTTGTTGCCACATAGTCAATCATTTCTCCCACTGAATGTTTTGAAGGAAGTTCCTCATGCCTGAGTAGTTCCCCCTTTTGTAGTTTGGTTTTTCCCAGCCTATTCCTGCTACTCTCTCCACTTGGAGCTCAACTATGTAGTCGAAGCACAGAACCACATGATCACTAGCTCCCAGGGGCCTTTCATACAAGATATCCTCGATGTCTGAACTACTCAAGGTGAAGACAAGGTCCAGTCTTGCTGGTTCATCTTCTCCTCTCTCTCTGGTAGTGTCTCTAACATGTTGATGCATGAGGTTTTCCAGTACCACATCCATCATCTTGGCTCTCCATGTTTCGGGACCCCCATGGGGCTCCAGGTTTTCCCAGTCAATCTCCTTGTGATTGAAATCACCCATAACTAGTAACTTTGCTCCCCCCATGTGTGCTCTCCTGGCCACCTCGGCTAGTGTGTCGGCCATGGTTCTGTTGCTCTCATCGTATTCTTCTCTTGGTCTCCTGCAGTTCTGTGGTGGGTTGTACATTACTGCAATTATCACCTTATGTCCCTCAGACTGGATTGTTCCTACTAAGTAATCCCTTTCACCCGTGCCATCCATTCCTTCCATTTTCTCAAAACCCCACCTGTTTTTAATGAGCAGTGCAACTCCTCCCCCTCTCCTCCCTCTGTCTTTCCTGAGGATTTGTTATCCGGATGGAAAGATTGAATCTGTTATTATTCTGGTGAGTTTTGTTTCTGTGAGTGCTATTATTTCTGGGGATGTCTCCTTGATTCTTTCATTCATGTGTGTGTGTGTGTGTGTGTGTGTGTGGTGTGTGTGTGTGTGTGTGTGTGTGTGTGTGTGTGTGTGTGTGTGTGTGTGTGTGTGTGTGTGTGTGGTGTATGTGTGTGTCGAATAAGTTAACTCTATGTGGAGAAATTTATTTCCAGAAGGGGGCAAGCAGGAGGGGGCTGCGACCCCTCTCCTTTCCGACATAAAGAGAAGCAGATGTGGACTAAGGGTGTTATGACTCCTCTATCTTTCCATTAGAGAGATGGAGAAAGATCGAATTTTTACACGAAGCAAAACATCTCACACCTTACACATTGTTCCCAAGTAAGCAGATATAACATTGAATCTGGAAGGATGCAGATAATAAGAAAAGAAATTGACTGTGGATACCATGACGCCTCACCTCCCTGCCTATCAGAAACCACGTAATATTTTTTTAAGGCCCAAAAAACCATATTCCTAAAAACTTTAAAAAAATTTAAATAATCTCTTTAAACTAAATTTGGGGTGTGTGTGGGGTTCTCCCTATTTGAAATCCCTATTTGTGGTTGCAGGGGTCGATTCAAAAGCCCCTGGCCAGCCTTTTCGCTGTTTCTACTAGGCCCTCTCTCCCTCCCCCATGGCTTTTCATCCCGCCTTAAAATATGTATGGTTCCCCCCCACTACGTCCTTTTAGGCTATTCCCGGCCTAATTTTCTCTATGACTAAAGAAATACTTCCTAACACCCCTTTGATTATCTGAGTTTTCAATTTCCCAATTGTGACCCTTGTGTCTGTGCCCCTTCTTCAAACCCCCTCTTTGTCCCCGTCTTTTCCCCGGCAGTATTTTTTATGTCGTTATCATGCCCCCCCCCAACCCCTCTGTCCCCCGTGTCGTCAGGGATTTCCCTAACCTTTCTTCGTGGGGCAACCCCCTTAGCTTGGGGTAGTCTTGTTGAAAACCCTTTGTACTTCCTTATTTTTTTGACGTGCTTGCCCAGGTGTGGGTTCCCAAAACTGTGCTGCATACCCAGTATGGGCCAAACGTAAAGGGTTTTATACAGAGCTTAAACGAATCCTTCTGAGGTATGGAACGTACCCGTGGTTTTGCTGGGGCCCCTGATGTGCAGCAGTTATCTGATTGATGTGGACTCGGAGATATGCTCGGTGTTATACTCCCCCCGTTTTTTCCTTGAGTGAGGTTTGCGTTTTGGCATCTAAACTATTGTGTCTGCGGGCTTCTTTGCCCCCCCCATCTTCATGATTTGCATTTGGCAGGGTTAAAATTCAAGGAGCCTTGCTGGACCAGGGTTTGTGTGTCCAGGTCCTTTGTAGTCCCGCCCCGATCTGTCCCATTTGATTCTTCCTTTAATTCAATCATCTGCAAACAAGGCACTTCTGAGTCTATCCCCTTCCCTTATGTCATTCACTTACCCAAAACAGCGCGGTCTGGATGACCCCCGTCACAGGCGCCACTCTGACACCTCATCACGTCCCCTGACTCGTACACACACTCTTGAACTCCTGTTTGCCTCTCAGCCGTTTTCTTGCAGGGTCATGTGTGTGTGTGTGTGTGTGTGTGTGTGTGTGTGTGTGTGTGTGTGTGTGTGTGTATGTGTGTGTGTGTGTGTGTGTGTGTGTGTGTGTGTGTGTGTGTGTGTGTGTGTGTGTGTGTGTGTGTGTGTGTATGTGTGTGTCGAATAAGTTAACTCTATGTGGAGAAATTTATTTCCAGAAGGGGGCAAGCAGGAGGGGGCTGCGACCCCTCTCCTTTCCGACATAAAGAGAAGCAGATGTGGACTAAGGGTGTTATGACTCCTCTATCTTTCCATTAGAGAGATGGAGAAAGATCGAATTTTTACACGAAGCAAAATATCTCACACCTTACACATTGTTCCTAAGTAAGCAGATATAACATTGAATCTGGAAGGATGCAGATAATAAGAAAAGAAATTGAGCTGTGGATACCATGACGCCTCACCTCCCTGCCTATCAGAAACCACGTAATATTTTTTTTAAGTGCCCAAGAAAACCCATATTCCTAAAATCTTTAAAATATTTAGAAATAATCTCTTAATCTAAATACATAACTGTAAAGGCGCCCTGAGTCCTGGTGGCAAAAGTTCTCCCTTCACAGGGTGAGGGTTTGGGATCGATTCCCGGCGAACGGTTGGAAACATTGGACGTGTTTCCTAACACCGGTTGTCCATGTTCACCCATCAGTAAAATGGGTACCTGGGTGTTAGTGGACGGGTGTGGGTCACATCCTGGGTGTTAGTGGACTGGTGTGGGTCACATCCTGGGTGTTAGTGCACTGGTGTGGGTCACATCCTGGGTGTTAGTGGACTGGTGTGGGTCACATCCTGGGTGTTAGTGGACTGGTGTGGGTGGCATCCTGGGTGTTAGTGGAATGGTGTGGGTCACATCCTGGGTGTTAGTGCACTGGTGTGGGTCACATCCTGGGTGTTAGTGGACTGGTGTGGGTCACATCCTGGGTGTTAGTGGACTGGTGTGGGTCACATCCTGGGTGTTAGTGGACTGGTGTGGGTCACATCCTGGGTGTTAGTGGACTGGTGTGGGTGGCATCCTGGGTGTTAGTGGAATGGTGTGGGTGGCATCCTGGGTGTTAGTGGACTGGTGTGGGTCACATCCTGGGTGTTAGTGGACTGGTGTGGGTCACATCCTGGTTGTTAGTGGACTGGTGTGGGTCACATCCTGGGTGTTAGTGGAATGGTGTGGGTCACATCCTGGGTGTTAGTGGACTGGTGTGGGTGGCATCCTGGGTGTTAGTGGGCTGGTGTGGGTCACATCCTGGGTGTTAGTGGACTGGTGTGTGGTCGCATCCTGGGTGTTAGTGGACTGGTGTGGGTGGCATCCTGGGTGTTAGTGGACTGGTGTGGGTCACATCCCGGGTGTTAGTGGACTGGTGTGGTCGCATCCTGGGTGTTAGTGGACTGGTGTGGGTGGCATCCTGGGTGTTAGTGGACTGGTGAGGGTCACATCCTGGGTGTTAGTGGACTGGTGTGGGTGGCATCCTGGGTGTTAGTGGACTGGTGTGGGTGGCATCCTGGGTGTTAGTGGAATGGTGTGGGTCACATCCTGGGTGTTAGTGGACTGGTGTGGGTCACATCCTGGGTGTTAGTGGACTGGTGTGGGTCACATCCTGGGTGTTAGTGGACTGGTGTGGGTGGCATCCTGGGTGTTAGTGGAATGGTGTGGGTGGCATCCTGGGTGTTAGTGGACTGGTGTGGGTCACATCCTGGGTGTTAGTGGACTGGTGTGGGTCACATCCTGGTTGTTAGTGGACTGGTGTGGGTCACATCCTGGGTGTTAGTGGACTGGTGTGGGTCACATCCTGGGTGTTAGTGGACTGGTGTGGTTCACATCCTGGGTGTTAGTGGACTGGTGTGGGTCGCATCCTGGGTGTTAGTGGACTGGTGTGGGTCACATCCTGGGTGTTAGTGGACTGGTGTGGGTCGCATCCTGGGTGTTAGTGGACTGGTGTGGGTCGCATCTTGCATGTTAGTGGAATGGTGTGGGTGGCATCCTGGGTGTTAGTGGACTGGTGTGGGTCGCATCCTGGGTGTTAGTGGACTGGTGTGGGTGGCATCCTGGGTGTTAGTGGACTGGTGTGGGTGGCATCCTGGGTGTTAGTGGACTGGTGTGGGTGGCATCCTGGGTGTTAGTGGACTATTGTGGGTCACATCCTCGGTGTTAGTGGACTGGTGTGGGTCGTATCCTGGGTGTTAGTGGACTGGTGTGGGTCGCATCCTGGGTGTTAGTGGACTGGTGTGGGTGGCATCCTGGGTGTTAGTGGACTGGTGTGGGTCACATCCTCGGTGTTAGTGGACTGGTGTGGGTCGTATCCAGGGTGTTAGTGGACTGGTGTGGGTCGCATCCTGGGTGTTAGTGGACTGGTGTGGGTCGCATCCTGGGTGTTAGTGGACTGGTGTGGGTGGCATCCTGGGTGTTAGTGGACTGGTGTGGGTCACATCCTGGGTGTTAGTGGACTGGTGTGGGTCGTACCCTGGGTGTTAGTGGACGGGTGTGGGTCGCATCCTGGGTGTCAGTGGATTGGTGTGGGTCGCATCCTAGGTGTTAGTGGACTGGTGTGGGTGGCATCCTGGGTGTTAGTGGACTGGTGTGGGTCGCATCCTGGGTGTTAGTGGACTGGTGTGGGTCGTACCCTGGGTGTTAGTGGAAGGGTGTGGGTCGCATCCTGGGTGTCAGTGGATTGGTGTGGGTCGCATCCTAGGTGTTAGTGGACTGGTGTGGGTGGCATCCTGGGTGTTAGTGGACTGGTGTGGGTCGTATCCTGGGTGTTAGTGGACTGGTGTGGGTCGTATCCTGGGTGTTAGTTGACTGGTGTGGGTCACATCCTGGGTGTTAGTGGACTGGTGTGGGTCGTATCCTGGGTGTTAGTGGACTGGTGTGGGTCGTATCCTGGGTGTTAGTGGGCTGGTGTGGGTCGTATCCTGGGTGTTAGTGGACTGGTGTGGGTCGTATTCTGGGTGTTAGTGGACTGGTGTGGGTCGTATCCTGGGTGTTAGTGGACTGGTGTGGGTCGTACCCTGGGTGTTAGTGGACTGGTGTAAGTCGTATCCTGGGTGTTAGTGGACTGGTGTGGGTCGTACCCTGGGTGTTAGTGGACGGGTGTGGGTCGCATCCTGTGACAAAACTGACCTAATCTGTGATAACTGACTCAGTCACATAGTGATGGCTGACTCAGTCACATAGTGATGACTGACTCAGTCACATAGTGATGACTGACTCAGCCACATAGTGATGACTGACTCAGCAACATAGTGATGACTGACTCAGTCACATAGTGATGACTGACTCAGTCACATAGTGATGACTGACTCAGTCACATTGTGATGACTGACTCAGCCACATAGTGATGACTGACTCAGCAACATAGTGATGACTGACTCAGTCACATAGTGATGACTGACTCAGTCACATAGTGATGACTGACTCAGTCACATTGTGATGACTGACTCAGCCACATAGTGATGACTGACTCAGCAACATAGTGATGACTGACTCAGTCACATAGTGATGACTGACTCAGTCACATTGTGATGACTGACTCAGTCACATTGTGATGACTGACTCAGCCCCATAGTGATGACTGACTCAGTCACATAGTGATGACTGACTCAGTCACATAGTGATGACTGACTCAGTCACATTGTGATGACTGACTCAGCCATATTGTGATGACTGACTCCCGTCACATAGTGATGACTGACTCAGTCACATAGTGATGACTGACTCAGTCACATTGTGATGACTGACCCAGCCACATTGTGATGACTGACTCAGTCACATAGTGATGACTGACTCAGTCACATAGTGATGACTGACTCAGTCACATTGTGATGACTGACTCAGCCACATAGTGATGACTGACTCAGTCACATAGTGATGACTGACTCAGTCACATAGTGATGACTGACTCAGTCACATTGTGATGACTGACTCAGCCACATAGTGATAACTGACTAAGCCACATAGTGATGTCTGACTCAGCAACATAGTGATGACTGATTCAGTCACATAGTGATGACTAACTCAGCAACATAGTGATGACTGACTCAGTCACATAGTGATGACTGACTCAGTCACATAGTGATGACTGACTCAGCCACATAGTGATAACTGACTAAGCCACATAGTGATGACTGACTCAGTCACATAGTGATGACTGACTCAGTCACAGTGATGACTGACTCAGTCACATAGTGATGACTGACTCAGTCACATTGTGATGACTGACTCAGTCACATAGTGATGACTAACTCAGCAACATAGTGATGACTGACTCAGTCACATAGTGATGACTGACTCAGTCACATAGTAAAGACTGACTCAGTCACAAAGTGATGACTGCCTCAGTCACATAGTGATGACTGACTCAGTCACATAGTGATGACTGACTCAGTCACATAGTGATGACTGACTCAGTCACATAATGATGACTCACTCAGCCACATAGTGATGACTGACTCAGCAACATAGTGATGACTGACTCAGTCACATAGTGATGACTGACTCAGTCACATAGTGATGACTGACTCAGTCACATAGTGATGACTGACTCAGTCACATTGTGATGACTGACTCAGCCACATAGTGATAACTGACTAAGCCACATAGTGATGTCTGACTCAGCAACATAGTGATGACTGACTCAGTCACATAGTGATGACTGACTCAGTCACATAGTGATGACTGACTCAGCAACATAATGATGGCTGACTCAGCCACATAGTGATGACTGACTCAGCAACATAGTGATGACTGACTCAGTCACATAGTGATGACTGACTGAGTCACATAGTGATGACTGACTCAGCAACATAGTGATGTCTGACTCAGCAACATAGTGATGACTGACTCAGCAACATAGTGATGACTGACTCAGTCACATTGTGATGACTGACTCAGCAACATAGTGATGTCTGACTCAGCAACATAGTGATGACTGACTCAGTCACATAGTGATGACTGACTCAGTCACATAGTGATGACTGACTCAGTCACATAGTGATGACTGACTCAGTCACATAGTGATGACTGACTCAGCAACATAGTGATGACTGACTCAGCAACATAGTGATGACTGACTCAGCCACATAGTGATGACTGACTCAGCCACATAGTGATGGCTGACTCAGCCACATAGTGATGACTGACTCAGCAACATAGTGATGACTGACTCAGCCACATAGTGATGACTGACTCAGCAACATAATGATGGCTGACTCAGCAACATAATGATGGCTGACTCAGCAACATAGTGATGACTGACTCAGTCACATAGTGATGACTGACTCAGCAACATAATGATGGCTGACTCAGTCACATAGTGATGACTGACTCAGCCACATTGTGATGACTGACTCAGCCACATAGTGATGACTGACTCAGCAACATAATGATGGCTGACTCAGCCACATAATGATGGCTGACTCCAGAACATAGTGATTTACTGACTCAGTCACATAGTGATGACTGACTCAGCAACATAATGATGGCTGACTCAGTCACATAGTGATGACTGACTCAGCCACATTGTGATGACTGACTCAGTCACATAGTGATGACTGACTCAGCAACATATGGCTGACTCAGCACATAGTGATGACTGACTCAGCCACATTGTGATGACTGACTCAGCCACATAGTGATGACTGACTCAGCAACATAATGATGGCTGACTCAGCCACATAGAAATAAAAATATTAAACTTAAATAATCTAGATATTTGTTAGCAATGTAACTGTTGAAGACGGAGTTACTTACTTTGAGATGACTTCTTCTTAAGATGACGTATGTAGACTGTGGTGACTGCCAGTGTCACCATCAACACCACAATAACCACCAACAACATGCTAGGGGTGACTTGGTATGCTGCTAGTCGTGCTGCAGTTGCTATGTTGGTGATGGCAGCTGGATTATTAAAGGTAAAAATAATAAATTAATATGCTTGACCAATTAAACCCGTAAATTATCATAGCTAAATTTAGCAGCATTTATGCAAATACTCTACAAACTTTTTCATGGAATTTCACAAAATCAGAAATTCAGATGCATATAAATTACTGAATTATGAAGTTTGTTAGATAACACGACATTAATTATAATTTAAAAGAGCAGAACAATGTAAAAGACCCAACTGGGTTGGTACGCACTCAACTCTCACACTGAGGCCCGTTTTAAAAATCCCCGGTATGGGTGGAAATACTGGGGCGTGTTTCATTAAGACCTTGCGTCTCTGTTCCCCTAGCATAAGTAGGTACCGGGTGTTAGTCACCTTGCCCTGCAATCACTGTTCCCCCTAGCAGAAAAAGGGGCACCTGGGTGTTAACCCCTTGCACCTGCTATCACGTTCACCTACATAAGTATTTACCGGGGTGTAGTCCCCTTTACCCCTGCTGTCCTTTCACCTAGCAGTAATAGGACCTGGTGAAGTCGGAAAAGTTTGGTGTTAAATGTAAAGAAAAGACAGTGTTTGGGTTAATAGTAAGACAAAAAAAATTTTGGTTAATAGTGAAGAAAAGACAATGTTTGGTGTTAAAGGGAAACAAGACAATTTTTGTGTTAATATTGAAGACAACAAGTTTGGTGTTAATTTAAAGACAAAAAAAGTTTTTTTATTTGTGAAAACAAACAATGTTTGGTTTTAAATATGTAAAACAAGACAATGTTGGTTTAAAAGTAAAAAGACAAGACAATTTTGGGTTTAAAATTATGTGAAGACAAACAATTTTGATTTAAAAGTAAAACAAGACAATTTTTGGTTTAATATGAAGCAAACAATTTTGGTGTTAAAAAGTAAGACAAGCAATGTTTTGGTTTAATTGAAGACAAGACATTTTGGGTTAAAATTGGAAACAAAAAATTTTTTGGTGTTAATAGTAAAGACAAGACAGTGTTCGGGTAAATAGTGAAGATAAGACAATGTTTGGTGTTAAATTGAAGACAAGACAATGTTTGGTGTTAATATTAAGAAAAAGACAGTGTTTGGTGTTAAATGTAAAGAAAAGACAAGTTTATTTAATAGGGAAAGACAAGAAATTTTTTGGTGTTAAAAAGTGAAGACAAGACAATGTTGGTGTTAATATTAAAAGACAAGACAGTTTTTGGGGTTAAAAATTGTGAAGACAAACAATGTTTTTTAATTGTGAAGACAAACAATGTTTAATGTTAATATTGAAGACAAGACAATGTTTAGTTAATATGGAAGACAAGACAATTTGGGGGTTAAATGTGAAACAAACAATTTTTGGGTTTTTAATATGTGAAGAAAAGACAATGTTATTTTAATATGTAAGACAAACAAGTTTATGTTAAATGTGAAGACAAGAAAAAGTTTGGGTTTTAAATAGTAAAGACAAGACAATTTTTATTTAATATGTAAGACAAGACAATTTTTGGTTTAATATTGAAGCAAGACAATTTTTATTTAAATATGTGAAGAAAAAGAAAATGTTTAGTTAATATGTGAAGAAAACAATGTTTGGTGTTAATATGGAAGAAAAAGACAATTTTTTTGTTAATATGTGAAGACAAACAATGTTTTGTTAATATGTAAGACAAACAATTTTTGGTGTTTTTTGTGAAGAAAATAAAATTTTTTGGTGTTAAATGTGAAGAAAAGCAATGTTTGGTGTTAATAGGAAACAAGACAATTTTTTATGTTAAATGAAAAGACAAGACAAGTTTATTTTAAATGTGAAACAAACAATGTTTGGTTTTAATATGTAAAGCAAGAAAATTTTTTTAATGTTAATATGTAAAGACAATACTTGTTTGGGTTAAAAATTTAAAACAGACAATGTTTGATTTTAATATGTGAAACAAAAAAAATTTTTATTTTTTAATATGTGAAGACAAAAACAATGTTTAGTTAATAGTGAAGAAAAGACAAATTTGGTTTTAAATATTAAGACAAGACAATTTTTGGTGTTAATGGAAGACGAAAATGTTATTTAATATGTAAAGACAAGAAAATTTTTATTTAAATTTGAAGACAAGACAATTTTAGTTAATAGGAAGACAAACAATTTTTTAGTTAATATGGAAGAAAAGACAATTTTTTGGTTTAATATGGAAGAAAAACATGTTGGTGAAATATTGAAAAAACAATGTTTATTTTAATATGGAAGACAAGACAATTTTTGGGTGTTAATATTGAAGACAAAAAAAGTTTGGTGTTAAAAGTGAAGACAAGAATTTTTTGGTTTTTAAAATTAAGACAAACAATTTTGATGTTAAATGTGAAGACAAGAAAATTTTTATGTTAATATGGAAGACAAGACAAGTTTGGTGAAATATTGAAAACAAGACAATGTTTGGTGTTAATATGTGAAGCAAGACAATGTTGGGTTAATATGTGAAGACAAGAAATGTTTGGTGTTTAATATTGAAGCAAGAAATGTTTGGTTTTAAATATTGAAGAAAGACAGTGTTTGTGTTAATATTGAAACAAGACAATTTTTTGGTTTTAAATGTAAGACAAGCAGTTTTTTTAATAGGGGGAAAAAGACAATGTTTGGGGTGTTAATATGTAAAGACAAACAATGTTTATGTTAAATTTTGGAAACAGACAATTTTTTTGGTGTTAATATTGAAGACAAACAATGTTTGGTTTTAAAATTGTGAAACAAGACAATGTTGGTGTTAATATGTGAAGAAAAAAATGTTTGGTGTTAATATTGAAACAAGAAAAAGTTTGGTGTTAAAAGGAAACAAGACAGTTTGGTTTTTAATAGGAACCAAGAAAGTTTGGTGTTAATATGGAAACAAGAAAATTTTTGGGTTTGTTAAAAGGAAGACAAGACAATGTTTGGTGTTAATAGTAAAGACAAAAAATGTTTGTTTTAATATGTAAGACAAGAAAATTTTTTTGGTTTTAAATAGGGAAAAAAGAAAATTTTTTTGGGTTTTTTAAATTTGAAGACAAACAATTTTTGGTTTTAAATATTAAAAGAAAGACAATTTTTGGTGTTAAATGTGAAGCAAGACAAGTTTGGTGTTAATATGTGAAGACAAGATAATTTTTTTGGTGTTAAATAGTGAAACAACCTGGGTGTCTAGTGAACAAACCAAAAATATTGAAACTACAATATAAGAAAAAAAACTTATACCTGATTATTAAAGATTTTTGCGGGGAAAAATTTAAGAAGTAAAAAACTAAAATTTTTAAAAAGATCTTTGGGGGAAAATTTTTAAAGAAAAGTATAAATTTTATACCAACTTAAAAAAGATTTTTGCAGGAAAAAATTTAAAAGATAAGTATAAATCTTATACCAGACTTATTAAAAGATTTTTGTAGGGAAAAAATTTTAAATAATGAAAAATTTTTTTATACCAGACTTATTAAAGATCTTTGTCAGGGAATAATTTAAGATAAATGATAAAAAAATTTTCCCAGACTTTTTTAAAATCTTTGTCAGGGAAAATTTAAAAAATATAAATCTTATACCAGACTTTTAAAGATCTTTGCAGGAAAAAAAATTTTAAAAAAATATATAAATCTTATACCAACTTTTTTAAAGATTTTGTCGGGGAATAATTTAAATAAAGATAAAATCTTATCCAGACTTTTTAAAGACTTTGTCAGGGAATAATTTAAGATAAGAAAAAAACTTATACCAGCTTTTTAAAGATTTTTTGTCGGGGAAAATTTTTAAGATAATGTTAAAAATTCAAAACCCAACTATTAAAGATCTTTGTGGGAATAATTTAAGATAATGAATAAATCTTACCAATTTTTAAAAGACTTTGCGGGAATAATTAAAGAAAAATATAAAAACTTATACCAGACTTTTTAAAAGATCTTTGTCAGGGAAAAATTTTAAGATAAATATAAAATTTTTCCCAGATTTTTAAAAGATCTTTGGGGGAAAAATTTTAAAAAATGATAAAATTTTAAACCCAGACTTATTAAAGATTTTTTCAGGGAAAAAATTTAAAATAATGAATAAATCTTTTCCCAATTTATTAAAAAACTTTGTCGGGGAAAATTTAAGATAATGATATAAATCTTAACCAGACTTAAAAAGATCTTTGTCGGGGAAAAATTTTTTAAAATAATGATTAAAAACCTAAAAAATTTTTTTAAAAAAGATCTTTGTCAAGGAAAAAATTTTAAAAGAAATGATAAAAATTTTATACCAACTTTTAAAGTCTTTGTCAAATAATTTAAGATAATGATATAAATTTTATCCCTGACTTATTAAAGCTTTGTCAGGAAATTTTTTAAATAAAGATAAAATCTTATACCAGACTTATTAAAGATCTTTGTCGGAAAATATTTAAGATAATGATATAAATCAATCCCAACTTATTAAAGACTTTGCAGGGAATAATTTAAGATAATGAATAAATCTTATACTGACTTATTAAAGATTTTTGCAAAATTTTTTAAGATAATTTTAAAAACTTTACCAGATTATTAAAGATCTTTGTCAGGAATAATTAAGAAAAGATATAAATCTTATAACAACTTAAAAAAGATCTTTGTCAGGAAAAATTTTAAAAAATTTTAATAAATTTTAACCAGATTTATTAAAGACTTTGTCAGGGAAAAATTTAAGATAAATAAAATTTTATACCAATTATTAAAATTTTTGTCAGGGAATAATTTAAGATAATGATTAAATTAATACCAACTTTTAAAAGATTTTTGTCAGGAAAAATTTTTAAGATAAGATAAAATTTTTAACCCAGACTTATTAAAGATCTTTGTGGGGGAATAATTAAGAAAATAAAAAAAAATCTTAACCAACTTATAAAGATTTTTCAGGGAAAAATTTTAAGAAATGAATAAATCTTAAATTATTAAAATTTTTGCGGAAAAATTTAAATAATGAAAAAAACTTATACCTACTTATTAAAGATTTTTGCAGGGAATAAAAAAAAAGATATAACTTAACCAACTTTTTAAAAATCTTTGTCAGGGAATAATTTAAAAAAATGATATAAATCTTATACCAGACTTATTAAAGTCTTTGTCGGGGAAAATTTAATTTGACTTACAAAAACTTTGCAATTCTTGCCTGTCCATTTCCCATGGGCGTTGCCAGTGAGGGGACACACTGTCGATTGGAGGATATTTTTTGGGGGTTCCACAGTTTTTCCTGTGAAAATATTTTAATTAACAAATTTTAGATTTTTTTATTTAAAAAAAAGAAGAACCCCAAAAATTTGACTTCACAGATTAGTAAAACATTGTTAAGAAATTTTTTTTTTTTTTATTTATTTTTGTTTTGGGAACGGGATAGTTTTCAAATTATATATAAATAAAAATATTATAATTTTATAAATAATAAAAATATAAAAATATTTAAAAAATTTTATTAAATATTATAATTAATATACAACAAAAAAACTACTTCATTTTCATCTTCCAAAAAAAGTTTATTTAAAAAAACTACCCAAAAGGGACAGAAGTAATATTGCATATTCCCCCGATTGGGCCAAACAAAAATGGAGGAGGAAACATTGGGTGTGTATGTGTATTCACCTATTTCTTCATCCTCTATACCGAGGCAAAATTCTTTCTCTGATGAACATTGAAAAAAGTTGCCTTGTTTCTAACTGAACTACAGTTTCCTATAAAGACAACAAAGTGTTATCCAGAGAGAGAGAAAAGAAAAATGGGGAACAAAGTAACAATGTAGTATGCTGTGAGATGGCTCACTCAGAGCAGAGGAGAAAATGGATAATGGGACACAGAAACAAAGTAGGGTGGTGAGATGTGCATCTCAGAGCGATGAAAAAGGAATAATTAGAACACAATAACAAGTTAGTGATGCTTTTAGAGTGTTTCTCAGAGAAGATGAAAAGATGGAATAATGAAACACGATAACAATGTTAAATGCTGGAATTGATCTCTCGGGCAAAGGGGAAAAATGGGGGAAAAGAGAGACACAATAACAATTTAGGAAGCTGGAGATGTTTCACCAGAGCAGATGGATGAGGAATAATAAAAGGGCACGATAACAATGTTTGATGCGTTAAGTTTATCTCAAGGGAGAAGATGTGGAATAAGAAGACAAGATAACAATGTTATGAGCTTAGAGGTTCACTCAACAGATGGGAAAAGGAATAATGAGAGACATAGATGACAAGTTAGAGAGCGGAGAGTGATTACTCAGAGCAGAGAGAAGAGAACAAAAAAACACAGAAACAATTATGATCTGTGAGAAGTGTTTTACTCAAGCAGATGAGAAGAGGGAAAAATAAAGCACAGATAACAAAGTTTTGATGCGTGAGATGTGATCATTTAGAGCAATACAAGATGGAAAAAATAGAGACCAGAAACAATGTTAGGATGCGGAGAGGGTTTATCTCAGACAATGAAAGGGAATAATGAAGACATAGATACAAGTTAGAGGCTGTGAGAGGATTATCTCAAGCAGTGAGAAGATGAACAAAAAGAGACACAGATAACATGTAGGTGCTGGAGATGTGTTCACTCAGAGCAGAAAAAGTGGAATAATAAGAGACACAGATAACAATGTTTTTGGGTGCTGTGGAAAGTGATCTCTCAGAGCAGATGGAAAAAAAGGGAAAAATAAAAACCAAAAACAATGTTTTGATGCTGTGAAGTGTTCATCTCAGAGCAGATAGAAGATGGAATAATGAGAGACACAGAAACAAGTTAGGGTCTGTAGTGTATACATCTCAAACAATAAAGATGGAATAAGAGAGACACAGAAACAATGTTAGTGATGCGTGAGATGTTTCACCAAGCAATGAGAAAAAGGAATAAGAGAACCAAGATAACAATGTTAGTGATGCTGGGATTGACTCTAACAATGAAAGATGCAATAATGAGAGACACAGAAACAAGTTTTGTGCTTAGAGTTCACTCAAACGATGAGAAAATGGGAAAAAGGAGACACAGATAACAAAGTTTTTGATGCTGGAGATTTGTTCATCCAGAGCAATGAAAGAGGAAATGAAACACAGTAACAATGTTAAATGATGCGGAGATTGATCACCAGAGCAATGGAAGATGGAAAAAAGAGACACAGATAACAAGTAGTGATGCGTGGATGTTTCATCCAGAGCAAGAAAATGGAAAAATGAGAACACAGTAACAAGTTAGTGATGCTGTGAGATTGACATCCAGAGGATGAGAATTTTAATAATAAGAACACAGATAACAATTTAGTGAGCTTTAATGTTTCAAACCCGACGATGAAAGATGGAAAATAGACACACAGATAACAATTTAGTGAAGCTGTGAGATGTTTTCACTCAGAGAGATGCAAATGAATATAAGAGACAGTAACAATGTTAGGAGCGGGGGGGGCAGAGGCGACAATTATTAATTTTTTGGGGGACATTTTTGCTGGTTTGTCAAGTAACTCGCCTTGTTGTGACAAAATAAAATTTAAAACTACTAATCCACCTGTGGGTGGTAGTGGCTAGTTTTTTGTGTACCTCATACCCTCCCGTAATGGTAGTGGCTAGTTTATTGTGTACCTCATACTATCCTGTGGATGGTAGTGCTATTTATGTTACCCATATTTTCCCTTTGGATGTAGTGGCTTTTATTGTGCCTCAATCTACCCGTGGATGGTAAGGGGTAGTTTATTGTGTACTCTACTACCGGGATGGTAGGGATATTTTTTTGGTACCTCATATCTATCCTTGAATGGTAGGGCTATTTATTGGTACCTCATACTATCCTTGAATGTGTGGTATTTATGTGACCTCTATCCACCCTTTAATGATGGCTTTTATTGTGCCTATATCCATCCTGTGGGTGGGAGTGGCTAGTTTTTGTCCCTCTACCATCCTGGGATGGAGGGGTAGTTTTTTTTGTGTACCTATACCATCCTGTGGAGGTAGTGGCTATTTATTTGGGCCTCATATCCTCCTGGGATGGAG
Source organism: Cherax quadricarinatus (assembly GCF_026875155.1). Classification (NCBI taxonomy): domain Eukaryota; kingdom Metazoa; phylum Arthropoda; class Malacostraca; order Decapoda; family Parastacidae; genus Cherax; species Cherax quadricarinatus. The sequence goes on along the minus strand of NC_069471.1, from coordinate 23,418,290 downwards.
GGTAGTTTTTTGTGTCCCCCCTATCCCTCCTGTGGGTGGTAGTGGCTAGTTTATTTTGTAACCCCATTCCTCCCGTGGGGAGTGGCAAATTTTTTACCCCAATCCCCCTGTGGGTGGGAGTGGCTAGTTTATTGGTACCCCAAAACTATCCTGTGGATGGTAAATGGCTAGTTTAGGTCCTAATCCTCCTGGAAAGGTAGTGGCTATTTATTTTGTACCTCTATCTATCCCGTGGTGGTAATGGCTGTTTTTTTGTGTACCAAATCACCGTGAATGGGGGCTAGTTTATTTTGTCCTCATATCCCCCGGAATGGAGTGGCTAGTTTATTTGTACCTCATATCCCCCCTGTGAAGGTAGTGGCATTTTTTTGTGTACCCATACCATCCTGTGGATGAGTCTGTTTATTGTGCCCTCATACCATCCCGTGATGGAGTGTTTTATGTGTAATATATCCATCCGTGAATGGTATGGGGTAGTTTTTTGTGTACCCCATATCTATCCGTATGGTAGTGGGGTTTATTTTTACCCCAATCCATCCCCGTGAATGGTAGTGCTATTTTTTTTACCTCTTCCATCCGTGGATGGAGGGCATTTTGTCACCTCAATTTCCATCCTGTGTTGGGGAGGGCTAGGTTTTTGTGTACCCATATCCATCCCTGTGGATGGGAGTGGCTAGTTTATTGGTACCCTATCCATCCGTGAAAAGGGAGTGGGTATTTATTGTTACCTCAACCACCTGTGGATGGTGGGGTATTTATTGCACCTCAAAACCATCCGGGATGGTGTGACTAGTTTATTGTTACCTTGGGTATTTTTTTTGTGACCTCATACCATCCTGTATGGGAGTGGCTAGTTTTTTTGTGTACCTCACCCATCCTGTGGTGGTATGGCTAGTTTATTGGTTTTCCTCATAACCATCCGGGATGGTATGGCAGTTTTTTTTGTACCTCAAATCCATCCCCGTGGATGGTAGTGGCTAGTTTATTTTGTCCTCATACCATCCTGTTGATGGTAGGGGGATTTTTGTGTACCTCTATCCTCCGGGATGGTATAGTAATTTATTGGGGTACCTATATCCTTTTGGATGGAGTGGCTTTTATTGTTACCTCCTACCATCCTGTGGGGGGTAGTGCTAGTTTATTGTGACCTCATATCCTCCCCTTTTATGGTATGGCAGGATTGTGTACCTCATAACCCCCCTGTGGGGTAGGGCTAGTTTATTTTGTACCTCATATCCACCTGTGGACGGTAGTGGCTAGTTTTTTGTGTACCTCAATCCATCCCGTAGGTTGGCTAGTTATTGTTACCTCTTACCATCCTGTGGATGGGAGGGATTTTTTTTGTTACCTCATATCCATCCGTGATAGTAGTGGGTTTTGTTGTGTACCTCATTCCATCCCGGATTTGTAGGGCTATTTATTGTGACCTATATCCATCCGTGGATGGGGATGGGGAGTTTATTTGTACCTCATATCCAACCGTTATTGTGGGTAGGTTTTTTGGTACCTCATATCCACCTGTGGAGGTAGGGCTAGTTTTTTTGGTACCTCAACCCTCCGGGATGGGGTGGCTAGTTTTTTTGTGTATCTCACATCCATCCTGTTGATGGAGTGGCTAGTTTATTTTGACCTCTATCCATCCTGGAATGGTATGGCTATTTTTTTGTTACCTCATATCCCTCCCGGGATAGAGTGGCTATTTATTGTGATGGTAGTGGCTAGTTATTTTTCACCCCATTCCATTTTGTGGGTGGTATGGCTATTTATTGTGGGTGTTTTCTATTTATTGTGAACCTCATATCCACCTGTGGGTTGAAAAGGCTATTTTAAATTTTGGTTCTATATCCCACATCTCGTTGACTCATAAGCTGTACGAATGTGTTCCAGACCGAGCATCTTTAGGATAATGATCTCAGATGAAATGATATTCTGGGAAAGTTACGCCAAAATGAAGTTGCTGCTGGCTGCCCGTCTTGTGGTATAAAAAATTTTGTTTCCTGTCCCCGAAGTGGACCAAGGTGGAACTTTGACAAAAAGGTCTTGACATAAAAATAAGACCCCCCCACCCCCTGTGTTGAAAGCCGCTGACAGCAGATCATCCCCGAGATCCCGGCGAAAGATGAGACGTCTTTCTCTTTCTCACTCTGTCAAGCATCGCAGATGAAGGATTGGGGTGGAGGCAGGTAAATCAAAAAGGGGACAACTCAAGGTGTGAGCGACATGTGCCTCGACAGAAAATTGCAACCCCCACTGTCAAACAAGCAGATACGGGGGAAGTGCTGTAAGCTTCCTGGCGCCTTTTTGCAAATTTTTCAACATGGGTTTTTCAGGGTTTGTTTGGATCAAAATTTTCCCGTAAGGATATCAACTTCTTCTCCAGGTGCCCATCCTCCCAACACCTTCTACGCACCAGCATTACCCTCATGGTCCAGAGACATCATATTTGTGTTTTTTCCCGGGGCAAATGTTATTTTCCCTCTGTTTCCCCCAAACTGATATGCTCTTACTGGGGGATTGAGTAGCTTTAAACACTGACATTTCTTCTCTTTGGGTAATGAATGTCAGGTACAGTCCCTCTACATAGCTGTGATTCGGGGTGAGATCTCCTCTCCCTTCCCTCTCTCTCTCTCTCTCACCCGTCTCCTGGATTTTTATTACCTTTTTAACTTTTCATATCCAAACTCTGGGGGCCACTCCCGGACCCATTATGTACCTTGAATCTTTTGACTACCCCCCCCACAGGAGGGAAGGGGTCATAATAAGAATTAAAATAACTCTCTCTCTCTCCTCTCTTTCTCTCCCCTTTTCTCTCCTTCTCTCCCCCTCTCTCTCCCCTTCTCTCTCTCTCTCACCACTTTTTCTTGCTGGAGCATTAGGTTAAAATTAAAAAAATTATCATTTTAAGAATCATTGTTGCAATCTTCATGCGCTTCGCTGACCCTCTCATCCCCGAAGAACCTACGGCAGGCGGCAACTTTCTCAATGCTCCACTTCACTACCACGTTTCCCCTTCACTATCATCGTCCCCTTTACTAACTGCGTCTTGCTCACGCTCCTTTAATCAACTACAACTAGAAGTCTGCCCACAACGTCCGCTGCATGATATCAAAATCAGATAATAAGAATATTCCCTTCCCGGTGTGTGGACACAGTGTGAAAAACACACCAATGACGACCCACACCACCCCACAACACCCGGTACCTACTTACTGCTGATAAACAGGGATAAACATGTCTTAAAGGGAAACACGCCTCATGTTTCTCAGCCGATCGGGGATGAACCAAATCGTTTTAAAAAGATACTCAAATTTTGGGGAAAAATTTTTAATTTTTCCAAACAAAGTCCCAAAAGGGTGTTTAATGTGTCTATTGGGTCAAAAATGATTTAAAATAAGAGTAAAACCAAAGGGTTTTCCCTTTGCGCATGCGCGGATGTGCGGGGGGGCGGGGGCTTTGTTTTTTTAAATGGGGGTGGGAAAGCTGAAAACACGGAACCACGAAATTGACTTTCACGGGGGCCAAATTAATACCCCTTTTTTCATAATAAAAGTGTCGTATTGTTCCGGTGGAGATAGGGAACGGGTTTTTACGGGACCACAGTAAAGAGGGTAAAAGTGTTAAGAAAGGACCGGGGTGACTGACGCCCCACAAGGGACGTGTCCGGGAAAAAATTTACCCTGATTAATCACACGCATCGGTCTCAGTTTTAAAGGGGAGGACCTCAGTTTGTATAATAGTTTGAGCTTAAACGCTTGTGAATTGTAATGTATTAATGTAATAACGAGTTAAGAAATAGGGAATGAAAAAAGTCGTTTGCTCCGAGTGAACACGCTAGACCCCGTTGTTAACGAGACGAGAAAGGGAAACTCCTTGAGTCACGACTCTAAAGCGGAAAAACCACGGTCCCCTTTCCCTGGAATGAGAATCGGGGGTGTAGCGGGACATCGAAAATGAGATGGGTGAATAAGAAAGGGGAATATCAATCACCCACATTTAAAAAACCCTTTAGTTATAGAAACCCTTAACGGCCAGTATGGTATGTTTAATTAGATAGGTTACAGTGATCCCTACATCAAGTGCCCACCAGAGAACATCTGGAATAGTGGGTTTATGTACAAATGTTTTCCTTGAGGGATTACCATTGTGTCCTACCCCCCCCCCCTTCATTCATTAAAACAAATAAAATTATACACCCCAAAATTTAATAGTAGCACCGACTTGGGGGTGCTACCCAATCCATACTTCTCGGTAGTATGGAAAGATTGGAGGTCGAGGGACCACTGGTGCCCCAGGGTGGTTAATTTTCTCACATGTCTACACGGGTGACACGGTAAACAATATTTTGTCCCCCAATAATTTACTGGTAGTATTATTTTGAGGTACATACGGAAGCCCCTAAAAATTTTCCATATTGCCCTTTGGGGCCCTTAGGAAAACCCGGGGTGCAACAGTGAAAAAAAAATTTGTTTAAATTACAAAAATTTAAAGTGAACTGAAAAGGGAAGGGGGTTTAGGGCAAAAAGTTTAACAAACGGTGAGGGATGACTTAGCCCAATTAATTGCTAGCACTTGTGGCTAGGATTTTACAAATAAATCAAAAATTCTCTTATAACGCCTACTTAATTTATAAACAGTGATTAAAATTTCTCTAACCATGACGGATTAATGGATTTAAAAAGGGGCTGACAATCCGTGAATTTTAGATAATGAAACATCATTCGGGCTTTAAAAGCCAGTGACAAGGCTTTTTGATTTAGTAAACGAAAACCGTAAAAAACCCAATAAATTTAAAATTAAATTTAGAGTTTTAAAAGGGAGTAGTTTTTGAGGGTACAATTGTTTTTTAAAACTGTGAAAGAGATCTGCGGGAATTGTGCAGAGGAATGGAAATGAATGTTTTAATTTCAACTTACAATTGGAAAAAAAAACGTTTGTAAAAGAAAGGGTTTTTGAAAAAAAAAAGGGTGTAAGCCGGGCATTGATCAACCCCTTTTAATGCAAGGGGTGGGTTTCCAAAACCCCATATACGGGTTGGAAAAAACAACAGGTGGGCGGGTTAATTGTTCAATTCAGCCCATCCCAAACATTCAAAGGGAATAACCATAATGACGCTAAAGTACTGTCAATTTCCCAAAAAGGGAAAAAATTAATCCCAGGGTAAAAATCATAGTTAAATTAAAATAGGCACATATCAAGTCGGGAAAATCTAAAGGGGTTCCTCACAAAAGGTAAGAGGAAAAGACCTGGGTAAGTTAACCCGGGTTAAAAGGTCAGGAAAGGGAAAAGAAGACTGCCTCCTGCCGGGGTACTCATTTCACTAAAAATTGTAATGCCTGTAATTCATGGGACTTTAAAAGTGGAAAGAATGAAAGAACTTGAAAGATTTTTCAGATGTTAACAATCATAATGTAAAGGATTGTCATACCAAATTGAACATTGAAAAACCCCAAAAGGGAAACACCTACATTATGAGGGTTGTATGTGATTCATAATAATGGTGACAAAAATGATAATTTTTAAAAACCCGACACCAGTGACGAGAAAAGGTTCAGCTAAGGGCAAAAATGATGGCCTAGCGGGGTAGCCTTCCCGGTGTTGGTAAAAAAATTCAGGATAAAGGGATAAACCCCAAAAAACCATAGGTTTCACTCCCCTCAACAGGTAGGGCCATGTAATTATGGCAGACTCCGCCTAGTAATAATGACTGAGGAAGTAGTGAATAGGGCACGGTGTTTACTCGAAAAGGGCAACCCTTTCAAGTATTTTTTCTATCGAGAATGATGTTGAACCCGTCTAAATTTTTGGGACTGGCAAAAGGATTTAATTTAAAAGAGGGAAAATCCAAATGATTCCTTTTCTCAGGAACAAACCTGAAGGATGTTTAAATGTGAATCTGGACATTAAATGGGGGGGGACTTCCTAAGCTTGACCGTCCAGAATTACCTATAATTAAAGGGGCGTATGCATTAAAGGGGCCCCGCCTGCGAATGAGAAACACCCAAATTTTTGACTGCTTATAATATTAATTAATAAGCAGTTTTTTAAAAAATAAATTGTTCTTACTTCAGCGAGTAAAAGCACACCTTAAAAGACAGGCGGCCACTGAGCGAAAATAATTGGGGAAATAACTTATTGGACAATTTCCGGGGGGACGTCAATGAAGAGGAACTAAAGAGGAAAAGTGAAGGGGTTTAAAGAAATAAAGAAGAAATTGCTGGGGCTACTTGGATATGAAGACTTGTTATTGTTTTAAAATCTCAAAAAATTTCCCTACCCAAAAATTTAAACCAGGATAAGGTTATGCCCTGGAGAATTGGGAAACTAATTTTTCCATTTTTAGGGACAATAAAACAGATGGCCATGGGTTGGCCTAATCAGTAAGTTGGGGGTATTGGATACTGAGGAAATTGTTTATTGTTAAAGCTCAAAAATTTCCCTATGCCCAATAAAATTTAAACCAGGGAAAGGCTTTTGCCCCCGAGAGAATGGCACTAATTAGTCCATTTTAGGGATCAAAAAAAACGATGGCCAGGAGTTGGTGCCATATCGTAATGGCTGGGGCTGCTTGGGGTTGGAGATTTTTATTGTTAAAGTCTCAAAATTCCAGTATGGGCCCCAAAAAATTAATCCCGGGGCTAGCTTAGCCCCGAAAAAAGGAACACAAAAAGTTCTTTTTTAGGTTATAAATATGGGTGGCCCTGGGTTTGGGGCCTGTATGCAGTAATGTCTGGGGCTGACTTGGGGTACTGAAGACTTGTTATTGGTAAAGTCTCCAAAAATTCCCAAAGCCCAAAAATTTAATCCAGGGAGCATAGGCTTTGCCCCTGAAGAAGGAAACCCCAAATTTGTCCATTTTGGATTCAATAAATAGGGGGGGGCCCGTAAGATGGAAAAAAAAATTTTACTCCACTTTTTAAGTCGTCTAGCAAAGACCCCGCCCCGGGCCGCAGTGTGGAAAAATTTTTTAAAATTTTTCCGAAACTATAGTCCTAATAGGTGTTTAATGTGTCAATGGGTCAAAAAGTTTTAAAAAAAAGTAAACCAAGAGTTCCCCCTTTTGCGCATGCGCGGGGGTTGCGGGGAGGGTTGGCCTATTTTTTTTAATGGGGTGAGGAAGCTAGAAAACATGAACCACGAAATTTCTTCACGTGGCCTAAAATTATATAGGCCTCATTTTAAAATAAGAAGTGTCAATTTTTTCCTGGAGGTGAGGACGGGATTTACGGCCCCAGTAATGAGGTAAAGTGTTATAAGAGAAGGACCTGGGACTGACGGGTCACTGGACTGTGTCCCGGGGAAAATTCCCCTTTTGGGTTAAACTCACTCACGGGCTCAATCTAAAGGAGTGACCCCTTTGTTTGTATAAAAGTTAGAACGTTAAATCGGCTTGTGAATTTAATGTAATTTAAAAAAATAACGCAAATTTAAGAAATTGTGAAGTGAAATAATCGTTTTCTCCAGTGAACACGCTAGACCCCCGTTTTAACGAGACGAGGAAAGGGAACTCCTTGAGTCACACGTCTAAAACAGGCAAACCAGCGGTACCCCTTTCCCGCTGGAATGAAATCGTGCGGTGTAAGGACATCAAAAAAGAGTGGTGAATCAAGAAAAGAGGAAACAATCACCCACAGTTAAGTAACCCTTTAGTTTAGCAACCTTTGATGGCCCGTATGGGTTTTAAATTTTATAGGTTACGGGGATCCCGTACTCAATTTACCCCCCAGAGAACTCTGGAAGTATGGGATATGTAAAATGTTTTTTCCTGCGGGTTTTTCCCTGGGTCCCCCCCCCCCCCCCTTATCTTAAACTAATATAATCTTAAAAATTCCCACAATTAATTAAGCACCGTATTGTGGGGGCTACCCAAACCCTACTGGGCTCGGATAGATATGGATAAGATTGTGAGGGCGAGGGCCATTGGTGCACCAGGGGTGGTTAATTTTCTCACATGTTACACGGGGGGACTACTAAAAAATATATTGTTCCCCAATGAGATTACTGGTATGTATATAAGTTGAGGTAATAAGGTAAGCCCCCCAGAAAATTTTCCATATTATATTATTAGAAGCATTCCCCTTCGAGACCTTCATCACGCTAAAATACAGGATAAAAAAATGAAATATAGGTGGAGATAAGGTACCCTTTCCCCAATGTCCCCTTTAAGGTACGACTGTGTCCTCCACAGTGCCCACTTAATGACACGTTCCCCACTGACTCCATTAAGGGACACTTGTCCTCCACAGTGACTCCCCGTTTAAGGGCACGTGTCCCCCCACAGTGACTCCACGTTTAAAGACGACGTTCCTCCACAGTGACTCCACTTTTAAATACCGTGTCCCCCCCTTTACCCACGTTTTGAAGACTGTGTCCCCCCTGACTCCACGTTAAGGGACGACGTATCCTTCACAGTGATCTACTTAAGATCGACGTGTCCTCCACAGGGCTCCACGTTAAAGGGACGACTGATCCTTCACAGGACCTACGTTAAAATACGACTGTGTCCTTCACAGGGCTCCTATGAGATATTTTACGAATAATGAGGCACAAGTCGTCCCCCAAGAAAAGATCGCTTTACCACACCATAGAACAAAATAGTGGAAACAACAACGTGTCTAATAAATATATCCCAGTGTTTACTTACGAGTCTTCTACACCCCCACAAATAGAATACCTGGCAGACATCACAGAGCGACCAATAAATTGTGCAGTTCTTGTGGATTACTACAGACGCACCACCTCATTCCCAACAATAAACCTAATAACACTACCGCCACCCACCAACCCTAATCTCAAAACACTGACGCCACCCCCCAAACCCCCTGATCTCACAACACTTGCGCTTCTGAATGACTTATTATACTTTCTGTCCTGAAAATTTTTTGATGGGACATGATTTATACATAAGCAGTTCTTTAAATTATATGTCTGCCGATAACTCAAAATCCTGAACTGCAACTCAGTGAAAATACGTCGCTTTCAAAGTTTTTTATGATGTGGAACGTCAGTGCAAAGGCTCTGCGATTCTTTACAATTGCTTTAGTGCCACCTTTGTGGAGTGGAGCTATGTCTTATTTTAGTGACTGTGGGATGACCCTTGGTGTCTAGACTGTGGATGACCCTTGTGTCTAGACTGTGGGATGATCCTTGGTCTAGACTGTGGGATGACCCTTGTGTCTAGATGTGAGATGACCCTTGTGTCTAGACTGTGGGATGACCCTTGTGTCTAGACTCTGGGATGATCCTTGTGTCTAGACTGTGGGATGACCCTTGTGTCTAGACTGTGGGATGACCCTTGTGTCTAGACTGTGGATGATCCTTGTGTCTAGACTGGGGGAAATGATCCTTGTGTCTAGACTGTGGGATGACCCTTGTGTCTAGACTGTGGGATGATCCTTGTGTCTAGATTTGTGGGATGATCCTTGTGTCTAGACTGTGGATGATCCCTGTGTCTAGACTGAGGGATGCCCCTTTGTGTCTAGACTGGGGGATGACCCTTGTGTCTAGACTGTGGATGCCCTTGTGTCTAGACTGTGGGATGATCCTTGTGTCTAGACTGTGGGATGACCCTTGTGTCTAGACTGTGGGATGACCCTTGTGTCTAGACTGTGGGATGACCCTTGTGTCTAGACTGTGGGATGATCCTTGTGTCTAGACTGGGGGATGACCCTTGTGTCTAGACTGTGGGATGACCTTGTGTCTAGACTGTGGGATGACCCCTGGGGTCTAGAGTGTGGGATGACCCTTTGTGTCTAGACTGTGGGATGACCCTTGTGTCTAGACTGTGGGATGACCCTTGTGTCTAGACTGGGGATGACCCCTGTGTCTAGACTGTGGGATGACCCTTGTGTCTGGGACTGTGGGATGATCCTTGTGTCTAGACTGTGGGATGACCCTTGGTCTAGACTGTGGGATGATCCTTGTGTCTAGACTGTGGGATGACCCTTGTGTCTAGACTGTGGGATGATCCTTGTGTCTAGACTGTGGAATGACCCTTGTGTCTAGACTGTGGATGACCCCTTGTGTCTAGACTGTGGGATGACCCTTGTGTCTAGACTGTGGGATGATCCTTGTGTCTAGACTGTGGGATGACCCTTGTGTCTAGACTGTGGGATGATCCTTGTGTCTAGACTGTGGGATGACCCTTGTGTCTAGACTGTGGGATGATCCTTGTGTCTAGACTGTGGGATGACCCTTGTGTCTAGACTGTGGGATGATCCTTGTGTCTAGACTGTGGGATGACCCTTGTGTCTAGACTGTGAGATGACCCTTGTGTCTAGACTGTGGGATGACCCTTGTGTCTAGACTGTGGGATGACCCTTGTGTCTAGACTGTGGGATGACCCTTGTGTCTAGACTGTGGTGACCCTGTGTTAGACTGTGGGATGCCCCTTGTGTCTAGAACTGTGGGATGACCCTTGTGTCTAGACTGTGGGATGACCCTTGTGTCTAGACTGGGGATGACCCTTGTGTCTAGATTTGGGGGATGACCCTTGTGTCTAGACTGTGGGATGACCCTTGTGTCTAGACTGTGAGATGACCCTTGTGTCTAGACTGTGGGGATGACCCTTGTGTCTAGACTGGGGGATGACCCTTGTGCTAGACTGTGGGATGACCCTTGTGTCTAGACTGTGAAATGACCCCTGTTTTCTAGAGTGGGATGACCCTTGTGTCTAGACTGTGGGATGACCCTTGTGTCTAGACTGTGGGATGACCCTTGTGTCTAGACTGTGAGATGACCTTGTGTCTAGACTGTGGGATGACCCTTGTGTCAAAGCCCTGTGGGATGACCCTTGTGTCTAGACTGGGGATGACCCTTGTGTCTAGACTGGGGGATGACCCTTGTGTCTAGACTGTGGGATGACCCCTGTGTCTAGACTGTGGGAGGGACCCTTGTGTCTAGACTGTGGGATGACCCTTGTGTCTAGACTGTGGGACGACCCCTGTGTCTAGACTGTGGGATGACCCTTGTGTCTAGACTGTGGGATGACCCTTGTGTCTAGACTGTGGGATGACCCTTGTGTCTAGACTGTGGGATGACCCCTGTGTCTAGACTGTGAAATGACCCTTGTGTCTAGACTGTGGGATGACCCCTGTGTCTAGACTGTGGGTTTGATCCTTGGGGTCTAGACTGTGGGATGACCCTTGTGTCTAGACTGTGGGATGACCCCTGTGTCTAGACTGTGGAATGACCCTTGTGTCTAGACTGTGGGATGACCCCTGTGTCTAGACTGTGGGATGACCCTTGTGTCTAGACTGTGGGATGACCCTTGTGTCTAGACTGTGGGATGACCCCTGTGTCTAGACTGTGGGATGACCCTTGTGTCTAGACTGTGGGATGACCCCTTTTTCTAGACTGTGGGATGCCCCTTTGTGTCTAGAGGGTGGATGACCCTGTGTCTAGACTGTGGGACGACCCCTGTGTCTAGACTGTGGGATGACCCCTGTGTCTAGACTGTGGGGTAACCCCTGTGTCTAGACTGTGAAATGACCCCTGTGTCTAGGCTGTGGGATAACCCCTGTGTCTAGGCTGTGTGATGACCCCTGTGTCTAGGCTGTGGGATAACCCCTGTGTCTAGACTGTGAAATGACCCCTGTGTCTAGACTGTGAAATGACCCCTGTGTCTAGGCTGTGGGATAACCCCTGTGTCTAGGCTGTGTGATGACCCCTGTGTCTAGGCTGTGGGATGACCCCTGTGTCTAGACTGTGGGATAACCCCTGTGTCTAGACTGTGGGATGACCCCTGTGTCTAGACTGTGGGATGACCCTTGTGTCTAGACTGTGGGATGACCCCTGTGTCTAGACTGTGGGATGATCCCTGTGTCTAGACTGTGGGATGACCCCTGTGTCTTGACTATGTGATGACCCCTGTGTCTAGACCGTGGGATGACCCGTGTATAGACTGTGGGATGACCTTGTGTCTAGACTGGGACGACCCCTGTGTCTAGACTGTGGAACGACCCCTGTATCTAGAATGTGGAACGACCCCTGTATCTAGACATTGGAACGACCCCTGTATCTAGATATTGGAACGACCCCTGTATCTAGACTGTGGAACGACCCCTGTATCTAGACTGTTGAACGAACCCCTGTATCTAGACTGCTGAACGACCCTTGTATCAAGACTATTGAACGACCCCTGTATCTAGACTGTTGAACGACCCTTGTATCTAGACTGTTGAACGACCCTTGTATCTAGACTGTTGAACGACCCTTGTATCTAGACTGTTGAACGACCCTTGTATCTAGACTGTTGAACGACCCTTGTATCAAGACTATTGAACGACCCCTGTATCTAGACTGTTGAACGACCCTTGTATCTAGACTGTTGAACGACCCTTGTATCTAGACTGTTGAACGACCCTTGTATCTAGACTGTTGAACGACCTTGTATCAAGACTATTAAAAGGGACCCCTGTATCTAGACTGTTGAACGACCCTTGTATCTAGACTGTTGAACGAACCCCTGTATCTAGACTGTTGAACGAACCCCTGTATCTAGACTGCTGAACGACCCTTGTATCAAGACTATTGAACGACCCTGAAATCTAGACTGTTGAACGACCCTTGTATCTAGACTGTTTTGAACGACCTGTTCTAGACTGTTAAAACGCCCCTTGTATCTAGACTGTTGAACGACCCTTGTATCTAGACTGTTGAACGACCCTTGTATCAAGACTATTGAACGACCCCTGTATCTAGACTGTTGAACGACCCTTGTATCTAGACTGTTGAACGACCCTTGTATCTAGACTGTTGAACGACCCTTGTATCTAGACTGTTGAACGACCCTTGTATCAAGACTATTGAACGACCCCTGTATCTAGACTGTTGAACGCCCCTTGTATCTAGACTGTTGACCGCCCCTTGTATCTAGACTGTTGAACGACCCTTGTATCTAGACTGTTGAACGACCCTTGTATCTAGACTGTTGAACGACCCTTGTATCTAGACTGTTGAACGACCCTTGTATCAAGACTATTGAACGACCCTTGTATCTATGCTTCCCTGACATTTCTCGAGTTATCCTGGTGGGTATTTCACACATTGTTACTATTTTCGATAATTTTGTAAATGTATTTATGTGTATTTGTATGTAAAAAACTTACTGCCCTTATGTCAGTAGAAGACCGAATGTAGTTCTTGGAGTACGGTGTTTTTCAGCAGTTATATCCCCCTCCCTCTTACTTTCTCTCACAGTTTATTATCTAGTATTCTCCCTGTTATCTTTTTCTCTGAGATTTCCCGAGAGAGGGGAGTGTGTGTGTTTTGGGGTGTATGTGTGTGTGGGGTTGTGTGTGTACTCACCTAATTGTGGTTGCAGGGGTCGATACTCAGCTACTGTGTGTGTACTCACCTATTTGGGTTGCAGGGGTCGAGTTTAGCTCCTGGCCCCGCCTCTTCACCGGTTGCTACTGGGGCCCTCTCTCTCCCCGCTCCATGAGCTTTATCAAACCTCGTCTTAAAACTGTGGGATGGTTTCCTGCCTCCACTACGTCATTTCTAGGCTATTCACGCCTTACAACTCTAGACTGAAGAAATATTCCTATATCTCTCTGACTCATTTGTGTCTTCAATTCCAATTGTGGCCTCTTTTTTCTGTGTCCCCTCCCTGGAACATCCTTTTTTGTCCACCTTGTCTATTCCACGCAGTATTTTATATGTCGTTATCATGTCTCCCTGACCCCTGTCCTCCCGTGTCGTCAGGCCGATTTCCCTTAATCTTTCTTCATAGGACATTCCCCTTAGCTCTGGAACTAACCTTGTGACAAACCTTGGGACTTTCTCTAGTTTCTTGGGCGTGCTTTATCAAGTGCGGGTTCCAAACAGTTGCTGGCATACTCCAGTATGGGCCTGACATAACACGGTATACAGTGTCTTGAACATTCCTTACTAAGGTATCGGAATGCTGTTCTCAGGTTTGCCAGGCGTCCATATGCTGCAGCAGTTAAACTGATTGAGTGTGCTTCCGGAGACATGCTCGGTGCTATACTCACCCCAAGATCTTTCTCCTTGAGTGAGGTTTGCAGTCTTTGGCCACCTAGCCTATACTCTGTCTGTGGTCTTCTGTGCCCTTCCCCTATCTTCATGACTTTGCATTTGGCAGGATTAAATTCGAGAAGGCCATTTGCTGGACCAGGTTCCAGTCTGTCCAGGTCTCTTTGAAGTCCTGCCTAGTCCTCATCAGATTTAATTCTCCTCATTTACTCCACATCAATCTGCAAACAGGGACACTTCTGAGTCTAACCCTTCCACATGTCGTTCACATATACCAAAAAAAAGCACTGGTCCTAGGACCGACCCCTGTGGGAACCCCGCTCGTCCCCAGGTGCCCACTGTGATACATCATTACGTACCATGACTCGTTGTTGCCTCCCTGTCAGGTATTCTCTGATCCATTGCAGTGCCCTTCCTGTTATATGCGCCTGATGCTCTAGCTCTGCACTAATCTCTTGTGAGGAACTGTGTCAAAGGCCTTCTTGCAGTCCAAGAAGATGCAATCAAAACCCACCCCTCTCTCTCGTGTCTTACTTCTGTTATTTTATCATAAAATCCAGAAGGTTTGTTGGGCACAGGGTTTGCCTTCCGTGAATCCGTGCTGGTTGGCATTTATACTCTTGTTCCATTCCAGTGCTCCACCACTCTCCTCTGATAATCATTTCCATAATTTTGCAAACTATACAGTCAATGACACAGGTCTATAGTTTAGCGCCTCTTTTCTGTCTCCTTTTTTAAAAATGAGAACTACATTTGCCCTCTTCCATACCTCAGGTAGTTGCCCAGTTTCCAGGGACGTGTTGAAGATTGTGGTATGTGGCAAAGGGACAACAATATCTGCTCCCTCTCTAAGGACCCACGAGGAGATGTTGTCCGGTCCCATTGCCTTTGAGGTATCGATGTCCCCTTTGCAGTTTCCTCACCCCCTCCTCATCTGTATGTATGTCGTCCAACACTTGTTGGTGTATTCCTTGCTGGTGTCCCCATCTGGTCTGTCCCCCCAGAGTCCTTCCTGTCTCTACTGTAAATACTTCCTTAAATCTCGTGTTGAGCTCCTCACATACCTCTTGATCGTTTCTTGTGAGTTTTCCACCTTCTTTCCTCAGCCTTATCACCTGGGCCTTGACTGTTGTCTTCCTCTAATGTGGCAATACAGCAGTTTCGGGTCAGATTTGACTTTCGATGCTACTCGTTTTCATACTGTCGCTGGGCCTCCCTCCTTATCTGTGCATACTCGTTTCTGGCTCTTCTACTAATCTCCTTGTTTTCTGGGTCCTATGCCCCCTGTACCTTTTTCCATTCTCTGTTGCACTTAGTTTTTTGGGCCTTCCCACACCTTCGGGTAAACCAAGGACTCGTTTTGGTCTTCCTATTATTTCTGTTTCCCTTGGGAACAAAACTTTCCTCTGCCTCCTTGCACTTTGTTGCCACATATTCCATCATCTCGTTTACTGATTTTCCTACCATTTCTCTGTCCCACTGAACTCCTGCAGGAAGTTTCTCTACCTGTGTAGTCCCCCCTTTTATAGTTTGGCCTGTCCCCTTCAGTTCCTGTTACCTTCTCCACTTGTAACCTACTATAAAATCAAAACTCAAACCACGTGATCGCAAAGCTCCAAGGGGCCTCTCGTAAGTGATGTCCTCAATGTCTGAACTGCTCGGGGTGAACAAAAAATCCAGTCATTGCTGGCTCATCTCCCCTCTCTCTCACTGTTGTAGTTCCCCTGACATGTTGATGCATAGGTGTTATTCATTACCACATCCATCATCTTGGCTCTCATGTTTTCGGGACTCCCATGTGGGCTTCCAGGTTTTCCCAGTCGATCTCTCCTGTGGTTAAAATCGCTCCATTAGCCAGTAACTTAGCTCTGCTCGAGTGAAGCATCTTCTTGTCCACCTCAGCCAGTGTGTCCACCCTCACCCTGTATGTTTTTCTTCGTACTCGCTCTCTTGGGCCGTCCTTCAGTTCTGGTGGGATTATACATCACTCCAATGACTACTTGTATATGTTCTTCCGGAACTGAATTGTACCTACAAAGTAACTCATTCACCAATCATGTCCATTGACCTTCCATTTCCTCCACAATCCCACATCGGTGTGTTTCATTGGAGCAGGCAACCCCTCCCTCCCCAACTACTCCTTCTAACGTTTCTCAGGATCTGATATACCCTTGGGAAGCCATGTATCTTTATTGGTCCTCAGACGAGTTTTGTATCGTGACTGCAATGAAGTCACTGGGGATTTTTTCACTGATTCTTTCGTTACCACTCAATCATGTTTAGTCGTTTATTCCATCCGCGTTTTGTGTACCAAACTTTTCAGTTTCTTTCTATCATTTGTTGGGTCATGCAAGAATATTGTGGTTGGGAGCGAGAGCCTTGGGTGGGGTGCCAATATGGGCTGTGGTGTAGGTGGGGTATTTGGTGATTATGGGGGTGGGGGGTTCAGAAAGCCCATAAGGGACAGCTGTTTTGTGAGGTTTTGATATGGGGTTGGTGGCAGAGGGAACAGTGAGGAGGGTTTGTAGTATAGTGTTGCTCAGTGCGTTGGGAATGTCGCGGTTGAGTCTTTTGGTGGGAATTCTGTGGTGTGTGTTTTTTGCCCTTCCTCCTGTTTCTGGGTCCTGCTCATTTTCGTCAGTGCCTCTCGTTCCTCTCTTGCAGTCTCTGTACCCTCTCTTTCAGTGTAGTCCATTCGTCTTGTGTTTCTGGTTGTGGTCGAGGTATACTCTCTGGTACCCCGATTAGTCCCTCAGTCTGCTTTCCTCTTGCAGAATCCTGGTTCAAACTGATTCTTCCTTGAAAGTTACTTCGACAGGCCATCTATCCTTCCACTCGAAAACCACCCAATAATATACCGTGAAAATTTGTCACCTGGGTCATATCGCCCTCACCTATAGTCTTGATGAAGCCTTCAAATCCATTTTTTCTCCTCCCGTTTTTATATCTTCAAAAGTTGTCCCTTTGCTCTTGGAGCCCGTACACTCAAAACAAACTTGACCTCGCACTTTTCCTCCTCCCACTGAAGGGTGGGGGGTGTTTTCCTCCATCTGCCTTCCTCTGAGGCATTTTATTTCATTCCATTGACATGTTTTGCACTTCAGTCCCTGTCATATCTGAAACTTCAATTTCATGAACTGTCTTTCATGACCATCTGTCCCTTGCTACTGCATTGGCTGTTAGAATCTCTGCATATAGCATACCTTCATTGTCTTCGACCTGTCATTTGATCTTAGTGAGTGTCATCGTCTTTTCCCTGGCCCCACGTGGGTCTGTAGGGCCCTTCGTGTACGGCTGTCTCCGTTGTATGTCTTACCATCCCCTTAGTCTGTAGCCTAGACATCGAATTTCCCTCTGAAGTCACATCTGAATTGTTCATTGTCTTCTCGAGCTCTAATCTGTTTCAGGCTTTGCAGTTCTCTTCCTCCGCACTGTATCCTACATCTGCTGCCTAAGCCCTTTACTTTCCACTTCCTGCACTCCTTCAGCAATCCACTCCTCCATTTCTTACAATCTCTACTATCTTTCCTTCCCCACTCTTCCCTCCCTTTTTGGGAGCTCTAACTCCCAGTCTTCCCACCCTGGTTCGTCCTCTAGGGCACTCCATAATTTTTTTTTTTTTTTTTTTTTTTTTTTTTTTATACCACAAGACAAAGGCTAGAGGAGGGAAGAGTGCAGGGAGAGTAGAGGAGGGGGTAGAAAGAGGTAGAGAGAGGAGAGAGAGAAAGGGTAGAAAGAGGGAAGAGAAGGAGAGAGTATTGGGGGTTGAGGGATAAGACCAAGGGGGATAGAGAGAGAAATGTGAGGGGGAGAGAAGGGGTAGAGAGAGGGAGAAAGAGAGGGAGAGGGAGAGGGAGAGATGAGAGAGTGAGAAAGGAGGGTGAGGAAATAGGCTATGAGAGAGAGAAATGGAGAGATGGAGAGAGAAGCCTATAGAGAGATGAGGATGGTGAGAGATAGGTTATGGGAGTGAGGGAGAGAGTGAGAGAGAGAGAGAGAGAGATGAGAGAGAGAGAGAGATAGAGGAGATAGAGAGAAGAGAGAGAGAGAGAGAGAGAGAGAGAGGAGAGAGAGAGAAAGAAAGAGTAGGGAAAGGGGAGGGAAAAAGGCTATGAGAGAGAGAAAGGTGGGAGGGGCGTGAAGGAGGGGATAGGGAAAGATAGGAGGAGGAGGGAGTGAAGGCAGAGCGTGGAAGGAACGGTCTGTGGTGAGGGAAATGGTGTGTGGGGGGGGTGAGGGTACGCGGTCTAATTCCAAGGATCAGCTGAGTGTACTCACCTAGTTGTGGGTTTCAGGGGTAGATGACTCAGCTCTGTCCCCGATGTATGTGTCGCGCGCCGCGTGTGGTGTGCGAGCACGTCAGTTGTTTATATGTCCAGAAATACAATTCTCCTCTGTATATGCGTAATACAAATAAGATACCATAACACTGAGAGTAATGTCCAAAATAATTATAATACTAGCGTGTGTTAACAAGTCATTCTTTCACCCCAGTTATGATACTACCTATTTACTACATTTGTACCCAATACTTGCTTCTCAATTGTACTGTCAATGTGTCCTCAAAACATTAACTCTCAAAACTGTTGTTCAGGCTGTAGTCCAGTTAGCCACAAC
The DNA here is from genome assembly GCF_026875155.1 of Cherax quadricarinatus. Classification (NCBI taxonomy): domain Eukaryota; kingdom Metazoa; phylum Arthropoda; class Malacostraca; order Decapoda; family Parastacidae; genus Cherax; species Cherax quadricarinatus. The sequence goes on along the minus strand of NC_069471.1, from coordinate 23,399,678 downwards.
TTAATCCTCTGCCTATTCCTTGCTCCTACAAATTTTATCTACTACTACTGCTATGTGTTGTGTGAATGATATCGCTCATGGATGGGCAGGGTTTGTGATACCAGCTACATTGATCGTAGGGCCGGCTCACCCACTCAAAACTTCCCGCCAACCACAAACAGTGATTTGTACGTTCTCCTCAGAGGGGACGTCCAATCCAGATTGCCCTGATTAACGATCTCGCTGTCGAATGCTCGCTGTACATGACTCGTGCACCTCGCCCATCCGCCGCTGACTTCTTCAGCTATTCTTATTCTCGGGGGGGGGGGGGTTGCCCTTTTGAGTCCACATTTAACCACACTTATCACTTGTATACTGCACTTTTATAATTTACACTTCACTTTGGTAAGTGTACAACATCTTATTTGTGATGACACCCACCTGTATGGCGGGCGCTACTTCCTCAGGCCTACTGCTGCCACCACCTCTGCTTATATATATTTATATATGTATGTATATATAAAAATATATATATATATATAATATATATATATATATATTATATATAATATATTATATATATATATATATATATATATAATATATATATATATATATATATCCCCTTTCTGGGCGTACAATACTTGTTTCACGCTGTGGTGCTATGGAAGCATCACAGTTTGTCGTTAGCCAACCTCTCTTAATTCTATTTGATCTTTTCTCTTAGTCACTCGTTTTGTACTTTGTATATTTGTAACAATGGGCAACAATGCCAACTAGGCCTCAACCGAACTGGCACTTTGAAATTTTTGTTGTATAATTTCAGGCTTTCTTGCCTTTACTTTATTTATTTTTGCTAATACATTGGTATCACTTGTTAGGGTTGTTCACTGACTTGTCCACTAACACTGGTTGCTTCTAGCAGCTATAACACGCCCTAAAAGCACTAGATTCTCGGAGCCTGACGCTTGTGACCCACGACACTACTCTGCGTGTGTGTGTGTGTGTGTGTGTGAGGTGTTTGTGGTGTGTGTGTGTGTGTTTGTGTGATGTGTGTGTGTGAGTGTGTGTGTGTGTGTGAGTGTTGTAGTGTGCATTCACTATATGTGTTGCAGGGGTCGCGTCACAGCTTCTAGCCCAGAATCATTGCTAGTCGCTACTACGTCCCACTCTCTCCCTGCTCCAAGAGCTTTTTCACCCTCCAGATTGTTCCATTTCCTGACAACTCTAAAGTTGAAGAAATACTTTCTGACATCCCTATGATTCATCTGAGTCTTCAACCTCCAGTTGTGTCCCCTTGTTGCTGTGTCCCCTTGTTGTTGTGTCCCCTTGTTGTTGTGTCCTCTTGTTGCTGTGTCTCCTTGTTGCTGTGTCCCCTTGTTGTTGTGTCCTCTTGTTGCTGTGTCTCCTTGTTGCTGTGTACCCTTGTTGTTGTGTCCCCTTGTTGCTGTGTCGGGAGGGTTTGTGGAGATGTGATGGTTGGAGTTAAAACACACTTGTTGGGTGGTAACATTTATATTAGCAGACTGATAGAGGAGGCGCAGCCTGCCTGTTGCTGCCTGGTAGGTCTAACGGGAACTGAGGGAGTTACAGTGCTTCTCACGCACACATGCGCATCACGTGATGTCACACATGCTAGTCGCTGAGCCTACTGAAAATGAGCCTAAATATATACATGGCTGATACGATCTATAATATACTACAAAAGTATATGTATAGAGGAATTCAGTAGCTATACTGACAGCTCGGTCATGTTACATATGTTGTCTCGACATACAATACTATGCTATAGGCTGAACAGGCAGGTGGCTCTGGGCTGATTCTATACAATGGCAAAGTCATATGTAACTTAGAACTAATGGATGGTATCATAATGGATGTTAACGTAATGGGTGTTTACATAATGGGTGTTAACATAATGCATTACGAATTATAAGAACAAATCATGGTATAATAAAGGATGGAATTGATCGATCGATCTGTATTCATGCACTCTACGGATTCTGAGGAAGAATATATATATTTACAAAGGTGAAAGTAATTAACTGCAAACACAGATCTGGCGCACACACAGATCATTACTGTTAAATTCTCAGAATTCGGAGGGAACATGAACACAAAAAAAAATTCTGAAAACTGATTAGCTAATAAAAACACACATTTGACAACTTCATTCAGCTTGGACATCTAATTATGCAGACAATTTACATTTAAGCCCAACTCTGCGAGGGTAAGATTTACATATGCAGAATGGTTATCGTCTTTAGGAGGATCGAATTCCTTTGTAATGGCTAACACATGCCTTGACTGAGGGAGATCTGAACAAGTATCTACAAAACATACTTGGGGGTTTCTCATCACTTGTTGTGTATGCAAAGAATAACGACATTTTTGTTGATTATCTGAGTATTAGAGGTAGAGGGTACAGAGTCAGGAGGATTGTCAGTGACTGTCACATCAGTCTGGGTTGAAATATCATCCTTAACATTGCATACCAATTTCATATGATCTAAATGCAATTCCTTATACTGACCGATACTAATTTCTCTAACCTTATACATGTACTTATTGCCATTGATATGTTCAACTACTCGATAAGGACCAACAAACTTTTGACTGAGCTTAGGCATTGCGGAAGTTTTGTTGAAGTTAGTGGTTAGTGGGTCTCAAACCCACTTTAGCTCTGGTTGGCTTAGCACGGCTATTAGTTACTCTTGTGAATTCTGCTGTTGGCTTACAAAGTGTCTCACAGATTCTTCTAAAAACACTTTGAGCTAAGCTGCTATGAGTAGTTATAAAATCATCAGGGTTGTAATTGGGTTTCGGAGTGGAATATAAGTATAAGTAAGTATATATAAGTATGTTTATTCAGGTATACACAAATACAGTTACATAGAATTATCATACATAGCAACATATGTGTAGAGAACCTGGGATAACACAACAAAGTCAGACAGAGTGACTTATTTCCATTGTGGTCCTTTTACCTTATTATTATAATATAAAGGTTATAATATTTTCTTATTATTCTACAATGAAAATAACATCTTATTATCATACTAAAAAGACTATCTACTACACGAGGGTCATTAAGACTATCTACAATACGAGGGTCATTAAGACTATCTACTACACGAGGGTCATTAAGACTATCTACAATACGAGGGTCATTAAGACTATGAACTACACGAGGGTCTTTAAGACTATCTACAATACGAGGGTCATTAAGACTATGAACTACACGAGGGTCTTTAAGACTATCTACAATACGAGGGTCATTAAGACTATGAACTACACGAGGGTCATTAAGACTATCTACAATACGAGGGTCATTAAGACTATCTACTACACGAGGGTCATTAAGACTATGCACTACACGAGGGTCATTAAGACTATCTACAATACGAGGGTCATTAAGACTATGCACTACACGAGGGTCATTAAGGCTATCTACAATACGAGGGTCATTAAGACTATGAACTACACGAGGGTCATTAAGGCTATCTACAATACGAGGGTCATTAAGACTATGCACTACACGAGGGTCATTAAGGCTATCTACAATACGAGGGTCATTAAGACTATGAACTACACGAGGGTCATTAAGGCTATCTACAATACGAGGGTCATTAAGACTATGCACTACACGAGGGTCATTAAGGCTATCTACAATACGAGGGTCATTAAGACTATGAACTACACGAGGGTCATTAAGACTATCTACAATACGAGGGTCATTAAGACTATGAACTACACGAGGGTCATTAAGACTATCTACAATACGAGGGTCATTACTAGGAATAAGGTAAAATTTACACGTATGTTAGCTAAAAAATAGAAAATCATTCCCGTCCCTTTCTGTAGCTACATTCATCAGACACCTTTCTGTAGCTACATTCATCAGACACCTTTCTGTAGCTACATTCATCAGACACCTTTCTGTAGCTACATTCATCAGACACCTTTCTGTAGCTACATTCATCAGACACCTTCTGTAGCTACATTCATCAGACACCTTTCTGTAGCTACATTCATCAGACACCTTTCTGTAGCTACATTCATCAGACACCTTTCTGTAGCTACATTCATCAGACACCTTTCTGTAGCTACATTCATCAGACACCTTTCTGTAGCACATTCATCAGACACCTTTCTGTAGCTACATTCATCAGACACCTTTCTGTAGCTACATTCATCAGACACCTTTCTGTAGCTACATTCATCAGACACCTTTCTGTAGCTACATTCATCAGACACCTTTCTGTAGCTACATTCATCAGACACCTTTCTGTAGCTACGTTCATCAGACACCTTTCTGTAGCTACGTTCATCAGACACCTTTCTGTAGCTACGTTCATCAGACACCTTTCTGTAGCTACGTTCATCAGACACCTTTCTGTAGCTACGTTCATCAGACACCTTTCTGTAGCTACGTTCATCAGACACCTTTTGGCACTCTTCTTGAACTGGTTCATGCTATGACTGGCTTTGACATGTGCAGGTAGTCTGTTCCATTCGTTTATTGCTGTACAATAAAAGGTGTTTGAAGCCTAGCCACTGACTGTGGCTACTACAAAGTTGTGCTCTCTCCCCCTAGTACTATGATTGTTGTCTCCCCTAGTACTATGATTGTTGTCTCCCCCTAGTACTATGATTGTTGTCTCCCCCTAGTACTATGATTGTTGTCTCCCCCTAGTACTATGATTGTTGTCTCCCCCTAGTACTATGATTGTTGTCTCCCCCTAGTACTATGATTGTTGTCTCCCCCTAGTACTATGATTGTTGTCTCCCCTAGTACTATGATTGTTGTCTCCCCCTAGTACTATGATTGTTGTCTCCCCTAGTACTATGATTGTTGTCTCCCCTAGTACTATGATTGTTGTCTCCTCCTAGTACTATGATTGTTGTCTCCCCCTAGTACTATGATTGTTGTCTCCCCTTAGTACTATGATTGTTGTCTCCCCCTAGTACTATGATTGTTGTCTCCCCCTAGTACTATGATTGTTGTCTCCCCCTAGTACTATGAATGTTGTCTCCCCCTAGTACTATGATTGTTGTCTCCCCCTAGTACTATGATTGTTGTCTCCCCCTAGTACTATGATTGTTGTCTCCCCCTAGTACTATGATTGTTGTCTCCCCTAGTACTATGATTGTTGTCTCCCCCTAGTACTATGATTGTTGTCTCCCCCTAGTACTATGATTGTTGTCTCCCCCTAGTACTATGATTGTTGTCTCCCCTAGTACTATGATTGTTGTCTCCCCTAGTACTATGATTGTTGTCTCCCCCTAGTACTATGATTGTTGTCTCCCCCTAGTACTATGATTGTTGTCTCCCCCTAGTACTGTGATTGTTGTCTCCCCCTAGTACTATGATTGTTGTCTCCCCCTAGTACTATGATTGTTGTCTCCCCCTAGTACTATGATTGTTGTCTCCCCTTAGTACTATGATTGTTGTCTCCCCCTAGTACTATGATTGTTGTCTCCCCTATCACTATGATTGTTGCCTCCCCCTAGTACTATGATTGTTGTCTCCCCCTAGTACTATGATTGTTGTCTTCCCCTAGTACTATGATTGTTGTCTCCCCCTAGTATTTATGATTGTTGTCTCCCCCTAGTACTATGATTGTTGTCTTCCCCTAGTACTATGATTGTTGTCTCCCCCTAGTACTATGATTGTTGTCTTCCCTAGTACTATGATTGTTGTCTTCCCCTAGTACTATGATTGTTGTCTCCCCCTAGTACTATGATTGTTGTCTTCCCCTAGTACTATGATTGTTGTCTCCCCCTAGTACTATGATTGTTGTCTCCCCTAGTACTATGATTGTTGTCTTCCCCTAGTACTATGATTGTTGTCTCCCCCTAGTACTATGATTGTTGTCTCCCCTAGTACTATGATTGTTGTCTTCCCCTAGTACTATGATTGTTGTCTCCCCCTAGTACTATGATTGTTGTCTCCCCCTAGTACTATGATTGTTGTCTCCCCCTAGTACTATGATTGTTGTCTCCCCTTAGTACTATGATTGTTGTCTCCCCCTAGTACTATGATTGTTGTCCTCCCCCTAGTACTATGATTGTTGTCTTCCCCTAGTACTATGATTGTTGTCTCCCCCTAGTACTATGATTGTTGTCTTCCCCTAGTACTATGATTGTTGTCTCCCCCTAGTACTATGATTGTTGTCTCCCCCTAGTACTATGATTGTTGTCTCCCCCTAGTACTATGATTGTTGTCTCCCCCTAGTACTATGATTGTTGTCTTCCCCTAGTACTATGATTGTTGTCTCCCCCTAGTACTATGATTGTTGTCTCCCCCTAGTACTATGATTGATGTCTCCCCCCAGTACTATGATTGTTGTCTCCCCCTAGTACTATGATTGTTGTCTCCCCCTAGTACTATGATTGTTGTCTCCCCCTAGTACTATGATTGTTGTCTCCCCCTAGTACTATGATTGCTTTGGTTCCCAACCTTGACAAAATTGACAGCAAGATATTCTGGACATTGTTCGTGAGCAATTTTATAAACATGATTTAGCTTCAGTTGTTTTACTCAGTCTTCAACATTCAGCATATCCAACTGCTGTAATTCATCCTGGCCTACATGTTCTCTTGGTCCCAGCCCCAGGATGAATCTTACGATATATCTTACGATATATATCTTACGATAACTTATAAGGTAAACGCTTGTCTACACCATACAATGCATAATGTGGAGTGTCACCTATGGAAGCATTGTAAAGCAGAATTTATGGCACACTGAACATCTGGTATAACTTCATCCCAAGTTTCACTATTGGGGTTGATAGTGGCTCTCAAGACATCAAGTACTTTTTTATTGGTTCGTTCTGATAACCCATTGCTGGCAGGATGATGAGGAACAATGGTGGATTTAAGGAATCTTGTACAAGGTACAACAAATTTTCAAGAATCTCATTACAGAAATCACCTCCATTATCTGTTACTGGGGGAACTTAGGGGTGGTATGCCTGCAGATAATGCATTCTTTAAACGCTTTAGCTACTGTCACGGCAGTCTTATCTGCAATTACCTGGAGTTTCCCCTGGAGAGATTTTCCGGGGTCAACGCCCCCGCGGCCCGGTCTGAGACCAGGCCTCCTGGGGGATCAAGCCTGATCAAACCGGGCTTTTGCTGGCGCGCGCACGCAAACCAACATACGAGCACAGCCCGACTGACCGGAACTGACTTTTAGGTGCTTGTCCGTGCCACCTTGAAGACTGCCAGGGGTCTGTTGGTAATCCCCCTTATGTGTGCTGGGAGGCAGTTTGAAACTCTCGGGCCCCTGACACTTATTGTATGGTCCTTAACGTGCTAGTGACACCCCTGCTTTTCTTTGGGGGGGATGGTGCATCGTCTGCCAAGTCTTTTGCTTTCCCTATGGGTGATTTTCGAGTGTGCAAGTTCGGTACTAGTCCCTCTAGGATTTTCCAGGTGTATAAAATCATTTACTCTCCCTCCTGCGTTCCAGGGAATACAGGGTTTAGGAACCTCAAGCGCTCCCAAATAATTGAGGGTTTTTATCTCCGTTATGCGCGCCGTGAAAGTTCTCTGTAAAATTTTCTAGGTTTGGGGAATTTCACCTGCCTTGAAAGGTGCTGTTAGTGTGCAGCAATATTCCAGCCTAGATAGAACAAGTGACCTAAGAGTGTCATCATGGGCTTGGCCTCCCTAGTTTTGAAGGTTCTCATTATCCCCTCCTGTCATTTTTCTAGCAGATGCGATTGATACAATGTTATGGTCCTTGAAGGTGAGATCCTCCGACATAATCACTCCCAGGGCTTTGACGTTGTGTTTCGGCCTCTATTTTGTGGCCCAAATTTGTTTTTTTACTCTGATGAAGATTTAATTTCCTCATGTTTACCATATCTGAGTAATTGAAATTTCTCATCGTTGAACTTCATATTGTTTTCTGCAGCCCACTGAAAGATTTGGTGATGTCCGCCTGGAGCCTGCAGTGTCTGCAATGGAAGACACTGTCATGCAGATTCGGGTGTCATCTGCAAAGGAAGACACGGTGCTGTGGCTGACATCCTTGTCTATGTCGGATATAAGGATGAGGAACTAACTCACAATATCTGGTGAAATGGTCTACCATAACACACAGATGTTTGTTGCCCAGGAGGGAACATTGGAAATTAGTTAACAAATCTAGCGCAACTCTTTCCCACGGTTCGCTAGTAGTTGGATACACTTGGATTGGATTAGGACCATTGACATATCCTTTATGCTGCATACAAACACTACATTTCTTAACATACTCTGAAATGTCAGTTGCCATATGTGGCCAAAAGTATTTCATTCTGGCTTGTTTCACAGAACGATCCATACCAGGGTGTGCAACACCTGGTGCATCGTGAACTAGCTGTAGATCTACATTCACTAGTGACTGTGGAATTACTAATTAGTATACCCTTGTGCTTGGCGATACAGTAATTGTTGGTTCATGACAAAGTCACTGATGGGTGCTGGTGGCTTCACAGTCAGAATAAGATCTTCCTGGAGCAGGAATCGAATCACACCAGACCACATGGGATCTGTTCTTTGAGTATTCTTTACATCCTCGGCAGTAAATGGAGGGTCTGCAGTTACTATACTAACATGTCACGATAAAGTATCTGCGACTACATTTGACTTGCCAGGTAAGTGTTCAAAGGTAGGATTGAACTCTTGGATAGTCAAGGTCCATCTGGCTAACTTTCCAGTAGGTTGTTTGTTCTGGAATAAAGGTATCAGTGGAGCATGGTCTGTCAAGACATGAACAGAGTACTGATAAATAATGTCTCGTAAGTGCTTTAAAGACCATACTATTGTTAAAGCTTCTTGCTCAGTTACTGTATAATTACATTCAGCCTTTGTAAGGACATGGCTAGCAAATGCAACTGCGTTGTACTTGCCATCAGTCTTCTGAGCTAGTACGGCACCTATGCCAATTAAACTAGCATCAGTTGTCAGATAGAAGGGCTTAGAAAAATCTGGAAATTTCAAAATTGGAGCAGACATTAGCTTTTCTTTTAGTGTTTGGAATGCTCTTTCTTGACGGAAGGTCCAAAAGAAAGGAGCATCTTTCTTAAGCAACTTAGCTAGAGGTCTTCCCTGTTGAAATAGCACCGACCCACTGGACAGGTGGCAAGTTATCCTGTACTTGAACAGGGTAAGGAGAGTGAACCAGGTCAACAAGATTGGTATTTGCTCTGAGACGAACACTGTGACCAGAAGTGTTAGCAAGGAATAACTGGATCTTACTGTCTCTTACATGTAAGGATGGCTCAACAAACAAACCCTTGACCTTGCAGGAATCACTGTCAACTAGGATGTTATCACCATCTGGAACACTAGGAACAACAAAACACTCTAGGGAGAGCACTAGCCGCAACAGAGACATCTTTCTGCAGACGGCATGTGACATCAACAAGAGATGGCATTACTAGTTTCAAGTAATCATTTTCCAACAAGGCGTCCCCTGTGGAGAAACTACTACTTGGACTAGCAGACATTGCAGGGATAGGCTGTGCACTCAAGGCAGTCTGAGTGTCCTCGGACACCTGAGGCAACTGGACACTATCTTGCATGTCTGAAGGTGTAGGTGGAACACAGATGGGAGTGACAGAGTTACTAGTGCCTGACCACTTGGGTACGCTACTGAAAAATGCATTGGCTTGTAAGGACTTAAACCGAATGTCGTATTCTTCGGCAGTATGGCAGATCTTGGATCCAAGCTGGTAACCCCAAAATGGAACAATCAAGTCATCAATTTGGGCATGCCATCGGTAAGGGTCAAGCACAATACGTAAGTCTCTCATGGAAGCAAATCCCAGTAGAAGGTCACCAGGGAAAGTAATCTGGTCAACAACAAGGAAAGAAGCAGTAAAGTCTCGACCTTGGATAGAAAAGGTGAGGGAAGTCTGACCTCGGACATGCAGGAGGGAACCAGCTACTCCACTAAGGGAGGTTACAGTAGTTGGTTCTATGAGGACACGTCATAACTGTTTATGTTTAAACAAACTAGACTTGATAATATTAACTTGCGCACCAGAGTCCATGAACACATGAACGGGTGCATTATGAATAGATGCTTGCACTAGAGGACCTATCGTTTCATTGGGAGTTATGTGCAAACAAAAAGGTGGAGTATCATCAGAAAAGATTTGTTCCACTTCATCCCAAAATCATCTACGTCAGAGACGTGTAAAACAACATCATTTACAGGATTGTCATTCTCGAGACTGCTTAAGGCTTCAAAGGAATTGCGAACGGGGATAGTATACTCATTATCACCTATTGTCACCACTGCAACGGGTTGACTGGGGCGCTCGGATTCCCCCAAATTGGAAGAATGAGGCTGGCTCTGGTTAGTCTAGAGAACCCCGATCTCTATTTCCTCTCCTTTCCTCTCCTGGCTCTGCGGTTGGAACAGCCACGGAGGGATCTAGAGTACTGCAGGTTGTAGAGAGCACTACACTCGCATGTGTCATGACCATGAATTCTGTGATAAGTACAGTAAGGCAGATTGGACTGGTACCCGTCAGCATTACTGTGCCTCTTAGTGCCGCTCTCGTGACAATTTACCGTGATATGGCCACGGTAACCACAATTATAGCAGGTTCTTTGGCTATGGGTACTGTACGTACTACGAGCACTTCGGGGATAATGACTTTTGACGCTAGCTTTGGATGACGGCTGCGAGTGATTTCTATCAGGAGTTTTGGTTTTAGGGACAAACAAGAGCAGGTACAGGATTAGTCAAAAACAAATTCTGGCCACAAAATAGAGCGAAACACCAACGTCAAAGACCTGGGAGTGATCATGTCGGAGGATCTCACATTCAAGGACCATAACATTGTATCGATCGCATCTGCTAGAAAAATGACAGGATGGATAATGAGAACCTTCAAAACGAGGGAGGCCAAGCCCATGATGACACTCTTCAGGTCACTCGTTCTATCTAGGCTGGAATATTGCTGCACACTAACAGCACCTTTCAAGGCAGGTGAAATTGCTGACCTAGAAAATGTACAGAGAACCTTCACGGCGCGCATAACGGAGATAAACACCTCAATTACTGGGAGCGCTTGAGGTTCCTAAACCTGTATTCCCTGGAACGCAGGCGGGAGAGATACATGATTATATACACCTGGAAAATCCTAGAGGGACTAGTACCGAACTTGCACACGAAAATCACTCACTACGAAAGCAAAAGACTTGGCAGACGATGCAACATCCCCCAATGAAAAGCAGGGGTGTCACTAGCACGTTAAGAGACCATACAATAAGTGTCAGGGGCCCGAGACTGTTCAACTGCCTCCCAGCATACATAAGGGGGATTACCAACAGACCCCTGGCAGTCTTCAAGTTGGCACTGGACAAGCACCTAAAGTCGGTACCTGACCAGCCGGGCTGTGGCTCGTACGTTGGTTTGCGTGCAGCCAGCAGAAACAGCCTGGTTGATCAGGCTCTGATCCACCAGGAGGCCTGGTCACAGACCGAGCCGCGGGGACGTTGACCCCCGGAACTCTCTCCAGGTAAACTCCAGGTAATAGGCCTTCGATAGGGGAAGGTTCCCTCGGGACATATGTCATGCACATGGATGAGGGCTGCAAGCGGTCGTTATTGCGGCAGTTAGAGAACTGGAGTTATACACATACATGGAAGTTGGCGGCATTAACTGTTTAATAACTCCAAATGCTGCTAATTTGGCGAATCCCTCAAGAGCTCATTTATCATCGTCTACAAGGTAGTTGGAATTTTGACCGGCCCTAACGAATGAGGACATGAGGTTATTTAAACGAAGAGCAAACGCATCTAATGATTCCTCTGGCCTCGGCACTGTGCACACTAGTTTCTTAAGGGCAACGAAAGGATTAGTCACTCTCACTGGGTCAAAATAGTTACATATTAATTGCTTATAATCTTTCCACTTGGTTAGACCCTGAAAGTCCTTCATCTGGATCAATTTAAAGACATTCACGGCGGCTGGTGAATGAGCCAAACTCTCCTTTCCGATACTAATGATACAACTCTCAGAAGGAGGGCCATCCACTGAAGCATCTGCAGTAGCACAAGCAGCAGTAAACCAAGCTTCCAGGTTGTCTGGATCTCCATTGAACAAAGGCATAGCATCGTAAGGGTAAGATAAGACAAGATAAGATTTCGTTCGGATTTTTAACCCCGGAGGGTTAGCCACCCAGGATAACCCAAGAAAGTCAGTGCGTCATCGAGGACTGTCTAACTTATTTCCATTGGGGTCTTTAATCTTGTCCCCCAGGATGCGACCCACACCAGTCGACTAACACCCAGGTACCTATTTGCTGCTAGGTGAACAGGACAACAGGTGTAAGGAAACATGTCGAATGTATCCACCCGCCGGGAATCGAACCCGGGCCCTCCGTGTGTGAAGCGAGAGCTTTAGTCACCAGGCCACCGGGCCACAGCCATCCACTGAAGCATCTGCAGTAGCACAAACAGCAGTAAACAAAGCTTCCAGGTTGTCTGGATCTCCATTGAACAAAGGCATAGCATCGTAAGGGTCACGACTAAAACTGTGAAGACTCGAAGTCTGAGTTTCTCCATCGTCTGGCACATTATTGCTTGGACTAGCAGGATCTACTGAGGCATCGAGGGACTTGAGACATGCATGCAAAGTGTGGAACAAGGCTTTAAAAGAACAAAAAAAATCTAACTGGTGAACACACAACACAGTAAACTTAAATGGGAAGAAAATACTTAACTATTCTGCATAAGTAAAGAAAAATGACAAGACAAAAGGTAGAGTAAGGAAAACTCACCCACAAAAACAAAAAATAATCAACTAGATAAGCAACACTTTGATAATTGTAATTTACTCAGATGAAATATACTCAAATTTACTTTAATTTGAATTACTGGCACAGTGAGTTGTCTTTAATCTCAATTCAATAAAAAAATCCAATAATAAATGATAAATCAATCAAAAATTATACAACGGAATCAATAAATCTCGTGCAAAATTAAATTAGACTGGGAAATTAATTCTCTAAAAAAAATTAAAGTGGCACACACAGAATAAATTGTCTTGCAATGAGGCTTGGGGTGACAAAAATTGTCTTGCAATAAGGCTTGGGGTGACAAAAATTGTCTTGCAATAAGGCTTGGGGTGACAAAAATTGTCTTGCAATAAGGCTTAGGGTGACAAAAATTGTCTTGCAATAAGGCTTAGGGTGACAAAAATTGTCTTGCAATAAGGCTTAGGGTGACAAAAAAATTCTTGCAATAAGGCTTGGGGTGACAAAAATTGTCTTGCAATAAGGGTTGGGGTGACAAAAATTGTCTTGCAATAAGGCTTGAGGTGACAAAAATTGTCTTGCAATAAGGCTTGGGGTGACAAAAATTGTCTTGCAATAAGGCTTGGGGTGACAAAAATTGTCTTGCAATAAGGCTTGGGGTGACAAAAATTGTCTTGCAATAAGGCTTAGGGTGACAAAAATTGTCTTGCAATAAGGCTTAGGGTGACAAAAAAATTCTTGCAATAAGGCTTGGGGTGACAAAAATTGGAAAATAACTGTCTTGCTTCAACAAAACAATGGCACTATTGTCTGTGGAAATAAGACAAATTAGACACTGTCTAAATGAAAATAATTAACACAAGAATGTTCAACACAGAGAGAAATGGGAAATAAATGAATATAAAATCAGCAATAATACACAAATGGTAGGAAAAAAATAACTAAGACAACACTGAGTTGTGGTGCAGAATGTAAGGTAATAAATTACTGAATTACTTCACTGTATATATTACTAGACAAGGAACACAATACTGTGAACACAAGATAATTGTGACGTGTAAACACAAGATAATTGTGACGTGTAAACACAAGATAATTGTGACGTGTAAACACAAGATAATTGTGACGTGTAAACACAAGATAATTGTGACGTGTAAACACAAGATAATTGTGACGTGTAAACACAAGATAATTGTGAAGTGTAAACACAAGATAATTGTGACGTGTAAACACAAGATAATTGTGACGTGTAAACACAAGATAATTGTGAAGTGTAATCACAAGATAATTGTGAAGTGTAAACACAAGATAATTGTGACGTGTAAACACAAGATAATTGTGAAGTGTAAACACAAGATAATTGTGAAGTGTAAACACAAGATAATTGTGAAGTGTAAACACAAGATAATTGTGACGTGTAAACACAAGATAATTGTGACGTGTAAACACAAGATAATTGTGAAGTGTAAACACAAGATAAATGTGACGTGTAAACACAAGATAATTGTGACGTGTAAACACAAGATAATTGTGAAGTGTAATCACAAGATAATTGTGAAGTGTAAACACAAGATAATTGTGACGTGTAAACACAAGATAATTGTGAAGTGTAAACACAAGATAATTGTGAAGTGTAAACACAAGATAATTGTGAAGTGTAAACACAAGATAATTGTGAAGTGTAAACACAAGATAATTGTGAAGTGTAAACATAAGATAATTGTGACGTGTAAACACAAGATAATTGTGACGTGTAAACACAAGATAATTGTGAAGTGTAAACACAAGATAATTGTGACGTGTAAACACAAGATAATTGTGAAGTGTAAACACAAGATAATTGTGAAGTGTAAACACAAGATAATTGTGACGTGTAAACACAAGATAATTGTGACGTGTAAACACAAGATAATTGTGAAGTGTAAACACAAGATAATTGTGAAGTGTAAACATAAGATAATTGTGAAGTGTAAACACAAGATAATTGTGACGTGTAAACACAAGATAATTGTGAAGAGTAAACACAAGATAATTGTGAAGTGTAAACACAAGATAATTGTGAAGTGTAAACACAAGATAATTGTGAAGTGTAAACACAAGATAATTGTGAAGTGTAAACATAAGATAATTGTGAAGTGTAAACACAAGATAATTGTGACGTGTAAACACAAGATAATTGTGACGTGTAAACACAAGATAATTGTGACGTGTAAACACAAGATAATTGTGACGTGTAAACACAAGATAATTGTGACGTGTAAACACAAGATAATTGTGACGTGTAAACACAAGATAATTGTGACGTGTAAACACAAGGATTCACTGATAAAGAAATGTCACTCAAAAATCACTGAAAAATTGTCTCAACACTGGCGAATGT
This sequence comes from Cherax quadricarinatus, assembly GCF_026875155.1. Classification (NCBI taxonomy): domain Eukaryota; kingdom Metazoa; phylum Arthropoda; class Malacostraca; order Decapoda; family Parastacidae; genus Cherax; species Cherax quadricarinatus. Next base: position 23,384,549 of record NC_069471.1, on the reverse strand, counting down.
CTCTATAAGAATGTTATTTATTATCACTGGAGTGATGTTAGTGGAGAACTGAGGGTGATGGAGAGTGGAGGAAGGTAGTGGTGGAGTCTCGTGGCTGATGGAGACTCTACTCGGCGATTTCTCGAAGTTTTTGTGCTTAAACTCGATGAACCCACACAGCAAGGCTTTTCTCGTTGGCGCACAGGTACGATGAAGCAATCTTGTGCCTTGACCCGCTATGTGAGCCGTAAAATAAGGTGCTAGGACCTGTTATAAGGGTAAAAAAAAACAGTGGTAGTGGAAGGTGGTTGAGGCAGGGCACTGAAACCTGCTGGTGTGGCTAGGCCTACTGGATAAGCGTGTTTAACCCACGTGCTCTGGGTACACCTGCACTAGGCACGAGAATATTCTAAGCCAGGCTGGCTTAAAAACCCACAAAATACCACAACACCACAGGGATGGTACAAGCACTCAGGATGGCTTGGAACTTAGAGCACAAGCGATGGTGAAGGCTGGAACTCACATGGCTTGATTGAGTACCGGGTTAAGTCACCTAGGTTAGTTGCTGGCTTGCTTGGCTTAACCCTTCACACAGACGGGCTTGAGAATTTGTAACGATGAGCACAGCAGGGGTGGAAAGTTGGCTTAACAGGCAAGGCTGGTGCTTAAGACAGGCTGGATGGTGTAAGGTTTGACTCCCCCCCCCCCACAGACTGGCTTGGTGGCTTGGTTTAATTTGCAAACCCAGGTCAACCCCTCGGAAGTAATGCAAATAAGCAGATAAACACTAAGACACAAAGACTGACCAGAAAGCAGGAAGCAAACAGGTTGGTGAACGCTTGCTCCGGTAGCTGGCTGCTAGGATGGCCTGCTGGCGACACAAAATGTTTGTCGGCTGGTAGAAGTTAATCTCCGTACATCAGTGTAAATATCAAATTTACGATCCCACTGCTGCCACCATTTGTTGAGAGGGTTCGTGGAGATGTGATGGTTGGAGTAAAACACACGTCGTTGGGTGGTAACACTTAATAGCAGAGTGTGAAAGGGGGAGGCTCAGCCTACCTGTTGATGCCTGGTAGGTCTACGGTGAACTGAGACTGGAGCATCGAGTCACACGCACACGTGCAGCATCACGTGATGTCACGCATGCTAGTCACTGAGCCAACTGACCAGGGAGCCTAAATGCATACATGGATGATACGATCTACAATGTACTACACAAGTATATGTATTGGGGAATTCAGTAGCTATACTGACACCCTTGTTGCTGTATCCCACTGTTGTTGTGTCCTTTGTTGCAGTGTACCCTTGTTGTTGTGTCCTCTTGTTGTTGTGTCCCCTTGTTGTTGTGTCCTCTTGTTGCTGTGTCCCCTTGTTTCTGTGTCCCCTTGTTGTTGTGTCCTTTGTTGCAGTGTCCCCTTGTTGTTGTGTCCTCTTGTTGTTGTGTCCCCTTGTTGTTGTGTCTCTTGTTGCTGTGTCCCCTTATTTCTGTGTCCCCTTGTTGCTGTGTCCCTTTGTTGATGTGTCCCCTTGTTGCTGTGTCCCCTTTTTGCTGTGTCTCTTTGTTGCTGTGTCCCCTTTTTGCTGTGTCTCTTTGTTGCTGTGTCTCCTTCTTGCTGTGTCTCCTTCTTGCTGTGTCCCCTTATTGCTGTGTTTCCCTTGTTGCTGTGTCCCCTTGTTGCTGTGTCCCCTTGTTGTTGTGTCCCCTTGTTGCTGTGTCTAGTTGTTGCTGTGTCCCCTTGTTGCTGTGTCCCCCTTGTTGTTGTGTCTCCTTGTTACTGTGTCTCCTTGTTGCTGTGTCCCCTTGTTGTGTCCCCTTATTGTTGTGTCCTCTTGTTGCTGTGTCCCCTTGTTGCTGTGTCCCCTTGTTGCTGTGTCCATTTGTTGCTGTGTCCCCTTGTTTCTGTGTCCCCTTGTTGCTGTGTCCCCTTGTTGCTGTGTCCATTTGTTGCTGTGTTCCCTTGTTTCTGTGTTCCCTTGTTGCTGTGTCCCCTTGTTGCTGTGTCCCCTTGTTGCTGTGTCCCTTTGTTGCTGTGTCCCCTTGTTGTTGTCCCCTTGTTGCTGTGTCCCCTTGTTGCTATGTCCTCTTGTTGCTGTGTCACCTTGTTGCTGTGTCCCCTTGTTGCTGTGTCTCCTTGTTGTTGTGTCCTCTTGTTGCTGTGTCACCTTGTTGCTGTGTCACCTTGTTTCTGTGTTCCCTTGTTGCTGTGTTCCCTTGTTGCTGTGTCCCCTTGTTGCTGTGTCCCCTTGTTGTTGTGTCCCCTTCTTACTGTGTCACCTTGTTGCTGTGTCTCCTTGTCGCTGTGTCCATTGCTGCTGTGCCCCCTTGTTCTTGTGTCCCCTTGTTGCTGTGTCCCCTAGTTGCTGTGCCCTCTTGTTGCTGTGTCTCCTTGTTGCTGTGTCCCGTTGTTGCTGTGTCCCCTTATTGCTGTGTCCCCTTGTTGCTGTGTCCCCGTTGCTGTGTCCCCTTGCTGCTGTGCCCCCTTGTTGCTGTGTCCCCTTGTTGCTGTGTCCCCTTGTTGCTGTGTCCCCTTGTTGCTGTGTCCCCTTGTTGCTGTGTCCCCTTGTTGCTTTGTCCCCTTGTTGCTGTGTCCCCTTGTTGCTGTGTCCCCTTGTTGCTGTGCCCCCTTGTTGTTGTGTCCCCTTGTTGCTGTGCCCCCTTGTTGCTGTGTCCCCTTGTTGCTGTGTCCCCTTGTTGCTGTGTCCCCTTGTTGCTGTGCCCCCTTGTTGCTGTGTCCCCTTGTTGCTGTGCCCCTTGTTTGCTGTGTCCCCTTGTTGCTGTGTCCCCTTGTTGCTGTGTCCCCTTGTTGCTGTGCCCCCTTGTTGCTGTGTCCCCTTGTTGCTGTGCCCCCTTGTTGCTGTGTCCCCTTGTTGCTGTGCCCCCTTGTTGCTGTGTCCCCTTGTTGCTGTGTCCCCTTGTTGCTGTGTCCCCTTGTTGCTGTGTCCCCTTGTTGCTGTGTCCCCTTGTTGCTGTGTCCCCTTGTTGTTGTGTCTGATACACCTACACACTTGACTAACATTCTCTTCCAGTGGTGAATGTCTGATACGAATCAAAAAAATCTTCCAGAAGTGTTCAAACCCATTCCAGGAATCAGGACGCCTGCACAAAAACTCAAAATTCAACATTCAATATTTATTCCCACATGTTGCATTGTTTATACAGGAAAGGTTTAGAGAAGGACCTGATGAACAAGTATTTAAAAATCCATTTAGTCTAGGGACTCAAGTCGAAATAATCGACTTAAACTGAGTGAGGATAAACTAACTGGGACAGTTACTGGGGCTGTGGGAAGGCGTCAGCTCGGCCGCAGTCAGGTGAAAATGAACACAGATGAGGTAGAATGCCATTGTTTGTTGACAAGGTTTCGCCCAGACACTGGGGTTTATCAAGTCACAAACAGATCTACCTGGGCGAAACGTGAGTGTATGCAGTGTGGGGACGAACCTGTATGTGACCAGGGACACAGACGGTGCCGCTGACAGGGCCGCTGGTGCCGCTGACAGGGACACAGATGGTGCCGCTGACAGGGCCGCTGGTGCCGCTGACAGGGACACAGATGGTGCCGCTGACAGGGCCGCTGGTGCCGCTGACAGGGACACAGATGGTGCCGCTGACAGGGCCGCTGGTGCCGCTGACAGGGACACAGACGGTGCCGCTGACAGGGCCGCTGGTGCCGCTGACAGGGACACAGATGGTGCCGCTGACAGGGCCGCTGGTGCCGCTGACAGGGACACAGATGGTGCCGCTGACAGGGCTGCTGGTGCCGCTGACTGGGACACAGATGGTGCCGCTGACAGGGCCGCTGGTGCCGCTGACAGGGACACAGATGGTGCCGCTGACAAGGCCGCTGGTGCCGCTGACAGGGACACAAATGGTGCCGCTGACAGGGCCGCTGGTGCCGCTGACAGGGACACAAATGGTGCCGCTGACAGGGCCGCTGGTGCCGCTGACAGGGACACAAATGGTGCCGCTGACAGGGCCGCTGGTGCCGCTGACAGGGACACAAATGGTGCCGCTGACAGGGCCGCTGGTGCCGCTGACAGGGACACAGCTGGTGCAACATTTCGAAATTTTTGCTGTGGAAACGTTTCGCCAGCCAGTGGCTTCTCCAGTCCAATACAGAGAAGAACGAAGGAAAATGAGGAGTGTGAGGCAATCAGTCCCTCAGCCTTGAGTCGATGTGTTCAGTCCATCAATCTCGAGACTGATAGACTGAGGTACTGATCACCTCAACTACAGTCTTCCCATTATGTCCTTGAATTTGTACTGATGAAGCCGCTGGATGGGCGAAACATCTACAAGAAAGACATCCAGATGTTATACATGTGTGTAATTCTATCGTATCATTAATAATGGCTATTTTCTTCAAGCTTTTGTTAGCCTAGAACTGTGTTTTAATTACAATATATACGAAAGCAATTACGTAATAATACTAATTATTATAATCTTTATTTTTAAAATGGTAAGCCTGGGAAAGGTCTCAGTCAGATGACCAAGAACTCCAGCTGCGGGTCATTATGTGACTAAGGAAACTCTTGTCCTGCTTCCCGTGGAATCTTACCTAACCTATCCTAACCTAACTGTTACGCGCCCCTACTTCACTCCATTATATACAAAAATAAAAGGCCTGGTTAAAATAAGTTCTGTAATAATATATCGCGAACCACTTTATTACTAGCTAGATAAAGCAGGTTCGACTATATATTATTATCGGGTACAGTATGAATCAAAAGTACTCTCATTGTATTATATTGTATATTATATCTTTCCCCATGATTATTATAACTATAATATTATATTATATTATTATTAGGTTAGGTATTACGAATGTGTAACCACTACTGTAGTGACCAATTGGTGGTTCTAGAATTGACGCCACGCGTCGCCTATCTGGCAGAGCTGAAGTCTGACTATGAAGTAGTTTGAGTGAGTCAGTCAGCTCCTAGCTCTGACTCGGTACGGGTCTTCAACCCAAAGCTCCTGCTAA
>NC_069471.1:23244039-23379082 GCF_026875155.1 Cherax quadricarinatus | reverse complement strand
AATGGTGTTTATTGGTACCTCATATATCCTTGGATGGTAGTGGTATTTTTGTTACCTCATTCCATCCTGTGGATGGTATGCTAGTTTATTGTGTACCTCATATCCATCCTGTGTATGGTAGTGGCTAGGTTATTGTGTACCTCATATCCATCCTGTGGATGGTAGTGGCTAGTTTATTGTGTACCTCATATCCATCCTGTGGATGGTAGTGGCTAGTTTATTGTGTATCTCACATCCATCCTGTTGATGGTAGTGGCTAGTTTATTGTGTACCTCTTATCCATCCTGTGAATGGTAGTGGCTAGTTTATTGTGTACCTCATATCCATCCTGTGGATAGTAGTGGCTAGTTTATTGTGGATGGTAGTGGCTAGTTTATTGTTCACCTCATATCCATTCTGTGGATGGTAGTGGCTAGTTTATTGTGGATGGTGTTGCTAGTTTATTGTGTACCTCATATCCATCCTGTGGATTGTATTGGCTAGTTTATTGTGTATCTCATATCCTCACTATCTCGTTGACATCATAACGCTGTACGAATGTGTTCCAGACTCGAGTCATCTTGAGGATAAATGATCTCAGATGAAGTGATGTTCTGGAGAATGTTACAGCCAGAATGAAGTTGCTGCTTTCTGCCCGTCTTGTGGTATAAAAGTTTGTTTCACGCTGTCCTCGAAGTGGATCCAAGTGTGGTACTTTGACAATATTGGTCTTGTACATAACAATAAGACCACCCACATCCCTCCTGTGTTGAAAGCTCTGCTGACATGACAGATCTATCCACGACTGATCCAGGCGAAAGATGAGACGTCTTGCTCTGTTCTCTACTCTGTCAAGCAGTCGCAGATGAGAGGATTGGGGGTGGAGGGCAGGTAAATCAAGAAAGTGGAGCATACTCAAGGTGTGAGCGCACATGTGCCTCGTACAGAATCTTGCAACCCCTACTGTCAAGCAGATGCGAGGCGAAGTGCTGTAAGCTTCCTGGCTGCCTTGTTTGCAAGATTTACAACATGGTTCTTCATGGTTAGTTTGGAGTCAAATTTCACCCCAAGGATATCAACTTCTTCTCCAGGTGCCAACATCCTCCCATTCATCCTTACTACTGCACCAGCATTACCATCATGGTGCCTAGAGACGATCATCATTTGTGTTTTCTCAGGTGCAAATGTTACTTGCCATCTGTTTCCCCAAGCTGATATAGCTCTTAGCTGGTGATTGATGTAGCTTAGAGCAGCTGACATTTCTTCTCTTGGATAAGTGAATGTCAGTGTACAGTCGTCTACATATGCATGTGATTCTGGGATGAGATGACTCTCTCTCTCTCTCTCTCTCTCTCTCTCTCTCTCTCTGACCAGATCTACCTGGAGTTCATTACCTTTATAACTAGTTCAGCTATCACAACTCTGGGGTCCACTCCCTGGACCCATTATGTACCTTTGTAATCTTTTGACTACCGCCCACAGGATGGGTATGGGGTGCATAATAATGATATTAAACTAACTCTCTCTCTCTCTCTCTCTCTGTCTCTTTCTCCTCTCTCTCTCTCTCTCTCTCTCTCTCTCTCTCTCTCTCTCTCTCTCTCTCTCTCTCTCTCTCTCTCTCTCTCTCTCTCTCTCTCTCTCTCTCTACTCACTTTCTCTTGCTGTGATTGACATTAGGTTAATATAAACAATTATCAGTTGAAGAATCATTGTTGACAAGTCTTCACTGCTGCTGCTGCTGACTCCTCTCTACTCCACCGAAGAAGCCTACTGTGCAGGCGGCAACTTTCTCAATGTCGTCCACTTCACTACCACAGTTCTCCACTTCACTATCACTCGTCCACTTCACTATACTGGCGTCTTGCTCACTGCTCCTTCAATCAACTACTAACTAGAACGTCTGCCGAGTCAGACGTCCGCTGCATTGATATCAACATCAGATAATATGAATATTCCCTTCCTGTGTGTGTGGACACAGTGCTGAGTAACACATCCCAATGATTCGACCCACACCAGCCCACTAACACCCAGGTACCTACTTACTGCTAGATGAACACTGGATAACAGCTGTCTTAAGGAAACACGTCCTCATGTTTCTCAGCCGTATCGGGGATCGAACCAAATCGATTTAGAAAGATACTCAAATATATTTTGGAAAATTTTTTAATTTTCCGAAACTATAGTGCCTAATAGGTGTTTAATGTGTCTATATGGGTCAAAAATGTATTTGAAAATAAGAGTAGAACCAAGAGTTCCCTTTGCGCATGCGCGGATGTGCGGGGGGGAGGGCGCGTATTTTTTTGAATGGTGGTGAGGAAGCTGAGAAAACATGGAACCACGAAATTGACGTTCACGGTGGCCTAAGGATTAATATAGGCCTCATTTCATAACAAGAAGTGTCGTAATTGTTCCTGGTGGAGAGTGAGGGAACGGGATTTACGGGACCACAGTAATAGAGTGGTAAAAGTGTGATAAGAGAAGGAGCGGGTGACTGACGCGTCACAATGGACTGTGTCCTGGGGAAAATTACCCTTGGATTAATCATCACGCATCGGTCTCAGATCTTAATGGAGTGACCTCTAGTTTGTATAATAGTTATGAGACGTTAAATCGGCTTGTGAATTGTAATGTAATTAATGATAATAACGCTAAGTTAAGAGAATATGTGAAGTGAAATAAGTCGTTTGCTCCGAGTGAACACGCTAGACCTCGTTGTTAACGAGACGAGGAAAGGGAAACTCCTTGAGTCACGACGTCTAAAGCAGGACAAACCAGCGGATACCTCGTCCTGCTGGAATGAGAATCGTGTCGGTGTAGCAGGACATCGAAAATGAGATGGTGAATCAAGAAATGAGGAATATCAATCACCCACAGTTAAGTAACCCTTCTAGTTATAGCAACCTTAGACTGGCCAGTAGTGGTATGTTATAATTAGATAGGTTACGAGTGATCCAGCTACATCAAGTGACCACCAGAGAACATCTGGTAAGTAGTGGGATTATGTACAAATGTTTTCCTTGACGGATGTATCCATGTGTGTCCTACCCCCCCCCCCCCTTCATTCAGTTAAACTAATATAATCTATACAGTCCACAATTAATTAGTAGCACCGTACTTGTGGGTGCTACCCAATCCATACTGGTCTCGGATAGATATGGATAAGATTGTGAGGTCGAGGGGACCACTTGGTGCGACCAGGGGTGGTTAAGTTTTCTCACATGTCTACACGGGGTGACTACGGTAAACAATATGATTGTCTCCCAATGAGATTACTGGTATGTATATAATGTTGAGGTACATACAGGTAAGCACCCTAGAAAATTTTCCATATATATATATTAGAAGACATTCCGGTTCTGAGACCTTCATCACTGCTAACATACAGAGGATAAAAATATAGAATATATAGGTGGAGAGTAAGGTACTCCTGTGTCCTCCACAGTGACTCCACGTTAAGGTACGACTGTGTCCTCCACAGTGACTCCACGTTAATGTACGACTGTGTCCTCCACAGTGACTCCACGTTAAGGTACGACTGTGTCCTCCACAGTGACTCCACGTTAAGGTACGACTGTGTCCTCCACAGTGACTCCACGTTAATGTACGACTGTGTCCTCCACAGTGACTCCACGTTAAGGTACGACTGTGTCCTCCACGGTGACTCCACGTTAAGTACGACTGTGTCCTTCACCGTGACTCCACGTTAAGGTACGACTGTGTCCTTCACTGTGACTCTACGTTAAGTTACGACTGTGTCCTACACTGGGACTGCACGTTAAGGTACGACTGTGTCCTTCACAGTGACTCCAACGAGATATTTGACGAACTGTAATGAGGCACAAGTCGTCCTCACTGAAGAAGATCGTCTTTACCAACACCATAGAACATAATAGTGGAAACAACAACGTTGTCTAATAAATATATCCCAGTGTTTACTTACGAGTCTTCTACACCACACGATAGAATACTCTGGCAGACATCACAGAGCGACCAATAAATGCTGTGCAGTTCTTGTGGATTACTACAGACGCACCACCTGATTCCCAACCCTAAACCTAATAACACTAACGCCACCCACCAACCCTAATCTCACAACACTGACGCCACCCACCAACCCTGATCTCACAACACTTGCGCTTCTGAATGACTTATTATACTTTCTGTCCTGTAAATTTTGATGGGACATGATTTATACATAAGCAGTTCTTTAAATTATATGTCTGCCGATAACTCAAAATCCTGAACTGCAACTCAGTGAAAATACGTCGCTTTCAAAGATTTTTATGATGTGGAACGTCAGTGCAAAGGCTCTGCGATTCTTTACAATTGCTTTAGTGCCACCTTTGTGGAGTGGAGCTATGTCTTATTTTAGTGACTGTGGGATGACCCTTGTGTCTAGACTGTGGGATGACCCTTGTGTCTAGACTGTGGGATGATCCTTGTGTCTAGACTGTGGGATGACCCTTGTGTCTAGACTGTGAGATGACCCTTGTGTCTAGACTGTGGGATGACCCTTGTGTCTAGACTCTGGGATGATCCTTGTGTCTAGACTGTGGGATGACCCTTGTGTCTAGACTGTGGGATGACCCTTGTGTCTAGACTGTGGGATGATCCTTGTGTCTAACATGTGGGATGATCCTTGTGTCTAGACTGTGGGAATGACCCTTGTGTCTAGACTGTGGGATGATCCTTGTGTCTAGACTGTGGGATGATCCTTGTGTCTAGACTGTGGGATGATCCCTGTGTCTAGACTGAGGGATGACCCTTGTGTCTAGACTGTGGGATGACCCTTGTGTCTAGACTGTGGGATGACCCTTGTGTCTAGACTGTGGGATGATCCTTGTGTCTAGACTGGGGATGACCCTTGTGTCTAGACTGTGGGATGACCCTGTGTCTAGACTGTGGGATGACCCCCCTTGTGTCTAGACTGTGGGATGATCCTTGTGTCTAGACTGTGGGATGACCCTTTTGTTCTAGACTGTGGATACCCTTGTCTAGACTGTGGGATGACCCCTGTGTCTAGAGTGTGGGATGACCCTTGTGTCAGACTGTGGATGACCCTTTGTGTCTAGACATGTGGATGACCCTTGTCTAGACTGTGGGATGACCCCTGTGTCTAGACTGTGGGATGACCTTTGTGTCTAGACTGTGGGATGATCCTTGTGTCTAGACTGTGGGATGACCCTTGTGTCTAGACTGTGGATGATCCTTGTGTCTAGACTGTGGATGACCCTTGTGTCTAGACTGTGGATGATCCTTGTGTCTAGACTGTGGAATGACCCTTGTGTCTAGACTGTGGATGATCCTTGTGTCTGACTGTGGGATGACCCTTGTGTCTAGACTGTGGGATGATCCTTGTGTCTAGACTGTGGATGACCCTTGGTGCTAGACTGTGGGATGACCTTGTGTCTAGATGTGGGATGACCCTTGTGTCTAGACTGTGGGATGATCCTTGTGTCTAGACTGTGGATGACTCCTTGAGTCTAGACTGTGGGATGATCCTTGTGTCTAGACTGTGGGATGACCCTTGTGTCTAGACTGTGAGATGACCCTTGTTCTAGACTGTGGGATGCCCTTGTGTCTAGACTGTGGATGACCCTTGTGTCTAGACTGTGGATGACCCATGTTCTAGACTGTGGGATGACCCTTGTGTCTAGACTGTGGGATGACCCTTGTGTCTAGACTGTGGGATGACCCTTGTGTCTAGACTGTGGGATGACCCTTGTGTCTAGACTGTGGGATGACCCTTGTGTCTAGACTGTGGGATGACCCTTGTGTCTAGACTGTGGGATGACCCTTGTGTCTGACTGTGAATGACCTTGTGTCTAGACTGTGGGATGAACCATGTGTCTAACTGTGGGAATGACCCTTGTGTATAGACTGTGGGATGACCCTTGTGTACTAGACGTGAAAATGACCCCTGTCTAGACTGTGGATGACCCTTGTGTCTAGACTGTGGATGACCTTGTGTCTAGACTGTGGATGACCCTGTGTTAGACTGTGAGATACCCCCCTTGTGTCTAGACTGTGGGAGATGACCCTAGTGTCTAGACTGTGGGTGACCCTTGTGTCTAACTAGTAGGGATGACCCTTGTGTCTAGACTGGATGACCCTTGTGTCTAGCTGTGGATGACCCCTGATCTAGACTGTGGGATGACCCTTGTGTCAGACTGTGGGATGACCTTGTGTCTAGATGGGGACGAACCCGTGTCTAGACATGTGGATACCTTGTGTCTAGACGTGGGATGACCCTTGTGTCTAGACTGTGGGATGACCCTTGTGCTAGACTGTGGGATGACCCCGTGTCTAGACTGTGAAATGACCCTTGTGTCTAGACTGTGGGATGACCCCTGTGTCTACACTGTGGATGATCCTTGTACTAGACTGTGGGAGACCTTGTGTCTAGACTTGTTGGGATGACCCACTGTGTCATAGACTGTTGGAATGACCCTTTGTCTAGACTGTGGGATGACCCCGTGTCTAGACTGTGGGATGACCCTTGTGTCTAGACTTGGGATACCCCTGTGTACTAAGACTGTGGAATGACCCTTGTGTCTAGACTGTGGGATGTCCCTGTGTCTAGACAGTGGGATGACCCTTGGTCAGACTGTGGATGACCCTTGTGTCTAGGACTGTGGGATGACCCCTGTGATCTAACTGTGGGATGACCCTTGTGTCTAGACGTGGATGTACCCCTGTGTCTAGACTGTGGGATGACCTTGTGTCTAGACGTGGATGACCCTGTGTCTAGACATGTGGGACGACCCCTGTGTCTAGACTGTGGATGACCCCTGTGTCTAGACTGTTGGGGTAACCCTGTGTCTAGACTTGAAATGACCCATGTGTCTAGGCGTGGAATAACCCCTGTGTCTAGGCTGTGTGATGACCCTGTGTATAGGCGTGGGATAACCCCTGTGTCTAGACTGTGAAATGACCCCGTGTCTAGACTGTAAATGACCCCTGTGTCTAGGCTGTGGGATAACCCTGTGTCTAGGCTGTGTGATACCCCTGAGTGTCTAGGCGTAGGGATGACCCTGTTCTGACTGTGGGATAACCCCTGTTCTAGACGTGTGGGATGACCCTGTGTCTAGACTGTGGGATGGACCCTTGTGTCAGACTGTGGGATGACCCCTGTGTCTAGACTGTGGGATGATCCCTGTGTCTAGACTGTGGGATGACCCCTGTGTCTTGACAATGTATGACCCCCCCTGTGTCTAACCGTGGGATGACCCGTGTAATAGACGTGGGATGACCTTGTGTCTAGACTGGACGACCCCTGTGTCATAGACTGTGGAACGACCCTTATCTAGAATGTGAAGACCCCTGTATCTAGACATTGGAACGACCCTGTATCTAGTATTGAACGACCCCTGTATCTGACTGTGGAACGACCCCTGTATCTAGATGTTGAACGACCCCTGTATCTAGCCATGCTGAACGACCCTTGTATCAAGATATTGAACGACCCCTGTATCTGACGTTGAACGACCTTGTATCATAGACTGTTGAACGACCTGTATCTAACTGTTGAACACCCTTGTATCTAGATGTTGACCACCCTTGTATCTAATGTGAACGACCCTTGTATCAAGACATATTGAACGACCCTGTATCTAGACTGTGAACGACCCTTGTATCTAGACTGTTGAACGACCCTTGTATCTAGACTGTTAACGACCCTTGTATCTAGACTGTTGAACGCCCTTGTTATCAAGACTTATTGACGACCCCTGTATCTAGACTGTTAACACCCTTGTATCCTAGACTGTTGAACGAACCCTGATCTAGACTGTTGAACGACCCCTGTAGCTCAGACTGCTGAACGACCCTTGTATCAAGACTATGACGACCCCTGTATCTAGACTGTTGAACGCCCTTGTATCTAGACGTTGAACGACCCTTGTAGTCTAACTGTTGAACGCCCTTGTATCTAGACTGTTGAACGCCCTTGTATCTAGCTGTTGAACGACCCTGTACAAGACTATTGAACGACCCCTGTCTCTAGACTGTTGAACGACCCTTGTATAACTGTTGAACGACCCTTTGTATTCTAGACTGTTGAACGACCCTTGTACTAGACTGTTGAACGACCCATGTATCAAGACTATTGAACGACCCCTGTATCTAGACTGTTGAACGACCCTTGTATCTAGACTGTTGAACGACCCTTGTATCTAGACTGTTGAACGACCCTTGTATCTAGACTGTTGAACGACCCTTGTATCTAGACTGTTGAACGACCCTTGTATCTAGACTGTTTGAACACCTTGTATCTAGACTGTTGAACGACCCTTGTATCTAGACTGTTGAACGACCCTTGTATCTAGACTGTTGAACGACCCCTGTATCTATGCTTCCCTGACATTTCTCGAGTTATCCTGGTGGGTATTTCACACATATGTTACTATGTACGATAATTTATGTAAATGTATTTATGTGTATTTGTATGTAAATATACTTACTGCCATTATGTCAGTAGAAGACCGAATGTAGTTCTTGGAGTACCGGTGTTATCAGCAGTTGTATCCTCTCCCTCTTACTTTCTCTCACAGTTTATTATCTAGTATTCTCCCTGTTATCTTTACTCTGAGATTTCCCGAGAGAGAGGGAGTGTGTGTGTGTGTGTGTGTGTATGTATGTGTGTTGTGTGTGTGTGTGTACTCACCTAATTGTGGTTGCAGGGGTCGATACTCAGCTCCTGTGTGTGTACTCACCTAATTGTGGTTGCAGGGGTCGATACTCAGCTCCTGTGTGTGTACTCACCTATTTGTGGCTGCAGGGGTCGAGTCTTAGCTCCTGGCCCCGCCTCTTCACCGGTTGCTACTGGGCCCTCTCTCTCCCCGCTCCATGAGCTTTATCAAACCTCGTCTTAAAACTGTGTATGGTTCCTGCCTCCACTACGTCATTTTCTAGGCTATTCCACTGCCTTACAACTCTATGACTGAAGAAATACTTCCTACTATCTCTCTGACTCATTTGTGTCTTCAACTTCCAATTGTGGCCTCTTGTTTCTGTGTCCCCTCCCTGGAACATCCTGTCTTTGTCCACCTTGTCTATTCCACGCAGTATTTTATATGTCGTTATCATGTCTCCCCTGACCCTCCTGTCCTCCAGTGTCGTCAGGCCGATTTCCCTTAATCTTTCTTCATAGGACATTCCCCTTAGCTCTGGAACTAACCTTGTGACAAACCTTTGTACTTTCTCTAGTTTCTTGACGTGCTTTATCAAGTGCGGGTTCCAAACAGGTGCTGCATACTCCAGTATGGGCCTGACATACACGGTATACAGTGTCTTGAACGATTCCTTACTAAGGTATCGGAATGCTGTTCTCACGTTTGCCAGGCGTCCATATGCTGCAGCAGTTATCTGATTGATGTGTGCTTCCGGAGACATGCTCGGTGCTATACTCACCCCAAGATCTTTCTCCTTGAGTGAGGTTTGCAGTCTTTGGCCACCTAGCCTATACTCTGTCTGTGGTCTTCTGTGCCCTTCCCCTATCTTCATGACTTTGCATTTGGCAGGATTAAATTCGAGAAGCCATTTGCTGGACCAGGTGTCCAGTCTGTCCAGGTCTCTTTGAAGTCCTGCCTGGTCCTCATCAGATTTAATTCTCCTCATTTACTCCACATCATCTGCAAACAGGGACACTTCTGAGTCTAACCCTTCCATCATGTCGTTCACATATACCAAAAATAGCACTGGTCCTAGGACCGACCCCTGTGGGACCCCGCTCGTCACAGGTGCCCACTGTGATACATCATTACGTACCATGACTCGTTGTTGCCTCCCTGTCAGATATTCTCTGATCCATTGCAGTGCCCTTCCTGTTATATGCGCCTGATGCTCTAGCTTCTGCACTAATCTCTTGTGAGGAACTGTGTCAAAGGCCTTCTTGCAGTCCAAGAAGATGCAATCAACCCACCCCTCTCTCTCGTGTCTTACTTCTGTTATTTTATCATAAAACTCCAGAAGGTTTGTGACACAGGATTTGCCTTCCGTGAATCCGTGCTGGTTGGCATTTATACTCTTGTTCCGTTCCAGGTGCTCCACCACTCTCCTCCTGATAATCATTTCCATAATTTTGCAAACTATACACGTCAATGACACAGGTCTATAGTTTAGCGCCTCTTTTCTGTCTCCTTTTTTAAAAATGAGAACTACATTTGCCGTCTTCCATACCTCAGGTAGTTGCCCAGTTTCCAGGGACGTGTTGAAGATTGTGGTAAGTGGCATGCACAACATATCTGCTCCCTCTCTAAGGACCCACGAGGAGATGTTGTCTGGTCCCATTGCCTTTGAGGTATCGATGTCCCTTAGCAGTTTCCTCACCTCCTCCTCATCTGTATGTATGTCGTCCAACACTTGTTGGTGTATTCCTTGCTGGTGTCCCCATCTGGTCTGTCCCCCCAGAGTCCTTCCTGTCTCTACTGTAAATACTTCCTTAAATCTCGTGTTGAGCTCCTCACATACCTCTTGATCGTTTCTTGTGAGTTTTCCACCTTCTTTCCTCAGCCTTATCACCTGGTCCTTGACTGTTGTCTTCCTCCTAATGTGGCTATACAGCAGTTTCGGGTCAATTTGACTTTCGATGCTATCTCGTTTTCATACTGTCGCTGGGCCTCCCTCCTTATCTGTGCATACTCTCGTTTCTGGCTCTTCTACTAATCTCCTTGTTTTCCTGGGTCCTATGCCTCCTGTACCTTTTCCATTTTCTGTTGCACTTAGTTTTTGCCTCCCTACACCTTGGGTTAACCAAGGACTCGTTTTGGTCTTCCTATTATTTCTGTTTCCCTTGGGAACAAAACTTTCCTCTGCCTCCTTGCACTTTGTTGCCACATATTCCATCATCTCGTTTACTGATTTTCCTACCATTTCTCTGTCCCACTGAACCTCCTGCAGGAAGTTTCTCATACCTGTGTAGTCCCCCCTTTTATAGTTTGGCCTGTCCCCTTCAGTTCCTGTTTACCTTCTCCACTTGTAACTCTACTATATAATTCAAAAACTCAGAACCACGTGATCGCTAGCTCCAAGGGGCCTCTCGTAAGTGATGTCCTCAATGTCTGAACTGCTCAGGGTGAACACAAAATCCAGTCTTGCTGGCTCATCCTCCCCTCTCTCTCTGGTTGTGTCCCTGACATGTTGATGCATGAGGTTTTCAAGTACCACATCCATCATCTGGCTCTCCATGTTTCGGGACTCCCATGTGGCTCCAGGTTTTCCCAGTCGATCTCCCTGTGGTTAAAATCGCCCATTACCAGTAACTTAGCTCTGCTCGAGTGAGCTCTTCTTGCCACCTCAGCCAGTGTGTCCACCATCACCCTGTTGTTTTCTTCGTACTCCTCTCTTGGCCTCCTGCAGTTCTGTGGTGGGTTATACATCACTCCAATGACTACTTTATGTTCTCCGGACTGAATTGTACCTACAATGTAGTCTCTTTCTCCAATCATGTCCATGCCTTCCATTTCCTCAAATCCCCATCGGTGTTTTATGAGCAGTGCAACCCCTCCTCCCCATCTACTCCTATCTTTCCTCAGGATCTGATATCCCGTTGGGAAGAGTGTATCTGTTATTGTCTCAGCGAGTTTTGTTTCTGTGACTGCTATGAAGTCTGGGGATTTTTCACTGATTCTTTCGTTCCACTCCTCATGTTTATTCGTTATTCCATCCGCGTTTGTGTACCAAACTTTCAGTTTCTTTTCTATCATTGTGGTCATGCAAGAATATTGGGGTTGGGGAGCGAGAGCCTTGGTGGGGGCCTATATGGGGCTGTGGTGTAGGTGGGGTTTGTGATGATGGGGGTGGGGTCAGAATGCCCATAAGGGACAGCTGTTGGGGTGAGGTTTGTGATATGGGGGTTGGTGGCAGAGGGAACAGTGAGTGGGTTGTAGTATAGGTTGCTCAGTTGCGTTGGGAATGTCGCGGTTGGAGTCTTTTGGTGGGAGATTCTGTGGGGTGTGTTTGCCCTTCCTCCTGTGTCTGGGTCCTGCTCATTTTCGTCATTGCCTCTCGTTCCTCCTTGCGTCTCTGTACCCTCTCTTTCAGTGTAGTCCTTTCGTCTTGTGTTCTGTTGCGGTCGAGGTATACTCTCTGGTACCCCTGTTTGTCCCTCAGTCTTGCTTTCTCTTGCAGAATCCTGGTTCAAACTGATTCTTCCTTGAAAGTTACTCTGACAGGCCATATCCTTCCACTCGCAAACCACCCAATTTTCTGAAAATTTGTCACCTGGGTCATATCGCCCTCACCTATTGTCTTTGATGATGCCTTCAATATATTTTTTCTCCTCCTGTTTTATTTCTTCAAAGTTGTCCCCCTTGGCTTCTTGGAGCCGTACACAAAAACTGACCTCGCCCTTTCCTCCTCCCACTGAGTCTCCATCTGCTTCCTCTGAGGCATTTTATTTCCTTCCATTGACATGTTCTTGCCTTCAGTCCCTGTCATATCTGAAACTTCTATTCTCAGTGAACTGTCTTTCCTGACCAGCTGTCCCTTGCTACTGCAGTTGGCTGTTAGAATCTCTGCATATAGCATACCTTCATTGTCTTCGGACCTGTCGTTTGATCTTAGTGTGCTCATCGTTTTTCCCTGGCCCCACGTGGGTCTGATAGGGCCTTCGTGTACGGCATGTCTCCGTTGTTGCTTACCATCCCCTTGTCTGTGCCTGACATCGAATTTCCTGATGTCACATCTGAATTGTCATTTGTCTCTCTAATCTGTTTCAGGCTTTGCAGTTTCTCTTCTAAGCACTGTATCCTAGCTTCTGCTGCTAAGACCTGTACTTTCCACTTCCTGCACTCTTCAGCTATCCACTCCTCCATTTTCTTACCAAGCTCTACTATCTTCCTTCCCCACTCTTCCTCCCTTTTTTGGAGCTCTAACTCCCAGTCTTTCCTTCCTGGTTCGTCTACCAGATCTCTGGTTTTCCGTTCTCTAGGGCCACCCATCTTTTTTTTTTTTTTTTTTTTTTTTTTTTTTTTTTTATACCACAGACAGAAGGCTAGAGGAGGGAGAGAGTGCGAGGGAGAGAGAGGAGGGGTAGAAAGAGGGAGAGAGAGGAGAGAGAAAGGGTAGAAAGAGGGAGAGAGAGGAGAGAGTATGGGGGTGAGGGATAAGACCAAGGGGGAGAGAGAGAGAAATGTGAGGGGGGAGAGAAAGGGTAGAGAGAGGGAGAAAGAGAGGGAGAGGGAGAGGGAGAGAGAGAGAGGGAGAAAGGAGGGTGAGGGAAAAGGCTATGAGAGAGAGAAATGGAGAGATGGAGAGAGAAGCCTATAGAGATGAGAGGAGGGTGAGAGATAGGGTTATGGGAGTGAGGGAGAGAGAGAGAGAGAGAGAGAGAGAGAGAGAGAGAGAGAGAGAGAGAGAGAGAGAGAGAGAGAGAGAGAGAGAGAGAGAGAGAGAGAGAGAGGGAGAGAGAGAAAGAAAGAGTAGGGAAAGGGGAGGGAAAAAGGCTATGAGAGAGAGAAACGTGAGGGAGGGGGAGAGGGAAAGATAGGAGGGAGGAGGGAGTGAAGGCAAGAGCGGGGGAAGGGAAAGGTCTGTGGGGGAGGGAAAGGTGTGTGGGGGGGGTGAGGGGACGCGGTCAAATTCCAAGGATCAGCTGTGTGTACTCACCTAGTTGTGGTTTCAGGGGTCGAGACTCAGCTCCTGTCCCCGAGTGTATGTGTGTGCGCGCGTGTGTGTGCGAGCACGTCAGTTGTTTATATGTCCCAGAAATACAATTCACCTCTGTATATCCGTAATACTAATAAGATACCATTAACACTGAGAGTAATTCTAATAATTATAATACTAGCGTGTGTTAACAAGTCATTCTTTCACCCAGTTATGTACTACCTTTTACTACATGTGTACCCAATACTTGCTTCTCAGATTGTACTGTCTTTGTGTCCTAAAACATTATCTCTCAAAACTGTTGTCAGGGCTGTAGTCCCATTAGCCACAACTTAATCCTCCTGCCTATTCCTTGCTCCTACAAATTTTATCTTCCTACTACTGCTATGTGTTGTGTGTATGATAATCGCTCTGGAGCAGGGTTTGTGATAGCCAGCTACCAGTGATCGTAGGGCCGGCTCTACCACTCAAAACTTCCCGCCAACCACAAACAGGTGATTTGTACGTTACTCCTCAGAGGGGACGTCCATCCAGATGCCTGATGTACGATGCTCGCTGTACGATGCTCGCTGTACGATGACTCGTGCACCTCGCCCTTCCGCCACTGACTTCTTCAGCTATTCTTTTCTCGTTGCCCTTTTGAGTCCTCATTTACCACACTTATCACTTGTATACTGCTACTTTTATAATTTACACTTCACTTTGGGTAAGTACACTTCTTATTTGTGATGACACCCAACCTGTTATGGCGGCGCTACTTCCTCAGGCCTACTGCTGCCACCACCTCCTGCTTATATATATTTATGTATATGTATGTATATAATATATATATATATATATATATATATATATATATATATATATATATATAATATATATATATATTTTATATTATATATATCCCCTTTCTGGCTAGCTTGTTCACGCTGTGTGCTACATCACAGTTTGTCGTTAGCCAACCTCTCTTAATTCTATTTGATCTTTTCTCTTTAGTCACTCGTTTTGTACTTTGTATATTTGTAACAATGTGGCAACAAGTGCCAACTAGGCCTCAACGAACTGGCACTTTGAAATTTTGTTGTATAATTTCAGGCTTTCTCTCGCCTTTATTTTATTTATTTTTGCTAATACTTTGGTTATCACTTGTAGGGTTGTTCACTGACGTTGTCACTAACACTGGTTGCTTCTAGCTGCTAAAACACGCCCTAAAAGCACTAAGATTCTCGGAGCCTGACGCTTGTGACCCACTACACTACGTCTGCGTGTGTGTGTGTGTGTGTGTGTGTGTGCATTCACTTATATGTGGTTGCAGGGGTCGAGTCACAGCTTCTAGCCCAGAATCATTGCTAGTCGCTACTACGTCCACTCTCTCCCTGCTCCAAGAGCTTTTTCACCCTCCAGATTGTTCCATTTCCTGACAACTCTAAAGTTGAAGAAATACTTTCTGACATCCCTATGATTCATCTGAGTCTTCAACCTCCAGTTGTGTCCCCTCGTTGCTGTGTCCCCCCTTTTTGTTGTGTCCCCTTGTTGTTGTGTCCCTTGTTGCTGTGTCCCCTTGTGCTGTGTCCCCTTGTTTGTTGTGTCCCCTTTTTGTTGTGTCCCCTTGTTGCTGTGTCTCCTTGTTGCTGTGTACCCTTGTTTTGTGTACCCTTGTTGCTGTGTCAGGAGGGTTTGTGGAGATGTGATGGTTGGAGTTAAAACACACTTGTTGGGTGGTAACATTTATATTAGCAGACTGATAGAGGAGGCGCAGCCTGCCTGTTGCTGCCTGGTAGGTCTAACGGGAACTGAGGGAGTTACAGTGCTTCTCACGCACACATGCGCATCACTGATGTCACACATGCTAGTCGCTGAGCCTACTGAAAATGAGCCTAAAATATTTCAAAGGCTGATACATCTATAATATACTACAAAAGTATATGTATAGAGGAATTCAGTAGCTATACTGACAGCTCGATCATGTTATGTATGTTGTCTCGACATACAATACTATGCTATAGGCTGAACAGGCATGTGGCTCTGGGCTGATTCTATACAATGGCAAAGTCATATGTAACTTAGATCTAATGGATGGTATCATAATGGATGTTAACGTAATGGGTGTTTACATAATGGGTGTTAACATAATGCATTACGAATTATAAGAACAAATCATGGTATAATAAAGGATGGAATTGATCGATCGATCTGTATTCATGCACTCTACGGATTCTGAGGAAGAATATATATATTTACAAAGGTGAAAGTAATCAACAGCAAAGACAGATCTGGCGCACACACAGATCATTACTGCTAAATTCTCAGAATTTGGAGGGAACATGAACACAAAAAAAAATTCTGAAAACTGATTAGCTAATAAAAACACACATTTGACAACTTCATTCAGCTTGGACATCTAATTATGCAGACAATTTACATTTAAGCCCAACTCTGCGAGGGTAAGATTTACATATGCAGAATGGTTATCGTCTTTAGAAGGATCGAATTCCTTTGTAATGGCTAACACATGCCTTGACTGAGGGAGATCTGAACAAGTATCTACAAAACATACTTGGGGGTTTCTCATCACTTGTTGTGTATGCAAAGAATAACGACATTTGAGTTGATTATCTGAGTGTTAGAGGTAGAGGGTACAGAGTCAGGAGGATTGTCAGTGACTGTCACATCAGTCTGGGTTGAAATATCATCCTTAACATTGCATACCAAGTTCATATGATCTAAATGCAATTCCTTACACTGACCGATACTAATTTCTCTAACCTTATACATGTACTTATTGCCATTGATATGTTCAACTACTCGATAAGGACCAACAAACTTTTGACTGAGCTTAGGCATTGTGGAAGTTTTGTTGAAGTTAGTGGTTAGTGGGTCTCAAACCCACTTTAGCTCTGGTTGGCTTAGCACGGCTATTAGTTACTCTTGTGAATTCTGCTGTTGGCTTACAAAGTGTCTCACAGATTCTTCTAAAAACACTTTGAGCTAAGCTGCTATGAGTAGTTATAAAATCATCAGGGTTGTAATTGGGTTTCGGAGTGGAATATAAGTATAAGTAA
This sequence comes from Cherax quadricarinatus, assembly GCF_026875155.1. Taxonomy (NCBI): domain Eukaryota; kingdom Metazoa; phylum Arthropoda; class Malacostraca; order Decapoda; family Parastacidae; genus Cherax; species Cherax quadricarinatus. Next base: position 23,362,436 of record NC_069471.1, on the reverse strand, counting down.
GTATATATAAGTATGTTTATTCAGGTATACACAATACAGATTATCATACATAGCAGCATATGTGTAAAGAACCTGGGATAACACAACATATGTGTAGAGAACCTGGGATAACACAACATATGTGTAGACAACCTGGGATAACACAACATATGTGTAGAGAACCTGGGATAACACAACATATGTGTAGAGAACCTGGGATAACACAACATATGTGTAGAGAACCTGGGATAACACAACATATGTGTAGAGAACCTGGGATAACCCAAAAAAGTCAGACAGAGTGACTTATTTCCATTGGGGTCCTTTTACCTTATTATTATAATATAAAGGTTATAATATTTTCTTATTATTCTATAATGAAGATAACATCTTATTATCATACTAAAAAGACTATCTACTACACGAGGGTCATTAAGACTATCTACAATACGAGGGTCATTAAGACTATCTGCTACACGAGGGTCATTAAGACTATCTACTACACGAGGGTCATTAAGACTATCTACTACACGAGGGTCATTAAGACTATCTACTACACGAGGGTCATTAAGACTATCTGCTACACGAGGGTCATTAAGACTATCTACTACACGAGGGTCATTAAGACTATCTACTACACGAGGGTCATTAAGACTATCTACTACACGAGGGTCATTAAGACTATCTACTACACGAGGGTCATTAAGACTATCTACTACACGAGGGTCATTAAGACTATCTACTACACGAGGGTCATTAAGACTATCTACTACACGAGGGTCATTACGACTATCTACAATACGAGGGTCATTAAGACTATCTACTACACGAGGGTCATTAAGACTATCTACTACACGAGGGTCATTAAGACTATCTACTACACGAGGGTCATTAAGACTATCTACTACACGAGGGTCATTAAGACTATCTACTACACGAGGGTCATTAAGACTATCTACTACACGAGGGTCATTAAGACTATCTACTACACGAGGGTCATTACGACTATCTACAATACGAGGGTCATTAAGACTATCTACTACACGAGGGTCATTAAGACTATCTACTACACGAGGGTCATTAAGACTATCTACTACACGAGGGTCATTAAGACTATCTACTACACGAGGGTCATTAAGACTATCTACTACACGAGGGTCATTAAGACTATCTACTACACGAGGTCATTAAGACTATCTACTACACGAGGGTCATTACGACTATCTACAATACGAGGGTCATTAAGACTATCTACTACACGAGGGTCATTAAGACTATCTACTACACGAGGGTCATTAAGACTATCTACTACACGAGGGTCATTAAGACTATCTACTACACGAGGGTCATTAAGACTATCTACTACACGAGGGTCATTAAGACTATCTACAATACGAGGGTCATTAAGACTATGAACTACACGAGGGTCATTAAGACTATCTACAATACGAGGGTCATTAAGACTATGAACTACACGAGGGTCATTAAGACTATCTACAATACGAGGGTCATTAAGACTATGAACTACACGAGGGTCATTAAGACTATCTACAATACGAGGGTCATTAAGACTATCTACAATACGAGGGTCATTAAGACTATGAACTACACGAGGGTCATTAAGACTATCTACAATACGAGGGTCATTAAGACTATGCACTACACGAGGGTCATTAAGACTATCTACAATACGAGGGTCATTAAGACTATGAACTACACGAGGGTCATTAAGACTATCTACAATACGAGGGTCATTAAGACTATGCACTACACGAGGGTCATTAAGACTATCTACAATACGAGGGTCATTAAGACTATGCACTACACGAGGGTCATTAAGACTATCTACAATACGAGGGTCATTAAGACTATCTACAATACGAGGGTCATTAAGACTATGCACTACACGAGGGTCATTAAGACTATCTACAATACGAGGGTCATTAAGACTATGAACTACACGAGGGTCATTAAGACTATCTACAATACGAGGGTCATTAAGACTATCTACAATACGAGGGTCATTACTAGGAATAAGGTAAAATTTACACGTATGTTAGCTAAAAAATAGAAAATCATTCCCCTCCCTTTCTGTAGCTACATTCATCAGACACCTTTCTGTAGCTACATTCATCAGACACCTTTCTGTAGCTACATTCATCAGACACCTTTCTGTAGCTACATTCATCAGACACCTTTCTGTAGCTACATTCATCAGACACCTTTCTGTAGCTACATTCATCAGACACCTTTCTGTAGCTACATTCATCAGACACCTTTCTGTAGCTACATTCATCAGACACCTTTCTGTAGCTACATTCATCAGACACCTTTCTGTAGCTACATTCATCAGACACCTTTCTGTTGCTACATGCATCAGACACCTTTCTGTAGCTACATTCATCAGACACCTTTTGGCAGTCTTCTTGAACTGGTTCATGCTATGACTGGCTTTGACATGTGCAGGCAGTCTGTTCCATTCCTTTATTGCTGTACAATAAAAGGTGTTTGAAGCCTGGCCACTGACTGTGGCTACTACAAAGTTGTGCTCTCTCCCCCTAGTACTATGATTGTTGTCTCCCCCTAGTACTATGATTGTTGTCTCCCCCTAGTACTATGATTGTTGTCTTCCCTAGTACTATGATTGTTGTCTCCCCCTAGTACTGTGATTGTTGTCTCCCCCTAGTACTATGATTGATGTCTCCCACTAGTACTATGCTTGTTGTCTCCCACTAGTACTATGATTGTTGTCTCCCCCTAGTACTATGATTGTTGTCTCCCCATAGTACTATGATTGTTGTCTCCCCCTAGTACTATGATTGTTGTCTCCCCCTTAGTACTATGATTGTTGTCTCCCCCTAGTACTATGATTGTTGTCTCCCCTAGTACTATGATTGTTGTCTCCCCTTAGTACTATGATTGTTGTCTCCCCTAGTACTATGATTGTTGTCTCCCCCTAGTACTATGATTATTGTCTTCCCCTGGTACTATGATTGTTCTCTCCCCCTAGTACTATGATTGTTGTCTCCCCCTAGTACTATGATTGTTGTCTCCCCTTAGTACTATGATTGTTGTCTCCCCCTAGTACTATGATTGTTGTCTCCCCTAGTACTATGATTGTTGTCTCCCCCTAGTACTATGATTGTTGTCTCCCCCTAGTACTATGATTGTTGTCTCCCCTAGTACTATGATTGTTGTCTCCCCTAGTACTATGATTGTTGTCTCCCCCTAGTACTATGATTATTGTCTTCCCCTGGTACTATGATTGTTCTCTCCCCCTAGTACTATGATTGTTGTCTCCCCCTAGTACTATGATTGTTGTCTCCCCTAGTACTATGATTGTTGTCTCCCACTAGTACTATGATTGTTGTCTCCCCTTAGTACTATGATTGTTGTCTCCCCTAGTACTATGATTGTTGTCTCCCACTAGTACTATGATTGTTGTCTCCCCTAGTACTGTGATTGTTGTCTCCCCCTAGTACTATGATTGTTGTCTCCCCCTAGTACTATGATTGTTGTCTCCCCCTAGTACTATGATTGTTGTCTCCCCTTAGTACTATGATTGTTGTCTCCCCCTAGTACTATGATTGTTGTCTCCCCCTAGTACTATGATTGTTGCCTCCCCCTAGTACTATGATTGTTGTCTCCCCCTAGTACTATGATTGTTGTCTCCCCCTAGTACTATGATTGTTGTCTCCCCCTAGTACTATGATTGTTGTCTCCCCCTAGTACTATGATTGTTGTCTTCCCCTAGTACTATGATTGTTGTCTCCCCCTAGTACTATGATTGTTGTCTTCCCCTAGTACTATGATTGTTGTCTCCCCCTAGTACTATGATTGTTGTCTCCCCTAGTACTATGATTGTTGTTCCCCCTAGTACTATGATTGTTGTCTTCCCTAGTACTATGATTGTTGTCTCCCCTAGTACTATGATTGTTGTCTTCCCTAGTACTATGATTGTTGTCTCCCCCTAGTACTATGATTGTTGTCTCCCCCTAGTACTATGATTGATGTCTCCCCCTAGTACTATGATTGTTGTCTCCCCCTAGTACTATGATTGTTGTCTCCCCTAGTACTATGATTGTTGTCTCCCCCTAGTACTATGATTGTTGTCTCCCCCTAGTACTATGATTGTTGTCTCCCCCTAGTACTATGATTGTTGTCTCCCCCTAGTACTATGATTGTTGTCTTCCCCTAGTACTATGATTGTTGTCTCCCCTAGTACTATGATTGTTGTCTCCACCTAGTACTATGATTGTTGTCTTCCCCTAGTACTATGATTGTTGTCTCCCCCTAGTACTATGATTGTTGTCTTCCCCTAGTACTATGATTGTTGTCTCCCCCTAGTACTATGATTGTTGTCTCCCCCTAGTACTATGATTGTTGTCTCACCCTAGTACTATGATTGTTGTCTCCCCCTAGTACTATGATTGTTGTCTCCCCCTAGTACTATGATTGTTGTCTCCCCCTAGTACTATGATTGTTGTCTCACCCTAGTACTATGATTGTTGTCTCCCCCTAGTACTATGATTGTTGTCTCCCCCTAGTACTATGATTGTTGTCTCCCCCTAGTACTATGATTGTTGTCTCCCCTAGTACTATGATTGTTGTCTCCCCCTAGTACTATGATTGTTGTCTCACCCTAGTACTATGATTGTTGTCTCCCCCTAGTACTATGATTGTTGTCTCACCCTAGTACTATGATTGTTGTCTCCCCCTAGTACTATGATTGTTGTCTCCCCCTAGTACTATGATTGTTGTCTCCCCCTAGTACTTGATTGTTGTCTCCCCTAGTACTATGATTGTTGTCTCCCCTAGTACTATGATTGTTGTCTCCCCCTAGTACTATGATTGTTGTCTCCCCCTAGTACTATGATTGTTGTCTCCCCCTAGTACTATGATTGTTGTCTCCCCTAGTACTATGATTGTTGTCTCACCCTAGTACTATGATTGTTGTCTCCCCCTAGTACTATGATTGTTGTCTCCCCCTAGTACTATGATTGTTGTCCCCCCTAGTACTATGATTGTTCTCTCCCCCTAGTACTATGATTGTTGTCTCCCCCTAGTACTATGATTGTTGTCTCCCCCTAGTACTATGATTGTTGTCTCCCCTAGTACTATGATTGTTCTCTCCCCCTAGTACTATGATTGCTGCGGTTCCCAACCTTGACAAAATTGACAGCAAGATATTCTGGACATTGTTTGTGAGCAATTTTATAAACATGATTTAGCTTCAGTTGTTTTACTCTGTCTTCAACATTCAGCATATCCAACTGCTGTAATTCATCCTGGCCTACATGTTCTCTTGGTCCCAGCCCCAGGATGAATCTTACGATATATCTTACGATATATATCTTACGGTAACTTATAAGGTAAACGCTTGTCTACACCATACAATGCATAATGTGGAGTGTCACCTATGGAAGCATTGTAAACAGAATTTATGGCACACTGAACATCAGGTATAACTTCATCCCAAGTTTCACTGTTGGGACTGATAGTGGCTCTCAAGACATCAAGTACTTTTTTATTGGTTCGTTCTGCTAACCCATTGCTGGCAGGATGATGAGGAACAATGGTGGATTTAGAGATCTTGTACAAAGTACACAAATTTTCAAGAATCTCATTACAGAATTCACCTCCATTATCTGTTACCAGGGTCTTAGGGGTGGTATGCCTGCAGATAATGCATTCTTTAAATGCTTTAGCTACTGTCTCGGCAGTCTTATCTGCAATAGGAACTAACTCACAATATCTGGTGAAATGGTCAACCATAACACACAGATGTTTGTTGCCCAGGAGGGAACATTGGAAAATGGTTAACAAATCAAGGGCAAATCTTTCCCACGGTTCGCTAGTGGTTGGGTACACCTGGATTGGATTAGGACCATTGACATTTCCTTTATGTTGCATACAAACACTACATTTCTTAACATACTCTGAAATGTCAGTTGCCATATGTGGCCAAAAGTACTTCATTCTGGCTTGTTTCACAGAACGATCCATACCAGGGTGTGCAACACCTGGTGCATCGTGAACTAGCTGTAGATCTACATTCACTAGTGACTGTGGAATTACTAATTGGTATACCCTTGTGCTTGGGGTACCCAACTCGGCTGAGCGATACAGTAATTGTTGACTCATGACAAAGTCACTGATGGGTGCTGGTGGCTTCACAGTCAGAATAAGATCTTCCTGGAGCAGGAATCGAATCACACCAGACCACATGGGATCTGTTCTTTGAGTATTCTCTACATCCTCGGTAGTAAATGGAGGGTCTGCAGTTACTATACTAACATGTCGCGATAAGGCATCTGCGACTACGTTTGACTTGCCAGGTAAGTGTTCAAAGGTAGGATTGAACTCTTGGATAGTCAAGGTCCATCTGGCTAACTTTCCAGTAGGTTGTTTGTTCTGGAATAAAGGTATTAGTGGTGCATGGTCTGTCAAGACATGAACAGGGTACTGATAAATAATGTCTCGTAAGTGCTTTAAAGACCATACTATTGCTAAAGCTTCTTGCTCAGTTACTGTATAATTACGTTCAGCCTTTGTAAGGACACGGCTAGCAAATGCAACTGCGTTGTACTTGCCATCAGTCTTCTGAGCTAGTACGGCACCTATGCCAATTAAACTAGCATCAGTTGTCAGATAGAAGGGCTTAGAAAAATCTGGAAATTTCAAAATTGGAGCAGATGTTAGCTTTTCTTTTAGTGTTTGGAATGCTCTTTCTTGACGGAAGGTCCAAAAGAAAGGAGCATCTTTCTTAAGCAACTTAGCTAGAGGTCTTCCCTGTTGAAATAGCACCGACCCACTGGACAGGTGGCAAGTTATCCTGTACTTGAACAGGGTAAGGATAGTGAACCAGGTCAACAAGATTGGTATTTGCTCTGAGACGAACACTGTGACCAGAAGTGTTAGCAAGGAATAACTGGATCTTACTGTCTCTTACATGTAAGGATGGCTCAACAAACAAACCCTTGACCTTGCAGGAATCACTGTCAATAGGATGTTATCACCATCTGAAACACTAGGAACAACAAACACTCTAGGGAGAGCACTAGCCGCAACACAGACGTCTTTCTGCAGACGGCATGTGACATCAACAAGAGATGGCATTACTAGTTTCAAGTAATCATTTTCCAACAAGGCATCCCCTGTGGAGAAACTACTACTTGGACTAGCAGACATTGCAGGGATAGGCTGTGCACTCAAGGCAGCCTGAGTGTCCTCGGACACCTGAGGCAACTGGACACTATCTTGCATGTCTGAAGGTGTAGGTGGAACACAGATGGGAGTGACAGAGTTACTAGTGCCTGACCACTTGGGTACGCTACTGAAAAATGCATTGGCTTGTAAGGACTTAAACCGAATGTCGTATTCTTCGGCAGTATGGCAGATCTTGGATCCAAGCTGGTAACCCCAAAATGGAACAATCAAGTCATCAATTTGGGCATGCCATCGGTAAGGGTCAAGCACAATACGTAAGTCTCTCATGGAAGCAAATCCCAGTAGAAAGGTCACCAGGGAAAGTAATCTGGTCAACAACAAGGAAAGAAGCAGTAAAGTCTCGACCTTGGATAGAAAAGGTGAGGGAAGTCTGACCTCGGACATGCAGGAGGGAACCAGCTACTCCACTAAGGGAGGTTACAGTAGTTGGTTCTATGAGGACACGTCATAACTGTTTATGTTTAAAACAAACTAGACTTGATAATATTAACTTGCGCACCAGAGTCCATGAACACATGAACGGGTGCATTATGAATAGATGCTTGCACTAGAGGACCTATCGTTTCATTGGGAGTTATGTGCAAACAAAAAGGTGGAGTATCATCAGAAAAGATTTGTTCCACTTCATCCCCAAAATCATCTACGTCAGAGACGTGTAAAACAACATCATTTACAGGATTGTCATTCTCGAGACTGCTTAAGGCTTCAAAGGAATTGCGAACGGGGATAGTATACTCATTATCACCTATTGTCACCACTGCACGGGTTGACTGGGGCGCTCGGATTCCCCCAAATTGGAAGAATGAGGCTGGCTCTGGTTAGTCTGAGAACCCCGATCTCTATTTCCTCTCCTTTCCTCTCCTGGCTCTGCGGTTGGAACAGCCACGGAGGGATCTAGAGTACTGCAGGTTGTAGAGAGCACTACACTCGCATGTGTCATGACCATGAATTCTGTGATAAGTACAGTAAGGCAGATTGGACTGGTACCCGTCAGCATTACTGTGCCTCTTAGTGCCGCTCTCGTGACAATTTACCGTGATATGGCCACGGTAACCACAATTATAGCAGGTTCTTTGGCTATGGGTACTGTACGTACTACGAGCACTTCGGGGATAATGACTTTTGACGCTAGCTTTGGATGACGGCTGCGAGTGATTTCTATCAGGAGTTTTGGTTTTAGCACAAACAAGAGCAGGTACAGGATTAGTCAAAAACAAATTCTGGCCACAAAATAGAGCGAAACACCAACGTCAAAGACCTGGGAGTGATCATGTCGGAGGATCTCACATTCAAGGACCATAACATTGTATCGATCGCATCTGCTAGAAAAATGACAGGATGGATAATGAGAACCTTCAAAACGAGGGAGGCCAAGCCCATGATGACACTCTTCAGGTCACTCGTTCTATCTAGGCTGGAATATTGCTGCACACTAACAGCACCTTTCAAGGCAGGTGAAATTGCTGACCTAGAAAATGTACAGAGAACCTTCACGGCGCGCATAACGGAGATAAAACACCTCAATTACTGGGAGCGCTTGAGGTTCCTAAACCTGTATTCCCTGGAACGCAGGCGGGAGAGATACATGATTATATACACCTGGAAAATCCTAGAGGGACTAGTACCGAACTTGCACACGAAAATCACTCACTACGAAAGCAAAAGACTTGGCAGACGATGCAACATCCCCCAATGAAAAGCAGGGGTGTCACTAGCACGTTAAGAGACCATACAATAAGTGTCAGGGCCCGAGACTGTTCAACTGCCTCCCAGCATACATAAGGGGGATTACCAACAGACCCCTGGCAGTCTTCAAGTTGGCACTGGACAAGCACCTAAAGTCGGTACCTGACCAGCCGGGCTGTGGCTCGTACGTTGGTTTGCGTGCAGCCAGCAGAAACAGCCTGGTTGATCAGGCTCTGATCCACCAGGAGGCCTGGTCACAGACCGGGCCGCGGGGACGTTGACCCCCGGAACTCTCTCCAGGTAAACTCCAGGTAATAGGCCTTCGATAGGGGAAGGTTCCCTCGGGACATAAGTCATGCACATGGATGAGGGCTGCAAGCGGTCGTTATTGCGGCAGTTAGAGAACTGGAGTTATACACATACATGGAAGTTGGCGGCATTAACTGTTTAATAACTCCAAATGCTGCTAATTTGGCGAATCCCTCAAGAGCTCATTTATCATCGTCTACAAGTAGTTTGGAATTTTGACCGGCCCTAACGAATGAGGACAGAGGTTATTTAAACGAAGAGCAAACGCATCTAATGATTCCTCTGGCCTCGGCGCTGTGCACACTAGTTTCTTAAGGGCAACGAAAGGATTAGTCACTCTCACTGGGTCAAAATAGTTACATATTAATTGCTTATAATCTTTCCACTTGGTTAGACCCTGAAAGTCCTTCATCTGGATCAATTTAAAGACATTCACGGCGGCTGGTGAATGAGCCAAACTCTCCTTTCCGATACTAATGATACAACTCTCAGAAGAGGGCCATCCACTGAAGCATCTGCAGTAGCACAAGCAGCAGTAAACAAGCTTCCAGTTGTCTGGATCTCCATTGAACAAAGGCATAGCATCGTAAGGGTAAGATAAGACAAGATAAGATTTCGTTCGGATTTTTAACCCCGGAGGGTTAGCCACCCAGGATAACCCAAGAAAGTCAGTGCGTCATCGAGGACTGTCTAACTTATTTCCATTGGGGTCTTTAATCTTGTCCCCCAGGATGCGACCCACACCAGTCGCTAACACCCAGGTACCTATTTGCTGCTAGGTGAACAGGACAACAGGTGTAAGGAAACATGTCGAATGTATCCACCCGCCGGGAATCGAACCCGGGCCCTCCGTGTGTGAAGCGAGAGCTTTAGCCACCAGGCCACCGGGCCACAGCCATCCACTGAAGCATCTGCAGTAGCACAAACAGCAGTAAACAAAGCTTCCAGGTTGTCTGGATCTCCAATGAACAAAGGCATAGCATCGTAAGGGCCACGACTAAAACTGTGAAGACTCGAAGTCTGAGTTTCTCCATCGTTTGGCACATTATTGCTTGGACTAGCAGGATCTACTGAGGCATCGAGGGACTTGAGACATGCATGCAAAGTGTGGAACAAGGCTTTAAAAGAACAAACAAAATTATAACTGGTGAACACACAACACAGTAAGCTTAAATGGGAAGAAAATACTTAACTATTCTGCATAAGTAAAGAAAAATGACAAGACAAAAGGTAAAGCAAAGAAAACTCACCCACAAAAACAAAAAATAATCAACTAGATAAGCAACACTTTGATAATCAAGAGAAATTGTAATTTACTCAGATGAAATATACTCAAATTTACTTTAATTTGAATTACTGGCACAGTGAGTTGTCTTTACTGGCACAGTGAGTTGTCTTTACTGGCACAGTGAGTTGTCTTTACTGGCACAGTGAGTTGTCTTTACTGGCACAGTGAGTTGTCTTTACTGGCACAGTGAGTTGTCTTTACTGGCACAGTGAGTTGTCTTTACTGGCACAGTGAGTTGTCTTTACTGGCACAGTGAGTTGTCTTTACTGGCACAGTGAGTTGTCTTTACTGGCACAGTGAGTTGTCTTTACTGGCACAGTGAGTTGTCTTTACTGGCACAGTGAGTTGTCTTTACTGGCACAGTGAGTTGTCTTTACTGGCACAGTGAGTTGTCTTTACTGGCACAGTGAGTTGTCTTTACTGGCACAGTGAGTTGTCTTTACTGGCACAGTGAGTTGTCTTTACTGGCACAGTGAGTTGTCTTTACTGGCACAGTGAGTTGTCTTTACTGGCACAGTGAGTTGTCTTTAATCTCAATTCAATAAAAAAATCCAATAATAAATGATAAATCAATCAAAAATTATACAACGGAATCAATAAATCTCGTGCAAAATTAAATTAGACTGGGAAATTAATTCTCTAAAAAAATTAAAGTGGCACACACAGAATAAAATGTCTTGCAATGAGGCTTGGGGGTGACAAAAATTGTCTTGCACTGAGGCTTGGGGGTGACAAAAATTGTCTTGCACTGAGGCTTGGGGGTGACAAAAATTGTCTTGCACTGAGGCTTGGGGGTGACAAAAATTGTCTTGCACTGAGGCTTGGGGGTGACAAAAATTGTCTTGCAATGAGGCTTGGGGGTGACAAAAATTGTCTTGCAATGAGGCTTGGGGGTGACAAAAAATTGTCTTGCAATGAGGCTTGGGGGTGACAAAAATTGTCTTGCAATGAGGATTGGGGTGACAAAAATTGTCTTGCAATGAGGCTTGGGGGTGACAAAAATTGTCTTGCACTGAGGCTTGGGGGTGACAAAAATTGTCTTGCACTGAGGCTTGGGGGTGACAAAAATTGTCTTGCACTGAGGCTTGGGGGTGACAAAAATTGTCTTGCACTGAGGCTTGGGGGTGACAAAAATTGTCTTGCACTGAGGCTTGGGGGTGACAAAAATTGTCTTGCAATGAGGCTTGGGGGTGACAAAAATTGTCTTGCAATGAGGCTTGGGGTGACAAAAATTGTCTTGCAATGAGGATTGGGGTGACAAAAATTGTCTTCAATGAGGCTTGGGGGTGACAAAAATTGTCTTGCAATGAGGCTTGGGGTGACAAAAATTGTCTTGCAATGAGGCTTGGGGGTGACAAAAAAATTGCCTTGCAATGAGGCTTGGGGGTGACAAAAATTGTCTTGCAATGAGGTCTTGGGGGTGACAAAATTGTCTTGCAATGAGGCTTGGGGTGACAAAAATTGTCTTGCAATGAGGCTTGGGGTACAAAAATTTGTCTTGCATGAGGATTGGGGTGACAAAAATTGTCTTGCAATGAGGCTTGGGGGTGACAAAAATTGTCTTCCAATGAGGCTTGGGGTGACAAAATTGTCTTGCAATGAGGCTTGGGGTGACAAAAATTGTCTTGCACTGAGGCTTGGGGGGTGACAAAAATTGTCTTGCAATGAGGCTTGGGGTGACAAAAATTGCCTTGCAATGAGGCTTGGGGTGACAAAAATTGTCTTGCAATGAGGCTTGGGGTGACAAAAATTGTCTTGCAATGAGGCTTGGGGGTGACAAAAATTGTCTTCCAATGAGGCTTGGGGTGACAAAAATTGTCTTCCAATGAGGATTGGGGTGACAAAAAATTGTCTTCAATGAGGCTTGGGGTGACAAAAATTGTCTTCAATGAAGGCTTGGGTGAAAAAAATTTCTGTGCAATGAGCTTGGGAGGTGCACAAAAATTGTCTTCAATGAGGATTGGGGTGACAAAAATTGTCTTCAATGAGGTTGGGGTGACGAAAAATTGTCTTCCAATGAGGCTTGGGGTGACAAAAATGTCTTGCAATGAGGATTGGGGTGACAAAAATTGTCTTCCAATGAGGCTTGGAGGTGACAAAAATTGTCTTGCCAATGAGGATTGGGTGGACAAAAATTGTCTTCCAATGAGGATTGGGGTGACAAAAAATGGTCTTCCAATGAGGCTTGGGGTGACAAAAATTGTCTTCATATGAGGATGGCGGTGATCAAAAATTGTCTTCCAATGAGGATTGGGGGTACAAAATTGTCTTCCAATAGGATTGGGGTGACAAAAAATTGTCTTCCAATGAGGATTGGGGTGACAAAAATTGTCTTCCAATGGGATTGTGGTGACAAAAATTGTCTTCCAATGAGGCTGGGTGACAAAAATTGTCTTCCAATGAGGATGGGGTGACAAAAATTTGTCTTCCAATGAGGGTTGGGGTGGACAAAAATTGTCTTCCAATGAGGATTGGGGGTGACAAAAATTGTCTTCCAATGAGGATTGGGGTGGACAAAAATTGTCTTCCAATGAGGATTGGGGTGACAAAAATTGTCTTCCAATGAGGATTGGGGTGACAAAAATTGTCTTCCAATGAGGATTGGGGTGACAAAAATTGTCTTCCAATGAGGATTGGGGTGACAAAAATTGTCTTCCAATGAGGATTGGGGTGACAAAAATTGTCTTTTCCCAATGAGGATTGGGGTGACAAAAATTGTCTTCCAATGAGGATTGGGGTGACAAAAATTGTCTTCAAATGAGGATTGGGGGTGACAAAAATTGTCTTCCAATGAGGCTTGGGGTGACAAAAATTGTCTTCCAATGAGGGTTGGGTGACAAAAAATTGTCTCCAATGAGATTGGGGTGACCAAAAATTGTCTTCCAATGAGGCTTGGGGTGACAAAAATTGTCTTCCAATGAGGCTTGGGGTGACAAAAATTGTCTTCCAATGAGGCTTGGGGTGACAAAAATTGTCTTCCAATGAGGCTTGGGGTGACAAAATTGGTCTTCCAATGAGGCTTGGGGTGACAAAAATTGTCTTCCCAATAGGATTGGGGTGACAAAAATTGTCTTCCAATGAGGCTTGGGGTGACAAAAATTGTCTTCCAATGGAGGCTTGGGGTGACAAAAATTGTCTTCCAATGAGGCTTTGGGGTGACAAAAATTGTCTTCCAATGAGGATTGGGGGTGACAAAAATTGTCTTCCAATGAGGCTTGGGGTGACAAAAATTGTCTTCCAATGAGGATTGGGGTGACAAAAATTATCTTCCAATGAGGATTGGGGTGACAAAAATTGTCTTCCAATGAGGGTTGGGGTGACAAAATTGTCTTCCAATGAGGATTGGGGTGACAAAAATTGTCTTCCAATGAGGATTGGGGTGACAAAAATTGTCTTCCAATGAGGCTTGGGGTGACAAAAATTGTCTTCCAATGAGGATTGGGGTGACAAAAATTGTCTTCCAATGAGGATTGGGGTGACAAAAATTGTCTTCCAATGAGGATTGGGGTGACAAAAATTGTCTTCCAATGAGGATTGGGGTGACAAAAATTGTCTTCCAATGAGATTGGGGTGACAAAAATATCTTCCAATGAGGATTGGGGTGACAAAAATTATCTTCAATGAGGATTGGGGTGACAAAAATTATCTTCCAATGAGGATTGGGGTGACAAAAATTATCTTCCAATGAGGCTTGGGGTGACAAAAATTATCTTCCAATGAGGCTTGGGGTGACAAAAATTATCTTCCAATGAGGATTGGGGTGACAAAAATTATTTCCATGAGGCTTGGGGTGACAAAAAAATTTTCTTCCAATGAGGCTTGGGGTGACAAAAATTGTCTTGGAATGAGGCTTGGGGTGACAAAAATTATCTTCCAATGAGGCTTGGGGTGACAAAAATTATCTTCCAATGAGGATTGGGGTGACAAAAATTATCTTCCAATGAGGCTTGGGGTGACAAAAATTATCTTCCAATGAGGACTGGGGTGACAAAAATTGTCTTGGAATGAGGCTTGGGGTGACAAAAATTGTCTTGGAATGAGGATTGGGGTGACAAAAATTGTCTTCCAATGAGGCTTGGGGTGACAAAAATTGTCTTGGAATGAGGCTTGGGGTGACAAAAATTGTCTTCCAATGAGGCTTGGGGTGACAAAAATTGTCTTCCAATGAGGCTTGGGGTGACAAAAATTGTATTCCAATGAGGATTGGGGTGACAAAAATTGTCTTCCAATGAGGATTGGGGTGACAAAAATTGTCTTGGAATGAGGATTGGGGTGACAAAAATTATCTTCCAATGAGGCTTGGGGTGACAAAAATTGTCTTGGAATGAGGCTTGGGGTGACAAAAATTATCTTCCAATGAGGCTTGGGGTGACAAAAATTATCTTCCAATGAGATTGGGTGACAAAAATTATCTTCCAATGAGGCTTGGTGGTGACAAAAATTATCTTCCAATGAGGCTTGGGTGACAAAAATATCTTCCAATGAGGTTGGGGGGACAAAAATTATCTTCCAATGAGGCTTGGGGTGACAAAAATTATCTTCCAATGAGGCTTGGGGTGACAAAAATTGTCTTGGAATGAGGCTTGGGGTGACAAAAATTATCTTCCAATGAGGCTTGGGGTGACAAAAATTATCTTCCAATGAGGATTGGGGTGACAAAAATTATCTTCCAATGAGGCTTGGGGTGACAAAAATTATTTCCAATGAGGATTGGGGTGACAAAAATTATCTTCCAATGAGGCTTGGGGCGGACAAAAATTGTCTTCCAATGAGCTTGGGGTGACAAAAATTTCTTCCAATGAGGATTGGGGTGACAAAAATATCTTCCAATGAGGCTTGGGTGACAAAATTATCTTCCAATGAGGCTTGGGGTGACAAAAATTTCTTCCAATGAGGCTTGGGGGGACAAAAATTGTCTTGGAATGAGGATTGGGTGACAAAAATTTATCTTCCAATGAGGCTTGGGGTGACAAAAATTGTCTTGGAATGAGGCTTGGGGTGACAAAAATTGTCTTCCAATGAGGCTTGGGGTGACAAAAATTGTCTTCCAATGAGGATTGGGGTGACAAAAATTGTCTTCCAATGAGGATTAGGGTGACAAAAATTGTCTTGGAATGAGGCTTGGGGTGACAAAAATTGTCTTCCAATGAGGCTTGGGGTGACAAAAATTGTCTTCCAATGAGGATTGGGGTGACAAAAATTGTCTTGGAATGAGGCTTGGGGTGACAAAAATTGTCTTCCAATGAGGATTGGGGTGACAAAAATTGTCTTCCAATAAGGCTTGGGGTGACAAAATACTGTAAACACAAGATAATTGTGACGTGTAAACACAAGGATTCACTGATAAAGAAAAATGTCACTGAGAAATCACTGAAAAATTGTCTCAACACTGGCGAATGTCTCTATAAGAATGTTATTTATTATCACTGGAGTGATGTTAGTGGAGAACTGAGGGTGATGGAGAGTGGAGGAAGGTGGTGGTGGAGTCTCGTGGCTGATGGAGACTCTACTCGGCGATTTCTCGAAGTTTTTGTTCTTAAACTCGATGAACCCACACAGCAAGGCTTTTCTCGTTGGCGCACAGGTACGATGAAGCAATCTTGTGGCTTGACCCGCTATGTGAGCCGTAAAATAAGGTGCTAGGACCTGTTATAAGGGTAAAAAAAAACAGTGGTAGTGGAAGGTGGTTGAGGCAGGGCACTGAAACACTGCCTGGTGTGGCTAGGCCTACTGGATAAGCGGTTTAACCCACGTGCTCTGGGTACACCTGCACTAGGCACGAGAATATTCTAAGCCAGGCTGGCTTAAAAACCCACAAAATACCACAACACCACAGGGATAGTACAAGCACTCAGGATGGCTTGGAACTTAGAGCACAAGCGATGGTGAAGGCTGGAACTCACATGGCTTGATTGAGTACCGGGTTAAGTCACCTAGGTTAGTTGCTGGCTTGCTTGGCTTAACCCTTCACACAGACTGGCTTGAGAACTTGTAACGATGAGCACAGCAGGGGTGGAAAGCTGGCTTAACAGGCAAGGCTGGTGCTTAAGACAGGCTGGATGGTGCAAGGTTTGACTCCCCCCCCCACAGACTGGCTTGGTGGCTTGGTTTAATTTGCAAACCCAGGTCAACCCCTCGGAAGTAATGCAAATAAGCAGATAAACACTAAGACACAAAGACTGACCAGAAAGCAGGAAGCAAACAGGTTGGTGAACGCTTGCTCCGGTAGCTGGCTGCTAGGATGGCCTGCTGGCGACACAAAATGTCTGTCGGCTGGTAGAAGTTAATCTCCGTACATCAGTGTAAATATCAAATTTACGATCCCACTGCTGCCACCATTTGTTGAGAGGGTTCGTGGAGATGTGATGGTTGGAGTAAAACACACGTCGTTGGGTGGTAACACTTAATAGCAGAGTGTGAAAGGGGGAGGCTCAGCCTACCTGTTGATGCCTGGTAGGTCTACGGTGAACTGAGACTGGAGCATCGAGTCACACGCACACGTGCAGCATCACGTGATGTCACGCATGCTAGTCACTGAGCCAACTGACCAGGGAGCCTAAATGCATACATGGATGATACGATCTACAATATACTACACAAGTATATGTATTGGGGAATTCAGTAGCTATACTGACACCCTTGTTGCTGTATCCCACTGTTGTTGTGTCCTTTGTTGCAGTGTACCCTTGTTGTTGTGTCCTCTTGTTGTTGTGTCCCCTTGTTGTTGTGTCCTCTTGTTGCTGTGTCCCCTTGTTTCTGTGTCCCCTTGTTGTTGTGTCCTTTGTTGCAGTGTCCCCTTGTTGTTGTGTCCTCTTGTTGTTGTGTCCCCTTGTTGTTGTGTCCTCTTGTTGCTGTGTCCCCTTATTTCTGTGTCCCCTTGTTGCTGTGTCCCTTTGTTGATGTGTCCCCTTGTTGCTGTGTCCCCTTTTTGCTGTGTCTCTTTGTTGCTGTGTCCCCTTTTTGCTGTGTCTCTTTGTTGCTGTGTCTCCTTCTTGCTGTGTCTCCTTCTTGCTGTGTCCCCTTATTGCTGTGTTTCCTTGTTGCTGTGTCCCCTTGTTGCTGTGTCCCCTTGTTGTTGTGTCCCCTTGTTGCTGTGTCTAGTTGTTGCTGTGTCCCCTTGTTGCTGTGTCCCCTTGTTGTTGTGTCTCCTTGTTGCTGTGTCTCCTTGTTGCTGTGTCCCCTTGTTGTTGTGTCCCCTTAGTGTTGTGTCCTCTTGTTGCTGTGTCCCCTTGTTGCTGTGTCCCCTTGTTGCTGTGTCCCCTTGTTTCTGTGTCCCCTTGTTTCTGTGTCCCCTTGTTGCTGTGTCCCCTTGTTGCTGTGTCCATTTGTTGCTGTGTCCCCTTGTTTCTGTGTTCCCTTGTTGCTGTGTCCCCTTGTTGCTGTGTCCCCTTGTTGCTGTGTCCCCTTGTTGCTGTGTCCCTTTGTTGCTGTGTCCCCTTGTTGTCCCCTTGTTGCTGTGTCCCCTTGTTGCTGTGTCCTCTTGTTGCTGTGTCACCTTGTTGCTGTGTCCCCTTGTTGCTGTGTCTCCTTGTTGTTGTGTCCTCTTGTTGCTGTGTCACCTTGTTGCTGTGTCACCTTGTTTCTGTGTTCCCTTGTTGCTGTGTTCCCTTGTTGCTGTGTCCCCTTGTTGCTGTGTCCCCTTGTTGTTGTGTCCCCTTCTTACTGTGTCACCTTGTTGCTGTGTCTCCTTGTCGCTGTGTCCCATTGCTGCTGTGCCCCTTGTTCTTGTGTCCCCTTGTTGCTGTGTCCCCTAGTTGCTGTGCCCTCTTGTTGCTGTGTCTCCTTGTTGCTGTGTCCCGTTGTTGCTGTGTCCCCTTATTGCTGTGTCCCCTTGTTGCTGTGTCCCCGTTGCTGTGTCCCCTTGCTGCTGTGTCCCCTTGTTGCTGTGTCCCCTTGTTGCTGTGTCCCCTTGTTGCTGTGTCCCCTTGTTGCTGTGCCCCCTTTTTGCTGTGTCCCCTTATTGCTGTGCCCCCTTGTTGTTGTGTCTCCTTGTTGTTGTGTCTGATACACCTACACACTTGACTAACATTCTCTTCCAGTGGTGAATGTCTGATACGAATCAAAAAAGTCTTCCAGAAGTGTTCAAACCCATTCCAGGAATCAGGACGCCTGCACAAAAACTCAAAATTCAACATTCAATATTTATTCCCACATGTTGCATTGTTTATACAGGAAAGGTTTAGAGAAGGACCTGATAAACAAGTATTTAAAAATCCATTTAGTCTAGGGACTCAAGTCGAAATAATCGACTTAAACTGAGTGAGGATAAACTAACTGGGACAGTTACTGGGGCTGTGGGAAGGCGTCAGCTCGGCCGCAGTCAGGTGAAAATGAACACAGATGAGGTAGAATGCCATTGTTTGTTGACAAGGTTTCGCCCAGACACTGGGGTTTATCAAGTCACAAACAGATCTACCTGGGCGAAACATACGTGAGTGTATGCAGTGTGGGGACGAACCTGTATGTGACCAGGGACACAGACGGTGCCGCTGACAGGGCCGCTGGTGCCGCTGACAGGGACACAGATGGTGCCGCTGACAGGGCCGCTGGTGCCGCTGACAGGGACACAGATGGTGCCGCTGACAGGGCCGCTGGTGCCGCTGACAGGGACACAAATGGTGCCGCTGACAGGGCCGCTGGTGCCGCTGACAGGGCCGCTGGTGCCGCTGACAGGGACAAAAATGGTGCCGCTGACAGGGCCGCTGATGCCGCTGACAGGGACACAGCTGGTGCAACATTTCGAAATTTTTGCTGTGGAAACGTTTCGCCAGCCAGTGGCTTCTCCAGTCCAATACAGAGAAGAACGAAGGAAAATGAGGAGTGTGAGGCAATCAGTCCCTCAGCCTTGAGTCGATGTGTTCAGTCCATCAATCTCGAGACTGATAGACTGAGGTACTGATCACCTCATCTACAGTCTTCCCATTATGTCCTTGAATTTGTACTGATGAAGCCGCTGGATGGGCGAAACATCTACAAGAAAGACATCCAGATGTTGTACATGTGTGTAATTCTATCGTATCATTAATAATGGCTATTTTCTTCAAGCTTTTGTTAGCCTAGAACTGTGTTTTAATTACAATATATACGAAAGCAATTACGTAATAATACTAATTATTATAGTCTTTATTTTTAAAATGGTAAGCCTGGGAAAGGTCTCAGTCAGATGACCAAGAACTCCAGCTGCGGGTCATTATGTGACTAAGGAAACTCTTGTCCTGCTTCCCGTGGAATCTTACCTAACCTATCCTAACCTAACCTAACCTAAATTAACCTAACCTAACCTAACCTATCCTAACCTAACCTAACCTAACCTAACCTATCCTAACCTAACCTAACCTAACCTAACCTAACCTAACCTAACCTAACCTAACCTAACCTAACCTATCCTAACCTAACCTAACCTAACCTAACCTAACCTAACATAGCCTATCCTAACCTAACCTATCCTAACCTAACCTATCCTAACCTAACCTAACTTAATCTAACCTAACCTAACATAACATAACATAACATAACATAATATAACATAACATAACATAACATAACATAACATAACATAACATAACATAACATAACCTAACCTAATCTAACCTAACCTAACCTAACCTAACATAATATAACCTAACCTAACATAACCTAACATAACCTAACATAACCTAACCTAACCTAACCTAACATAACCTAACCTAACATAACCTAACCTAACCTAACCTAACATAACCTAACCTAACATAACCTAACCTAACATAACCTAACCTAACCTAACCTAACATAATCGTGGAGAAACTATTGAAGAGTCATTAAAACCAGGAACTGTCTTCTTGAAGCTCTTAGAGTGGAAGACAAGACGATAACATTCCTCTAGATAACGTCGAAGTCTTGTGAGTAACGATAACATCCCTCTAGATAACGTCGAAGTCTTGTGAGTAACGATAACATCCCTCTAGATAACGTCGAAGTCTTGTGAGTAACGATAACATCCCTCTAGATAACGTCGAAGTCTTGTGAGTAACGATAACATCCCTCTAGATAACGTCGAAGTCTTGTGAGTAACGATAACATCCCTCTAGATAACGTCGAAGTCTTGTTAGTAACGATAACATCCCTCTAGATAACGTCGAAGTCTTGTTAGTAACGATAACATCCCTCTAGATAACGTCGAAGTCATGTTAGTAACGATAACATCCCTCTAGATAACGTGAAAGTCCCGTAAGTAGCTACTGGCTCTCTGAATCATTATGGTGAGATCAGAGACGTGCCTCTTGATCTGATCCTCTCTCATCAGACGGTCCCTGCCACTCAGGTCCTCCATTCCGTACAGGAGATCAGTAATTCCGGGGAAGCAGGAGGTCGAGTAGTAGTCGAACTGACTCGGGGCAAACACTGCATGCCTGAAATAAGAGATTTTTGTGCTGTTATGGATTGTTTTAGGCTTTTTTTTTCTAGATACGCAAATTAAGTGTCAACACGACTGCTTGTTGTTGGGCGGATTTAAAGTGGTGCAGTCAATATAAGTGGTAAGGTGCTGATTTAAGTGGACCTTTAAGCAGGGAAACTTATAGAAAACTGAGGGATGTTTAAGGTATACCTGTAGAATACTGGAGGATGTTTAAGGCATACCTGTAGAAAACTGGGTTTATGTAGCAGTGAGTAGGTACCTGGGTGTTTGTCACCTTGCACCTCCTGTCACTGTTCACCTACCAGTAAGTAGGTACCTCTGTGTTAGTCACCTTGCACCTGCTGTCACTGTTCACCTAGTAGTAATTAGGTACCTGGGTGTTAGTGGACTGGTGTGGGTGGCAACCTGGGGACAAATTTGACCTATGTTGTGGGAAATGCTGTACATAACAAGGGACTTTCTATATAGTAGTATGTCATAAGTGTCAGCTATGGTCTGTATAAGTTGTATCATGTACTGGTAGAAATAAACATTATTATTGTTATTATTATTAGTGGTAGTAGCAGTAGTAGTAGTAGCAGTAGTAGTAGTGGCAGTAGTAGTAGTAGTTGTAGTAGTACCTGACGTTTGGTCGACCAGGTAGACCTATTGGCAGAATGAAGACTTGTTCAATCTTCATCATCTGGTCATTGATGGCTCGGATGCTGACTGGACTGTATGAGACAGATGAAAGTTACATTATTTGTATGGTCATCTCTGGTAACATGAAAGAGGAGGAGCACTGCAGGAAGCCTACTGGCTCATACTAAGCAGGTCCATCTCAAACCCAAACCCACTTTATTAAGTGTTAAGTTAGCAGCAGTAAAAAAAATAGTGGAATATATTAGCTCTCTAACTATCATGAAGAAATTTAATAGCTACATACTGCAGCCAAATTTTTTTTTAAGCTATTTACTAACTCCAGAAATAACAAAATGGAACAATACCGTGATTGGAACAATACATAAATAACCCGCACGTAGGAGAGAGGAGCTGACCACGACGTTTCGGTCCAACTTGGACCATTTACAAAGTCACACTGACAGAAAGGAGAGAAGGAGGGAGTATATATAGGCCAGCAGACAGGGACGGGACAAGCGGGGTACAGTGGACCCTCGGTTTTCGGCCTTTTCGGATTTAGGCCGACCTTCTGGAACTGATTACCGCCGATAACCGAGGGTCCACTGTAGTAGGAAAGGAAGTAGAGAGGCAGTGGTAGTAGTAGTAATAGTAGTAGTAGTAGTAGTAGTAGTAGTAGTAGTAGTAGTAGTAGCAGTAGTAGTGGTAGTGGAGTCAGTCTTAGGCTAAGATGATCCAAGTCCGAGAGAGAGACGTCATGGTCAGCACCCCTTTGCTATGTGTGGGTTGTGTGCTCACTCCAGGTTCTTCAGCCTCTCCTCCTCCAGGTGCCTCACGAAGGTGGTCACAGCGTCAGTAAAGTTTTCCAGAGATTCTTCCAGGACACCTGGAAAACGGACATTAATATAGTATATGCAATAAAGGGAAATAAAATTATTGAACAATGGGTCTGAAAATTTGTACTGATTGTTTGGAACTGTGATTGTTTGGAACTGTGATTGTTTGGAACTGTGATTGTTTGGAACTGTGATTGTTTGGAACTGATTGTTTGAAACTGATTGTTTGGAACTGTGATTGTTTGGAACTGTGATTGTTTGGAACTGTGATTGTTTGGAACTGATTGTTTGAAACTGATTGTTTGGAACTGTGATTGTTTGGAACTGTGATTGTTTGGAACTGTGATTGTTTGAAACTGTGATTGTTTGGAACTGTGATTGTTTGGAACTGTGATTGTTTGGAACTGTGATTGTTTGGAACTGTGATTGTTTGGAATTGTGATTGTTTGGAACTGTGATTGTTTGAAACTGTGATTGTTTGGAACTGTGATTGTTTGGAACTGTGATTGTTTGGAACTGTGATTGTTTGGAACTGTGATTGTTTGGAACTGTGATTGTTTGGAACTGTGATTGTTTGGAACTGTGATTGTTTGGAACTGTGATTGTTTGGAACTGTGATTGTTTGGAACTGTGATTGTTTGAAACTGTGATTGTTTGGAACTGTGATTGTTTGGAACTGTGATTGTTTGGAACTGTGATTGTTGGAACTGTGATTGTTTGGAATTGTGATTGTTTGGAACTGTGATTGTTTGGAACTGTGATTGTTTGGAACTGTGATTGTTTGGAACTGTGATTGTTTGGAACTGTGATTGTTTGTAATTGTGATTGTTTGGAACTGTGATTGTTTGGAACTGTGATTGTTTGGAACTGTGATTGTTTGGAACTGTGATTGTTTGAAACTGTGATTGTTTGAAACTGTGATTGTTTGGAACTGTGATTGTTTGGAACTGTGATTGTTTGGAACTGTGATTGTTTGGAACTGTGATTGTTTGGAATTGTGATTGTTTGGAACTGTGATTGTTTGGAACTGTGATTGTTTGGAACTGTGATTGTTTGGAACTGTGATTGTTTGAAACTGTGATTGTTTGAAACTGTGATTGTTTGGAACTGTGATTGTTTGGAACTGAATACGTCTCACGGACGGGTGGAGTTTGAACTCATGGCAAGTAAGTCTTAAAACGTACAGATCAGTGAGTTTTAGAATTCACTAGTCGTGAGTTCGAACCCCCATCAGTTCCCTGATTTGTTTTCAGTCGTGTTAATGTTTGTTGAATTAAATACATCATTGCCGAACACATTTCATTCTTCTTGCTAGTAAGCTGCTCGGAGTTAGTTTTGAGAGGACCTATCTCCCAGCGAGGCAGTGTGTCCCGAAGAAAAACACTTTCACCATCATTCACACTATCACTGTCTTGCCAGAGGCGCAGATATGACAGTTTAGATGTCACTTTAAACAGCAATTATCCCAAACTCATCCTTTAGAGTGCATATATATCTAAATCATCAATAAATGGTGTATAACTTACTATACTTTCCACAGATCTTCATCAGTTTGTCTCGCTTGCCACTCTCCCTGAAGACGTCCAGGGTCTTCTGCATGACCTTCGGCAAGTGTTGGAGGCTGTAAGGCAAGATGAGGGAGTCAGCGAAATACTTGAGCAGGAGGGATGCGATCCTGCTGCAGCCCTGGTGAATCCTGAATCCTGGGTCGATATTCTTATCCACCATATAGAAGGTGTCGTAGCCAGAGTGGTAGGCGGGGAATCTGGAGATGTCGTACTTATTCTGTCATAGAAAGAACATAAGTCTCAAATAGTGGGATTTTGCTGATGCAGGCCTATGGGCCTATACAAGGCAGCTCCTTGTTCAACCATGCCATGTATTTGTCCTATTTTTTTCCCCAATGATACCCAAGAAATTGCTTTCATACCCCAAACACCAATCAAGGAGAGAGATGGAGAGAAAGCTTTGGGTAGCTGTGTACTTGTCACTGTGTACTTGTCACTGTGTACTTGGCACTGTGTACTTGGCACTGTGTCAACACTCAAGTTATCCTGTCAATAATAGCCTAACAATCCCTATGTCAAGACAGACATGTTGGATACAGTACAAGCAGCCACAATGTGAAGTAAGAATTAAGTTTACCTTGTCTCTCCTGAACCTAAAGTCCACACACGGGATGCCACATAGAAAATAAAAGGCGTCGTAATCGCTTCCTGAACCCAGTGTCCTCATCCTGGGAGAAGAAAAACAGTAAGATATTACAAGGACCCCAATGGAAATATGTCAAGGGCCCCAATGGTAATATGTCAAGGGTCCCAATGGTAATATGTCAAGGGCCCCAATGCAAAAAATGTCAAGGGCCCAAATGGAAATATGTCAAGGGCCCCAATGGAAATATGTCAAGGGCCCTAATGGAAATATGTCAAGGGCCCTAATGGAAATATGTCAAGGATCCCAATGGAAATATGTCAAGGAACCCAATGGAAATATGTCAAGGGCCCAATGGAAATATGTCAAGGGCCAATGGAAATATGTCAAGAGCCCCAATGGAAATATGTCAATGGCCCAAATGGAAATATGTCAAGGGCCCCAATGGAAATATGTCAGGGCCAATGAGAATATGTCAGGCCCCAATGGAAATATGTCAAGGCCCCAATGGAAATATGTCAAGGGCCCCAATGGAAATATGTCAAGGGCCCCAATGGAAATATGTCAAGGGCCCAATGGAAATATGTCAAAGCCCCAATGGAAATACGTCAAGAGCCCCAATGGAAATATGTCAAGAGCCCAATGGAAATATGTCAGGGCCCCAATGAGGTAATATGTCAAGGCCCATGGAAATATGTCAAGGGCCATGGAATATGTCAGAGCCCCAATGAAATATGTCAAGGCCCAATGGAAACTATGTCAAGGGCCCAATGAAAGTATGTCAAGGCCTCCAATGGAAATATGTCAAGAGCCCCAATGAAATACGTCAAAGCCCAATGGAAATATGTCAAGAGCCCCCCCAATGAAAATGTCAAGGCCCAATGGGATATGTCAAGGCCCCAATGGAAATATGTCAAGGGCCCCATGGAAATAGTTCAAGCCCCAATGGAAATATGTCAAGGCCCCAATGGGAATATGTCAAGAGCCCCAATGGAAATATGTCAAGGGCCCCAATGGAAATATGTCAAGAGCCCCAATGGAAATATGTCAAGAGCCCCAATGGAAATATGTCAAGAGCCCCAATGGAAATATGTCAGAGCCCAATGGAAATATGTCAAGAGCCAATGGAAATATGTCAAGAGCCCCAATGGAAATACGTCAAGAGCCCAAGGGAAATTGTCAAGAGCCCCAATGGAAATGTCAAGGGCCCCAATGGGAATATGTCAAGGCCCCAATGGAAATATGTCAAGGGCCCCAATGGAAATATGTCAAGAGCCCCAATGGAAATATGTCAAGGGCCCCAATGGGAATATGTCAAGGCCCCAATGGAAATATGTCAAGGGCCCCAATGGAAATATGTCAAGAGCCCCAATGGAAATATGTCAAGAGCCCCAATGGAAATATGTCAAGAGCCCCAAGTTGCAATATGTTCAATAGCCCCAATGGAAATATGTCAAGAGCCCCAATGGAAATATGTCAAGAGCCCCAATGGAAATATGTCAAGGCCCCAATAGGAATATGTCACTTTGTGTGATTTTTTGGGTTATCCTGGTGCGTAATTTACACATATGTTTCTGTGTGATAATTTGTGTATCTGAATAAACTTACTAACTTGCTAACTTACACCAATAATAATAATAATAATAATAATAATAATAATAATAATAATAATAATAATAATAATAATAATAATAATAATGGTAATAATGAGATGATGATGATGATATAATAATAATAATAATAATAATAATAATAATATAATAATAATAATAATAATATAATAATAATAATAATAATAATAAATAATAATAATAATAATAATAATAATAATAATAATAATATAATATATAATAATAATAATGATGATGATGATAATAATAATGATGAATGATGATGGATGATATATAATAAATGATAATAATGAATATGATGATGATAAAATAATAATAATAATAATATAATATAATAATATGATATATAATAATAATAATAAATAATAATATAATAATAATATATGATGATGATGATAATATATAATAATGATAATAATAATAATAATAATAATAATAATAATAATATAATATAAATTAATGATGAATATAATATAATAAAATAATAATATAATGTATAAATAATAATAATAATAATAATGATGATAATAATAATAATAATAATAATAATAATAATAATAATAATAATAATAATAATAATAATAATAATAATAATAATAATGATATAATAATAATAATAATAATGATGATGATGATAATGATGATGATGATGATAATAATAATAATAATATAAAAATAATAATAATAATAATAATAATAATAATAATAATAATAATAATAATAATAATAATAATACTGATAATAATAATAATAATGATGATGATGATGAATGATAATTTAATAATAATAATAATAATAATAATAATAATAATAATAATGATGATGATGATGATTATGATGATGATGAAAGATAATAATAATAATAATAATAATAATAATAATAATAATAATAATAATGATGACGATGATGAAAAATAATAATAATAATTATAAATTATAATAATAATGATGATGATGATGATGATGATAATAATAATAATATGATGATGATGATGACGATAATAATAAATAAAAATAATAATAATAATAATAATAATAATAATAATAATAATAATAATAATATTGATAATAATAATAATAATAATAATAATAATAATAATGATAAAAATAATAATAATGATAAAAATAATAATGATAATAATATTATTAATAATAAAATAATAATAATAATAATAATAATAATAATAATAATATTAATAATAATAATATTTAAAAATAATAATAATAATAATAAAAAATAATAATAATAATGAAAAATAATATTAATAATAATTTAAAAATAATAATAATAATAATAATTTAAAAATAATAATAATAATAATAATATAATAATAATATTAATAATAATAATGATTAATAATAATAAAAATAATAATTTAAAAAAATAATAATAATAATAATAATAAAATAATAATAATAATAATAATAATAATAATAATAATAATAATAACAATAATAATAATAATAAATAAAAATAATAATAATAATAATAATAATAATAATAATAATAATAATAATAATAATAATTTCTGTGTCATCATTCTCCTTAAATAAATTTTTTAACAAATTTTTCTCTCTATCTTGTGTATTATTATTGTCTGTTTTTTCTTCTCTTATTCCCCATTATCTCTTCTTTTACAAACACTTCATTCTGTCTTATTTTGATGCCTCTCTCACCTCTTTATTCTTTCTCTCTTTCATACTTTCTAAGTATTTTCCCCTCCCTTAGTTTCTCATTTTATTAATCATTTCCTCAGACTATGGAACGGGTGAGGTTCGAACTCACGGCGAGTTGGTCATAAAACTGCAGGCCAGTGCGTTAACCACTGGACCAGCCGGCTACAATAAGATCTAGCCGGTTCAGTGACTTACTGGGGTCTTAGTGGGAAGTTGTGGCATGGATCGGTCCAGTAATTTTGCTAGTGGGTTTGTGGTTTGAGAAAGTCCTGCCTAGAATGGGCCAGTAAGCCTACTGCTTTGTTCCTCTTCATGTTCTTGAGTTTTGCGACTCACTGGCCATGAGTTCAAACCCCACCCGTTCCGTGGTTATTACGACTGCGTGAGGCGTTCCGCCACTTTCTGTCACCTCTTCTTCAATTCCTTCCTTCAACTTACTCAGGCGAGGTTTGATTCCGATTCTGGGCAGCATTATGAGCTCTCCACTCGTCATATATAGTGGCACCATCTCTGACACCAGGCACCTGTAAAAGTGCCACCCTGGCAATAGAATCATTATGGTACTGCAACATAGAGGGGTTAGAAATAGACAGATATGCAACATCTGGGTATCTTGGTAGAGGTTTCGCCCAAAAGTGGCTTTATCAGTACAAATTATATACAACAGATGGGGTAATCAGTCCCACAGTCCTGGGTTAAGTTGGTGCAAATACCACTGTAGGCTTGAAGGCTCTGGAGCAGGTAGGTAGACAGACAGGTAGGTAGACAGACAGGTAGGTAGACAGGCAGCCAGGTAGACAGGCAGGTTGGCAGACAGGCAGGCAGGTAGGTAGACTGGCACGTAGGTAGACAGGCACGTACGTAGACAGGCAGGCAGGTAGACAGGCAGGTATGTAGACAGGCAGGTAGGTACACAGGCAGGTAGGTACACAGGCAGGTAGGTACACAGGCAGGAGGTACACAGGGAGGTAGGAAAACAGGCACGTAGGTAGAACAGGCAGGTAGGAACAGCAGGTATGTACAGGCAGGTAGGTCACACAGGCAGGTAGGTCACAGCAGGTATACAGGCAAGAGTAGACAGGCAGGTAGGTACAACAGGCAGTAGGTAGACAGGCAGGAGGAGCAGGCAGGCAGGTAGACAGGCAGGTAGGTAGACAGGCATGCAGGTAGACTGGCAGGTAGGTAGATAGGCAAGTAGATAGATAAGCAGGCAGGTAGGTAGGCAGGTAGGTAGATATGAAGGTAGGTAGACAGGCGGGTATGTAGACAGGCAGGTATGTAGACAGAGACAGGTAGGTAGGACAGCAGGTAGCTACAGGCAGGTAGGTACACAGGCAGGTAGGTACACAGGCAGGTAGGTACACAGGCAGGTAGGTACACAGGCAGGTAGGTACACAGGAAGGTAGGTACACACGAAGGTAGGTACACAGGCAAGCAGGTAGGACAGCAGGTAGGCAGACAGGCAGGTAGGTATACAGGCAGGTTGGTACACAAGGAGGTAGGTACACAGGCAGGCAGGCAGGCAGGCAGGTAGACAGGCAGGTAGGTACACAGACAGGTAGGTACACAGGCAGATAGGTAGACAGGCAGGCAGGCAGGCAGGCAGGCAGGCAGGCAGCAGGAAGCAGGAGCAGGCAGCAAGTAGGCAGTGTACACAGGCAGGTAGGTACACAGGCAGATAGGTAGACAGGCAGGGCAGGCAGGCAGGCAGGCAGGCAGGGAGGCAGACAGGCAGGTAGGTACACAGGCAGGTAGGTACACAGGCAGGTAGGTACACAGGCAGGCAGGTACACAGGCAGGTAGGAACACAAGCAGGTAGGTACACAGGCAGGCAGGCAGGCAGGTACACAGGCAAGTAGGTAGACAGGCAGGTAGACAGGCAGGCAAGTACACAGGCAGGTAGGTACACAGGCAGGTAGGTACATAGGCAGGCAGGTACACAGGCAGGTAGGTACACAGGCAGGTAGGCACACAGGCAGGCAGGTACACAGGCAGGTAGGCACACAGGCTGGCAGTTACACAAGCAGGTAGGTACACAGGCAGGTAGATACATAGGCAGGCAAGGTGAACAAGCAGGTAGGTACACAGGCAGGCAAGTAGACAGGCAGGTAGGTAGACAGGCAGGTAGGTACACAGGTAGATAGGTAGACAGGCAGGTAGGTACACAGGTAGATAGGTAGACAGGCAGGTAGAAACACAGGTAGATAGGTAGACAGGCAGGTAGATACACAGGTAGATGTAAGCAGTAGACACAGAAGACGGCAGGTAGATACACAGGTAGATAGGTAGACAGGCAGGTAGAAACACAGGTAGATAGGTAGACAGGCAGGTAAATACACAGGTAGATAGGTAGACAGGCAGGTAGATAGGTAGACAGGTAGGTAGAAACACAGGTAGATAGGTAGACAGGCAGGTAGGTACACAGGTAGATAGGTAGACAGGCAGGTAGGCACACAGGCAGATAAACAGAGAGTTACCAATTTCATTATCGTGGTAAGAGGGTCCCAGAGAAGGGGACTACTGGGTACGTTGATGATAGGTCCAGCAGCACAGGTGTCAGTGTTGAGGTACATCACTGCTCTCTCTTGTAGTTTGTTCACGTGTTCCTGAAATACATAGCTCTCTTTAGACATGTCGACTGGTATTAAGACATGTCGACTCGTATTAAGACATGTAGTGTCATATTAAGACATGTTGAGTCGTATTAAGACATGTCGACTCGTGTTAACACATGGGGAGTTACGTTAAGACGGATCTTAATGTGGTTGAAATCCACCCACAGGAGTATATCTTACTTCCACCTACTGGAGTATATCTTACCTCCACCTACTGGAGTATATCTTACTTCCACCTACTGGAGTATATCTTACTTCCACCTACTGGAGTATATCTTACTTCCACCTACTGGAGTATATCTTACTTCCACCTACTGGAGTATATCTTACTTCCACCTACTGGAGTATATCTTACTTCCACCTACTGGAGTATATCTTACTTCCACCTACTGGAGTATATCTTACTTCCACCTACTGGAGTATATCTTACTTCCACCTACTGGAGTATATCTTACTTCCACCCACTGAAGTATATCTTACTTCCACCTACTGGAGTATATCTTACCTCCACCCACAGGAGTATATCTTACCTCCACCCACTGGAGTATATCTTACTTCCACCCACTGGAGTATATCTTACTTCCACCCACTGGAGTATATCTTACTTCCACCCACTGGAGTATATCTTACTTCCACCCACTGAGTAATCTTACCTCCACCCACTGAGTATATCTTACTTCCACCCACTGGAGTATATCTTACTTCCACCCACTGGAGTACATCTTACCTCCACCCACTAGAGTACATCTTACCTCCACCCACTAGAGTACATCTTACCTCCACCCACTGGAGTACATCTTACCTCCACCCAATGGAGTACATCTTACCTCCACCCAATGGAGTACATCTTACCTCCACCCACTGAAGTACATCTTACCTCCACCCACTAGAGTACATCTTACCTCCACCCACTGGAGTACATCTTATCTCCACCCACTAGAGTACATCTTAACTCCACCCACTGGAGTACATCTTATCTCTACCCACTAGAGTACATCTTAGCTCCACCCACTAGAGTACATCTTACCTCCACCCACTGGAATACATCTTACCTCCACCCACTGGAGTACATCTTATCTCCACCCACTAGAGTACATCTTACCTCCACCCACTCCGTGGATCCAATAAGACCGTACTCTTCCGCGCCCCAACTACAGAAGACAAGAGTCCGTCGTGGTCGCCAACCTCGGGGAAAAGCAGAATATTTATGACAGAGTACATAAATTATGGCTGAGGGACTGTACATCTCTACTGATTATACTGACTCTTCTTGACTCGACTGAAGACGCTGGCTGTGTAGGAGAAACGTTCCGGAAGAAAGGTACCTAACTGCTACTCATGTGTCTTATCAACCAGAGGTTAAGGTATGAACAATTAACGTACGTAAAGATTATTCTTATCCAACACATAATGATAAAAATATAAGCTAATACTATCAGTATTTGTTGTAACTCACCCACACTGCTGATGAGTTGACCGAGAACACGCGCAGTCTCCAGCATCTGGGCAGTGCCACTAGATGGGTCACTGGCACCGTAGACCCAGGAATCACGGTGATTCCCGATCATTATGTAGCGGTCTGGAAAGTATGATAACATGTAATGTACCATACCACCGAAGGGTATAACTATGGGCTGATGATGGTCATGGATCGGTCCACGGGGGCGTTGACCCCCGGCACCCACTCCAGGTGCAAAGATACCCAGGTGTTGTGCGTGTGTCTAATTTATCAGCTTGTGGGTTCTGCGAACTATTTATCTACGTTCCTGTCAGTATGATCTAACCTAGAGTCATGACCTACTTCCACCTGTGGATTTATCCAAGGTGACGCTGTCTACAACTGCTTCACCTCACCTGTCTACAGTATACAAGCCACTTCTTCACGCATATGCTGTATTCTTATCAAGATTGAAGGACTGATTACATCGACTCCAATCTGAGGGACTGATTGCCTCATTCTTCCTCTGATCTACTACCATTTTCTCTGATAAGCTAAACACATGTGGAAGATGCCTCTTCAAGATACCTCTCCATTCCTCATTCATTTCTTGTTTCCCATCCTCTCTGAAGCCCGCCTCACCTGGCTCTACTTTCCCTCTAATGGTGCCAATGACGTTGTAAGAACGGTAGACTTGAAACACATTGTGAGTGCTTAGTCTCAGTATGTATGAGGAGAACTGATTCTTGAGCTCCGGTCCGAGGTTGTACTCCACGCCTGCCAGACCACCCTTCCAGGCGTCACTGGGGGCTGGAGTACCACCGATCTTCCTGGAAGACAGAAGTAGAGAATTAAAATGGTTTTTGTGAGTACGATAGGTGGTTTTAATGAGGAGATGCCTAGTATGAGCCCATAGAAGGAAGGTCGCAACCCCCTTGTGAGGGAGTCACGGCCCCCTTCAGAGGGGGGTGTTGACACTCCACCGGGGGTTGGAGAAAAGGAATTATCCACACCTGTGACCTCTACAAGGCTGATAAAGGATCAGTCCCAGTATATGGCCATGACCTGTGACCTCTACAAGGTTAATAAAGGATCTGTCCCAATACATGTCCATGACCCAGGAATGTTCATCCACCCACCCACCAGCACCCACATTCATCCATGCACCCACCACCACCTATGTTCGTCACCTACCCATATTCATGCACCCACCACCAACATCCACATCCACCAACACCCACATTCATCCACCTATACCCACTACTTACCCAAGTATAACACGGGCGTCGTCGTAACCAATAGGCTGGCAAGGAATCTTATGCAAGTCAATATCCTCAATCTTAAGCCTGTAGGCCTGAGCTGTGGGGGAATATACATGGAGAATATTAATCAGCTGTAGGCCTTAAAATGGACTTAGAGCTTGTCAAAATAATTACAAATAACAGTAATTGTTATATATGATCGTTGATAACTATTAAAAGTAATTATTATTGATGATAAAATCAAATTATTGTTATTATTATTATTATTATTATTATTATTATTATTATTATTATTATTATTATTATATAGGTGGAAAGTGGAGTGTGAGTACACACAGTGACCTGAAGAATAACATATTGGGATGAGGACTGGTAGACAGTGTGATTAGGTGACTCCAGTGTTGTTAGGTCGGTGGTGATGTGCCTGGTTGACTATAATGCTTGTTTATGCTGTTAAAATGCTGCAGTTCCCAGTAACGTCTATGATCTTGTTCCGTGAGGACGAGCTGTGTCTCATTCTAATTCATCAATGTCCCGTTGGAGTCCCTCTGGTGGACACAGGTGTACCTTAAGGCAGATGGACTGTTTACCTCAAACTCCTTTTGCTCTTCACCATTCTTCTTCGTATTGGACTGGTGAAACCACTGTGTTGTTCACCACACCATGAAACGTTGCACATGTACAGCAGTTACCTACCTGTGGAAGGCCAGCCAGGAGTCAGAGGGTCGCCACTAATGAGGAAGGTGGACCCTCGCTCTATGCCTGACCCGGGGAGCCACCAGGTATTGGGGTACACGGCCTCCTTCTCCTGTCCTTCAAGAGCCACATCGTTGGGGTCTGAGAAGAGAATCAAGCCTATGGCGCCTCGCTTCTCTGCATGCACCAGCTGTGGGTAAACCACAGATGGCTGTAATCTGTGACAGATGGTTTATGTAGGTGTTTAAGATAGGATTTGTTTGGATTTTTTAACCATAAAGAGAGAGAGAGAGAGAAAGAGAGAGAACATCCAAAACATCACTACATCTGAGATCATTTATTCCCAGGATGATTCGCGTCTGGAACGCGTTCTGCATAATGACATTAACGATATAAAGTCAATTGATCACATTAAATTCCTGGCCCACAGATGGCTCCAACGTCATCCTCTGCTACACAGCTGGACCACAGATGGTTCGAACGTCATCCTCTGCCACACAGCTGGATTACAGATGGCCCCAACGTCATCCTCTGCCATACAGCTGGCCCACGGATGGTTCCAGCGTCATCCTCTGCCACACAGCTGGACCACAGATGGCCCCAACGTCATTCTCTGCCACACAGATGGCCCACAGATGGCTCTCAATTCATCCTGTTCCTTATTTGCATGTCTCATAACAATAAAAATGCTTTTAATTAAATGAGCTGATGTAGGTAACAGCCCTTAGCTTGTAAATAAAGATAGGAACCCTAACCTTGAACGAGAGAGAGAGAGAGAGAGAGAGAGAGAGAGAGAGAGAGAGAGAGAGAGAGAGAGAGAGAGAGAGAGAGAGAGAGAGAGAGAGAGAGAGAGAGAGAGAGAGAGAGAGAGAGAGCAAGAGAGAAAGAGAGCACACACCAGCTCTACCAACCTCCCAGAGGACCTTCTCACCTTGTTCCCTCTGAAGATCTTGCCATAACGAGCGATAACGACGCAGCCTCTGACGCTGACGTTGAGTTCTTCCAGTCTGTCGAAGTCCTCCACTCTGGCGTAGTTGGCGTACACCAGCCCTCGACCAGACTCTGTACGCACCTCTCCTGCACGCAACACACCACAATACACAATACATTTCTGTATTCTGAACAACAAGGCCTCCCTGCCATGGGTTACAACAGGACCTTTTATATCTGTCAAAGACTATCCATGACCCTTCACATCTCCCACAGACTACCCATGAATCTTCACATCTCCCACAGACTCTCCATGACCCTTCACATCTCCCACAGACTATCCATGACCCTTCACATCTCCCACAGACTACCCATGAATCTTCACATCTCCCACAGACTCTCCATGACCCTTCACATCTCCCACAGACTATTCATGACCCTTCACATCTCCCACAGACTATCCATGAACCTCCACATCTCCCACGGACTATCCATGACCCTTCACATCTCCCACAGACTCTCCATGACCCTTCACATCTCCCACAGAGTATCAATGACCCTTCACATCTCCCACAGACTATCCATGACCCTTCACATCTTCCACAGACTATCCATGACCCTTCACATCTCCCACAGACTATCCATGAACCTCCACATCTCCCACAGACTATCCATGAACCTCCACATCTCCCACAGACTACCCATGAATCTTTACATCTCCCACAGACTATCCATGACCCTTCACATCTCCCACAGACTATCCATGACCCTTCACATCTCCCACAGACTATCCATGACCCTTCACATCTCCCACAGACTATCCATGAACCTCCACATCTCCCACAGACTATCCATGACCCTTCACATCTCCCACAGACTATCCATGACCCTTCACATCTCCCACAGACTATCCATGAACCTCCACATCTCCCACAGACTATCCATGACCCTTCACGTCTCCCACAGACTATCCATGAACCTCCACATCTCCCACAGACTATCCACGACCCTTCACATCTCCCACAGACTATCCATGAACCTCCACATCTCCCACAGACTATCCATGTACCTCCACATCTCCCACAGACTACCCATGAATCTTCACATCTCCCACAGACTATCCATGACCCTTCACATCTCTCACAGACTACCCATGAATCTTCACATCTCCCATAGACTATCCATGACCCTTCACATCTCCCACAGACTATCCATGACCCTTCACATCTCCCACAGACTATCCATGACCCTTCACATCTCCCACAGACTACCCATGAATCTTCACATCTCTCACAGACTATCCATGACCCTTCACATCTCCCACAGACTATCCATGACCCTTCACATCTCCCACAGACTATCCATGACCCTTCACATCTCCCACAGACTATCCATGACCCTTCACATCTCCCACAGACTATCCATGACCCTTCACATCTCCCACAGACTATCCATGACTCTTCACATCTCCCACAGACTATCCAAGACCCTTCACATCTCCCACAGACTATCCATGACTCTTCACATCTCCCACAGACTATCCATGACCCTTCACATCTCCCACAGACTATCCATGACCCTTCACATCTCCCACAGACTATCCATGACCCTTCACATCTCCCACAGACTATCCATGACCCTTCACATCTCCCACAGACTATCCATGACCCTTCACATCTCCCACAGACTATCCATGACCCTTCACATCTCTCACAGACTATCCATGACCCTTCACATCTCCCACAGACTATCCATGAACCTCCACATCTCTCACAGACTATCCATGACCCTTCACATCTCCCACAGACTCTCCATGAACCTTCACATCTCCCACAGACTATCCATGAACCTCCACATCTCTCACAGACTATCCATGACCCTTCACATCTCCCACAGACTATCCATGACCCTTCACATCTCCCACAGACTATCCATGACCCTTCACATCTCCCACAGACTCTCCATGAACCTTCACATCTCCCACAGACTATCCATGACCCTTCACATCTCCCACAGACTATCCATGACCCTTCACATCTCCCACAGACTATCCATGACCCTTCACATCTTCCACAGACTATCCATGACCCTTCACATCTCCCACAGACTATCCATGAACCTCCACATCTCCCACAGAATATCCATGAACCTCCACATCTCCCACAGACTACCCATGAATCTTTACATCTCCCACAGACTATCCATGACCCTTCACATCTCCCACAGACTATCCATGACCCTTCACATCTCCCACAGACTATCCATGACCCTTCACATCTCCCACAGACTATCCATGAACCTCCACATCTCCACAGACTATCCATGACCCTTCACATCTCCCACAGACTATCCATGACCCTTCACATCTCCCACAGACTATCCATGAACCTCCACATCTCCCACAGACTATCCATGACCCTTCACATCTCCCACAGACTATCCATGAACCTCCACATCTCCCACAGACTATCCACGACCCTTCACATCTCCCACAGACTATCCATGAACCTCTACATCTCCCACAGACTATCCATGTACCTCCACATCTCCCACAGACTACCCATGAATCTTCACATCTCCCACAGACTATCCATGACCCTTCACATCTCTCACAGACTACCCATGAATCTTCACATCTCCCATAGACTATCCATGACCCTTCACATCTCTCACAGACTACCCATGAATCTTCACATCTCCCATAGACTATCCATGACCCTTCACATCTCCCACAGACTATCCATGAATCTTCACATCTCCCACAGACTATCCATGACCCTTCACATCTCCCACAGACTACCCATGAATCTTCACATCTCTCACAGACTATCCATGACCCTTCACATCTCCCACAGACTATCCATGACCCTTCACATCTCCCACAGACTATCCATGACCCTTCACATCTCCCACAGACTATCCATGACCCTTCACATCTCCCACAGACTATCCATGACCCTTCACATCTCCCACAGACTATCCATGACTCTTCACATCTCCCACAGACTATCCATGACCCTTCACATCTCCCACAGACTATCCATGACCCTTCACATCTCCCACAGACTATCCATGACCCTTCACATCTCCCACAGACTATCCATGACCCTTCACATCTCCCACAGACTATCCATGACCCTTCCCATCTCCCACAGACTATCCATGACCCTTCACATCTCTCACAGACTATCCATGACCCTTCACATCTCCCACAGACTATCCATGAACCTCCACATCTCTCACAGACTATCCATGACCCTTCACATCTCCCACAGACTCTCCATGAACCTTCACATCTCCCACAGACTATCCATGAACCTCCACATCTCTCACAGACTATCCATGACCCTTCACATCTCCCACAGACTATCCATGACCCTTCACATCTCCCACAGACTATCCATGACCCTTCACATCTCCCACAGACTCTCCATGAACCTTCACATCTCCCACAGACTATCCATGACCCTTCACATCTCCCACAGACTATCCATGACCCTTCACATCTCCCACAGACTATCCATGAGCCCTCACATCTCCCACAGACTATCCATGAAGGCTAATGTTAACCACCAGGATACAGAGTAACACTGACGACTCTAGTAACACTCAGGTCGCCACAAGTTACACATTAATGCAACTAAAATTATCAAGGGACTGGTCCTTGATAATGTAAAAAATCACGAAAGGTCTTGGGATTTCACCATATTTTTCACAGTGGTTGTTGTGCCTACTGTGATAGCAACTGTTTACTGTGATCTTATGGAATATTAGTCCAACAACCACACCAACTCTTCCCCCAACCACTCTAGCCGTTCCAGCAACCACTCCAGCTGCTCCACCAACTGTTCCAGCAACTACACCAGCTGCACCACCGTTCCAGCAATCACTCCAGCTGCACCATCAACTGTTCCAGCAACTACACCAGCTGCACCACTGTTCCAGCAACCACAACAATTGTTCCAGTAACCACTTCAGCTGCACAACCGTTCCAGCAACCACTCCAGCTACACCACCGTTCCAGCAACCACGCCAACTGTTCCAGCAACAACTCCAGCTACACCACCGTTCCAGCAAGCACGCCAACTGTTCCAGCAACCACTCCAGCTACACCAACGTTCCAGCAACCACGCCAACTGTTCCAGCACCACAACAACTGTTCCAGCAACCACTCCAGCTACACCACCACCACCAACACACACCTGCTGGAGTGAAACCATTAAAAGCATGGACTGAGTCCGGTTGATCCTCCTCCTCCAGCAGTAGCTTCTCCTTGTAGGCGCTGCTGAACACCACTCGACCCTCACCGTCTTCAAGAGTCACCTGCAAATCACACACTTGGTAAAGCAAACCATACCACGGGTGGGGTTTGAACTCGCGGTCAGAGAGTCACAAAACTCCAGACCGTCGTGTTAGCCACTGGACCAGCTAGCTACAATGAGATTCATCTAATTAGGTATATTTCTACACCATAGGAAGGTTAGCATAGGCCACCACTGTGTCCACAAATGCAAGTGTTTACAGACGAATCTCCAGCTTGGATAGCCGTGGCGAACTCTAGCTCAAGTCCCCTCAAAGCAGTCAACATGACGGTAAAGCAAACTTTACATTGAATATCAATTTCAATTTCAGGATGCGCTCAATTACTGGGAGCGCTTGAGGTTTCTAAACCTGTATTCCCTGGAACGCAGGAGGGAGAGATACATGATTATATACACCTGGAAAATCCTAGAGGGACTAGTACCGAACTTGCACACGAAAATCACTCACTACGAAAGCAAAAGACTTGGCAGACGATGCACCATCCCCCCAATGAAAAGCAGGGGTGTCACTAGCACGTTAAGAGACCATACAATAAGTGTCAGGGGCCCGAGACTGTTCAACTGCCTCCCAGCATACATAAGGGGGATTACCAACAGACCCCTGGCAGTCTTCAAGTTGGCACTGGACAAGCACCTAAAGTCAGTTCCTGATCAGCCGGGCTGTGGCTCGTACGTTGGTTTGCGTGCAGCCAGCAGCAACAGCCTGGTTGATCAGGCTCTGATCCACCAGGAGGCCTGGTCACAGACCGGGCCGCGGGGGCGTTGACCCCCGAAACTCTCTCCAGGTAAACTCCAGGTATAATATTAAGTGAGCTTTAGAGTGTATCAGCTGATATTACTTAATTACAATTTGTAAT
The DNA here is from genome assembly GCF_026875155.1 of Cherax quadricarinatus. Lineage (NCBI taxonomy): Eukaryota > Metazoa > Arthropoda > Malacostraca > Decapoda > Parastacidae > Cherax > Cherax quadricarinatus. The sequence goes on along the minus strand of NC_069471.1, from coordinate 23,322,512 downwards.
TAAGTAATATCAGTTATATTTGCCCTACATTTCTTGTGTTTAATAACCCAGGAGAGTCTAACCCAGGATAAAAATCCAAGTACTCTGGCTTATATCAGAGTAAGTAAGGTTTGTCAGGAAACAGGACAAGTGTTTCCTGACACGGGTCTTAGTTATATTATGACCCGCAGCTGGGACCTTTGGTCATCTGAGCGAGACCTTCCCCTGGCTTACCCCTCCATCTCTTTAAAAGTCATGGTTATCATTAAGACAACTAAGAGACCTCAATACCACTCGTTCGTGGTTACAATAACATATATATATATATATATATATATATATATATATAAGATAAGATAAGATAAGATTTAGTTCGGATTTTTAACCCCGGAGGGTTAGCCACCCAGGATAACCCAAGAAAGTCAGTGCGTCATCGAGGACTGTCTAACTTATTTCCATTGGGGTCCTTAATCTTGTCCCCCAGGATGCGACCCACACCAGTCGACTAACACCCAGGTACCTATTTGCTGCTAGGTGAACAGGACAACAGGTGTAAGGAAACGTGTCGAAATGTTTCCACCCGCCGGGAATCGAACCCGGGCCCTCCGTGTGTTAAGCGGGAGCTTTAGCCACCAGGCCACCGGGCCTGGTTCAGTCCACGGGAGCAAACAAGACACTTCTTCACAGAGTTAAGTATAGGTCAGCACTCAAAGTACAGGTCACCACTCAAGAGCACACAAACAGGTCTTCACAGAGCTAAGTACACGTCACCGTGTATCATTAAACTCTAACCAAATATTATTAATTATAAATTAATCTAATTTATATAAACCTAAGGAAATATTCATATTATTTTCAAAACTGATTTTTATGAAACAAGATTCAATTACATTTCTGTCAACCATGGACTTGCTTGATACAACTTTCTCAACTTTTTGGATGGTTAAAATCTCTCTCTCTCTCTCTCTCTCTCTCTCTCTATATATATATATATATATATATATATATATATATATAATATATGAGAGAGAGAGAGAGAGGAGAGAGAGAGAGAGAGAGAGAGAGAGAGAGAGAGAGAGAGAGAGAGAGAGAGAGAGAGGAGAGAGAGAGAGAGAGAGAGAGAGAGAGAGAGAGAGAGAGAGAGAAAGAGAGAGAGAGAGAGAGAGAGAGAGAGAGAGAGAGAGAGAGAGAGAGAGAGAGAGATTTTAACCATCCAATACACATAAAGGGCCCAAGATCTGGAACTCACTGAATGAATCAGCTAAAGATCCCTTGTCTGCCAATCAATTTAGATTTATAATTAAAAGTCAACTCATGTCCCAAACTTAACTACACCAACACTTTGCTAGACCAAACACAAACCAATTCGTCCAACTGATCCTGTTGCTTCACTGTCTCTTAATCTTTCCACAACCTGGATCATAGGGCCACTTTGAAACTGCTTAAGAAATCCCAATTAAGATCTTTGAATCAGTTTAAAGTATTAATCTACACTTAAATCTGTGCTGTTGTAAAATGTACTGTTTTAAGTGTGTAAGAATATATGTGCTTAAAATTGTGTGGGCCAGTAGGCCTTCTGCAGTGTTCCTCCATTCTTATGTTCGTATGGTGGACCGTGGCCTGGTGGTAAAAGCTCTCGCTATACACGGTGAAGGTCCGGGTTCGGTTCCCGGCGAAAGGGTGGAAACGTTGGAGGTGTTTCCTTGCACAGGTTGTCCATGTTCACCCATCAGTAATAATGAGTACCTGGGTGTTAGTCGACTGGTGTGGGTCGCATCCTGGGTGTTAGTGGACTGGTGTGGGTCACATCCTGGGTGTTAGTCGACTGGTGTGGGTCGCATCCTGGGTGTTAGTGGACTGGTGTGGGTCGCATCCTGGGTGTTAGTCGACTGGTGTGGGTCGCATCCTGGGTGTTAGTGGACTGGTGTGGGTCACATCCTGGGTGTTAGTGGACTGGTGTGGGTGGCATCCTGGGTGTTAGGTGACTGGTGTGGGTGGCATCCTGGGTGTTAGGTGACTGGTGTGGGTCACATCCTGGGTGTTAGTGGACTGGTGTGGGTGGCATCCTGGGTGTTAGTGGACTGGTGTTGGTGGCATCCTGGGTGTTAGTGGACTGGTGTGAGTCGTATCCTGAAACAAAACTGACCTAATATGCAGGAAATGCTGTACATAACAAGGTATTTTCTATATAGTAGTATGTCATAGGTGTCAGCTATGGTCTGTATAAGTTGTATCATGTACTGCTAGAAATAAATATTATTATTATATTATCTCTAGTCTTCAGTAGGCTAAAAAGCATTAAAATTAGTCTGTCCGAAATGCACAGACATACTACTGGCTTTATTTCTGCTCAGCAACACTTTATTACATGTAAACTACAGTGTGTATACTACACAAATAAATAAAAATTTGATTTGAAGACCAGTCTCTTGTTATCAAGTGACCATGAGCGGTCGTGAGCAGCGACAACCTCCCCATTATGCTCTCAGAGAGACACTGATTGTTTGTAAACAAACATCACGTGTTCCTCCGCGCTGACAAGGATGCCAGTGAGTATTTTTTCATAAAACTAGCGCAAATATATATATAAAATTACATGAATAGGGACTATAAAAAGCTATCACACAATGTACTACTTATGCAGGGGTGTTAACCTGATAGTGTCGTCGCTTTTTTCGTTGTAATTACGATAAATAAACATAATTATCCTACATAAATTAAACTTACACCAAATTGTTGCCATATTTCTGGGCGATTTTTTCCCGTACACTTAACTTATTTTTTTATTGTTTCGATGCTTGTCCTACCAAAACGGTCGTCCACCATTAAGTCAGTAGGGTAATTTAGGCACACATGAGTCAAGTTAACATACATAGTGTAAATTACCCAGGATAATCCAAAAAAAAGCCAGTCAAAGTGGCTTATTTCCACTTGGGTCTTTGTAATACCTTACCACATATCCAACATCTGGGTATCTTTATTTCTAGACGTTTCGCTCACCCAGTACACTTCAACGACATCATGTGATCATGCAGAGGCATGATCTGTTTTGAGGTGAACTTTGTGTGGTGGTGTGTTGGCAATACTTATTGTCCCGTAGCTGGGTTGGTAGCGCACTTGGCTCACGCGTTGAGGTCAGGGGGTCGATCCCCGGTACGGGTAAAAACGTTGGGGCGTATTCCTTAAGACAACTGCTGTTACTGTTCCATAGCAGTAAGTAGGTACCTGGGTGTTAGTGGACTGGTGTAGGTGGCATCCTGGGTGTTAGTGGACTGGTGTGGGTGGCATCCTGGGTGTTAGTGGACTGGTGTGGGTGGCATCCTGGGTGTTAGTGGACTGGTGTGGGTGGCATCCTGGGTGTTAGTGGACTGGTGTGGGTGGCATCCTGGGTGTTAGTGGACTGGTGTGGGTGGCATCCTGGGTGTTAGTGGACTGGTGTGGGTGGCATCGTGGGTGTTAGTGGACTGGTGTGGGTGGCATCGTGGGTGTTAGTGGACTGGTGTGGGTGGCATCCTGGGTGTTAGTGGACTGGTGTGGATGGCATCCTGGGTGTTAGTGGACTGGTGTGGGTGGCATCCTGGGTGTTAGGTGTAATGGTTTGGAAAACCTTCCAGCTCCATCCCCAAACATCTTACTGCTTGGTGATTTCAACCTAAGGCAAACAAAATGGAAGAATGTAGCAAATAATGTTATAGCTGAAACAATCCCCGGAGGTAGCGCAGATGAAAGGTCACACACACATGAGCTACTAAGTCTCTGCGAAAAACACACCTTAAGCCAGCAGATAGTGGAGCCAACAAGACTAGAAAACACACTTGACCTTATCTTCACAAATAATGAGGACCTGATAAGAGACATAAGAATATCAAAAACAACTAATTCCGATCACAATCTAATCGAAGTCCAGACGTACATGCATAGGGGTCCTGAACAGCAGAATGCATGTACCTGTGAAGGTGTCTTCACAAAATACAATTTCAACAACAAGAACATCAACTGGGACCAGGGAAACCATGTCCTAAACGAAACATGTTGGGAAGATGTCTTAAATGACATGGATCCAAACCAGTGCCTTGAAAGAATCAACTTCCTGGTAGCCGAAGCATGTTCTAGGCATATTCCCCTAAGAAAGAAGAAGAGCAGGAGTAAACTGGAGAGAAAAAGACGCTCCCTCTACAGAAGACGACGAAGAGTCACTGAGCTCCTCAGGAGTGCTAGAATATCTGATACACGAAAGGAGGCGCTGACCAGGGAAGTGGAAACTATCGAACTTAAGCTAAATGACTCTTACAGGAACCATTGACAACATGCCTATGCACTCAGCCCCGGGCCCAGACTCGTGGAACTCTGTTTTCATTAAGAACTGCAAGAAACCCCTCTCGCGTGCCCTAAGTACACTATGGAGGAGGAGCTTGGACATGGGTGAAATTCCAGTCACTTAAAACAACGGATATAGCCCCACTCCATAAAGGTGGCAGCAAAGCATTAGCTAAGAACTATAGACCAATAGCTCTGACGTCCCACATCATAAAAATCTTTGAAAGAGTGCTAAGAAGCAGGACTGCAAATCACCTGGATTCCCAAAATCTGCACAATCCTAGGCAACATGGGTTCAGGGCAGGTCGCTCTTGCCTCTCACAACTACTGGATCACTATGACATGGCCTTGGATGCACTGGAAGAAAATCAGAATGCAGATGTAATATACACAGACTTTGCAAAAGCATTTGACAAATGCGATCATGGCGTAATAGCCCATAAAATACGTGCTAAAGGAATAACTGGGAAAGTGGGGAGATGGATCTTCAACTTCCTAACAAATCGAACACAAAGAGTAGTGGTCAACAGAGTTAATCGGAGGCTGCCATAGTGAAGAGCTCTGTTCCACAAGGCACAGTACTCGCCCCCATCTTATTCCTTATCCTCATATCAGACATAAACAGAGATATACACCACAGCACCGTATCATCCTTTGCGGATGATACTAGGATCTGCATGAGGCTGTCATCTGCTGAGGACGCGGTTAACCCCCAAAGAAGATATAAACAAAGTTTTCCAGTGGGCAACGGTAAACAATATGATGTTCAATGAGGACAAATTCCAACTACTCCGTTATGGAAAACTGGAGGAGATAATAACTAGAACAGAGTATACTACTGACTCCGGCCATACAATAGAGCGGAAAAATAATGTAAGGGACCTGGGAATAGTAATGTCTGAGGATCTCACTTTCAAGGATCACAACAGTGCCACGATCGCACGTGCAAAGAAAATGATAGGATGGATAATGAGAACTTACAAAACGAGAGATGCCAAGCCCATGATGATCCTTTTCAAATCACTTGTTCTCTCTAGGTTGGAATACTGCTGTACATTAACATCTCCATTCAAAGCAGGTGAAATCGCAGATCTAGAGAGTGTACAGAGATCCTTTACTGCACGTATAAGTTCTGTCAAGCATCTTAACTACTGGGAACGCTTGGAAGCACTTGACTTGTACTCGTTGGAACGCAGGAGGGAGAGATATATCATAATCTACACTTGGAAAATCTTGGAAGGAATGGTCCCAAATCTGCACACAGAAATCACTCCCTACGAAAGTAAAAGACTGGGCAGGCGATGCAAAATGCCCCCAATAAAAAGTAGGGGCGCCATTGGTACACTAAGAGAAAACACCATAAGTGTCCGGGGCCCAAAACTGTTCAACAGCCTCCCATCAAGCATTAGGGGAATTGCCAATAAACCCCTGGCTGCCTTCAAGAGAGAGCTGGACAGATACCTAAAGTCAGTGCCGGATCAGCCGGGCTGTGGCTCGTACGTTGGACTGCGTGCGGCCAGCAGTAACAGCCTAGTTGATCAGGCCCTGATCCATCGGGAGGCCTGGTCATGGACCGGGCCGCGGGGGCGTTCATCCCCGGAATAACCTCCAGGTAACCTCCAGGTAGGTGACTGGTGTGGGTGGCATCCTGGGTGTTAGGTGACTGGTGTGGGTGGCATCCTGGGTGTTAGGTGACTGGTGTGGGTGGCATCCTGGGCACAAAATTGACCTAATTTGTGGGAAATACTCTGCATAACAAGGAACTTTCTATATAGTAGTATGTCATAGGTGTCAGCTATGGTCTGTGTAAGTTGCATCATGTACTGGTAGAAATAATAATTATTATTATTATTATTATCATTATCTCCTGCCCCGTGTGTCTGTGTCTAGAATCAGTCAAGTTGTATACACACAAAGATGTGTATAGAATACACGTTGCTGTAATGAGTAACTTGGAGCCAAATATCTTTCAAGTCCGACAACAACAACAACACCTGCGTCTGCATATTGTACGTATATTGAGGATACTTGTGTTGCACAGGTCTGAGCTATACCATGAATTAAGGAAAATTTTAGACTTCAGCTTACGAAACAGAGCAAAGGCGATAGTAATTATGGACACGGTAGATTATAGGGGGAAAATCAATGTTATTGAAGACAGGGGAGCGTAAGTGCCTCTTACAGCTTCACTCTCTTGAGAGACGTAGAATGAGAGGAAATGTCATTGAGGTTTGTGAGTGAATGATGGGCATAACGAAGGTGATGTAGATGGAGTACTGAGAATGTTGAATCAGGTAAGAATCAGATTCAACGATTCTGAAATAGATAAGTTTAGATTTAGAAAGGACGTAGGTAAGCACTGGTTTCTAAAGAGAGTTGTCGATGTAGTGGGTTTATCAGTCCAATGTAGAGACCGTGGAAGATACGAAGTGCTAGTCTGAGGTGATCAGTCCCTCAGCTTTGATTTATCTGTTATAGATGGTGGAAGATTGGTAGGAATTAGCCTAGTAATGTCCAGTCCATCAGTCATGGTCTGTAATATTCATTAAGACTGATGGACTAAATTCTTTCTTGAGAGGGACTGATCTCGCCAAAATATTTCTTTAAGTGTTTCACTGTCTCCAGCAGATATATCAAGGCTGAGGGACTGATCACCCTAAACTACTTTATGTCTTCTTCTGTCTCCAAGATTTTCTGTTTCGGACTGATAAACAGCCAGAGGCAGAATGTCGGTACTGAATTCCATTTATGTACAACCTGCCAGTCACTTCAACATCATGTAAACTTGGCTCAGAGGACGTCTCCACAACCTTCTTCTCCACTACTGACCCGTCCCTCGGGGATGACCTACTTCCACTGAGGAATCCCACATACCAGTGACAATGAGTTCATTACCTTTGTAACTTGTGAGTTCATTACCTTGTACCTAGTTCAGCCATCAAAACTTTGGAGCACGGTCCCTGGACCCATTGTGTACCTCTGTAATCTGTAAATACCTTTGTAACTTATCATGATTGTGACTAGACCTACCTGGAGTTCATTACCTTTGTAAATTGTGAGTTCATTACCTTTGTAAATTGTGAATTCATTACCTCTGTAACTTGCTCAGCTATCAAAACTTTGAGGCCCAGTCCCTGGACCCATTATGTACCTCTGTAATCTTTTGACTACCGCCCACAGGATGGGTATGGGGTGCATAATAAACATATTAAACTAAACTAACTAGTGACAATATCTTGGTCTGCTGGACCTCCCTCACCTGACGCCAGTACAAGAGCGCCAGTCTTCATGTCTGTGATTCAGAGTCTTTAAGACTACGGCGCTCTTCACCATCCCTAAGACTGAGGGACTCATTACCTCACCTTTTGTATATCTACAGTCTTCCCATTGTGTCCTTGTACTGATAAAGTCACTGGCTGGAGGAACGTCTACAAAAAAAGACACCCAGAAGCTGTACATGTGATGTCTACGATTCCTAGTGTTGACCTATTTGACGAGCACCAATAATACATAATACCAACAAGGTGAGGAATCAGACACATGCGGAACAACTGGATATCTCCATCATGTAGTTCCACTGCAGAGACAGAAGAAGACTGAAGGGAAGACGGAAGGACAGAGATGATGTGTACTCACCAGGTTAGGGTTGGTGTGGTTGGGTCTGGAGAGAAGCACATCGTAAGGAACAAGGTCAGCGGTGTCAAACCCAGCTTCCATAAACTTATCACGTATCATACGGGCCAGCTGGTGGTCTCTCTCTGTACCAGCTAGATGTGGCAACCTGCTGAGTTCCCTGCAACGTATAACATATCTATTAATCCACAACAATGACTGGAAAATTAAAAATATATGCAACATCTGGGTTTGTTTTTAGTGTAGACGTGTCACGATCCAGTGGCTTATCAACACAAATTTAAGGACAAAACGGATAAACCGTAGAACTATATAGACAGATATGGGAATAAGTTCCTCGTGCCTTGGGGTCGGTGAAGAACACTGTAGCCAGTACTATATAAGCACCAGTCTTCCTGCCTCTGCTCGGTCAGGTGACCGAAAGCTGCAGCTGCGGGTTATTATTTGACTAAGACCCGCGTCAGGAAACACTTGTCCTGTTTCCTGACGAACCTAACCCAACCTAACCTAACCTAACCTAACCTAACCTAACCTAACATAACCTAACCTAACCTAACCTAACCTAACCTAACCTAACCTAACCTGTGCTTCAGAGTGTTGAAGGTCACAGTGGTCTCCACAACACCAAGACTGAGGGACTGATTACCTCATCTCTCGTCTACAGTTCCTCAGTCTTCTCATTATGTCGTTGAATTTATATTGAAAAAGCCACTGGAGGGCGAAACGTCTACAAATAAAAATACCCAGATGCTGTACATGTGTCTAATCTTCACGGTACTGTATACCATTAATGTACAGCAATGGGAGGAGCACTGCAGCAGGCCTACTGGCCCATGCAAGGCAGGTCCTTCTCAAACCCACACCCACTAATGAAACTATTTGCCTAACAAGGATATATGTATATTATTTACTGTAAGATTATAGGTCTACAAGACTAACACAGTAGCATTGCAGTAGGCCTTCTGGCCCTTGGTAGGCCTTCTGGCCCATGGTAGGTAGGTTCCTTTCAAATCCATTTTTTTCTCAGTCCACTGCTAAATCACTCACAACTGCATAATAATCTTCACCCAGGCAGTCATGATTATGTGGATCCGGTAGCCAAGGGCAACAATAGCCTGACTGAACAAGCACTGCTCAGGGAACCCTAGCCTCAGGCTAATTAATAATAATAATAATAATAATAATAATAATAATAATAATAATAATAATAATAATAATAATAATAATAATAATAATAATATTTATTACTACCAGTACCTGACACAACTTATACAGACCATAGCTGACACCTATGACATACTACTATATAGAAAGTTCCTTGTTATGTACAGCATTTCCTGCATATTAGGTCAGTTTTGTCCCCAGGATGCCACCCACACCAGTCACCTAACACCCAGGATGCCACCCACACCAGTCACCTAACACCAAGGATGCCACCCACACCAGTCACCTAACACCCAGGATGCCACCCACACCAGTCACCTAACACCCAGGATGCCACCCACACCAGTCACCTAACACCCAGGATGCCACCCACACCAGTCCACTAACACCCAGGATGCCACCCACACCAGTCACCTAACACCCAGGTACCTACTCACTGCTAGGTGAAAAGTGACAGTATGTGTAAGGTGACTAACATTCAGGTACCTGCTTACTGATAGGTAAAAACTGACAGCAGGTGGAAGGTGACTAACACCCAGGTACCTACTTACTGCTAGTGACAGTAGGTATCTTAAGGAAACACGTTTTAAAGTTTCCACCCGTACCGGGGATCGAACCACGAACCTCATTGTGTGAGGCGAGTGTGCTACCAACTCAGCCACGGGACACTAAGCCTATTACCAATAAATGTACTCACTTGAGGTTAGTTCTGAGATTATCTCTGTTTATCGACTCCATAATCTTGTGGTTCAGTTCGCTTTCAGAATCCCACTTGTCTGCCACCAGTTCCTCCATGATTCTGAACACGAGACAAAACACAGTCAAGAAGGGGATCGAACCGTGGTCTGTAAATTGACAGTCCGAAGCACTACCATAATAACAATTATAATAATAATATAATAATAATAATAATAATAATAATAATATAATAATAATAATAATAATAATAATAATAAAATAATAATAATAATAATAATAATATAATAATAATAATAATATATAATAATAATAATAATAATAATAATAATTAATAATTAATATAATAATAATAATAATAATAATAATAAAAATAATAATAATTATATAATAATATAATAATAATAAATAATAATAATAATAATAATTATAATATTAATAAAAATAATAATTAAATAATAATAATAATAATAATAATAATAATAAATTAATAATAATAATAATAACAATAATAATAATAATAATAATAATAATAATAATAATAAAATAATAATAATAATAATAATAATAATAATAATAATAATAATAATAATAATAATAATAATAATAATAATAATATAAAAATAATAATAATAATAATAATAATAATAATAATAATAATAATAATATATAATAATAAAATAATAAAATAATAATAATAATAATAATAATAATAATAATAATAATAATAATAATAATAATAATTAATAATAATACTACCAGTACTGACACAACTTATACAGACCATAATAAAAATAATAATAATAATAATAATAATTAATAAAATTTAATAATAATAATAATAATAATAATAATAATAAAAAATTATTTATTACTACCCGTACCTGACACAACTTATACAGACCATAATAATAATAATAATAATAATATAATAATAATAATAATAATAATAATAATAATAATAATAATAATAATAATAATAATTAAATAATAATATAATAATATTTATACTACCAGTACCTGACACAACTTATACGACCATAAATAATAATAATTAAAAATAATAATAATAATAATAATAATAATAATAATAATAATAATAATAATATAATAATAATATTTATTACTACAGTACTGCACATTATACCAGACCTGAACAATATAAGAATAATAATAATATAATAATAAATAATAATAATAATAATAATATATAATAATATTTAAATATACTACCAGTACCTGACACAACTTATACAGACCATAGCTGAATATGACATACTATATATAATAATCTATGTTATATACAGTAATTCCTATATTAGTAGTTTGTACCCAGGTGCCACCACTTAACAGCATAACCCATGGTACCTACTTACTGCTAGTGACAGGCATCAGGTGTTTTATGGAAACAGTCCATGTTTCCAGGTACCGAATCATCTCCGCATCAGTGTGTGAGCTGAGTGTCGCTACCAGTTGACCTAGGCTGACCAGGCCTTAATAGGAAGGAATCGAAGGTAGATAGAAAATTAAATTTGAAATATAAATATATAATATTTATATATAATATATATATATATATATATATATATATATATATTATATATATATATATATTATATATATATATATATATATATATATATATATATATATATATTATATATATATATATATATATATATATATATATATATATATATTATATATATATATATATTATATATATTTTATATATTATCAAACTGATCTATTCCCACCAAGGCAGGGTGGCCCACCAAGGCAGGGTGACCCACCAAGGCAGGGTGGCCCACCAAGGCAGGGTGACCCACCAAGGCAGGGTGGCCCCCCAAAAGGGCCCAGGGTGGCCCACCAAAGGCAGGGTGGCCCACCAAGGGGGGGGGGCCCCCAAGGGGGGGGGTCCCCCAAGGCAGGGTTTGGCCCCAGGCAGGGTGGACCACCAAGGCGGGGGGCCCCACAAGGGCAGGGTGGCCGAAAAAAAAAAAACTTTCACCCATCATTCCTCCATCACTGTCTTGCCGAAGGGTGCTTTACACTACAGTTTTTAAACTGCAACATTAAAAACCCCTCCTTCAGAGTGCGGCACTGTACTTCCCATCTCCCGGACTCAAGTCCCGGCCCGCTGGTTTCCCTGAACCCCTTCATAAATGTTACTTTGTCACACCCAACAGCCTCAAGTATTAAAAAAAAATTTGGGCCCATTCACTCCTATCAAACACGTTCACTCTGCCTGCTGGAAGTCCAAGCCCCTTTACACAAAAAACCCCCTTTACCCCCTCCCTCCAACCTTTCCTAGGGCCCACCCCCCCCCCCCTTCCTTCCACCAGACTGATACACTCTTGAAGTCACTTGTTTCACTCCCTTCTTCTACATGTCCGAACCCCCCCTCAACAACCCTTCCCCAGCCCTCTGGGAAAAGTTTTGGTAATCCCCCACCTCCTCCCAACTTCCAAACTCGAATTTCGCTTATATTCACACCCCACATTGCCTCAGAATGAATTTTCCCCTGCCTCCAGCCTTCTCCTCGCTGCAACAAAACAAACACCCTGCTTTACACCCCTATAAGGCGTTGGTAAAACTAAAACTTATACATTCCCCCCTTTTGCCTCCAAGGACAAAGTTCTTTGTCTCCACAGACCCTAAGTGCCCACCACTCTTTTTCCCCCCATAAAAACTATGATTCAACCCCATCTTTTTAGACCCATCCCCCTGACCGTCCACTCCAAATATCTGAATACGTTCACCCCCTCCATTCCTCCCTCCAAATTTATATCCAAAACTTTTCACTTTATATAATTTTTATATAAATAATATATATATATATATATTATATTATATATATATATTATATATATATATATAATTATATATATATATATATATATTTTTAATTTATTATATATATATTTTAATTTTATATGATATATATTAAAATTTTATATTTATTTTTTTATTTATGGGGTATTGTTTTCAAAATTTTTTTAATTTAATTTTTTCATTTTTTTAAAGTAATTAAATCCATTAAATTTTTGGGTGTGTTTTCCATTTAAATTTGAAATTTAAATAGTGTTTTGGATAAAGAGCCCCTTTTTTTCCCAAAAAACAGTCTTGGAAAATCCCCCCTTGCCCTTATATGTAAGGGGTAAATAGATAGCCATTAACCCTGAAATACTTGATTTACCATTAAAATTTTTCTGTCATGGTTTTATATCCCGGAAAAACACTATATATTTCTTTTTTCCCATTATCTTTTTTTAAGAAAGTGGACGTTTATGCAACATTCTGTAATATTATTAATTCAATTTTCGCTCACCAGAAGCCACATTAAACCCTAATACAGTGGCACATCGGTATACGACCTTAATTCGTTCCATAACGCTGTTCGAGCACCAAATGAATTCATTCCCATAAGGAATAATGTACAGTACATTAATCTATATTGGACCCCCAAAAATATACTTACAAAACCACTTACAAAAATAAACTTACATAATTGTTCAAGTTTGGAGGTGTTCGTATACCGAGGTACCGCTGTATAAGGTGTTCGTATACCGAGGTACCGTTTGTATAAGGTGTTCGTATACCGAGGTACCGCTGTATAAGGTGTTCGTATACCGAGGTACCGCTGTATAAGGTGTTCGTATACCGAGGTACTGCTGTATAAGGTGTTCGTTATACGAGGTACCGCTGTATAAGGTGTTCGTATACCGAGGTACCGCTGTATAAGGTGTTCGTATACCGAGGTACCGCTGTATAAGGTGTTCGTATACCAAGGTACCGCTGTATAAGGTGTTCGTATACCGAGGTACCGCTGTATAAGGTGTTCGTATACCGAGGTACCGCTGTATAAGGTGTTCGTATACCGAGGTACCGCTGTATAAGGTGTTCGTATACCGAGGTACCGCTGTATAAGGTGTTCGTATACCGAGGTACCACTGTATAAGGTGTTCGTATACCGAGGTACCGCTGTATACATGACAGAAGGGTAGTGGATGGGTCCCAAAATTTGCAGTCTTCTTAAAAAAATAACAGTATAGTTGAATGGGTAAACAAATGTAATTTGTGGAATATTTTTTCTCTGAGTTGAACAATGTGAGATTAGTTGTATATTTCTGGAGACCCTGTGAGATTAAGAAAGGATTTTGTTGGGGTTTTTAACTCCGGAGTGTTAGCCAGCCAGGATGATCCACGGTGGGGAGTGTTAGCCAGCCAGGATGATCCAGGGTAGGGAGTGTTAGCCAGCCAGGATGATCCAGGGTAAGGAGTGCTAGCCAGCCAGGATGATCCAGGGTAAGGAGTGTTAGCCAGCCAGGATGATCCAGGGTAAGGAGTGTTAGCCAACCAGGATGATCCAGGGTAAGGAGTGTTAGCCAGCCAGGATGATCCAGGGTAGGGAGTGTTAGCCAGCCAGGATGATCCAGGGTAAGGAGTGTTAGCCAGCCAGGATGATCCAGGGAAAGGGGAGTGTTAGCCAGCCAGGATGATCCAGGGTAGGGAGTGTTAGCCAGCCAGGATGATCCAGGGTAGGGAGTGTTAACCAGCCAGGATGATCCAGGGTAAGGAGTGTTAGCCAGCCAGGATGATCCAGGGTAAGGAGTGTTAGCCAGCCAGGATGATCCAGGGTAGGGAGTGTTAGCCAGCCAGGATGATCCAGGGTAGGGAGTGTTAACCAGCCAGGATGATCCAGGGTAAGGAGTGTTAGCCAGCCAGGATGATCCAGGGTAAGGAGTGTTAGCCAGCCAGGATGATCCAGGGTAGGGAGTGTTAGCCAGCCAGGATGATCCAGAGTAGGGAGTGTTAACCAGCCAGGATGATCCAGGGTAAGGAGTGTTAGCCAGTCAGGATGATCCAGGATAAGGAGTGTTAGCCAGCCAGGATGATCCAGGGTAAGGAGTGTTAGCCAGCCAGGATGATCCAGGGTAAGGAGTGTTAGCCAGCCAGGATGATCCAGGGAAAGGAGTGTTTTCCAGCCAGGATGATCCAGGGTAAAGAGTGTTAGCCAGCCAGGATGATCCAGGGTAAAGAGTGTTAGCCAGCCAGGATGATCCAGGGTAAGGAGTGTTATCCAGCCAGGATGATCCAGGGTAGGGAGTGTTAGCCAGCCAGGATAACCCAGCATAGGTAGGGTTAGCCAGCCAGGATAACCCAGGATAGGGAGAGTTTGCCAGCCAGGATAACTCAAGAAAGTCAGTGGGTATCAAGGACTGTCTGTCTTATTCCCATTGTGGTCCTTCAACCTTGCCCCCCAGGATGCCACCCACACCAGTCCACTAGCACCCAGGTACCTACTTTCTTGCTAGGTGAAGAGTGACAGCAAGTGTAAGGTGACTAACACCCAGGTACCTTGTTACTGCTTGGTGGACAGTGACAGCCGGTGTAAGGTAACAAACCCAGTGTCTCCACCCTCACCGGGGATCGAATCCCGGCCACTCAGCCTGTGTGGCCAGAGCGCTGCCAATCAGACCACAGTACATCCTACATATATGATACCCAATAAAAAGACACATCTTTCTGAATCTGCATTGATAAAACCACATATGTCACACATGTGTCTGAAGACCCTAACCTGACCTAACCTGACCTAACCTGACCTAACCTGACCTAACCTGACCTAACCTGACCTAACCTGACCTAACCTAACCTAACCTAACCTAACCTGACCTAACCTGACCTAACCTGACCTAACCTGACCTAACCTGACCTAACCTGACCTAACCTGACCTAACCTAACCTAACCTAACCTAACCTAACCTAACCTGACCTAACCTGACCTAACCTGACCTAACCTGGCCTAACCTGACCTAACCTGACCTAACCTGACCTAACCTAACCTAACCTAACCTAACCTGACCTAACCTGACCTAACCTGACCTAACCTGGCCTAACCTGACCTAACCTGACCTAACCTGACCTAACCTAACCTAACCTAACCTGACCTAACCTGACCTAACCTGACCTACCTGACCTAACCTGACCTAACTTGACCTAAGCTGACCTAATCTGACCTAAGCTATCCTAACCTAACCTAACCTAACCTAACTTAACCTAACCTGACCTAACCTGACCTAACCTGACCTAACCTGACCTAACCTGACCTAACCTGACCTAACCTAACCTAACCTAACCTAACCTGACCTAACCTGACTTAACTTGGCCTAACCTGACCTAACCTAACCTAACCTGACCTAACCTGACCTAACCTGACCTAACCTGACCTTACCTAACCTAACTTAACCTAATCTAACCTAACCTAACCTGACCTAACCCGACCTAACCTGACCTAACCTGACCTAACCTGACTTAACTTGGCCTAACCTGACCTAACCTGACCTAACCTGACCTAACCTGACCTAACCTGACCTAACCTGACCTAACTTGACCTAAGCTGACCTAATCTGACCTAAGCTATCCTAACCTAACCTAACCTAACCTAACTTAACCTAACCTGACCTAACCTGACCTAACCTGACCTAACCTAACCTAACTGACCTAACCTGACTTAACTTGGCCTAACCTGACCTAACCTAACCTAACCTGACCTAACCTGACCTAACCTGACCTTACCTAACTAACTTAACCTAATCTAACCTAACCTAACCTAACCTTACCTAACCTAACCTAACCTAACCTAACCTAACCTAACCTAACCTAACCTAACCTAACCCTGACTTGACATTGCTTGACTTAACCTGCCCTGACCTGACCTGATCTTCTCCTTGTCAGTGCTGGAGAGGTTCTTAATGCAGTAGTGACCCACCAGACCACCAATCACTAGGCAGACTGCACCAGCTACCACCGTCAGCACTGTCTGCCGACCAACCATCTGTCACCTGGAGATAACGTCAGCTATTAATAATAATAATAATAATAATAATTAATAATATATAATAATAATAATAATAATTAATAATAATAATAATAATAATAATAATAATAATAATAATAATTAATAATAATAATGGAGTGATGATAATAAGACAATTGTGCCGTATTTAGGAATCTTTGTTAAGGAGACGTGTCGCCCACCAGTGGGATCTTCAGTCCAATACAGAGAAATGCTGGAAGATAAGGAGCAGTGTGAAGGGATCAGTCCCTTAACCTGGAGTTCAGGTCTTCACAGGGGGGAAAAGGTCACAACGAGTCCAGTGTCCTTCACTAGTATCAAGGTCACTGGACACCTTCACTAGCATAAAGGTCACTAGACACCTTCACTAGTATCAAGGTCACTGGACACCCTCACTAGCATCAAGGTCACTGGACATCTTCACTAGCATCAAGTTCACTGGTCACCCTCACAAGCATCAAGGTCACTGGACATCTTCACTAGCATCAAGTTCACTGGTCACCCTCACAAGCATCAAGGTCACTGGACATCTTCACTAGCATCAAGGTCACTGGCACCCTCACAAGCATCAAGGTCACTGGACAACCTCACTAACATCAAGGTCACTGGACAACCTCACTAGCATAAAAGTCACTGGGCACCTTTACTAGCATCAAGGTCACTGAACACCCTCACTAGCATCAAGGTCACTACACACTCTCACTAGCATCAAGGTCACTACACACTAGCATCAAGGTCACTACACACTCACTACCATGAAGGTCACTACACACCCTCACTAGCATCAAGGTCACTGGACAACTTCACTAGCATCAAGGTCACTAGACACCTTTACTACCATCAAGGTCACTGAACACCTTCACTAGCATCAAGGTCACTATACACTCTCACTAGCATCAAGGTCACTACACACTACCATGAAGGTCACTACACACCCTCACTAGCATCAGGGTCACTACATACCCTAACGAGCATCAAGGTCACTGGCCACCCTCACTAGCATCAAGGTTACTACACACTCTCACTAGCATCAAGGTCACTACACACTCACTAGCATCAAGGCCACTACACACTAGTATCAAGGTCACTACACAGTAGCATCAAGGTCACTACACACTAGCATCAAGGTCACTACATACCCTAACTAGCATCAAGGTCACTTCACACTCACTAGCATCAAGGTCACTGCACACTAGCATCAAGGTCACTACACACTAGCATCAAGGTCATTACATACCCTAACTAGCATCAAGGTCACTGGCCACCTTCACTAGCATCAAGGTCACTACATACTCTCACTAGCATCACGGTCACTACACACTAGCATCAAGGTCACTACACACTAGCATCAAGGTCACTACACACTAGCATCAAGGTCACTACACACTCTCACTAGCATCACGGTCACTACACACTACCATCAAGGTCACTACACACTAGCATCAAGGTCACTGGCCACCCTCACTAGCATCAAGGTCACTACACACTCTCACTAGCATCAAGGTCATACACACTCTCACTAGCATCACGGTCACTACACACTAGCATCAAGGTCACTACACACTAGCATCAAGGTCACTACACACTAGCATCAAGGTCACTACACACTAGCATCAAGGTCACTACACACTAGCATCAAGGTCACTACCACCATTTCAAGGACTCACGACTTAAAAAACAATGTGACTTTTAACTTTTATCCCAATGATGACCGTAGCAATGAAGAGGCGGGGCCAGGAGCTATGACTCGACCCCAGCAACCACGATTAGGTGAGTACTTGTATCTCCGCCTGTCTTAAATTGAAGGATGGAAAGAGAGGGAATAATGGGTGGACAGGAGACCAGCAGGGAGGCCGGAGTGGCTTCCTACTCCACTGGCTTCTGGCTTACTACTGCGCCAGAGTCACTCTTAACCAGCAAGTACCTGGGTTGGTGACGCACTTACCTTGCAGTTTGAGGTCCGTGGTTCGATCCCCGGTACGGGTGGAAACGTTGGTCACCCTTACACCTGCTGTTGCTGTTCACCTAGCAGAAAGTAGGTGCCTGGGTGTTAGTCACCTTACACCTGCTGACACTTTTCACCTGGACTCCAGACTAAGGGACTGATCCCCTCAAACTCCTCCTCATCTTCCACTGTTTCACTGTATTGGACTGAAGAAGCCACTGGTGGGCGAATGGCTAATGTAATTCCTCTATTTAATTCAGAGGATAAATCCATGTCATCAGACTACCCTCCATTAAGTCTGACATCTAGAGTAGGCAAATTATTAGAATATATTATAAATGATATTAGAAATTACCGTAATGAGCATTATTTGGTTAATAAATCTTAGTGTGTCCTTAATGAACCCATCAACCCAACAACACCGTCAAAGGACCATACAAACCCATCAACCCAACAACGCCGTCACAGGACAATACTAACCCATCAACCCAACAACGCCGTCACAGGACAATACTAACCCATCAACCCAACAACGCCATCACAGGACAATACTAACCCATCAACCAAGCAACGCCGTCACAGGACAATACTAACCCATCAACCAAACAACACCGTCAGAAGACCATACTAACCCATCAACCCAACAACACCATCACAGGACCGTACTAACCCATCAACCCAACAACACCATCACAGGACCGTACTAACCCATCAACCCAATAACACCGTCAAAGGACCATACTAACCCATCAACCCAATAACACCGTCAAAGGACGATACTAACCCATCAACCCAACAATGCCGTCACAGGACAATACTAACCCATCAACCAAACAACACCGTCAGAGGACCATACTAACCCATCAACCCAACAACACCATCACAGGACCGTACTAACCCATCACCCCGCCAACACAGTCACAGGATCATACTACCCATCAAACCAACAACACCATTACAGTACCGTACTAACCTGTCAACCCAACAACACCATCACAAGACCATACTAACCCATCAACCCAACAACACAGTCACAGGATCATACTACCCCATCAAACCAACAACACCATCACAGGACCGTACTAACCCATCAACCCAATAACACCGTCAAAGGACCATACTAACCCATCAACCCAAATAACACCGTCAAAGGACGATACTACCCATCAACCCAACAATGCCATCACAGGACAATACTAACCCATCAACCAAACATCACCGTCAGAGGACCATACTAACCCTCAACCCAACAACACCGTCACAGGACCGTGCTAACCCATCAACCCACCAACACCATCACAGGACCATACTAACCCATCATCCAACAACACCGTCACAGGACCATAGTAACCCATCAACCACAACACCATCACATGACCATACTAACCCATCAACCCAACAACAACAACACCATCACAGGACCATACTAACCCATCAACCCAACAACAACACAATCACAGGACCGTACTAACCCATCAACCCAACAACAACACCATCACAGGACCGTACTAACCCATCAACCAACAACACCGTCACAGGACCATACTGACCCAACAACCCAACAACACCATCAAAGGACCATACTAACCCATCAAACCAACAACAACAACACTATCACAGGACAGTACTAACCCATCAACCAACAACACCATCACAGGACCATACTAACCCATCAACCCAACAACAACAACACCATCACAGGGACCGTACTAACCCAACAACCCAACAAAAACAACACCGTCAGATGACCATACTAACCCATCAACCCAACAACACCATCACAGGACTGTACTAACCCATCAACCCAACAACACCATCAAAGGACAATACTAACCCATCAACCCAACAACAGCAACACCATCACAGGACTGTACTAACCCATCAACCCAACAATACCATCACAGGACCATACTAACCCATCAACCCAACAATAACAACACCTATGCAACAGTTAGGTATCTTCATTTCGAAACGTTTCGCCTACACAGTAGGCTTCTTCAGTCGAGTACAGAAAAGTTGATAGAAGCAGAAGAGACTTGAAGACGATGTAATCAGTCCATCACCCTTGAAATTTTGAGGTGGTCAGTCCCTCAGTCTGGAGAAGAGCATTAAACCAAAGTCTGAAACAATATGAGTTGAAGTGATAGGATGGAGCCTTATATAGCACCAGGAGGTGAGACGTAGGTCACTAGAAGACGCAAGAACGTAGATGTTGGGAGGTCAGGTCACTCTCAAATCCAGCCGTTCTCACTAGTAGAGGTTGTCGAAGTTGATTTCAGGTCTGTATCAAGATACCCTTGTGTTGCAGTCATCTCCATATTGTTTCAGACTATAGAACAATGCTCTTCTCCAGACTGAGGGACTGACCACCTCAAAACTTCAAGGGTGATGGACTGATTACATCGTCTTCCAGTCTCTTTTGCTTCTATCAACTTTTCTATACTCGACTGAAGAAGCCTACTGTGTAAGCGAAACGTTTCGAAATAAAGTTACCTAACTGTTTCATATGTGTCTTACCTAACAACCTGTCGGTATTTTATACCATTTTAATGTTCAACAACACTACCATCACAGGACCGTACTAACCCATCAACTCAACAAAAACTACACCGTCACAGGACCATACTAACCCATCAACCCAACAACACCAACACAATCATAGGACCGTACTAACCCATCAACCCAACAATACCATCACAGGATCATACTAACCCATCATCCCAACAACAACAACACCATCACAGGACCATACTAACCCATCAACCCAACAACAACGACACTGTCACACGACCATACTCACCCATCAACTCAACAACAACAACACCATCACAGGATCATACTAACCCATCAACCCAACAAAAACATGACTGTCACAGGACCGTACTAACCCATCAACCCTACAGTACCATCACAGGACCGTACTAACCCATCAACCCAACAATACAATCACAGGACTGTACTAACCCATCAACCCAACAATACCATCACAGGACCATTCTAACCCATCAACCCAACAACACCATCACAGGACCATAGTAACCCATCAACCTAACAACACCAACAAAGGACAATACTAACCCATC
The DNA here is from genome assembly GCF_026875155.1 of Cherax quadricarinatus. Lineage (NCBI taxonomy): Eukaryota > Metazoa > Arthropoda > Malacostraca > Decapoda > Parastacidae > Cherax > Cherax quadricarinatus. The sequence continues at coordinate 23,300,833 of NC_069471.1, read as the reverse complement.
AACCCAACAACAACAACACCATCACAGGACCATACTAACCCATCAACCAAACAACACCATCAAAGGACCATACTAACCCATCAACCCAACAACAACAACACCATCAAAGGACCTTAGTAACCCATCAACCAAGCAACAACAACACCATTACAGGACAGTTCTAACCCAACAACCCAACAATACCATCACAGGATCGTACTAACCCATCAACCCAACAACACCATCACAGGCCCATACTAACCATCAACCCAACAACAACAACACCGTCACAGGACCATCCTAACCCATCAACCCAACAACAACACCACAGTCACAGGACCGTACTAACCCATCAACTCAACAACAACAACACCGTCAAAGGACCATACTAACCCATCAACCCAACAACAACAACACCAGCACAGGACCGTACTAACCCATCAACCAAACAACAACAACACCGTCACAGGACCGTACTAACCCATCAACCCAACAACAACAACACCGTCACAGGACCGTACTAACCCATCAACCTAACAACACCATCACAGGACCGTACTAACCCATCAACCCAACAATACAATCACAGGACCGTACTAACCCATCAACCAAACAATACCATCACAGGACTGTACTAACCCATCAACCTAACAACACCATCACAGGACCATACTAAACCCTCATCCCAAAAATAACAACACCATCACAGGACCATACTAACCCATCAACCCAACAACAACGACACCGTCACAGGATCATACTAACCAATCAACCCAACAAAAACAAGACCGTCACAGGACCGTACTAAGCCATCAACCCTACAACACCATCACAGGACTGTACTAACCCATCAACCCAACAATACAATCACAGGACTGTACTAACCCATCAACCTAACAATACCATCACAGGACTGTACTAACCCATCAACCCAACAATACCATCACAGGACCCTACTAACCCATCAACCCAACAACAACAACACCATCACAGTACCATAGTAACCCAACAATACCATCACAGGACCCTACTAACCCATCAACCCAACAACAACAACACCATCACAGTACCGTAGTAACCCAACAATACCATCACAGGACCGTACTAACCAATCAACCTAACAATACTATCACAGGACGGTACTAACCCATCAACCCAACAATACCATCACAGGACCGTACTAACTAATCAACCCAACAACAACAACACCATCACAGGACCGTACTGACCCATCAACCCAACAATACCATCACAGGACCGTACTAACCCATCAACCCAACAATAACAACACTGTCACAGGACCGTACTAACCCATCAACCCAACAATACCATCACAGGACCGTACTAACCCATCAACCCAACAATAACAACACCATCACAGGACCGTACTGACCCATCAACCCAACAATACCATCACTGGACCATACTAACCCATCAACCCAACAACAACAACACTGTCACAGGACCGTACTAACCCATCAACCCAACAACACCATCACAGGACCGTACTAACCCATCAACCCCAACAACAACAACAACACCATCACAGGACCATACTAACCCATCAACCCAACAATACGATCACAGGACCATACTAACCCATCAACCGAACAACAACAACACTGTCACAGGACCGTACTAACACTTCAACCCAACAACACCATCACAGGACCATACTAACCAATCAACCCAACAACAACAACACCGTCACAGGACCGTACTAACCCATCAACCCAACAACACCATCACAGGACCATACTAACCCATCAACCCAACAACAACAACACTGTCACAGGACCGTACTAACCCATCAACCCAACAACACCATCACAGGACCGTACTAACCCATCAACCCAACAACACCGTCACAGGACCGTACTAACCCATCAACCCAACAACAACACCGTCACAGGACCGTACTAACCCATCAACCCAACAACAACAACACTGTCACAGGACCATACTAACCCATCAACCCAGCAACACCATCAAAGGACCATACTAACCTATCAACCCAACAACAACACCATCAATGGACCATACTAACCCATCAACCCAACAACAACAACACAATCACAGGACCGTACTAACCCATCAACCCAACAACAACAACACCATCACAAGACCATAGTAACCCATCAGCCCAACAATACCATCACAGGACCGTACTAAACCATCAACCGAACAATACCATCAAAGGACCATACTAACCCATCAACCCAACAATACTATCACAGGACCGTACTAACCAATCAACCCAACAACAACAACACAATCACAGGACCGTACTAACCCATCAACCCAACAACAACAACACCATCACAGGACCATAGTAACCCATCAGCCCAACAATACCATCACAGGACCGTACTAAACCATCAACCCAACAATACCATCAAAGGACCATACTAACCCATCAACCCAACAATACCATCACAGGACCATACTAACCCATCAACCGAACAAAAACAACACTGTCACAAGACCGTACTAACCCTTCAACCCAACAACACCATCACAGGACCATACTAACCAATCAACCCAACAACAACAACACCGTCACAGGACCGTACTAACCCATCAACCCAACAACACCATCACAGGACCATACTAACCCATCAACCCAACAACAACAACACTGTCACAGGACCGTACTAACCCATCAACCCAACAACACCATCACAGGACCGTACTAACCCATCAACCCAACAACAACAACAACACCATCACAGGACCATACTAACCCATCAACCCAACAACACCATCACAGGACCGTACTAACCCATCAACCCAACAACAACAACACCGTCACAGGACCGTACTAACCCATCAACCCAACAACAACAACACTGTCACAGGACCGTACTAACCCATCACCCCAACAACAACAACACTGTCACAGGACCATACTAACCCATCAACCCAGCAACACCATCAAAGGACCATACTAACCTATCAACCCAACAACAACACCATCAATGGACCATACTAACCCATCAACCCAACAACAACAACACAATCACAGGACCGTACTAACCCATCAACCCAACAACAACAACACCATCACAGGACCATAGTAACCCATCAGCCCAACAATACCATCACAGGACCGTACTAAACCATCAACCCAACAATACCATCAAATGACCATACTAACCCATCAACCCAACAATACTATCACAGGACCGTACTAACCAATCAACCCAACAACAACAACACCGTCAGAGGCCCGTACTAACCCATCAACCCAACAATACCATCACAGGACCATACTAACTCATCAACCCAACAATACCACCAAAGGACCATACTAACCCATCAACCAATGACAACAACACAGTCACAGGACCATACTAACCCATCAACCCAACAACAACAACACCATAACAGGATCGTGCTAACCCATCAACCCAACAACAACAACACTGTCACAGGACCATACTAACCCATCTACCCAACAACACCTTCACAGGACTGTACTAACCCTTCAACCCAACAATACCACCAACATACCATACTAACCCATCAACCCAACAACAAAAACACCATAACAGGACTGCACTAACCCATCAACCCAACAACAACAACACTGTCACAGGACAGTACTAACCCATCAACCCAACAACAACAACACAGAACCGTACTAACCCATCAACCCAACAACAACACCATCACAGGACTGTACTAACCCATCAACCCAACAACAACACTGTCACAGGACCGTACTAACCCATCAACCAAACAACACCATCACAGATCCATACTAACCCATCAACCCAACAATACCATCACAGGACCGTACTAACCCATCAACCCAACAACAACAACACCGTCACAGGACCGTACTAACCCATCAACCCAACAACAACACCGTCACAGGACCGTACTAACCCATCAACCCAACAACAACAACACCGTCACAGGACCGTACTAACCCATCAACCCAACAACAACAACACCATCACAGGACCGTACTAACCCATCAACCCAACAACAACAACACCATCACAGGACCGTACTAACCCATCAACCCAACAACAACAACACCGTCACAGGACCGTACTAACCCATCAACCCAACAACACCGTCACAGGACCGTACTAACCCATCAACCCAACAACAACAATACCATCACAGGACCGTACTAACCCATCAAACCCAACAACAACAACACCATCACAGGACCGTACTAACCCATCAACCCAACAACAACAACACCATCACAGGACCGTACTAACCCATCAACCCAACAACAACAACACCATCACAGGACCGTACTAACCCATCAATCCAACAACAACAATACCATCACAGGACCGTACTAACCCATCAACCCAACAACAACAACACCATCACAGGACCGTACTAACCCATCAACCCAACAACAACAACACCATCACAGGACCGTACTAACCCATCAACCCAACAACAACAACACCGTCACAGGACCGTACTAACCCATCAACCCAACAACACCGTCACAGGACCGTACTAACCCATCAACCCAACAACACCGTCACAGGACCGTACTAACCCATCAACCCAACAATAACATCACTGTACAACAAAGAGAAGTAACTTGTCGACCTCATATTCCATAATATTGTCGATGTTTACTGAACAAAATAGATGTTAGATGTGAGTGGCGACGTAAATGTGATGTTTTAGTGGAGAAATATTACGATGTTGAGCCGGAAAATGTTGAAAATAACCTCATTATGACCGAAATGTTGTTGAAATTAACGTCATTATGACCGAAATGTTGTTGAAATTAACGTCATTATGGCCGAAATGTTATTGAAATTAACGTCATTATGACCGAAATGTTGTTGAAATTAACGTCATTATGACCGAAATGTTGTTGAAATTAACGTCATTATGACCGAAATGTTGTTGAAATTAACGTCATTATGACCGAAATGTTGTTGAAATTAGCGTCATTGTGGCCGAAATGTTGAAATTAGTGTCATTATGACCGAAATGTTGTTGAAATTAACGTCATTATGACCGAAATGTTGTTGAAATTAACGTCATTATGACCGAAATGTTGTTGAAATTAACGTCATTATGACCGAAATGTTGTTGAAATTAGCGTCATTGTGGCCGAAATGTTGAAATTAGTGTCATTATGACCGAAATGTTCTTGAAATTAACGTCATTATGACCGAAATGTTCTTGAAATTAACGTCATTATGACCGAAATATTCTTGAAATTAACGTCATTATGGCCGAAATGTTGTTGAAATTAACGTCATTATGACCGAAATGTTGTTGAAATTAACGTCATTATGACCGAAATGTTGTTGAAATTAACGTCATTATGACCGAAATGTTGTTGAAATTAACGTCATTATGACCGAAATGTTATTGAAATTAACGTCATTATGACCGAAATGTTGTTGAAATTGACGTCATTATGACCGAAATGTTGTTGAAATTAACATCATTATGGCCGAAATGTTGTTGAAATTAACGTCATTATGACCGAAATGTTGTTGAAATTAACGTCATTATGACCGAAATGTTGTTGAAATTAACGTCATTATGGCCGAAATGTTGTTGAAATTAACGTCATTATGACCGAATGTTGTTGAAATTAACGTCATTATGACCGAAATGTTGTTGAAATTAACGTCATTATGACCGAAATGTTGTTGAAATTAACGTCATTATGACCGAAATGTTGTTTAATGTGGAAGACTATTTTTTTTTTTTTCACGTGTTTTTTCTAACATTTACTTTTCTCTCCTCAGGGGAAGTTCGTTGATGCTGCTGGAGGGGCTCTTGATCCGAGGAACAGGGGCTATGCTCTTTTGTGTTTAGCGCTTCCCGTGAATGTGATAATATTTGCTTTTATCTCAGAGTTCCTTGATGTTGATCTGGGCTCTTGATCCGAGGAATTGGAGCAGTGTTCTATATCATGCCATTTGGGTTTAGTGCTTCCCGTGAATATAATTTTATTATTATATTTTTATTAATTAATTATGATTATTATTATTAATTATTATTAATTATTATTATTATTATTATTATTATTATTATTATTATTAACATTCTTTCCTCAGAGAAAGTTCCTTGAGGCCGGTGAGGAAGGGATCGTGATCCAGGGGATTGGAGCTGTGTTCCATTTCCCCGAGGCACTAAAAGACCCCCCTACGGGTTTAGCGCTCCCCCGTGATTATAATAATAGTTATATTTTACTTTCTCTTAGACACAGATAATTAGAAAGTTACATTTGCATCACTGTACTAGTGTCACGGGGCCAGGAGCTATGACTCGTCCCCTGCGACCAGAAATACTCGACTACAACAGGAATAAATTAGAGGGTTTTTTAAGTTAATAGAAATTTAGATTTAGAAAGTATATAGAAAGCAGTGGTTGGGTTCAATTTAGAAAAAATTAGATTTAGAAAGTACAGTGGACCCTCAACCAGCGATATTAATCCGTTCCTGAGAGCTCATCGTTAATCGAAATAAACCCCATAAGAAATAATGGAAATCAAATTAATCCGTGCAAGACACCCAAAAGTATTGAAAAAAAAAATTTTTACCACATGAAATATTAATTTTAATACACACAAACTGAAGAAGACATGCACAGTTACATGACACTTACCTTTATTGAAGATCTGGTGATGATTGATGGGATGGGAGGAGGGGAGACCGTTTATCTTCTTAATGTTTAGAAGGGGAATCCCCTTCCATTAGCACTTGAGGTAGCAAGTCTTTTTCTGGGGTTACTTCCCTTCTTCTTTTAATGCCACTAGGACCAGCTTCAGAGTCATTGGACCTCTGTCGCACAACATATCTGTCCATAGAGGCCTGTACCTCTCGTTCCTTTATGACTTTCCTAAAGTGGGTCACAACATTGTCAGTGTAATAGTCACCAGCACGGCTTGCAGTAGCTGTGCCACATTGCACAGATTTCCTTAATCTTAGAAGTAGGCAACTTCTTCAATTTCTCTCTCCCCTCCTCCGAAACAGTTTCCTCAGGTCTGGCTTCTTGCTGTTCAAGATGATCTAGCAGCTCATCAGTGGTTAGTTCTTCATTGTCCTCCTCCACCAACTCTTCCACATCCTCCCCACTAACCTCCAACCCCAAGGACTTCCCCAGTGCCACAATGGATTCCTCAACTGGCATAGGATTCCCAGGGTTAGCCTCAAATCCTTCAAAATCCCTTTTGTCTACACATTCTGGCCACAGTTTTTTCCAAGCAGAGTTCAAGGTCCTCTTAGTCACTCCCTCCCAAGCCTTACCTATAATGTTTACATCATTGAGGATGCTAAAGTGATATCTCCAAAACTCTCTTAGAGTCAGTTGAGTTTCTGTCGTCACTACAGAGCACTTTTGAAACATAGCTTTTGTGTAAAGTTTTTTGAAGTTTGAAATGACCTGCTGGTCCATGGGCTGCAGGAGAGGAGTGGTATTGGGAGGCAAAAACTTGACCTTAATGAAGCTCATGTCCCCAGAAAGTCGCTCTGCCAAGTCTGAAGGATGACCAGGAGCATTGTCTAACACCAGGAGGCACTTAAGGTCTAATTTCTTTTCAATTAGGTAATTTTTCACATTGGGGGCAAATGCATGGTGTAACCAGTCATAGAAAAAGTCCCTAGTCACCCATGCCTTACTGTTTGCCCTCCACATCACACACAAATTAGCCTTGAGGATATTCTTTTGCCTGAACGCTCTGGGAGTTTCAGAGTGATACACCAATAAAGGTTTTTCACTTTGCAATCACCACTAGCATTAGCACACATCAAGAGAGTAAGCCTGTCTTTCATAGGCTTATGTCCTGGGAGTGCCTTTTCCTCCTGAGTAATGGGACGTCCTGCTTGGCATTTTCTTCCAAAACAGGCCTGTTTTGTCACAATTAAACACTTGTTCAGGTTTCAGTCCTTCACTGTCTATGTACTCCTTGAATTCCTTCACATATTTTTCAGCCGCTTTGTGGTCCGAACTGGCAGCCTCACCATGCCTTATCACACTATGAATGCCACTACGCTTCTTAAATCTCTCAAACCAATCTTTGCTGGCCTTAAATTCACTCACATCACTAGTTGCTGGCATTTTTTTAATTAAATCGTCATGCAACTTCCTAGCCTTTTCACATATGATTGCTTGAGAGATGCTATCTCCTGCTAGCTGTTTCTCGTTTATCCACACCAATAAGAGTCTCTCAACATCTTCTACCACTTGCGATCTCAGTTTCGAAAACATAGTTGCACCTTTGGCAAGAACAGCTTCCTTGATTGCCGTTTTCTTGCCCACAATAGTAGCGATGGTTGATTGGGGTTTATTATACAACCTGACCAGCTCAGAGACACGCACTCCACTTTCATACTTAGCAATTATCTCTTTCTTCATCTCCATAGTGATTCTCACCCTTTTTGCTGTAGGGTTGGCACTAGAAGCTTTCTTGGGGCCCATGGTGACTTATTTTGCAGGTGCAATCACTACAAAGGCTGTGATAATATGAAATGTTCCATTTGTATGTTTGGAAGCGACCGCGGTGGCTGGCTGGCTTGTAAACACTGGCACCCACGGGACAAGTGAGGCGTGCTCAGGCCAAAGTGGATGCGTCTCGTACGGAACGAATAGCACTGGTCGGGGTTTTAAGCGCTAGTCGAGGCAAAATTTTTGCGTTAAAATGTATCGCTAGTCAGATTTATCGTTAATCGATGCCATCGGTGGTTGAGGGTCCACTGTATATAGTAAAGAGTGGTTGGGTTCAATTTAGAAAAAATTAGATTTAGAAAGTATATAGTAAAGCAGTAGTTGGGTTCAAGTTAGAAAAATTTAGATTTAGAAAGTATATAGAAAATCAGTGGGTTGGTAACAAAGTTGTGGATGAGCGGAACAAACGCCCGAGTAGTGTCATTGAAGCTAAAACCTTGTGCACCTTTAAAAATAGCTTATATAAATACATGAGTGGATGTGGGTGGGTGTGAGTTGGACCTGGCTAGCTTGGGCTAGTAGGTGACTTGGACATGTCTAGCAAGCATGGACCAGTAGGCCTGCTGCAGTGCTCCTTCCTTCTTAAGCAGGTGTGATGTGGACTTGACTAGCATGGACCAGTAAGCCTGCTGCAGTGCTCCTTCCTTCTTAAGCAGGTGTGATGTGGACTTGACTAGCATGGACCAGTAAGCCTGCTGCAGTGCTCCTTCCTTCTTAAGCAGGTGTGAGCTGGACCTGCCTAGCATGAGCTAGTAGGCTTTCTGCAGTACTCCTGGAGTTGGTGTGACTTGGACCTGCATAGCATGGGCCAGTAGGACTGCTGCAGTGCTCCTTCCTTCTTAAGCAGGTGTGATGTGGACTTGACTAGCATGGACCAGTAGGCCTGCTGCAGTACTGCTTCTTGGGCGAGTGTGACTTCTGATTCTTTCCTATTAGAGGCTCAGGTTAGCCTAGACAGTAGAGAGTCGAACTGTCAGTTTACGGACCAGTTTCGAGCCCCTCGTCCACCCTTCTGTTTATTCATTAACTGTTATTTGAGTACACCAGCAGCTTCATTGGACATAAGAAAAACTTGTTTCATAAGCCAAGAAAATTTGTTTCAGGTCCTGCAAGGCATTGACGACGTCATTGATGTGGACGAGGAATAGCAGAGGACCTAGGCTGCTGCCCTGTGGCATCCCCATGTTGACTGGTTGAGTCAATAAAGCACCATCAGTATCAGTGATCACATGCTGTCATCAGTCATTAAGGTAACGCTACGTAAAGAGAATTAAATGAAACGTCCATTTATAACAGTCATATGTAGAAGTTGCGGTAGTTAGATTTACATATGTGGTTACAGTTTTGATACAATTATAATAGAAGATTGAGACACATGTGCAACAGTTGGGTTTCTTGATTGTGGAAAGGTTTCTCCTACAGGGTAGGCCTCTTCAGTCAAATACAGACTATAGGTTGAAGTTAGCAGAAGGGATGAGGTAAAGGTGATGTAATCAGTCCATCAACCTTGTAGGAATAGTTTGAGGTGGTCAATCCCTCAGCCTGGAGAAGAATTCAGCAAATTGTCACTTGGATTTTAATGGGCAGTGGCTATTAGGTTAAGTAAGGTTTGTCAGGAAACAGGACAAGTGTTTCCTGACGTGGGTCTTAGTCATATGATGATCCACAGCTGGAGCTTTTGATCATTTGACCAAGGCCTTTCCCTGGCTTACGACTCCACCACTTTAAAAGTTATGGTTATGATTATAGCCATTAGGGTCTTAGACCCTCATCGAAATACCCAATACAATATCATTTTACTACATTTTTCTTAATTTTTTTAACGTTTAACGTATTATTTAAAAATCCTATGAAATATTTAATAATAATTAATATCTTTATGGATTTTTCATATGATTGTTTAAAAATATAAATACTCACGATGAGACATCAATGAATAAAAACTCATTTACTGATACCTCATCATGAGTAAAATACAAATTTTTATTTCCTTATGCGGCAATAAAACATTTGTGGGCACAAAACAAAGCCTAATATTTTGTGAAGGGATTCAGGGAAACTGGTTAGCCAGATTTGAGTCCTGGAGGTGGGAAATACGGTGCTTGCAATCTGAAGGAGAGTTGGGGATATTTGCTGTTTGGAGTGACATCTAAACTGTGGTCTCTGCACGTCTCTGGCAAGACAATGATAGTGTGAATGATGGTGAAAGTGTTTCTTTTTCGGGTCACCCTGCCTTGGCGGGAGATGGCCGGTGTTAAAAGAATAAAAATAAAAAATTATTTTTATTATTGGATAGTTTATTACTAGTGTTCGTTTTTTATTGAAGTTAATGTTGAAGTCTCCAGAGTGTATTAACCCTTAAACTATCCAAATGTAGATCTACGTTCACGTGCGTAGCACTCCAAATATAGATCTACTTTTTTTTTTCATTTGAAAGCGTATAAAAGAAACGTACATCTACGTTCGGAATGCTACGCACGTGAGCATAGATCTACGTTTGGACAGTTTAAGGGTTAAGTGATGATGATTTATCTTTTTGCTAGTGATTAGGTCTTGAGCTATTCTCCAAAATTTGTTATGTTGGCATGTGGTGAGCTGTAGACTGTTCCTGTTAGAACAAGATAGACTTACCAACAATATGTTAGGTAAAACGACACACATACAACTAATGTAGAAATTTTATTGTGGCAATATTTAGTTCTCCAGCTTTGTCAAGCCTTTATAACTTGATAAAGCTCTGGGAGAGCAAAAGTTGCCACAATAAAATGCCACACTAGTTGTACGCATGTCCTTTTACCCAACAGCTCCTGTTGGGTAAAAGGACACACGTGCAACTAAGGGCTGCAGTCCAGGGGCCTCTGCCAGCTGGAGAGCCTCCAGAGATTAAGAGAAAAGTGTTTACAGTTACTGCTGTAAGGTTATAATTTTAGTATGTTATTACGTCATGTATATGATGAACTCTTGACTGTTGTAAAAATAAAATTTCTTTTGAAAATATCACCGGGGGCCTCAGTACAGGAAGTCCTCAACTTACGAACACATTGGGGACCTCCTGAAGTGAGTATAATATTCATAATATAAGAAGTTTTCAACTTACAAATACGTTGGGGACGTTCTGTATCGTGTATAATGATATAACAAGGATATTATACATGATAATGATATAATAATGATGTACACATACAGAAGATTTGCAACATATCTGTAAGTTCAGGACTTACTGGACCTGTAGCCGAGGGGACTACAAAATCGTAATCTGGCTCTTGGTATGAGGGGTATTCAAGTTCTTGGTTGAGAACTGTGCAACTGTGTACTTTTCTCTGAGGTCATCTCTGGTGCACGTTGAATGAGTACATTTTCCCTCACTCATGTAGGACATTGATGTTTTCCCACTAATTTCACGAGGTCTGCAACTTTGTCATACTTCATAATCATTCACCGACATATTCATCAGTTGCATAAATGCAGTCAAGTAAGATGAATGACTGTTGAAAGCACAGTAAAGGTATTTACCCTGCAATTAAAGGTTGGAAAGGTAAGCACAAATGCAGAATAATGCGATTCTTCACTGACATCATTTCACCCACACTGGGCTTTATCAGGTCACAAACATATATGTTGCAAGATAAAGCCCACTGTGTGGACAAAATGTATTGGTATCTTATTCCATTTATCTCCATTGTAATTAACCCTTTGAGGGTCGGTCATGTACAAGTACGTCATTGCAGCCAGGGTCAGTCACGTACTTGTACGCCTAAATTCTAGCGCCTTCAAATCTGGTAAAAGAGAGCTGGCAAGCCTACATATGAAAGAATGGGTCTGTGTGGTCAGTGTGCGCAGTATAAAAAAAATCCTGAAGCACGCTGTGCATAATGAGAAATAAAAGCTTCGACTGCGTTTTTGGTTTAAAACAGCGAATTTCTAGTGTATTTTCGTATGGTATCTATGGTTGTATTCTTATTTCCTTGGTCTCATTTGAAAGAATGGAAGATATATTTACACAATTAGAGATGATTTTGATTGGTTTCATGATGACAAGTACCTTGAAAATGAGCTCAATGTAGCAAAAATGATCGAATTTTTGCCTATGTTCAAGAGTAAACAAATCAAGCCACGCATCCAATACACATCAACTGGTGAGTCTAATATTCTTTCACAAGTGCGCTGATGAAATTTATACCGTTTTTACAATGATACAGTTGTATACATAACAGAAAACTTACTATTTTCTATGAGAATAAAATTTCAAAATGGAAAGCAAAAGTAATGTAAAAGGGGCCTAGAGATGTGACTAATGAACAGATAAAATGTTATTTTAGTGCCATGAATGTCTGTCTTGTTTATTCTGGACCCTGTTTCGAAATTGGCATCTTTTGAAATTTGTGTGAAATTGCTCAAATTGCCAATTTCTGACCACTTTATTGGGTAGTTGAAATCGGTAAATGGGCAGATTCTTGTACTCAAGCGATAGAACAAGTGGAGTTCTAGGGAAATAGCATGATTTTAGTCAACTGCAACATTGGAATTGGCTGAAAATAGGTCTCAAAGTGGGCAAAATCGCCCACTTTGAGACCACTAACTTCGTGAGAGCATAATTCCGTATGTTTTCCATCAAATTTCATTCTCTTGGTGTCATTATGATCAGCAAACGATTCTCTATCATTTCATAAGAAAAAAATAATTTTTTTTTTTTTTTTTTTGATAATTTTTCGACTCTGGGAATGAGTTTGGGAGAAGGCCCCTCGATCCTCAAAGGGTTAATGGATATTGTAGCCTTCTCCCCACTTCACTGCCTGCTCTGTTTATGTGGCTGTTAGGTTCCCAACCCAGCACGGTAAGTGGATGGAAAAGAGCGTTTTTTCATTATCGATTGCGTCTAAAACACCCAATAACATGTTTACACTATCATATATTAAGTGGTCAGTATTGCTAGGCATAAAAAAGACAGATAAAAAAATGAAATAAATACACAATACATACAACACTTGGAAATATAGTGTTGGTCACCCTTCCCATACACAGCTGTTGTCCGAAAACAGCGGAAAAGCAGTATATGCACCAAACATAATGAGCAACAGCTCAGTTCAAAGACAACAAAAACACAGAACTCTGAAAAGAGGGTGCTGAATATATGGAGCCCTCCTGTACCATGGTAAATGCTTCTGCTGTCCGTCATGTAGAATTATGTCAAGTAAAAGGACACAAGTGCAACTAATGTGACATTTTATTGTGGCAACGTTTCGCTCTCCAGGAGCTTTGTCAAGCCGTTACAAACAATACATGGACACAGAGGGTATATAAAGGCTCAGAGTGAGGTGTAATACTAGTGAGGTAACATTTCGATGTTCACTAGCGGTAGTAGTAGTAGTAGTAGTAGTAGTGGTAGTGACAAAAGTAATACAATATGGTAGAACAATTAATTCGTACATGACTAAAAGGATATAAAAGCTATTACTAGGGTAACATAAAAATAGGTTGGACAAATATAGACTGGATAGAGGCAGCCTATTACTACTACTACCACTAGTATTGCACCTCACTCTGAGCCTTTATATACCCTCTGTGTCCATGTATTGTTTGTAACAGCTTGACAAAGCTCCTGGAGAGCGAAACGTTGCCACAATAAAATGTCACATTAGTTGCACTTGTGTCCTTTTACTTTACATATTGTCGGTAATTCTACCAACATTATTAGAATTATGTAATACTCACTTGTGCTTTATAGTAATCTGTTTACATTAAAGTTTTATCACTGATTTCATCATTGCTTAGTTCATCTTAAGTTAATTTTAAGCCAGCCCGTAATGCTATGCATAGTATAAGTGGCTTTGGCATGCTGCTCTTATCTGTATTTTTTGTACCTCTGTATGTGTGCTCAAATTTTTAAATAAATAAATAAATAAATAAATGTCATTAAGGCCAGGGTCCCTCACATAGTTCTGTGTAATGAGCTCACCTCAGATAAGCTGTGAGTGGTAAATTTTGGCCTAGATATGAGAGAATGGGTCTGTGCAGTGATTGTGCACTGTATAAAAAAAAATCCTGCCCTATATGGTGCAGGGTTTTTTTTTTACGACAAATCTGAGGCGTTTTCTAGGATGGTTTTTATGGTTTTATTAGTTGTTTTTTGGTATCTTTTCAGAGAATGCCCCTCAATGGAGGTTCCTTGATGCTGATGAGGGGCTCTTGATCTAGGGAATTGGATCTCTGCTCCAGTTACCTAAATTGAGCCTGAATGCCTCCCATCCCTCCCACTTGCGCTGTATAATCCTATGGGTTTAGCGCTCCCCTATGATTATAATAATAATTCAGAGAACGGAAAACATACTACTGAAATAGAGATGATTTCAGTTGGTTTCAGAAATGGAAGTAGCTTGAAATTGAGCTCAAAGTAGCAGAATTATTTGATTTCTGCCAATATTCCAGAGGACTGATAAGGTGCCCCTACAACCCCAGTCTGTTTTATGGGTATTTAAAAAATCTGATTCAATTTTTGATATACCATAAACCATGACCAATCTTGCTTATGATTATATATTAAATATATTATATGAAGATTTTATAAATACAGTGGACCCCCGGTTAACGAACTTTTTTCATTCCAGTAGTATGTTCAGGTGCCAGTACTGACCGAATTTTTTCCCATAAGGAATATTGTGAAGTAGATTAGTCCATTTCAGACCCCCAAACATACACGTACAAACGCACTTACATAAATACACTTACATAATTGGTCGCATTTGGAGGTGATCGTTAAGCGGGGGTCCACTGTACTGTATATAAGTTGATACAGTTTGTTAACCTGGTATAGTTTCTCCCTTGTATACAACTTTGCACTGAATTTTTGTTCAATATAATGCAGATACTATTAACAGAGTGCGAAAAAGCATTTTTTCTGTGGCTTTAATTACAGCAGGACCCCAGTATCTGCGGGGATTTATTCCAAGACCTACCCCAGATAACCGAAACCATGTATAGTGGCAAATCCTATATTTAAGTCAATTTTTGTTTACATACCTATGGTAAAGGTTAATTGATAAATTTTTTTTTTTATTATCACACTGGCCGATTCCCACCAAGGCAGGGTGGCCCAAAAAAGAAAAACTTTCACCATCATTCACTCCATCACTGTCTTGCCAGAAGGGTGCTTTACACTACAGTTTTTAAACTGCAACATTAACACCCCTCCTTGATAAATTATGCACAGTAAATGGAGAATTAGCACTTTTTCACTGATGGGCAGCACTTTGTGACTTCTCTTAAGTTTTGAAGAACTTCCACCATCACTACTTTTGCACTTTGGTGTCATTATTAACCCTTAAACTGTCCAAATGTAGATCTACGTTCATGTGCGTAGCACTCCAACCTTGATTTTCCCCATTTGAAAGCGTGTAAAAAATGTAGAACTACATTCGGAGCCTGCCGCACGTCAATGTATATCTACGTGTGGACAGTTTAAGAGTTAAGTAAAATTAAAGGTTATTTTTGGGCCAGGGTAAGCTGCGGATAACGGAAACCACGGATAACTGAAACCATGGAAACCGGATTTGCGGATACAGGGTCCTACTGTATACAGGAATCAGCGCTATTCAGATTAATTCTCATCTTACAAGTGTCATATAAAAATATAGTAGGCCTAATTAAAAATTCCTTTAAATCTATTTAAAAGGCCAAACTAATAGCTAAATAATATTTATCATATATCTAATGTGTCATTTAAATTTTTTTTTTTTCAGGTCATTCTTGCGCCGTGTCAGTACTCAGTGTCGTAAAGTTTAAGTGGCATAAGTACCGGAATTACATATAACGACAACACTAACTGCATTGTTACTGTGTTGCCTTTGCAGTGCTGGTACTCATTGTTACTGTGTTGCCTTTGCAGTGCTGGTACTCATTGTTACTGTGTTGCCTTTGCAGTGCTGGTACTCATTGTTACAAAGACAGTGTAAGAAGCGTATACAGTGGACCCCCGGTTAACGAACTTTTTTCATTCCAGTAGTATGTTCAGGTGCCAGTACTGACCGAATTTATTCCCATAAGGAATATTGTGAAGTAGATTAGTCCATTTCAGACCCCCAAACATACACGTACAAACGCACTTACATAAATACACTTACATAATTGGTCGCATTGGGAGGTAATCGTTAGCGGAGGTCCACTGTATTTTTTTTACTTTAACAAACGAGCCATATCTCACCAAGGCAGAGTGACCTAAAAAGAAAAAAGTTTTTCTTCTTAAATTTAGTAATAAGAAGCATATATACTCAAATTATATATACTATATTATATGCATATACTGACAGAACTGGTGTTGTGAAGCTTATACAAGCGACGGAAATACTGCTTTCGTTCACACACATAATAGACTTAAAAATAATTCATTCTCTTCATTCAGATTGTGTAAGAGCGTTCTCTCATTGCCATTAGACTTTTTTCACCAAAAAAATCCATCGTTTAGAATTGTAGGCTATGAGGTGTATTCAAGGTAATTTGTACAGAGAACGTATACATAATTTCTAATACTGACTGTACGCAGTAAGTATGACTTTTGTGAATGTTAAATGTATAATGCGTGAGGTGTTTTAATATGATAGTTGTGTGGTAGTAAGAGCACTAACTGAACTAAATTGAGTAAATTATTTCACATCTGTCTTATTCACCCACCTCATTTGTACGTTTATCTCTTCTGTCTCACTGCCAAACACCTATATCAACATCGTTTTTCTAGATTTATGTTTGATCTACCTTATTTTGTCTCGGTAATATTCCTATCTTTTAAAAACACTGACGAATGTTGTCAAGTTTTTATAGGCCTACACAGGATGCTTTGCCATTTTTTGGTAGGCTGTCATTTACATATTACACTTCATCTTGATGGAAGCGCTATTTAGGTCTATTTTTTGATACCATACCACTAATTAATCTGTAAAACATACATTTCTGTAAAAATATATTTTTGTTGTGAGAATTTGGTTCATTCTTGTATTTACTGTGTACTATTATACAGAATTTATGCTAAATGGCTTGTGTGTATGGTTATTACAAATTACACTTTGTTATGCATTGTTGTTTGGTAGTTTATATCATGTAAGGTTATTGTAGCAGTAACTTCAAGGTATAGAAAGTACCAGAATTGTCAACAGACAGCAGACACTGACTACTTCAGTGTATAGGAAGTACCAAGACTACAACAGACACTGACTACTTCAGTGTATAGGAAGTACCAAGACTACAACAGACACTGACTATTTCAGTGTATAGGAAGTACCAAGACTACAACAGACACTGACTACTTCAGTGTATAGGAAGTACCAAGACTACAACAGACACTGACTATTTCAGTGTATAGGAAGTACCAAGACTACAACAGACACTGACTACTTCAGTGTATAGGAAGTACCAAGACTACAACAGACATTGACTACTTTGGTGTATAGGAAGTACCAAGACTACAACAGACACTGACTATTTCAGTGTATAGGAAGTACCAAGACTACAACAGACACTGACTATTTCAGTGTATAGGAAGTACCAAGACTACAACAGACACTGACTACTTCAGTGTATAGGAAGTACCAAGACTACAACAGACATTGACTACTTTGGTGTATAGGAAGTACCAAGACTACAACAGACACTGACTACTTTGGTGTATAGGAAGTACCAAGACTACAACAGACACTGACTACTTTGGTGTATAGGAAGTACCAAGACTACAACAGACACTGACTACTTTGGTGTATAGGAAGTACCAAGACTACAACAGACACTGACTACTTCAGTGTATAGGAAGTACCAAGACTACAACAGACACTGACTACTTCAGTGTATAGGAAGTACCAAGACTACAAACATTTCAACAATAATTTTAGAGTTACAGGAAGCGCAAAACATCAGTAAATAAGAAACGACTCACTATTTTGTAGCCTAAACATTATTATAAATATATTTTTGTACCATACATGAGAGTACATATGTTAATTAATATGTATATTAGAGAATTCTTTAAGAATAAGGCTTTGGTATTGAACAGTTCTTGATCCAAGGAAATTGATCAACTCTTCCATTAATACATCTATTGTATTACCCAGGGTTTATTGCTGTATAACAATAATATAATACAGTATTATATAGTTTTTATTCTAAATATTTTCAAAATTCTTATTTGGTTAAGCACTTTAGAATCCAAAGGAAAGAATATTTAGTATTCAGTATGACTGAAATTCTTGAACAAGAACATGCTGAAGCAACGCAACTTGAACCAGAGGACAAACTATATCAGTATTCACATTTTCTGAAAGAATTTACACAGAAACTTCAGGACATATCACCTGAATTTCAGGACATGCCACTGCCTGAATTTCAGGACGTGCCGCCTGAATTTCAAGACGTGCCGCCTGAGTTTCAGGATGTATCGCCTGAATTTCAGGACGTATCGCCTGAATTTCAGGACGTATCGCCTGAATTTCAGGACGTATCGCCTGAATTTCAGGATGTATCGCCTGAATTTCAGCATGTATCGCCTAAAGGCAAAAAAACACTTCAGTGTTTGGTCTGCCTGAAAGTTTTTTTCAAAAAAATCGCAGTTAATATTGCACTCAAGAATTCACACTGGAGAGAAACCATACCAGTGTCCAGAGTGTGAGAGGAGCTTCTCGGAGAAATCGAGCTTAACAACCCACAGGAGAATCCACACTGGAGAGAAGCCTTATCGGTGTTTAGAGTGCCTGAAGGAGTTTCTGCATAAATTCAGCCTAGTGCGACACATGAAAATCCACACTGGGGAGAAACCTTACCAGTGTTCAGTGTGTTTTAAAGACTTTTCACAAAAATCATGCTTGGGGAAACACATGAGGATCCATACAGGGGAGAAACTGCATCGGTGCTCAGAGTGCCCCAAAGATTTTCACCAAAAATCGGATTTAGTAAACCACATGAGAATTCATTCTGATGAAAAACCATTTCAGTGTTCCGAATGTCTGAAAGAATTTTCCTATAAAGCGAGTTTAGCACAACACATGATAATCCACACCGGAAAGAAGCCATACCAGTGTTCAGTGTGTTTCCACAACTTTCATTTTAAATCCAAATTAGTGAAACATTTGAGAACTCACACTGGTGAGAAACCATACCAATGTTTAGAATGCCTAAAAGAGTTTTCCCAAAAAGGCAGTTTGACAAGGCACGTGAAAATTCACACCGGACTGAAGCCATATCAATGCTCGGAATGTCCGAAGGAGTTTTCCCAAAAATACGATTTAACAAAACACATGAGGATTCACACGGGAGAGAACTATTACCATTGTACAGTGTGTCTAAAAGACTTTGACCGAAAATCACGTTTCATATCACACAAGAAAAGTCATAAAGGTAACAAACCATATAACTGTTCAGATTGTGTGAATGAGTTTACAGATAAATGTAATTTACTTAAAAACATGAGAATACATAAAAGTTAAATGTTATTCATTTGTCAAATCATTTAGAGGAGGTTTGAATATACAGGTGCTCCTCAATGTAAGATATTTCAACTCTACCATGGTGCAAAAGCAATTATTTTGGAGGTTAACCTTTTGACTGTTTCGGTCGTATATATACGTCTTCCGTGCCACTGTTTCGGATGTATTTAAATGCGTAAATTTTAGCGGCTTCAAATTGAGCAGGAGAAGGCTGGTAGACCCACATGTGAGAGAATGGGTTTGTGTGGTCAGTGTGCACCACATAAAAAAATCCTGCAGCACGCAGTGCATAATGAGAAAAAACTGACTGGTTTTTTTTATTAAAACGCCTACTTTGAGGTGTATTTTCGTATAGTATTTATCGTTGTATTCTCGTTTTCATGGTATCAGGTGATAAAATGGAAAACGTTACAGAAATAGAGATGATTTTGATTACTTTCTCGAAAATGACCTTGAAATTGAGCTCAAAGTAGTGGAAATGTTCAATTTTTCAAGAGTAAGCAAATCACACAACACGTCCAATACACGTCAACTGGGAAGTCTAATATTCTTTCACTAGTGCACTGATATTATTTATACCATTTTTACAATAAGGCATTAGTCTGCATACCAGTAAATTTTGTATTTTTTTGTATGAATAAAAATCAAAATAGAGAGCAATAGTAATATAAGAGGGGCCTAGAGATGTGACTAATGAACAGAGGATATGTTATTTTAGTGCCAAGAATGTCTACATTGGTTATTCTGGACCCTATTTTGAAATTGGCATCTTTTTTATTTTGTGCAAAATTGGCCAAATACCAATTTCTGACCACTTTATTGGGTACTTCAAATCAGTAAATGGGCGGTTTCTTGTACTTAAATGATAGAAAAAATGGAGTTCTAAAGAAATAGCTATGAGTTTGGTTAACTGGAACAACGGAACTGGTCAAAAACAGGGCTCAAAGTCGGCGAAATCGCCGATGCGTATATGTTGTTGAGACCGCTAACTTCGCGGGAACGTAATTCCGTGAGTTTTCAACCAAATTTCGTACTTTTGGTGTCATTACCATCGGGAAAAGATTCTCTAGCATTTCATGATTAAATTTTTTTTTTTTTTTTTTTTTTCCAAAAATTTTGTGACAATGACAGTTTCAGAAAGGGGCCTGCGACAGTCAAAGGGTTAAGCTTGAGGTAATTACCCAGCATGAAGTCTGTAACCTGTATTCATTTATTTATTATTCAGTACTGGTATTTAGTTACAGTAATTATTTGTTATTCAGTTACAGTAGTTATTTACCTAGTTAGCATATCATATTCATGTTCGACTTAGGATATTTTCAACTCACGATGGGTTTGTCAGAACATAACCCCATCGTAAGTCAAGGAGCACCTGTAGAGTTTACTTAAATACATGAGAGTTCATAAGAATTAGACGTTATATGTATGTTAAATCACTTAAAGGAGGTTTTCTTGAAGTTGGGAATGCCTCCTGGCTTGTGGAATTGCATTACTTGTCCCCTTCCTCAAACTGAATCTACATATCCCTGCATTCACCCTCCTTCCTCTCTCCATATGGCTTCACTATTGGAGAAATTTCTCCTTCCTTGTGAAACTCAGATCCGAGGCAAAAGGAAAAAGACATAACCATCAGCTTTGTTCTAATGCAGACTTTGGTGGTAGCAGTAATGGTAATAGCAGCAGCAGCAGTACTACTACTAGTAGTAGTAGTAGTAGTGGTAGTAGTAGCAGTAGTAGCAGTAGTAGCAGTAGTAGCAGTAGCAGTAGTAGCAGTAGTAGCAGTAGTAGTAGTAGTAGTAGTAGTAGCAGTAGTAGCAGTAGTAGTAGTAGTAGTAGTAGTAGTAGTAGTAGTAGTAGTAGTAGTAGCAGCAGTAGTAGTAGCAGCAGCAGCAGCAGCAGCAGCAGTAGTAGTAGTGCTCTCATGAAATGGTAATTTAATTATCTTGGGGGACATGCTGAGTGGCTCTCCAGTGACACTTGAAGATGACCTCACAGGGCCACAGACAACATAGGTATATTACTGGAGGTTGCCCACAGCTCTCTGGATGACAACTGACAGTACATAACTGCTGACATTTCCAGTCACCCACCACTCTTACTGGCTGAGGGACAGTTGCTTGGCTAGTGCTTTAGAGTAGAAGATTGAACAACATCAAAAACGCTGATTAAGAAATAATGGAATTAAAATTAATCCGTTCCAGACACCCAAAAATATTAAAATAATTTTTTTTTTTTTCAAATTAAATAAAGATTTACATGTAAAGTAAAAGGACACAAGTGCAACTAATGTGACATTTTATTGTGGCAACGTTTCGCTCTCCAGGAGCTTTATCAAGCCGATACAAACAGTATATGGACACAGAGGGTATGTAAAGGCTCAGAGTGAGGTGCAATACTAGTGAGGTACCATTTCGATGTTCATTAGTGGTAGTAGTAGTAGTAGTGACAAAAGTTGTAGTAGTAGTAATAATACAATATGGTAGAGCAATTAATTCGTACATGAGTAAAAGGATATGAAAGCTATTACTTGGGTAACATAAAAATAGGTTGTACAAATATAGACTGGATAGAGAAGGCCTGTTTCAGTGTTCACTCTCTGTAATGTGCTTTGTGTAGTATAACAGGAGAGACTATGTGATGGCAGGGTTTACTGTTTTCAGGAGGATTCTCGCTAAGACTTCGGAGATGGTGAAGCTGCCGTTGTTTTGTTTAATTGTATTCGAAACTGCGATCAGTGCTGATTCGAGGCACTTTCGTCTGCAGAAATTAGTTTCTTTGATCACTAATTGGGCGTCCCTGAATTTCATGAGATGATTGGTGGAATTTCGTTGTTGTACACAGGCGTTGTTCAAGTTATCGTTCCTACATGCGTAAATGTGTTCATTGAGGCGGGTGTCGAGGTTTCTTGCTGTTTCACCTACATAAATCTTGTCACAGCCTCCACAGGGTTTAGTGTAAACCCCTACATTGACTGTTCGTGGTGCTTTGATTTTGTCCTGGTTAGATCCTTTATTGAAGTGTTAGAAGCGATGGCGACTCTGGCGTTAGCTTGTGAAAGTACTTTAGAAACGTTCAGTGCAACCTGGCTGTTGGGAAGAATTATAACTTTGTTGGGAGTGGTGTTGGTGCGTGGAGAATTAATGATCTGAAGAGCTCTTTTCTTGCAGTCTTTGATGAAAATTTGAGGGCCAATCTTCAGATTGACCAACACACTGCTGAGCATATTCTCAGCACAGTCACCACAGCCAACCTCCAACAGAAGATCAAACTCAATCGCAAACTTCAGTACCTCTGCACTAACAGTTGATGGAAGGAAATGGGATGCGAATCCCTGATAAACAACTTATCATCACGCACCTTAACTGACTACGAGAAACAAGCACTGAGTCTGGGACTCAAATTTATCACCAACATATGCAAACCTAACTATCAACTCAATCTAGTTGCCAGGAACCATAGACACAGTGACAGCAACTTCCAGAAGGGCTATATACAGGGCCTTCTCACTGCAGCTTTATGTGAACCACCTTCTTCCAATCTTCCTAGACGATACATCACTGCCCTTAAGGACCTCGCCAACGACCCCAACATTATCGTCACCACCGCCGACAAAGGAGGTGGAGTCGTCATACTCAACACCAGTGACTACAACACTAAAATGATGGACCTTTTGAGTGATCAGTCTACATACGAACCCATCAGCACTCAACAGTGGGAGACACTCACCAAAGATTTTTATACAAACCAGACAAATACTCAAACACACTAGAGAAGGGAAGAAACTTCTGTACTTGTTACCAAGCAACCCTAAACCAGCACACATGTATGGTTTACCCAAGACCCATAAACACAATATTCCTCTCAGACCAATCACATCAGGTATAGGCAGTGCTCCACATAAACTAGCTGGGAGTTCTTGCCAAACATCTTTCCTGCCTTCTGGGGACCATCAGCCCCGCTCATCTTAAACACTCAGGCGACCTTCTCAACCGCATCCGCAACCTCTCCATCCGTAACAAGAAACTAAGCAGTTTGGACGTGACTTCCCACTTCACAAAAGTACCTACCACAAAAGCCATCGAGGTTCTACGACGTAAAGTTAATCAGGACTTTAATCTTCCTCTACCTCCCGGAGATTTTGTTGATTTGATTGAACTCTGTGTTAATTTCAACTGTTTTTCTTTCAATAACAAGCTCTACAAACAAACCTACGGCATGGGAATGGGGTCTCCCATCAGTGCCGTCCTAGCCAACTTATACATGGAACACCTAGAGTCCGAACACTTCGCAAACATCATCCCTTCAAGCATCACTTGGTTATGTTACGTGGACGACGTCCTCGTAATAACTCCCAAACGTTTTGATATACGGAATCTTCAGACAAGGCTCAACACAGTTGAACCGGCGATCCAGTTTACACTAGAAGAAGAGTCCAATGACAAGCTACCTTTCCTCGACATCCTCATTCACAAAGTAGACAACAACCTAAGATTTCAAGTTTATCGGAAACCTACCAATAAAAATTATCTCACACACTTCTATTCCAGTCAAGATACCAAGACCAAAAGAGGCATCATCATCGGGTTTTTCCTAAGAGCATACCGAATTTGTAGTCCTGAGTTTCTTGATGAGGAATGTACATACATTCACCAAACCTTCACTGAGTTACATTTTCCTTCCTTTTTCATCAAAGACTGCAAAAGAGCTCTTCAGATCATTAATTCTCCACGCACCAACACCACTCCCAACAAAGTTATAATTCTTCCCAACAGCCAGGTTGCACTGAACGTTTCTAAAGTACTTTCACAAGCTAACACCAGAGTCGCCATCGCTTCTAACACCTCAATAAAGGATCTAACCAGGACAAAATCAAAGCACCACGAACCAGTCAATGCAGGGGTTTACACTATACCCTGTGGAGGCTGCGACAAGATTTATGTAGGTGAAACAGCAAGAAACCTCGACACCCGCCTCAATGAACACATTTACTCATGTAGGAACGATAACTTGAACAACGCCTGTGTACAACACCGAAATTCCACCAATCATCTAATGAAATTCAGGGACGCCCAATTAGTGATCAAAGAAACTAATTCCCGCAGACGAAAGTGCCTCGAATCAGCACTGATCGCAGTTTCGAATACAATTGAACAAAACAACGGCAGCTTCACCATCTCCGAAGTCTTAGCGAGAATCCTCCTGAAAACAGTAAACCCTGCCATCACATAGTCTCTCCTGTTATACTACACAAAGCACATTACAGAGAGTGAACACTGAAACAGGCCTTCTCTATCCAGTCTATATTTGTACAACCTATTTTTATGTTACCCAAGTAATAGCTTTTATATCCTTTTACTCATGTACGAATTAATTGCTCTACCATATTGTATTACTACTACTACTACAACTTTTGTCACTACTACTACTACTACCACTAATGAACATCGAAATGGTACCTCACTAGTATTGCACCTCACTCTGAGCCTTTATATACCCTCTGTGTCCATATACTGTTTGTATCGGCTTGACAAAGCTCCTGGAGAGCGAAACGTTGCCACAATAAAATGTCACATTAGTTGCACTTGTGTCCTTTTATTTACATATTGTCGGTAATTCTACCAACATTATTACAAAGATTTACATACTGAAAACAATGAGAAATCAAGTACATGCATATAAAAAATAGTAATAACATTACACTTACCTTTACTGAAGACTTCTGGGTGGATGGAAGACGGGAGGAGGGGATAGGAGGAAGGTGTACACTATTGTTTGGAAGGAGAGTCTCCTTCCATTAGGACTTCAGGTATCAAGTCCTTATCTGGGGTTACTTCCCTTTTTTGTTTTTTAAAGACACTGGGAACAACTTGAGAGTCACTGCAACCCTGTCGGACAAATTATCTGTCCAGAGAGCTCTGTTTCTGGTGTTTCTTTAAGATTTGTCTGAAGTGGGACACAACACTGTCATTGTACATGTTGCCAATACGGCCTGCAACAGCTTTGTTAGGGTGAAGTTCATCCATAAATGTTTGCACTTCAGTCCACTTTGCACAAATGTCCTTAATCTTTGAAGAATGCACCTTCCTCCATCTCTCTTCCTCCTCCTCTGCAGCAGTTTCCTGAGCTGTGATCTGTTGCTGTTGCAGATGAAGCTCTTGCAGCTCTTCAGTGGTTGAATGGGGTTTGCCATACATCCTGGCAAGCTCTGTAACATGCACTCCACTCTCATATTTTTCAATGATTTCCTTCTTGAATTCGATCGTGTTCCTCACTTTCTTTACCAGAGGGCTTGCACTAGCTTTCCTTGGGCCCATGGTGACTTATTTAGCAGTTGCAATCACAAAAAACAATGGATTATTATGTATGAAACCTGCGGGGTGATGGTCACATGTTGGTAAACAATGGCACACTGAATGTGAATGGTGTGGGAGACTGGCTTGGTGTGCACGGTGATGGGCGGACGGGTACCAGACAGTCGCCGAATCACGAGTCTAATCACGAAACTCGAGGCCAAATTTTGCCAAAAAAACTTGCCGAAAGTCGAATTTCATGAAAGTCGATGCTGCCGAAACTCGAGGGTCCACTGTATTTGGATGTTCACTGCATCAAGTATTATACCAGAAAAATCTTTTAGCTTCGAGAGCCGCCCTTAAATGTTATCCAGTCGAGCTCAAATTTTAACCCGTGTCATTTTCCCATGAAATGGAAACAGTAGAAATTGAAAGCTCATTTTTTGGACCATCCTGCCCACCATGCTCCATATGCGACAGTGTTCATTAGTAACAATGGTAGAATTACCAATAAAATGTTAGGTGAAAGCTCCTAGAGAGCAGAACATTAGACGAAGTCAAAGGTATACGTATTTCCATGTGATAGTGTTTGTATCATGTGACATTTAGCTGGGCATGCATAAGGCCTCTGGTTATGCAGAGCATTTTGGGCAAACTCAAGCTTAACTTTAAACTCTAATGGCAATAATTTTTCTTTGCTTATATGTATATATGAACATTAAAGATATGCAAACAAAAAATTACAAATAAAACACACAGGTAGGCAACTGTTTCTTTGAAGTTGAAACATGATATCATTGCCAAAATAAAATGTCACATTAGTTGCATCTGTGGCCTACCTAAGAACAGAGGTCGTATAGTATTTCTAGCAAATATAAGAGTACGTCTTTTTTTTTTGTGGTGGGTCCCAGGACACACACAGGTTCAGAGTAATCAACATGGTCAACTATCCATGATATGCCAGCCTTATTCCAACTACTCTTCAGTGTAGTTAGTCCTCACTTAACATAGTCGATAGACTCTTGGAAACTGCAACTTTAAACGAAACACTTATCATATGGTTGTCGTATACTTTATGAACTTTTATATCATAATAATTTGTTTTCATTCGATTCTCATCAGCATTATAACGAAACGATGTTACTCGAGGACATCTACTGTCCCAGAGACCAACCCACTATCAACAGCACTAATCTGAGTTGTAGAATAAATTATATTCCCTCAAAGCACGATTAGTTCCCTGGCTATCAAACATGGGGAACCGTCCTCTCGCGTTTACAGAATTGGCCACACACAACTTACACATGGATACCACATAAAGGTCTCTAGGTCTTTGATAAGAGGTCTACCAGCAGATATTTACAGTTTATCACATATTAATAGAAACATGTAGGATATACTGCAACATATGCAGTATCAGACACACTGATACTGACTACCATTCCTTCAGTGTCAGACACACTGATACTGACTACCATTCCTTCAGTGTCAGACACACTGATACTGACTACCATTCCTTCAGTGTCAGACACACTGATGCTGACTACCATTCCTTCAGTACCAGACACATTGATACTGACTACCATGCCTTCAGTACCAGACACATTGATACTGACTACCATGCCTTCAGTACCAGACACATTGATACTGACTACCATGCCTTCAGTACCAGACACATTGATACGACTACCATGCCTTCAGTACCAGACACATTGATACTGACTACCATGCCTTCAGTCCAGACACATTGATACTGACTACCATGCCTTCAGTACCAGACACATTGATACTGACTACCATGCCTTCAGTACCAGACACATTGATACTGACTACCATGCCTTCAGTACCAGACATTGATACTGACTACCATGCCTTCAGTACCAGACACATTGATACTGACTACCATTCCTTCAGTACCAGACACATTGATACTGACTACCATGCCTTCAGTACCAGACACATTGATACTAAACTACCATTCCTTCAGTACCAGACACATTGATACTGACTCCCATGCCTTCAGTACCAGACACATTGATACTGACTACCATGCCTTCAGTACCAGACATTGATACTGACTACCATGCCTTCAGTACTAGACACATTGATACTGACTACCATGCCTTCAGTACTAGACACATTGATACTGACTACCATGCCTTCAGTATCAGACACATTGATACTGTCATTCCCTCGATGCCAAACGCACTGATAATGTCATTCCTTCAATGCCAGACATACTGATATTGACTGTCATCCTCGCTGAGAGCTCCTCGCAATATAGAAATTAACCTATTGCACTAATTAGGATTTTATTATCCTCCCCCTCACTAACCCCCACTTTACTAACTATTGCCATTACAGCCTCTCCTCACTTAGCAACGTACTCGTTTACCGACGACTCGGACTTACGACGGGGTCTCAATACGTAATGTGTATTAGAGCTGATTTCCTCTTTTCTGTTTATTTCAGTATACAGTACACTACTGTATAAACATTTAAAAAATACCAGAAATGTTATAAATGGTGCAAAGGTGACATTAATCAATATCAGAGATGGCTGACACAAACTCACTACCATTATATTATGCTCCTCGCTTAGTGACGAATTCATTTACCAGCGTCTTAGGAATGGAACTCCATCATTAAGTGAGGAAAGGCTGTAGTTCAGAAACTTTTAAATAAACTTTGTACAGAACTTTGCAATGTGTAATAAAACTGTCTAATAAAAATTTTTTATTTCATTTATTTAATACTTTGATATCAAATAGAGATCAAAATTGTTAGTTAAAGATAAGTTGGTTCTCAAAATAAACCTGTTAAAAATTTTCACTGTGGAGTTTTAATGAACTTTGGACTATGACCCTTGTGGGTCGATTACTTTTGATTGTAATAATAGATTTTGGCTCATCCGACCATAAGTTCACTTATTGTTAACTCCCCCCCCCCAGAGGAGGTTCCTTGATGCCAGTCAGGGGGTCTTGATCTAGGAAATTAAATCTGTGCTCCAGTTCGCTGAACTGACCCCGAATACCTTTCATCCCCCCTACAGGCACTGTATAATCCCTACAGGTTTAACACCACCCCATAATAATGTTGAATGGGGTACACTATACCCATGCAATGATGAATTTATGCCCCAAACTCTGGCACTTCAAAGCTGTGAGTGCAGGCATTGTCTGCACCACTGTGTGTGCGTGTTTACAGTGGCACCTCGGTATACAGCCTTAATTCATTCCAGAAGGCTGTTCGAGCACCGAACGAATTTGTTCCCATAGGGAATAATGTAAAGTAGATTAATCCATTTCAGACCCCCAAAAGTACACTTACAAAACCACTTACAAAAATACACTTACATAATTGTTTGAGTTGGTAGCCTGTCATATACTGAGGTATCACTGTATACACACCTCAAGGAAGGTTCCTTGATGTTGGTGAGGGGCTCTTGATTTAGGAAATTGGATCTGTGCTCCAGTTCCCCGAATTAAGCCTGAATGCCTTCCACATCCCCCCCCCAGGCGCTGTATAATCCTCCGGGTTTAGCGCTTCCCCTTGATTATAATAATAATAATAACAATCACTGTATACACTTAAGCGACCTTGTTGCTCCCTCATCTAGTCAGAGTATCAGTCATGTTATATTTGGTGATAAATAAACAACTTTAACATTTGGGTTAAAATCCTGGAACAGCTTGTGGTATATAAACCACAAGGCAGTTTATAAACCACAAGGTAGTATATAAATCACAAGACAGTATATAAACCACAAGGCAATATATAAACCACAAGGCAGTATATAAACCACAAAGCAATATATAAACCACAAGGCAATATATAAACCACACGGCAGTATATAAACCACAAGGCAATATATAAACCACAAGACAGTATATAAACCACAAGGCAGTATATAAACCACAAGCTCCTGTATGTACTCTCCAATAGGTAAATTTTAAAGGTTATACAAGATACATTGGTTTTTTACAGAATACATCTCGATTGTATCATACAACTGACAATGTTGGTAGATCTAAGTTCCCTCAGAGTGTACTCGCTTATAGTGCACTCTTATTAACCCTATAATTCTACTCTAGTTAAACCTCTGCTTGTTTTACACTCGTTTAAGCAAAATTATTGCATTTTATCATTCTCATTATACTCTTATCAGACCTTTCATTATTATACAATACTCATCATTCTTATTACACTTGTAACCTTTGTTATACTCATCATTCTTATTACACTTGTAACCTTTGTTATGCTCATCATTCTTATTACACTTGTAACCTTTGTTATACTCATCATTCTTATTACACTTGTAACCTTTGTTATGTTCATCATTCTAATTACACTTGTTACCTTTGTTATGCTCATCATTCTTATTACACTTGTAACCTTTGTTATGTTCATCATTCTAATTACACTTGTAACCTTTGTTATGCTCATCATTCTTATTACACTTGTAACCTTTGTTATGTTCATCATTCTAATTACACTTGTTACCTTTGTTATGCTCATCATTCTTATTACACTTGTAACCTTTGTTATACTCATCATTCTTATTACACTTGTAACCTTTGTTATGCTCATCATTCTTATTACACTTGTAACCTTTGTTATACTCATCATTCTTATTACACTTGTAACCTTTGTTATGTTCATCATTCTAATTACACTTGTTACCTTTGTTATGCTCATCATTCTTATTACACTTGTAACCTTTGTTATGTTCATCATTCTAATTACACTTGTAACCTTTGTTATGCTCATCATTCTTATTACACTTGTAACCTTTGTTATGTTCATCATTCTAATTACACTTGTTACCTTTGTTATGCTCATCATTCTTATTACACTTGTAACCTTTGTTATGTTCATCATTCTAATTACACTTGTAATCTTTGTTATGCTCATCATTCTTATTACACTTGTAACCTTTGTTATGTTCATCATTCTAATTACACTTGTTACCTTTGTTATGCTCATCATTCTTATTACACTTGTAACCTTTGTTATACTCATCATTCTTATTACACTTGTAACCTTTGTTATACTCATCATTCTTATTACACTTGTAACCTTTGTTATACTCATCATTCTGGAGTTTACCTGGAGAGAGTTTCGGGGGTCAACGCCCCCGCGGCCCGGTCTGTGACCAGGCCTCCTGGTGGATCAGCGCCTGATCAACCAGGCTGTTGCTGCTGGCTGCACGCAAACCAACGTACGAGCCACAGCCCGGCTGATCAGGAACCTTTGTTATGTTCATCATTCTTATTACACTTGTAACCTTTGTTATACTCATCATTCTTATTACACTTGTAACCTTTGTTATACTCATCATTCTTATTACACTTGTAACCTTTGTTATACTCATCATTCTTATTACACTTGTAACCTTTGTTATACTTATCATTCTAATTACACTTGTAACCTTTGTTATGCTCATCATTCTTATTACACTTGTAACCTTTGTTATGCTAATCATTCTTATTACACTTTTAACCTTTGTTATGCTCATCATTCTTATTACACTTGTAACCTTTGTTATGCTCATCATTCTTATTACAATTGTAACCTTAGTTATACTTATCATTCTAATTACACTTGTAACCTTTGTTATACTCATCATTCTTATTACACTTGTAACCTTTGTTATACTTATCATTCTAATTACACTTGTAACCTTTGTTATACTCATCATTCTTATTACACTTCTAACCTTTGTTATGCTCATCATTCTTATTACACTTGTAACCTTTGTTATACTCATCATTCTTATTACACTTGTAACCTTTGTTATACTTATCATTCTAATTACACTTGTAACCTTTGTTATACTCATCATTCTTATTACACTCTAACCTTTGTTATACTATCATTCTAATTACACTTGTAACCTTTGTTATACTCATCATTCTTATTACACTTCTAACCTTTGTTATACTTATCATTCTAATTACACTTGTAACCTTTGTTATACTCATCATTCTTATTACACTTCTAACCTTTGTTATGCTCATCATTCTTATTACACTTGTAACCTTTGTTATACTCATCATTCTTATTACACTTGTAACCTTTGTTATACTCATCATTCTAATTACACTTGTAACCTTTGTTATACTCATCATTCTTCTCGTTACACTCTTACCAAACCTCTGTTACACTCATCAACCTCCTCATCACTTCACATTATCAGGGAAGTAAACTTTACGCATGAGTGTGGATACAGTCTGGGGGACTTGCTTATTTTCATGTAGAAAATAATTCTGGGGGACGTAGGACTGGAAGTGGACGGCTACTTCTCTTGTAACTCGTAGCAGCATGGTAGCTAAGTCATCCTTGTGGGAGTCTTCCTGCAAGACTTTGGCTAGAAAGTGCAGGAAAACACTCCCGTTCATCCCATTGTTTCCGGATTTAAAGGCAAACATGTCTGTAAAGACACACAGTACAGAAATGCAACAATATGCTTAATAATAACCCATATGGAGACGGTAGAGTAATTGGTCTGTTTATTTCGATCTCCTGGATTCCTCGGGCTTAAGAGGATCCCAGAAGAGGGTTGAAGTCAACCAATTAATCTTCAGTGTTTCTGTCTACATGTGGGTTATTATTGATTACTGGCAAGTGTTTAATACACTAGTTATCCATACAACAATATAATAATTACACTACACTTGCAATATCTTCCCTACGTAACCACTTACAATAGCTGTCTGACACTTTGGTACCTATTTACATGTCCGTTTATTTCCAAATATACCATCAGTTTCTATTGAAATGCAGTGTATACTAACTTGGATATGAGGCCCACATCATGAGCATATCTGCGTAGACTGGTATGGTATATTCTTGGTCTATGTTCTTTGGAGTAAGAGAGTCTGTTTCAACAGACAGACCTTTCTTCTTGGGTTTCAGTGTTATACCCTTGTCTGTGTTCTCTCCTCGGCAAGCCTTTAATACCAATATAAGGAATATATAAACCACAAGAATTTTTATTTTACATTGACAGAATTCATGTATTATAAATATATACGGATATTAGATAAATACGTGAGTGGGTGTGAGTTGGACTTGACTAGCTTAGGCCAGCAGGTGATTTGGACTTGCCTAACATGGGCCAGTAGGCCTGGAACAATGCTCCTCCTTATGTTAAGAACATAAGAGTGGAGTAACTTCACCTTTGATGGATAGTGTTACTGCCAACAATCAGGGCAGCCTCTATACACGTTCACCGTCTCAAGTCTTCTTCCCTAATGATCATTCTAGCCTCACTTTATTTCGAGACATGTTCAACATCGTCCCTGTATTTCTAAGGTCATCATGGTTATAAGTGTTCCTATGTTCCTTGATCCTAATATCCAGAGATCTGGTTGTTTCCCCCACGTATTCTTTGTCACAGCCCCCACCTGGTATAGTGTATACTCCTGCACTCGTGTCAGAGACATTCTTGGGTTTCTGTACTCGGTTTCTGATAGTTGAGCTGGTGGATATTTTAGCTAGTTTTCTGTCAAAAATTTTAGAAGGGTTAGTTGCAAAATCGCTGGTGGGTAAAAGATGTAACTTGACTCACGAAACCGTAATGACACGATTGCAAACAAACCATACTATATTGTGGCTAGCTGGCCCAGTGGCTAATGTGTCGGTCTGGAGTTTTAAGACTCTCTGATCGCTGGTTCTAACCCCACCCGTGGTATGGTTTAAACGATGTAACTCGGAGGTTTTCCTTCAACTGGATTGTTGTTGATCTTGTTGAGGATGTGTGCCGCACGTTTCCTGCAGTCACGTATGAAGTGTAGGGGAAGTGTAGCGAACTGAAGGAATGAGTAATGTATGTACATTCTTCCTCGAACAACTGTGGACTGGAAATTCTGTAAGCTTTCAGAAAGAAGTCTATAAATATTTCTCTTTTAGTTCTGGTGTCATCCTGAGAGAGGAAATGTAGATCGTTCTTGTAGGTAGGTTTATGGTAGACTAAAAGAAAGTCTGTTTTCACCTGTGAGTAGGATTAGATTTTAGATTTTGCCACCGAAGTGGCTAGTTTATTGTGCACCCCATATCCATCCTGTGGACGGTAGCGCAAAAGCATATGGATACACAAAAGGCCTAGGAACTAGGCCCCAAAGGGTTAACAGGAATACATGTGGATTTATATCTACATATCTATAGTTCACTTATCTGTTACAAGCAAATTTAGGAAATTTGCTTAGTATATCTGGTATCTTATTTTCATTAATAAGATATCTTGACATGTCACATAGGTTATTATACTGTCTTCTCTGTATTCCTCAATAAGTGGACAATTAAGCACATAGTGTTCAAGACAGTGACCATATGCCTGATCACATAATTTACATTTAGTTTGATCATCATCTGTGTGTCTCCCAAACTGCCAGAAGTACTTGTAACCAAGCCTAAGCCTGGCCACTACAACATCAGTCAGTACTTGTAACCAAGCCTAAGTCTGGCCACTACAACATCAGTCAGTACTTGTAACCAAGCCTAAGCTGGCCACTACAACATCAGTCAGTACTTGTAACCAAGCCTAAGTCTGGCCACTACAACATCAGTCAGTACTTGTAACCAAGCCTAAGTCTGGCCACTACAACATCAGTCAGTACTTGTAACCAAGCCTAAGCTGGCCACTACAACATCAGTCAGTACTTGTAACCAAGCCTAAGTCTGGCACTACAACATCAGTCAGTACTGTAACCAAGCCTAAGTCTGGCCACTACAACATCAGTCAGTACTTGTAACCAAGCCTAAGCCTGGCCACTACAACATCAGTCAGTACTTGTAACCAAGCCTAAGCCTGGCCACTACAACATCAGTCAGTACTTGTAACCAAGCCTAAGCCTGGCCACTACAACATCAGTCAGTACTTGTAACCAAGCCTAAGCCTGGCCACTACAACATCAGTCAGTACTTGTAACCAAGCCTAAGCCTGGCCACTACAACATCAGTCAGTACTTGTAACCAAGCCTAAGTCTGGCCACTACAACATCAGTCAGTACTTGTAACCAAGCCTAAGTCTGGCCACTACAACATCAGTCAGTACTTGTAACCAAGCCTAAGTCTGGCCACTACAACATCAGTCAGTGTTCACATTGCAAGTTGCTCCATAAACATACTTATCTACGTTCATGTTATCATAGTGGGTTACAGATCTACTCAGGCTTCTAACTGCATTCCTATAACAATCATTTTCATTATTTACTTCTCTCCTAATATTATTCCTAATGCTAGACACAGTTATACCAAAGTTATATTCTACATTCTCCTTCTGGATACTCTTCTTGGCTAACATATCAACTTTATCATGAAGGAGTAATCCAATGTGTGATGGGATCCATAGCAATTGTGTCCTCCCTAGTGTAAATTTAATTTTAGGTGTTAATTTTAGTGTTGATGGTGTTGATGTCACGTACTTCTAGATTTTTTATATAATGACCAAAATATCTTCAACGTCCGGCATCCACATAACTGACCTCTGATCTCTGATCGCGGGCTCTATCCCCGCCCGTGGTATGGCATGTTAGTGAGGATCCGTCTGGATTCTAGGCCCTCCACAAGTAAATTGACCATTATTGCACTAAGGGCTCCCCCATGGCAAGCCCGAACAGTTTATACTTATTATCTTCATATCTAAGAGTTATAATGAACACATAGCTCGACAAGGCTCACAAAATCCCGGCGAGGTACAGGTACCTTTGTATCATCATTAATCACCCTGTGAAGATCAATAATAATAATAATAATAATAATAATAATAATAAAAATAATAAGAATAATAGCTGACATCAATGACATACTACTATATAGAAAGCCGCTTGTTATGCAAATTAGGTCAGTTTTGTCCCAGGATGCGACCCACACCTGTCCACTAACACCCAGGTACCCATTTTATACTGATGGGTGAACGGGACAGCAGGTGTCTTATGGAAACACGTCCCTAATATTTTCCAGCCGTACCAGAGATTCGAACACCGGACCTCAACTGGAACATTGGTGAATAAGGCAGTGACGTCGACACTTGCAATCCTCTTATCACTCTTATTGTGGTCCCTGATACGGTTAAGGTCACCCAAATGCCTGATTAATCATACCCAGAAGTTTCGATAAATATTTCGCCAAAACCCCTGCTAGCCTATGAGGGGCGCTGCCAATACCAGATGCAATAGGTCTCGTAGCCAAATTTGGTTGGTGGGTTTTCGGTAAACCATAGGTAGTCTTGCTGACTTGGAGTTAATAGGAACGAGATGCAAGGGCGTTTTGCCTTCCTCTGCTACGGGTCTAAGAAAGGAATCTGTTTCACGTATGCTCGGGGATGGATAAGATAAGATTTCGTTCGGATTTTTAACCCCGGAGGGTTAGCCACCCAGGATAAGCCAAGAAAGTCAGTGCGTCATCGAGGACTGTCTAACTTATTTCCATTGGGGTCCTTAATCTTGTCCCCCAGGATGCGACCCACACCAGTCGACTAACACCCAGGTACCTATTTGCTGCTAGGTGAACAGGACAACAGGTGTAAGGAAACGTGTCGAAATGTTTCCACCCGCCAGGAATCGAACCCGGGCCCTCCGTGTGTGAAGCGGGTTGGGTATGTGTTGGTGTTGCTTAGTAAATTTTGCATCTTGTTAACAAAGTCTGTACGGCTGAGGATGGCTGTTCATCATCCTTCGTCCTCTGTGGTGATGAACTGCAGAATTTCCAGTTCTTCCAGTTCGCTACACTTCCCCTACACTTCATATGTGACTGCAGGAAACATGCGACACACATCCTCAGCAAGACCAACACCAATCAAGTTTCTAAAATACTTTCCAAAATATCCATCAGCTCCTCAACTATTATCAGACACTTAGTGTAGAAGCCCAAGAATGACTCTGACGCGAGTACAGGAGTACACACTATACCATGTGGAGGATGTGACAGAGTAAAGTGGGAGAAACTGCCAGATCTCTGGCCAGATAGACTGTTGTCACACCTTGCGTCATTATGTACTGGAGTGCGTCACACCCTGCGTCATTATGTACTGGAGTGCGTCACACCCTGCGTCATTATGTACTGGAGTGCGTCACACCCTGCGTCATTATATACTGGAGTGCGTCACACCCTGCGTCATTATGTACTGGAGTGCGTCACACCCTGCGTCATTATGTACTGGAGTGCGTCACACACCTGCGTCATTATATACTGGAGTGCGTCACAATCCCTGCGTCATATAAACTGTGTAAGCGTCAAACCCTGCGCATAGTATATTACTAGGACGTGCGTACAACACCCTGACATTATATACTTTGGAGTGCGTCCATCCCTGCGTCATTATATGTATGAGTTGCGTCACCACCCTACTCATTATTATGGAGTGCGTCACACCCCCCATATAGTACTGGAGTGCGTCACCACCCAGCGTCATTATGTACTGGGAGTGCTCAACCTGCGTCATTAAATACTGGATTGAGCGTACACACACTGCGATCATTATGACTGAACGAGTGCGTACACCCTGCGTCAATATATACGGAGATGCTCACACCCTGCTCATTATGTACTGGAGTGCGTCCACACCGTGCTATTATAACTAGTTCCGTCAAACACCTGCGTCCATTACTACTGAGTGCGTCACACCCTGGACGTCATATATACTGGAGTGCGTCCACTCCTGCATATTATATACTAGGAGTGCTTCCACCCTGCGTATTATATACTGGAGTGCGTCACACCTGGGACGTTCATTATATACTGTAGTGCGTCACCACACACTGCGTCCATATATACTGAGACTGCTCACACCTGCGACATATTACTGGAGTGCCTCACACCCAGCGTCATTATAAATACTGGAGTGCGTCCACCCGCGTCATATATACTGGAGTCGTCACACCCTGCGTCATCATGTACTAGTGCTTCCACTGCCATTATATACTGAGTGACGTCCACAACCCTGTCGTCATATGTACTGGAGTGCGTCACACCCTGCGTCCATTATATACTGGATGCGTTCACACTGCTACATATGTACTGAGATGCTTCACACCTGCTCATTATATATGGAGTGTCCACACCCTGGCGTTCATTAGTACTGGAGTGCGTCCACCTCGTCATATGTACTGATGCGTCACACCCTGGCGTCATTATGTACTGGAGTGTTCACACCTCGTCATTATATACTGGGTGCGTCACAACCCTGCGTCATATATACTGGAGGCGATTAAATTAATGAATTTAGAGACTCACTCAGAAATGTGTAAGAAATGTCAAAGTATTTTATCCACAGTGGTATATTACAGACCATTCTGGAGAAATACCCTGACTTTGTAACTTTGGGGCCCAGTCCCTGGACCCATTGTATACCTCTGTAATCATTCTGACTACCACCCACAGGATGGGTATGGGGTGACTACACCCACATGATGGGTATGGGTTGACCACCACCCACAGGATGGGTATGGGGTACATAATAAACATATTAAACTATCTGGATATTAGTCAGGGAAGACAACAACACATGCAGCCATGATGACCATGCAAACAGGGACGATGTTGGACACCTTATGAACGTCAGTGAGGCTAAAATAGTCATTAGGGGAGAAGATTTAAGACGTTGAAAGTGTATAGAGGCTGCCCTAGGTAGACTAAGTAGACGGTTTTTTCTCATACACTACTAGGTAAAAACTGTTTCCCCTCAAACACTACTATTTAAAAAACTGTTTCCCCCGTACACTACAAGGATGACTTTTCCACCATACACTACTAGGGGAAAGTTCCACTCATACCCCAAAATAGGGGAAAACCCGTTCCACCAAACATACTAGGAGACTGTTTTCCCCTTTTACCTACTAAGGGAACGTTCCACCCATACACTACCCAGGTAGACTGTTTTACTTCCCTACCCCTACCCAGGAAACGTTCCAACCCCCATACACTACTAGGGAGAAAGTTCCCCATACACACTAGGGGAACGTTTTTACTTATACACTACAAGGTAGACTGTTCCCCCCCATACACTACTATAGACTGTTTTCACTCATACCAAATAGGTTTCCTTTTTTTCCACACATACACTACAAGGGAGAACCCGTTCCACCACTACAAACTAAAGGGAGACTGTTCCACTTTTACACTACTAGGTTTTAAATGTTCCCTTTTATCCCCTACTAGGGAGACTGTTCTGCACATACACTACTAGGTAACTGTTCCACTCATACACTACAGGGAGACGTTCCCCTCATAAAACTACTAGGTAGACTGTTTTCCATCACACCTACTAGGGTGACTGATTCCAAATCAAAACTACTAGGTAACTGTTCCACTCATACACAAATAGTTTGAAATGTTCCACCATACACAAATAGGAAAAACTGTTCCACCCCATACACTACTAGGTAACTGTTCCACTCAAAAATACCCAGGTTTGACTGTTTTTAAATCATACCCTACTAAGGGAGACCCGTTTCACTCATAACCCCTTTCTTTGGTAAAACCCTTTTCCCCTCATCCCCTACTAGGTAGAAATTTTTCCACTCATACACAAAAGGTAGACTGTTTCCCCTCATACACTACTAGGGAGACTGTTTCCCCTCATCACTACTAGGGAAGGGCGTTTCACTCAAACACTACCCAGGGAGACTGTTTCCCCCATTTCACTAACAAAGGAAAACTGTTCCGCTCAAACAAATAGGTAAAACTGTTTTCCCCTCAACACTACTAGGGAATGTTCCGCTCATACACAACTATTGGGCTGTTTCCCCCTCATACACTACTAGGTGACGTTTTCCCCTCATTTCACCAAAAAGGTAGACGTTTTCCCCTCATACACTAATAAGGGAACGGGTTTCCCCTCAAACCTACTAAGGGGAGACTGTTTCCCCTCATACACAAAAAGGGGAGACTGTTCCCCTTATAACCAATAGGTAGACTGTTCCACTCCCTACACAAAAAGGTAGACGTTCACTCAACACTACTAGGGAACTGTTCCACTCATACACTACTAGGAGACTGTTCCCCCCTCATACACAACAAGGGTAGAATTTTTCCACTTATACACTACTAGGTAGGGCGTTTTACTCATACACTACTAGGTAACTTTCACTCAAACACTACCCAGGAACTGTTTCCCCCCATACATACTAGGGGGAAATGTTCCACTCATACACAAATAGGGAGACTGTTTTTCCCCTTATACACTACTAGGTAGACTGTTTCCATTTAACCCACTAGGTAACTGTTTTTTGCCCCAACACAAATAGGGAACCCGTTTCCACTCATACCCTACAAAGGGAGACGGGTTTCCCCTCATACACTACAGGGAGGGCCCGTTTTCCCCCCATACACTACAAGGGAACTGTTCCACTCATACCTACTAGGTAGAAATGTTTCCCCCCATACACCCACTAGGGAGACTGTTCCCCCTCATCACTACTAGGTAGAAATGTTCCACTTTAAACACTACTATTTAACTGTTTCCCCTCAAACAATACTAGGTAGAAAAGTTTCCCCCATACACTACTGGTAAAACTGTTTTTACTCTACACTACTAGGAAACTGTTTTTTCCAAACACAAATTGTAGACTGTTTTCCCCTCATACACTCCCAGGGAGACCGTTTTCCCCTCATACACTACTAGGTAAAACTGTTTTCCCCACATACACAAATAGGTAGACTGTTTCACCATACACTATAGGTAGGGCTGTTCCCCCTTTTATACCCTACTAGGAAACTTTTTCCGCCATACACAAATAGGTAGACGTTTTTTCCCCTCATACACTACTAGGTAACTGTTCCGCCAAAACACTAGTAGACGTTCCACTCTCACTACTAGGTAGACCTTCCACTCATCACTACTAGGGGCTTTCCACTCAACACTACAGGTAGACTGTTCCACTCATACACTACAGTAACTGTTTCCCCTCATACCTCAGGTAGACTGTTCACTCAACACTCTAGGTAACGTTTCCACTCAAAATTTTCCCATAAACCCTTTTAAAAACTAAATATACAAATTTTAACCCATTATTCGTGTTCAGATATTTCCCACCAAGCAAAAAAAAAAAAAAAGAATGAAAAAAAGGGTTTAATTTTAAACCACCCGAAAAAAAAACATTTTGGGGTTTCCCCGCCAATTGACGGGCATTAGAAGCATCAAAAATTTTTTCCATAATTTCCGCCGTTCGACCTTGTCATCAAAAACCCCCGATAAATTCCTTGTTGGCTTTCATTTTTTGCACCTGACTCAAAAAAACCCCACCAGGCGTCGTACTTACTGTGGGCCGTTTCCACTGGGGAAAACACGGGGGAAAAAAGTGCTGGAAAAAATTTTTTAAAAACCCGTAAGTTGATGACGAACACAAGGAAAGAGTTTGGGGGGGTTTCTTCAGTTAAATACAGGGGGGGGCGGGTGTAGAAAAGAGATTAATCAGTCCCTCAACCGTGGGGACAATTCTAACCAAGGGGCTTAGCATAAATTTCTTTTTCCACAGTAAAAATTTAGGGCCCAAAGACTCTCCAACCATAATTCTTCCCATGTCCGGTTTAAATTCAAGTTTTTTAATGAAATTTTTCCAAATGCTTTTAAATAATTTCCGTCTCAAGGGGACACCCGGGAGGGGTTTTTGATCCGGGAAGCACACTGCCCTCCCCTTCCTTGGATCAAAGCTAAATGCTTTTCCCCTTCCCCAGTTTGGTTAAAAAACACTCCAAGCGGGGACTGATTAACCCAAAAAGAACCCCGACTGAGGGACGATTACAAAAACCCAACCCCAAATGAGGGACTGTTACAAAACCCACTCCAGACTGAGGGCCCGATTAACCGACCCAAAGGGGGGACTGATTACACCCACTCCAACTGGGGACTGATTTCCCGACCCAACGAGGGGGCTGATTAAAACCGACCCAAGCGGGGGACTGATTTAAAACCGACTCCCGACTGAGGGACATTTAAACCGACTCCCCACTGAGGGACTGATTAAACCGACTCCAACTGAGGGGGCTGATTTCACCGACTCCAGACTGGGGGACTGATTACAAACCAAAAACCAACGAGGGACGATTACACCCCATCCAGACTGAGGGACTGATTAAACCGCCCCCGACTGGGGACTGATTAAAAAACCGACTCCAAGCTGAGGGGCGATTTCACCGACTCCAATGGGGGACTGATTAAAACCGACTCCCCCTGAGGGGCGATTAAAAAAACCCACCCAGCTGGGGGGCTGATTACACCCTCCAGACTGGGGGGGCTGATTAACCACTCCAACTGAGGGACGATTACAAAAACCGACCCAGACTGAGGGACGATTTAAACCGACCAGAGAGGGACTGATTAAACCGACTCCAGCTGAGGACTGATTAAACCGACCCAACTAGGGACTGATTAAACCCTCCAACGAGGGACTGATTAAACCGATCCAACTGGGGACTGATTACACCGACTCCAGACGGGGACTGATTAAACCGACTCCAACTGAGGGACGTTAAACCCACTCCAAGCTGAGGGCTGATTAACCCGACTCCAGACTGGGGGGCGATTACACCGACTCCAGACTGAGGGACTGATTTCAAAAACCCACCCAGACGAGGGGGCTGATTTAAACCCACTCCCAAACTGGGGACTGATTACACCGACCCAAGCTAAGACTGATTAAAAAACCGTTTTCCAACTGAGGACGATTACCCGTTTTCCAAGCT
Source organism: Cherax quadricarinatus (assembly GCF_026875155.1). Taxonomy (NCBI): domain Eukaryota; kingdom Metazoa; phylum Arthropoda; class Malacostraca; order Decapoda; family Parastacidae; genus Cherax; species Cherax quadricarinatus. The sequence continues at coordinate 23,257,965 of NC_069471.1, read as the reverse complement.
GAGGACTTCACCGTTTCCAAGCGAGGGGCGTTACACCGTTTCCAAGCTAGGGGACTGATTACACCCTTTCCAAGCTAGGACTGATTTCACCACTCCAGACGAGGGACGATAAAAACCGTTTCCAAACTGAGGACTGATTACCAAAACCCTTTCCAACTAAGGGGCTGATTTCACCGTTTTCCAAGCGAGGGGCTGATTACACCACTCCAAAAACAACACCGACCCAACTGAGGGGTGAAAACACCGCTCCAACTGAGGGACTGATTACAAAACCCTTTCCAACTGAGGGACTGAAACAAACCGTTTCCAAGCGAGGGGGCGAAAACACCACTCCCCAACTGAGGACGTTTCACCGTTTCCAACTGAGGCTGATTACACCGTTTCCAAGCAGGGGAATGATTAAAAAACCGTTTCCAACAGGGACGATTACACCGTCCAACTGAGGACTGATTACAAAAACCGACTCCAACTGAGGGGCTATTTCACCGCTCCGACTTGGCTGATACACCGTTCAAGCGAGGGGCTGATTTCACCGTTCCAAGGAGGGACGATTACAAAAACCCCTCCAACTGAGGGGCGATTACACCGTTTTCCCAACGAGGGACTGATTACACCCTTTTCCCAAACTGAGGACTGATTACAAAACCCCCCCCGGGGGTTCCAAGCTGAGGGACTGATTAAAAAAACCGTTTCCAAACGAGGGACGATTAAAAACCGACTCCAACGAGGGGCGATTACACCGACTCCAACTAGGACTGATTACCCGACTCCCGACGAGGGATGATTACACCGTTCCAAGCTGAGGACTGATTACAAACCCTTTCCAAGCTGAGGGGCTGATTTCACCCACTCCCGACTAGGGGCTGATTACACCGTTTCCAAGCGAGGGACTGATTACAAAAACCCACCCAAGCTGAGAGACTGATTTTAAAAAAAACCGTTCCAACTGAGGGGGTAATTTAAAAAACCGTTCCGGGGGGGGACTGATTACACCGTTTTCCAAACTGAGGGGCGATTAAAACCCCAAAGAGGGGCGAACAAAACCCTTTCCAAACTGAGAGACTGATTTCACCGTTTCCAAGCGAGGACTGATTAAAAACCGTTTCCCAAACGAACTGGGTTACAAACCCACTCCAACGAGGACTGATTACACACTCCAAATGAGGGCTATTACACCGACTCCAACGAGGGACTGATTACACCTTTTTCCAAGCTGAGGGGTGATTAAAAAACCGTTTTCCCCAAACTGAGGACTGAATTACACCGACTCCAGACTGAGGGAAAAACACGTTTCCCCAAACTGAGGGACTGGTTTAAAAAACCCCACTCCCCAACGAGAGACTGATTAAAAAAACCCTTTCCAACTAGGACTGATTACAAAACCCTTTCCAACTGAGGGGCTGATTACAAAACCCACTCCAAGAGGGGCTGATTACACCGACTCCCGCGAGGGGCGATACACCGACTCCAACGAGGGGCGATTTCACCGTTTCAAGCTGAGGGGCTGATTTTAAAAAAAACCGTTTTTCCAAACTGAGGGGCTGATTACAAAACCCATCCAGACTGAGGGGCGATTACACCGTTTTTCCAACGAGGGGCTGATTACACCGCTCCAAGCTGAAGACGATTACACCGTTTTTCCCAAACGAGGGGGCGATTACAAAAGTTTCCAAACTGAGGGACTGATTTACCCGTTTCCAGTGAGGGGCTGATTACACGTTTTCCCAAACGAGGGGCTGATTACAAAACCCTTTCCAAGCTGAGGGGGCGATTACAAAAAAATTTCCAAGCTGAGGGGCTGATTACCCAAAACCCTTTCCAACTGAGGGACGATTACACCGACTCCAGCTGAGGGACTGATTACCCCAATAAAAGATACACCGATCCAACTGAGGGGGGGCTGATTACACCGTCCAAACGAGGGAAATGTTCACCCTTTTCCCAAACTAGGGACTGATTACACCGTTTTCCAAGCTAGGGACTGATTACAAAAACCCCAAAAACCGTTTTTCCAAGCGAGGGTTTATTACAAAAAGACTCCAGCTAGGACGATTAAAAACCTTTTCCATTTTCCCAACTGAGGACTGAAAAATAACAATAACAAACCCACCCAACGAGGGCCCCGATTTCACCGATCCAACTGAGGGACTGATTACACCGTTTCCAAGCTGAGGGACAAAAACCCGTTTTCCAACGAGGGACTGATTTACCCGACCCAGCTGAGGGGCCCCGATTACACCCTTTCCAAACGAGGACTGATTTACAAAAACCCTCCAAGCGAGGACTGATTAAAAAAACCCTTTCCAAGCTGAGGCTGATTTAAAAAACCGTTTTCCAAACTGAGGGCTGATTAAAAACCGTTTCCCAAACGAGGGGTGATTTTCACCGACCCAACGAGGACGATTACCAAAAAGTTTCCAACTAAGACTGATTACACCGTTTCCAAGCTGAGGGACTGATTACAAAAACCCTTTCCAAGCTGAGGGGCTGATTCACCGACTCCAACGAGGGGGCTGATTAAAAAACCACCCCAAAAAAAACGTTCCCAAGCTGAGGGACTGATTACACCTTTTCCAAACTGAGGGACTGTTAAAAAAACCGTTTTCCCAAACGAGGGGCTGATTACAAAAGACTCCAACTGAGGGACATTACACCGTTTTAAACTGAGGGAAATGATTACAACCCCACTCCAACTGAAGGGGTGATTACACCTTTCCAACTGAGGGGCTGATTTCAAAAACAAAAACCGTTTTCCAAACTGAGGGGGCTGATTTAAAAATAAAAAATTTAACCGTTTCCAACTGAGGGAAAGATTACACCGTCCAACTGAGGGACTGAAAAACCCTTTTCCCCTGAGAAAATGATTAAAAAACCGTTTTTTCCAAACTAGGGACTGATTACACCGTCCAAGCTGAAACTGGATTTTCCACCTTTTCCAAACTGAGGGACGATTACACCCTTTTCCAACGAAGACGATTACACCGTTCCAAGCTGAGGGGCTGATTTTCAAAACCCCTCCCAAACGAGGACAAAATTCACCGTTTCCCAACTGAGGGACTGATTACACCGCCTCCAAACAAAGGGGCGATTAAAAACCGTTTTCCCAAACTGAGGGACTGAATTACACCGACTCCAACTAAGACGATTACAAAAACACCCCAACTGGGGCTGATTACAAAAAAACAAACAAAACCACTCCCAAACGAGGACGATTACAGAAACCCCCAAAAAAGCAAGGGGGGAGATTACACCGACTCCCAACTAGGCTGATTACACCCACCCAGCGAGGGGTGATTAAAAAGACCCAACTGAGGACTGATTACAAAAGACTCCAACGAGGGGGATTAAAACCGACTCCAGCAGGGCTGATTACAAAACCCACCCAGAAACTGAAAAAGGGGGGGAATTACACCGACTCCAGACTGAGGGACTGATTACACCGACTCCAGACTGAGGGACTGATTACACCGACTCCAGACTGAGGGACTGATTACACTGACTCCAGACTGAGGGACTGATTACACCGACTCCAGACTGAGGGACTGATTACACTGACTCCAGGCTGAGGGACTGATTACACCAACTAAAGACTGAGGGACTGATTACCTCAAAGTCCTTCTGATCTACACCATTAACTAACGAAATCAGCAGTCTAACGTACAGAAAGAAGCACATACTTACGTTTTTCTAATGTAAGTAGGAACACTTTCTTCCTAAGGTTCCTGAATGGTTCAAGAACCTTGAACCCCAGGTGTGTGAAGCACCGTCTGCATATTGTAGCATCATGACTCCCACAAGGTCGAGGCTGGTGAAGCAAACACAGGTGTGAGTGAGTGGACAACCCACAAGATGATGGAATATTTAACTCCGGATCATTCGTATTCTGGTGCATCGTCAGGAGCTATATATATAAATATATATATATATATATATATATATATATATATATATATATATATATATATATATATATAATATATATATTATATATATATATTTATTTATTTATATATATAAATGTCTTATTATAAACAGAGGAAGCAACAATTTGCTGACAAGTCACCCACTCTCTCATTTGCTCTCTTCTTACATTGCTTCACCACTCTCTTAACCTCTCTCTTTTTCTCCATATACTCTTCCCTCCTTGCATCACTTCTACTTTGTAAAAAACCTCTCATATTCTAACTTTTTCTCCCTTACTACTCTCTTTACATCATCGTTCCGCCAATCGCTCTTCTTCCCTCCCGCTCCCACTTTCCTGTGACCACAAACTTCTGCTGAACACTCTAACACTACATTCTTAAACATACCCCATACATCTTCGACCCCATTGTCTGTACTCTCACTAGCCCATCTATCCTCCAATAGCTGCTTATATCTTACCCTAACTGCCTCCTCCCTTAGTTTAAAAACTTTCTGACACTAAGATCCATGGTTCGATCCTTGGTACGGGTGGAGACACTGGGATGTGTTCTTAAGACACCTGCTGTCACTGTTCACCTAGCAGTTAGTAGGCAATTGGGTGTTAGTTACGTTACACCTGTTGTCCCTAGGCGAACAGTGACAGCAGGTGTAGGGGTAACTGACACACAGGTACCTACTTACTGCTAGGTGAACATGGACAGCAGGTGTCTTAGTGAAACATGTCCAAATGTTTCCACCCGTATCGGGGATCGAACCACGGACCTCAATGTGTGAGGCGAGTGCGTTACCAACCCATCCACGGGACACCTGTTACATAAACTGTTTACCACACTTTACAAATAAAGTTTATATGGTAGGCCTACTTCCGTCACTAGGCCTATCCACAGACTGACCATCTAGTGTTGTTCTCAGCCTATCAACTTACTCACCCGAAGCGTCTTAGTGGCTGATAGAACCAGCGAATATTGTCAATAATAATAATAATAATAATAATAATAATAATAATAATAATAATAATTCTTGAAGAACACTACTCACAGGTGGACCACCGAGAACAAAGGTGTCATAGACAAATATGACAGCCAGGCCTCTAGGCCTATGCTCCATGCTGTAGAGTGGAGAGTGTGGAGAGACAGGCATAGCAGCGATGGGTCGGTTTCTGTGTAATAATAATAATAATAATAATAATAATAATAATAATAATAATAATAATAATAATAATAATAATAATAATAATAATAATAATAATATTTATTACTACCAGTACCTGACACAACTTATACAGACCATAATAATAATAATAATAATAATAATAATAATAATAATAATAATTAAATAATAATAATAATAATAATATTTATTACTACCAGTACCTGACACAACTTATACAGACCATAATAATAATAAAATAATAATAATAAATAATAATAAATAATTATTACTTTCCAGTACCTGACACAACTTATACAGACCATAATAATAATAATAATAATAATAATAATAATAATAATAATTATTACTACCAGTACCTGACACAACTTATACAGACCAATAATAATAATAATAATAATAATAATAATAATAATAATAATAATAACAATAATAATAATAATAATAATAATAATATTTATTACTACCAGTACCTGACACAACTTATACAAACCATAATAATAATAATAATAATAATAATGATAATAATAATAATAATAATATTAATAATAATAATAATAATAATAATAATAAATAATAATAATATTTATTACTACCAGTACCTGACACAACTTATACAGACCATAATAATATAATAATAATAAATAATAATAATAATAATAATAATAATATTTATTACTACCAGTACCTGACACAACTTATACAAACCCTAATAATAATAATAATAATAATAATAATAATATTAATAATAATAATAATAATAATAATAATAATAATAATAATAATATTTATTACTACCAGTACCTGACACAACTTATACAGACCAAATAATAATAATAATAATAATAATAATAATAATAATATATATTTTATTACTACCAGTACCTGACACAACTTATACAGACCATAGCTGACACCTATGACATACTACTATATAGAAAGTTCCTTGTTATGTACAGCATTTCCTGCATATTAGGTCAGTTTTGTCCCCAGGATGCCACCCACACCAGTCACCTAACACCTAGGTACCTATTTTACACTGATGGGTGAACAGGGACAGCAGGTGTCTTATGGAAACACGCCCCTAATGTTTTCCAGCCGTACTGGAGGAGATTCGAACCCCGTACTTCAGTGTGTGAGCTGAGTGCGCTACCGATCCAGCACATTAGACGGTATTATAGGCCCTATAACGCAGAGTGAGGCCACCTGGAGGTCGGTTATATCATGCAGAGTGAGGCCACCTGGAGGTCGGTTATATCATGCAGAGTGAGGCCACCTGGAGGTCGGTTATATCATGCAGGGTGAGGCCACCTGGAGGTCGGTTATATCATGCAGGGTGAGGCCACCTGGAGGTCGGTTATATCATGCAGAGTGAGGCCACCTGGAGGTCGGTTATATCATGCAGAGTGAGGCCACCTGGAGGTCGTTATATCATGCAGAGTGAGGCCACCCTGGAGGTCGGGTTTTATCATGCAGAGTGAGGCCACCTGGAGGTCGGTTAAAATCATGCAGAGTGAGGCACCTGGAGGTCGGTTATATCATGCAGAGTGAGGCCACCTGGAGGTCGGTTATATCATGCAGAGTGAGTCCACCTGGAGGTCGGTTATATCACGCAGAGTGAGGCCACCTGGAGGTCGGTTATATCATGCAGAGTGAGGCCACCTGGAGGTCGGTTATATCACGCAGAGTGAGGCCACCTGGAGGTCGGTTATATCATGCAGAGTGAGGCCACCTGGAGGTCGGTTATATCATGCAGAGTGAGGCCACCTGGAGGTCGGTTATATCATGCAGAGTGAGGCCACCTGGAGGTCGGTTATATCATGCAGAGTGAGGCCACCTGGAGGTCGGTTATATCATGCAGAGTGAGGCCACATGGAGGTCGGTTATATCACGCAGAGTGAGGCCACCTGGAGGTCGGTTATATCACGCAGAGTGAGGCCACCTGGAGGTCGGTTATATCATGCAGAGTGAGGCTTGCAGTTTTACCTGGAGAGAGTTCCGGGGGTCAACGCCCCCGCGGCCCGGTCTGTGACCAGGCCTCCTGGTGGATCAGAGCCTGATCAACCAGGCTGTTGCTGCTGCCTGCACACAAACCAACGTACGAGCCACAGCCCGGCTGATCAGGAACCGACTTTAGGTGCTTGTCCAGTGCCAGCTTGAAGACTGCCAGGGGTCTGTTGGTAATCCCCCTTATGTATGCTGGGAGGCAGTTGAACAGTCTCGGGCCCCTGACACTTATTGTATGGTCCCCTTAACGTGCTAGTGACACCCCTGCTTTTCATTGGGGGGATGGTGCATCGTCTGCCAAGTCTTTTGCTTTCGTAGTGAGTGATTTTCGTTTTGCAAGTTCGGTACTAGTCCCTCTAGCATTTTCCAGGTGTATATAATTATGTATCTCTCCCGCCTGCGTTCCAGGGAATACAGGTTTAGGAACCTCAAGCGCTCCCAGTAATTGAGGTGTTTTATCTCCGTTATGCGCGCCGTGAAGGTTCTCTGTACATTTTCTAGGTCAGCAATTTCACCTGCCTTGAAAGGTGCTGTTAGTGTGCAGCAATATTCCAGCCTAGATAGAACAAGTGACCTGAAGAGTGTCATCATGGGCTTGGCCTCCCTAGTTTTGAAGGTTCTCATTATCCATCCTGTCATTTTTCTAGCAGATGCGATTGATACAATGTTATGGTCCTTGAAGGTGAGATCTTCCGACATGGTCACTCCCAGGTCTTTGACGTTGGTGTTTCGCTCTATTTTGTGGCCAGAATTTGTTTTGTACTCTGATGAAGATTTAATTTCCTCGTGTTTACCATATCTGAGTAATTGAAATTTCTCATCGTTGAACTTCATATTGTTTTCTGCAGCCCACTGAAAGATTTGGTTGATGTCCGCCTGGAGCCTTGCAGTGTCTGCAATGGAAGACACTGTCATGCAGATTCGGGTGTCATCTGCAAAGGAAGACACGGTGCTGTGGCTGACATCCTTGTCCATGTCGGATATGAGGATGAGGAACAAGATGGGAGCGAGTACTGTGCCTTGTGGAACAGAGCTTTTCACCGTAGCTGCCTCGGACTTTACTCTGTTGACGACTACTCTCTGTGTTCTGTTAGTGAGGAAATTATAGATCCATCGATCGACTTTTCCTGTTATCCTTTAGCACGCATTTTGTGCGCTATTACGCCATGGTCACACTTGTCGAAGGCTTTTGCAAAGTCTGTATATATTACGTCTGTATTCTTTTTGTCTTCTAGTGCATTTAGGACCTTGTCGTAGTGATCCAATAGTTGAGACAGACAGGAGCGACCTGTTCTAAACCCATGTTGCCCTGGGTTTTTGTAAAATGATGGGTTTCTAGATGGGTGGTGATCTTGCTTCTTAGGACCCTTTCAAAGATTTTATGATATGGGATGTTAGTGCTATTGGTCTGTAGTTCTTTGCTGTTGCTTTACTACCCCTTTGTGGAGTGGGGGTATGTCTGTTGTTTTTAGTAACTGTGGGACGACCCCCGTGTCCATGCTCCCTCTCCATAGGATGGAAAAGGCTCGTAATACTTGCAGTTCTTGATGAACACGGAGTTCCATGAGTCTGGCCCTGGGGCAGAGTGCAAGGGCATGTCATTTATCGCCTGTTCGAAGTCATTTGCGTCAGGATAACATCAGATAGGCTTGTGTTAATCAAATTTTGTGGCTCTCTCATAAAAAATTCATTTTGATCTTCGACTCTCAGTCTGGTTAGCGGCTTGCTAAAAACTGAGTCATATTGGGACTTGAGTAGCTCACTCATTTCCTTGCTGTCATCTGTGTAGGACCCATCTTGTTTAAGTAGGGGCCCAATACTGGACGTTGTTCTCGATTTTGATTTGGCATAGGAGAAGAAATACTTTGGGTTTCTTTCGATTTCATTTATGGCTTTTAGTTCTTCCCCCGATTCCTGACTCCTAAAGGATTCTTTTAGCTTAAGTTCGATGCTTGCTATTTCTCTGACCAGTGTCTCTCTACGCATTTCAGATATATTGACCTCTTTTAGCCGCTCTGTTATTCTTTTCCGTCGCCTGTAAAGGGAGCGCCTGTTTCTTTCTATTTTACATCTACTCCTCCTTTTTCTTAGAGGAATAAGCCTTGTGCATACATCGAGTGCCACCGAGTTAATCTGTTCTAGGCATAAGTTGGGGTCTGTGTTGCTTAGTATATCTTCCCAGCTTATATCGGTTAGGACTTGGTTTACTTGGTCCCACTTTATGTTTTTGTTATTGAAGTTGAATTTGGTGAATGCTCCCTCGTGACTAATCTCATTATGTCGGTCTGGGGCTCCGCGCATACATGTCTGAACCTCAATTATGTTGTGATCTGAGTATATTGTTTTTGATATGGTGACATTTCTTATCAGATCATCATTGTTAGTGAAGATGAGGTTTAGTGTATTCTCCAGTCTAGTAGGCTCTATTATTTTGCTGGTGTGAGTGTGAGTTTTCATCAGAGCTGCCTCCTGGTGTTATTATTGCAACAATATTATTTGCTATATTCCTCCATTTTAGGTGCCTTAAGTTGAAATCCCCCAGGAGCAAGATGTTGGGTGCAGGAGCTGGAAGATTTTCCAGACAGTGGTCAATTTTTAACAGCTGTTCCTGGAATTGCTGGGATGTTGCATCCGGAGGCTTGTAGACTACCACAATGACTAGGTTTTGGTTCTCGACCTTTACTGCTAAAACTTCCACTACATCATTTGAGGCATTAAGCACCTGGAGGTCGGTTATATCATGCAGAGTGAGGCCACCTGGAGGTCGGTTATATCACGCAGAGTGAGGCCACCTGGAGGTCGGTTATATCATGCAGAGTGAGGCCACCTGGAGGTCGGTTATATCACGCAGAGTGAGGCCACCTGGAGGTCGGTTATATCATGCAGAGTGAGGCCACCTGGAGGTCGGTTATATCACGCAGAGTGAGGCCACCTGGAGGTCAGTACTGATGGCAGACTAACAGTAAATATTCGTGGCAATAATAAATATTCAACGGAATTTATACTCTGAGAGTGTATTACCGTCAGTCCTGAGGCATTTTACGACCCTAACTGGTTTAGTGCTTCCCCATAATGTTAAAAATAAAGGATATTAACACTGACCCATAACTGGTTTAGTTACTCCCCATACTGTTAAAAATAAAGGATATTAACACTGACCCATAACTGGTTTAGTTTCTCCCCATAATGTTAAAAATAAAGGATATTAACACTGACCCATAACTGGCTTAGTTCCTCCCCATACTGTTAAAAATAAGGGATATTAACACTGACCCATAACTGGCTTAGTTCCTCCCCATAATGTTAAAAATAAGGGATATTAACACAGACGCAGCAAATACTGCATTTTAAAACTCACTCTGTGAGAGGCAGACCCAATCCCTTCGTCCTAGCATCACTGGTGTCGGAGATGAGAACGTTCTGAGCATCAGCAGCATCACTCCTGTGTTTAGCGGAGATGTAATCAGAGACAACATAACACAAACATCTAAATATCATAGCAATGACTCAGAATGATCTATAATCTATGAATAATGATAGGTGAAGACCCCAGTGTAAATAAGTCAGACCCCAGTGTAAATAAGTCAAAGACCCCAGCGTAAATAAGTCAGACCCCAGTGTAAATAAGTCAAAGACCCCAGTGTAAATAAGTCAGACCCCAGTGTAAATAAGTCAGACCCCAGTGTAAATAAGTCAAAGACCCCAGTGTAAATAAGTCAGACCCCAGTGTAAATAAGTCAAAGACCCCAGTGTAAATAAGTCAGACCCCAGTGTAAATAAGTCAAAGACCCCAGTGTAAATAAGTCAGACCCCAGTGTAAATAAGTCAAAGACCCCAGCGTAAATAAGTCAGACCCCAGTGTAAATAAGTCAAAGACCCCAGCGTAAATAAGTCAGACCCCAGTGTAAATAAGTCAGACCCTAGTGTAAATAAGTCAAAGACCCCAGCGTAAATAAGTCAGACCCCAGTGTAAATAAGTCAAAGACCCCAGTGTAAATAAGTCAGACCCCAGCGTAAATAAGTCAGACCCCAGTGTAAATAAGTCAAAGACCCCAGTGTAAATAAGTCAGACCCCAGCGTAAATAAGTCAGACCCCAGTGTAAATAAGTCAAAGACCCCAGTGTAAATAAGTCAAAGACCCCAGTGTAAATAAGTCAAAGACCCCAGTGTAAATAAGTCAGACCCCAGTGTAAATAAGTCAGACCCCAGTGTAAATAAGTCAGACCCCAGTGTAAATAAGTCAGACCCCAGTGTAAATAAGTCAAAGACCCCAGTGTAAATAAGTCAGACCCCAGTGTAAACAAGTCAGACCCCAGTGTAAATAAGTCAGACCCCAGTGTAAACAAGTCAGACCCCAGTGTAAACAAGTCAGACCCCAGTGTAAACAAGTCAGACCCCAGTGTAAATAAGTCAGACCCCAGTGTAAATAAGTCAAAGACCCCAGTGTAAATAAGTCAGACCCCAGTGTAAACAAGTCAGACCCCAGTGTAAACAAGTCAGACCCCAGTGTAAATAAGTCAGACCCCAGTGTAAGTAAGTCAGACCCCAGTGTAAACAAGTCAGACCCCAGTGTAAATAAGTCAGACCCCAGTGTAAATAAGTCAAAGGCCCCAGTGTAAAGAAGTCAGACCCCAGTGTAAACAAGTCAGACCCCAGTGTAAACAAGTCAGACCCCAGTGTAAATAAGTCAGACCCCAGTGTAAATAAGTCAGACCCCAGTGTAAATAAGTCAGACCCCAGTGTAAATAAGTCAGACCCCAGTGTAAATAAGTCAGACCCCAGGGTAAGTAAGTCAGACCCCAGGGTAAGTAAGTCAGACCCCAGTGTAAATAAGTCAGACCCCAGGGTAAGTAAGTCAGACCCCAGGGTAAGTAAGTCAGACCCCAGTGTAAATAAGTCAGACCCCAGGGTAAGTAAGTCAGACCCCAGGGTAAGTAAGTCAGACCCCAGGGTAAGTAAGTCAGACCCCAGGGTAAGTAAGTCAGACCCCAGGGTAAGTAAGTCAGACCCCAGGGTAAGTAAGTCAGACCCCAGGGTAAGTAAGTCGATGGGGTTCAACACCAGGGACTGACCACCTCATCTCACTACTACACTGCTGCCTGTGTATTTAACTGAAGAGGTCTACCGTGTGGGTGAAACGTTCCATCAATACAAATATTTTACTTTAGACGTTTTTTCACTGTTTTTGGGGGGTTTAAAAACCTTGGTTTTAATCAGATAAACCACAGCTTTACGAAGCTTTAGGGGTAAGCTTCTTAAAGCTTGTAAATACTCACTTAAGCTGGATGTTGTCAGGTAATGGACGGGGTGTAGAGTGTGCCACTGCCGTCACTGGCACTGACTGGCCTGTCTGACTGCTGGCACTGACTGTACTGACATCAGTAACCATGGTAGTCATGTCATCACCTACCATGGTTGTCATGTCATCACCTACCATGGTTGTCATGTCAGCACCTACCAAGGTAGTCATGTCATCACCTACCATGGTAGTCATGTCATCACCTACCATGGTTGTCATGTCAGCACCTACCATGGTAGTCATGCCATCACCTACTGTGGTAGTCATGTCAGCACCTACCATGGTAGTCATGCCATCACCTACCGTGGTAGTCAAGCCATCACCTACTGTGGTAGTCATGTCAGCACCTACCATGGTAGTCATGCCATCACCTACCGTGGTAGTCAAGCCATCACCTACTGTGGTAGTCATGTCAGCACCTACCATGGTAGTCATGCCATCACCTACCGTGGTAGTCATGCCATCACCTACTGTGGTAGTCATGTCAGCACCTACCATGGTAGTCATGTCATCACCTACCATGATGTCACTCACACAGCCTGAAGCCATTACTACATTCGCCGATATCTGAAATTATGTACGTACATTAACGAAACTAAATGGAAAACAGGAATAAATAGGTGTCCCGTGGCTGGGTTGGGAGCTCACTCATTTCATACGCGGAAGTTCATGGTTCGATCCCCGCCACGGGTGAAAATATTAATATCTATTTGCTGGGCGTTAGTTACCTTACAACTACTGTCACTGTTCACCTAACAGTAAGTAGGTACCTGGGTGTTATCCACCTTACACCTGCTGTCACTGTTCACCTAACAGTAAGTAGGTACCTGGGTGTTATCCACCTTACACCTGCTGTCACTGTTCACCTAACAGTAAGTAGGTACCTGGGTGTTATCCACCTTACACCTGCTGTCACTGTTCACCTAACAGTAAGTAGGTACCTGGGTGTTATCCACCTTACACATGCTGTCACTGTTCACCTAACAGTAAGTAGGTACCTGGGTGTTAGGTGACTGGTGTTGGTCACATCCTGGGGACAAAACTGACCTAATATGCAGGAAATGCTGTACATAACAAGGAACTTTCTATATAGTAGTATGTCATAGGTGTCAGCTATGGTCTGTATAAGTTGTGTCAGGTACTGGTAGTAATAAATATTATTATTATTATTATTATTATTATTATTATTATTATTATTATTATTATTATTATTATTATGGTCTGTATAAGTTGTGTCAGGTACTGGTAGTAATAAATATTATTATTATTATTATTATTATTATTATTATTATTATTATTATTATTTATTATTATATTATTATTATGGTCTGTATAAGTTGTGTCAGGTACTGGTAGTAAAAATATTATTATTATTATTTTATTATTTTATTATTATTATTATTATTATTATTATTATTATTATTATTATTATTATTATGGTCTGTATAAGTTGTGTCAGGTACTGGTAGTAATAATATTATTATTATATATTATTATTATTATTATTATTATTATTATGGTCTGTA
>NC_069471.1:23228916-23243539 GCF_026875155.1 Cherax quadricarinatus | reverse complement strand
AGCCAGTACTGTACCTTGTAGAACACTGGGAGCCAGTACTGTACCTTGTGGAACACTGGGAGCCAGTACTGTACCTTGTGGAACACTGGGAGCCAGTACTGTACCTTGTGAACACTGGGAGCCAGTACTGTACCTTGTGGAACACTGGGAGCCAGTACTGTACCTTGTGGAACACTGGGAGACAATACTGTACCTTGTGGAACACTGGGAGCCAGTACTGTACCTTGTGGAACACTGGGAGCAGTACTGTACCTTGTGGAACACTGGGAGACAATACTGTACCTTGTGGAACACTGGGATCCAGTACTGTACCTTGTGGAACACTGGGAGCCAGTACTGTACCTTGTAGAACACTGGGAGCCAGTACTGTACCTTGTGGAACACTGGGAGCCAGTACTGTACCTTGTGGAACACTGGGAGCCAGTACTGTACCTTGTGGAACAGAGCTTTTCACCGTAGCTGCCTCAGACTTTACTCTGTTGGCTATTACTCTTTGTGTTTTATTTGTCAGGAAATTATAGATCCATCTACCAACTTTTCCTGTTATTCCTTTATGACGCATTTTGTGCGCTATTACACCATGGTCACACTTGTTTAGTTTAATATGTTTATTATGCACCCCATACCCATCCTGTGGGTGGTAGTCAAAAGATTACAGAGGTACATAATTGGTCCAGGGACTGGACTCCAAAGTTTTGATAGCTGAGCAAGTTACAGAGGTAATGAATTCACAATTTACAAAGGTAATGAACTCACAATATACAAAGGTAATGAACTCCAGGTAGGTCTAGTCACAATCATGACAAGTTACAAAGGTATTTACAGATTACAGAGGTACGTAATGGGTCCAGGGACTGGGCCCCAAAGTTTTGATGGCTGAACTAGGTACAAGATAATGAACTCACAAGTTACAAAGGTAATGAACTCACAAGTTACAAAGGTAATGAATACTGTAAGAATGGTTACTTACGTTTATACATGGCTACAATCATGAACAAATTATAGAGTAATGAGCAATTCACACTTCCACACCCGGTCACAACTGTAGTGAGTTATTGGTGCAAATATTGATTGTTGAGTCACACACACACACACACACACACACACACACACACACACACACACACACACACACACACACACACACACACACACACACACACACACACATACACAAACTCATACACACACACGCACACACACTCATACCGGTGAAGAGCAACTGGTGAAGAGGCGGGGCCAGGAGCTAAGACTCGACTTGTCGAAGACTTTTGCAAAGTCTGTGTACTGCATCTGCTTTTTTTTGTCTTCTAGTGCATCTAGGACCTTGTCGTAGTGATCCAGTAGTTGAGACAGACAGGAGCGACCTGTTCTAAACCCATGTTGCCCTGGGTTGTGTAACTGATGGGTTTCTAGATGGGTGGTGATCTTGCTTCTTAGGACCCTTTCACAGATTTTTATGATATGGGATGTTAGTGCTATTGGTCGGTAGTTCTTTGCTGTTGCTTTACTGCCCCCTTTGTGGAGTGGGGCTATGTCTGTTGTTTTTAGTAACTGAGGGACGACCCCCGTGTCCATGCTCCCTCTCCATAGGATGGTAAAGGCTCGTGATAGGGGCTTCTTGCAGTTCTTGATGAACACGGAGTTCCATGAGTCTGGCCCTGGGGCAGAGTACATGGCCATGTCATTTATCGCCTGTTCGAAGTCATGTGTCATTAGGATAATATCAGAGATGTTTGAATTGACTCAAATTTGAGTCTCGATCATAAAAAATTAATATATTTTGTCGACACTCAGTCTGGGTAGCGGCTCACTAAACATCCAGTCATATTATGACTTTAGTATCTCACTCATTTCGTTGCTGTCATCTGTGTATGTCCCATCTCGCCTAAACACGTGACCAATACTGGATGTTGTTTTTCCCTTAGATTTGACATAAGAAAAGAAATATTTTGAGTTTCTTCACTGATGACTTTAAGTTCTTCCAGAGATTCGTGTCTCCTGTAAGCTCGATATTTGCTTTTCCTCTGACCAGTGTCTCCCTTCGTATATCAGATATACTGGCCCCTCTCAGCAACTCTGTGATTCTTCATCTTCACCTGTATAGGGAGCGTCTCTCGCTTTCTAGTTTACATCTTCTCTTCCTTTTTCTTAAAGGAAAGTGCCTTGAGCAGACTTAATTGCCCAGAGGTAATTGTTCCTAGGCAAAGGTTTGAATCCATGTTGTTTAGGATATCTTCCCAGCTTGTTTCATTTAGCACATGGTTGACTTGTTCCCACTGTCAGCTATACTCACCAGTAACTGTCAGTGTTGAATATAGCCAGAACTGTCAACTGTACTCACTAGTACTCACTAGGGGGGGGTTGGCCTGTACATTGCAGAGTCACTTGTTTGCACAGAACTGCTTAATGCCTCAAATGACGTAGTGGAAGTTTTAGCAGTAAAGGTCGAGAACCAAAACCTAGTCATTGTGGTAGTCTACAAGCCTCCGGATGCAACATCCCAGCAATTCCAGGAACAGCTGTTAAAAATTGACCACTGTCTGGAAAATCTTCCAGCTCCTGCACCCAACATCTTGCTCCTGGGGGATTTCAACTTAAGGCACCTAAAATGGAGGAATATAGCAAATAATATTGTTGCAGTAATAACACCAGGAGGCAGCTCTGATGAAACTCACACTCACACGAGCTTTTAAATCTCTGCCAAAATTCAATTTAAACCAGCAAATAATAGAGCCTACTAGACTGGAGAATACACTAGACCTCATCTTCACTAACAATGATGATCTGATAAGAAATGTCACCATATCAAAAACAATATACTCAGATCACAACATAATTGAGGTTCAGACATGTATGCGTGGAGCCTCAGACCGACAAAATGAGACTAGTCACGAGGGAGCATTCACCAAATTCAACTTCAATAACAAAAACATAAAGTGGGACCAAGTAAACCAAGTCCTAACCGATATAAGCTGGGAAGATATACTAAGCAACACAGACCCAAACTTATGCCTAGAACAGATTAACTCGGTGGCACTCGATGTATGCACAAGGCTTATTCCTCTAAGAAAAAGGAGGAGTAGATGTAAAATAGAAAGAGACAGGCGCTCCCTTTACAGGCGACGGAAAAGAATAACAGAGCGGCTAAAAGAGGTCAATATATCAAAATGCGCAGGGAGACACTGGTCAGAGAAATAGCAAGCATCGAACTTAAGCTAAAAGAATCCTTTAGGAGTCAGGAATCGCGGGAAGAACTAAAAGCCATAAATGAAATCGAAAGAAACCCAAAGTATTTCTTCTCCTATGCCAAATCAAAATCGAGAACAACGTCCATATTGGGCCCCCTACTTAAACAAGATGGGTCCTACACAGATGACAGCAAGGAAATGAGTGAGCTACTCAAGTCCCAATATGACTCAGTTTTTAGCAAGCCGCTAACCAGACTGAGAGTCGAAGATCAAAATGAATTTTTATGAGAGAGCCACAAAATTTTGATTAACACAAGCCTATCCGATGTTATCCTGACGCCAAATGACTTCGAACAGGCGATAAATGACATGCCCATGCACTCTGCCCCAGGGCCAGACTCATGGAACTCTGTGTTCATCAAGAACTGCAAGAAGCCCCTATCACGAGCCTTTTCCATCCTATGGAGAGGGAGCATGGGCACGGGGGTCGTCCTCAGTTACTAAAAACAACAGACATAGCCCCACTCCACAAAGGGGGGCGTAAAGCAACAGCAAAAAACTACAGACCAATAGCACTAAAAAATCCCATATCATAAAAATCTTTGAAAGGGGGCCCCTAAAACCCAAGATCACCCCCCATCAAAAAACCCTTTGGTTACAAAACCCCAAAGGGAAACCCAGGGGTTTTGGGAACGGGTTTTCCGCCCTGTCTGTCTCAAAAATGGTTCACTCCCGAAAAGGTCCTAAAATGCACTAGAACCCCCCAAAAAATCAGATGTAATATATACAGCTTTTGCAAAAAGCCTTCGACCAAGTTTTAAAACCAGGGGGAAAATTTAGCGCACAAAATGCGGGGCAAAAGGAAAAAACAGGAAAAGTTGGCGATGGATTAAATTTTCCTCACAACCCAGAAACAGGAGTATTTCGTCAACAGGAAAAAGTCCGAGGCAGCTACGGTGAAAAGCTCGGGCCCAAAAGGGCCCAAGTACAAAACCCCCCCTTTCTTTTTTCCTAAACCTCAAAAAATCCCGCCCCAAGGACAAGGTTGTCACCCAAAACCCACCGTGTTTTCCTTTGCAGTTTGGACAAGGGGAATCTGCATGACGTGTTTTTCCTTTTGCAGACACTGCAAGGTTCCAGGGGACATAATCCAAAAATTTTTTTCAGGGGGCTCCCGGGGAAAAACAATATGAAGTTTAACGATAAGAAAATTTAAATTTTCTCAATAGGGTTTAAACATGAGGAAAATTTTAAAATCCCCTTCCAGGGTACAAAAAAAATTTTTGGCCACAAAATAAAAGCGAAACCCCAACGTCAAAGACCTGGGAGTGATTATGTCGGGGGTTTTCCCCTTAAAGGCCCCATAACTTTTATCAATCGCATCGGCTAGAAAAATACAGGAGGGATAATGAAAACCTTTAAAAATAGGGGGGGCCAAAGGGCCCATGATGCCCAACTCTTAGGTCACTTCCCCCCTATCTAGGCTGGAATTTTGCTGCACTCAACCCCACCCACCTTTCAAGGCAGGTGAAATTGCCGACCAGAAAATGTACAAGAACTTTAAAGGGGCGCGCTTTCCCGGAGTTTTAAAACACCTCAATTACTGGGAGCGCTTTGGGGTTTTCCAAACCTGTTTTCCCGGGAAAAAAGCAGGGGGGAGAGAAAACATGATTATATACACCGGGGAAAATCCTGGGGGACTTTCCCAAATTTTGCACACGAAAATCACTCTCTACGAAACAAAAGACTTGGCGGGGCCCGATGCACCACCCCCCCAATAAAAAACCCCGGGGGTGTCCCTAGCACGTTAAGAGAAAAATACAAAAGTGTCAGGGGCCCGAGACTTTTTCAACTCCCTCCCAGCCAATAAGGGGGATTACCAAAGCCCCCCTGGCAGTCTTCAAGTGGCAGGGACAAGCACCAAAAAAGGCATTTCCCCTGTAAACCCGGGGCGGGTGGCTCTTTACTTTTGGTTTTGGGCTTTGCACCCAGCACCCAACAGCCTGTTGATCAGGCGTGAAACCACCAGGGGGCCGGTAAAAGACCGGGGCCCCCGGGGGCGTTGACCCCCGAAAACTCTCCCAGGTAAAACTCCAGTTACTATTAGTTGTGTTGGGAAAATAGCCGAACTGTCAACTAACTCAAAGTTATTATTACTCTGTGTTAACAAGTTTAAACAGACCTTGGATGTCACTACTGCCCGGCTCCGGCTGGGTTACAAAATATCTTTGGCAGGTTTTTAAAAAACCAAACCCCCAGATGTAGACCCAAAAAGAAATGTAAAATTTGCCCGATGGGTATTGTCCCAAAACCCTGCGTCATTATTTTACTGGAGTGTGATAAAATTAATGAAATTTAGAAACAACTCACCAGAAGTGTTCAAGAAATTTCAAGTATTTTTTCCACAGTGGTATATTACAGACCATTCTGGAGAAAATTTCCCTGACCCTTTTCTGCTGAAAAAAAAAAGCCCCCCTTAAAACATATGTGCATGGGGTGTGTGTGTGTGTGTTGTGTGTGTTTGTGTGTGTGTGTGTGTGTTTTGTGTGGTCTGTGCTGTGTCTGGTCCTTTTGTGTGTGTGGGTGTGTGTGTCGTGTGTGGGTGGTGGGGGGTGTGGGTGTTTTGTTTGGGGGTGTTGGGGTGTGTGAGGGTGTTTTGTGGGTTTTTGGGGTGTGTGTGTTTTGGATGTGTGTGTGTGTGTGTGTGTGTGTGGGGGTGTGCGTCCTTTTGGGGGAAAGGCCCCATATTTGTTCGCCGTGTGCACATGTCCGGCGTGGCCCTGGTGTGTGTAGGTTTTGCGCGCGCTAGTGTGGGTGTAAAGATCCCCCTTAATATTGTATTTATAACTCATTACAATTTTGACCATTTTGGACGTATCAGTGGTTCATTACTTTGTAAATTTTCTCATGCTGAACCATGTATAGGATGAAGCTGATTCCCTTTCCTCTGTAAAATTTCCATGATTGTGACCAGATTCTACCCGGGGTTCATTACCTTTGGGAACTAGGGGTTTAGCTATCTAACTTTTGGGGCCGTCCTGGACTATTATGTACCTTTATAACTTTGGGCTACCGCCACGGATGGGTAGGGGTGCATAATAAACATATTAAAACTAAACTGTGTGTGTTTTTGTGTGTGGGGTGTGTGTGTGTGTGTGTGGTGTGTGTGGGTGTGTGTACTCACCCCAAATTTTTTACTCACCTATTTGTGGTTGCAGGGGGCGGTCTTAGCTCCTGGCCCCCCTCTTCCCCCGGTTGCACTGGGCCGTCTCT
This sequence comes from Cherax quadricarinatus, assembly GCF_026875155.1. NCBI lineage: Eukaryota > Metazoa > Arthropoda > Malacostraca > Decapoda > Parastacidae > Cherax > Cherax quadricarinatus. The sequence continues at coordinate 23,237,075 of NC_069471.1, read as the reverse complement.
CCCCCCCCGCTCCATGAGCTTTATCAAACTCGTCTTAAAAACTGTGTATGGTTTCCTGCCTCACTACGTCATTTTCTTTCTTAGCTATTCCACAGCCTTACAACTCCGTATGACTGAAGAAATAACTTCCTAATATCTCTCCTGACTCATTTGGGTCTTCAAACTCCAATAGTGCCTCTTGTTTCTGTGTCCCCTCCCTGGAACATCCTGTCTTTGTCCATCTTGTCTATTCCACCAGTATTTTCTATATGTCGTTATCATGTCTCCCCCTGGACCCTACTGTCCTCCAGTTGTCGTCAGGCCGATTTCCCTTAATCTTTTCTTCATTAGACATTCCCCCTTACTCTGTAAACTAACCTTGTCGCAAACCTGTTGTACTTTCTCTAGTTTCTTGACGTGCTTTATCAAGTGCGGTTCTCAAACACGTGCTGCATACTCCAGTATGGGCCTGACATACACGGTAAATACAGTGTTCTTGAACGATTCTTACAAAGGTATCGGAATGCTGTTCTCAGGTTTGCCAGGCGCCCAATATGCTGCAGCAGTTATCGATTGATTGTGCTTCCGGAGACATGCTCGTGTTATACCACCCAAGATCTTTCCTCCTTGAGTGGAGGTTTGCAGTCTTTGGCCCCCCCCCACCTAGCCATACTCGGTCTGTGGTCTTCTGTGGACCTTCCCCCTACTTCATGACTTTGCATTTGCAGATTAAATTCGAGAAGCCATTTGCTGGACCAGGAGTCCATTTCTGTCCAGGTCTCTTTGAGTCCTGCCTGGTCCTCATCAGATTTAATTCCTCCTCATTAAACTTCACATCATCTGCAAAACAGGGACACTTCTGAGTGCTAACCCTTCCATCATGTCCGTTCACATATACCAAAAAAAGGCACTGGTCAGACCGACCCATGTGGGACCCCGCTCGTCACAGGTGCCCACTGTGATACATCATTACATACCATGACTCGTTGTTGTCTCCCTGTCAGGTATTCTCTGATCCATTGCAGTGCCCTTCCTGTTATATGCGCCTGATGCTCTAGCTTCTGCACTAATCTCTTGTGAGGAACTGTGTCAAAGGCCTTCTTGCAGTCCAAGAAGATGCAATCAACCCACCCCTCTCTCTCGTGTTTTTACTTCTGTTATTTTTATCATAAAACTCCAGAAGGTTTGTGACACAGGATTTGCCTTCCATGAATCCGTGCTGGTTGGCATTTATACTCCTGTTCCGTTCCAGGTGCTGTGTGTGTGTGTGTGTGTGTGTGTGTGTGTGTGTGTCTGTCTGTCTGTCTGTGTGTGTCTGTGTGTGTACTCACCTTTTTGTGGTTGCGTGCGTGTGTGTGTGTGTGTGTGTGTGTGTGTGTGTGTGTGTGTGTGTGTGTGGTGTGTGTGTGGTGTGTGTGTGTGTGTGTGTGACTCAACAATCAATATTTGCACCAATAACTCACTACAGTTGTGACCGGGTGTGGAAGTGTGAATTGCTCATTACTCTATAATTTGTTCATGATTGTAGCCAAAGTATAAACGTAAGTAACCATTCTACAGAATTCATTACCTTTGTAACTTGTGAGTTCATTACCTTTGTAACTTGTGAGCTCATTACCTTTGTACCTAGTTCAGCTATCAAAACTTTGGGGGCCCAGTCCCTGGACCCATTACATTTCCTCTGTAATCTGTAAATACCTTTGTAACTTGACATGATTGTGACCAGACCTACCTGGAGTTCATTACCTTTGTAAATTGTGAGTTCATTACCTTTGTAAATTGTGAGTTCATTACCTTTGTAAATTGTGAGTTCATTACCTTTGTAAATTGTGAGTTCATTACCTTTGTAAATTGTGAGTTCATTACCTTTGTAAATTGTGAGTTCATTACCTTTGTAAATTGTGAGTTCATTACCTCTGTAACTTGCTCAGCTATCAAAACTTTGGAGTCCAGTCCCTGGACCAATTATGTACCTCTGTAATCTTTTGACTACCGCCCACAGGATGGGTATGGGTGACTACCACCCACAGGATGGGTATGTGGTGACTACCGCCCACAGGATGGGTATGGTGTGACTACCGCCCACAGGATGGGTATGGGGTGCATAATAAACATATTAAACTAAACTAACTAACCTTGAATATAGCCAGAACTGTCATCTATACTCACTAGTTACTGCTACTCTGTGTTGAATATAGCCAGAACTGTCATCTATACTCACTAGTTACTGTTACTCTGTGTTGAATATAGCCAGAACTGTCATCTATACTCACTAGTACTGTTACTCTGTGTTGAATATAGCCAGAACTGTCATCTATACTCACTAGTTACTGCTTACTTTTGTGTTGAATATAGCCAGAACTGTCATCTATACTCACTAGTTACTGTTACTCTGTGTTGAATATAGCCAGAACTGTCATCTATACTCACTAGTTACTGCTACTCTGTGTTGAATATAGCCAGAACTGTCATCTATACTCACTAGTTACTGTTTACTCTGTGTTGAATATAGCCAGAACTGTCATCTATACTCACTAGTTACTGCTACTCTGTGTTGAATATAGCCAGAACTGTCATCTATACTCACTAGTTACTGTTACTCTGTGTTGAATATTTGCCAGAACTGTCATCTATACTCACTAGTTACTGCTACTCTGTGTTGAATATAGCCAGAACTGTCATCTATACTCACTAGTTACTGTTACTCTGTGTTGAATATAGCCAGAACTGTCATCTATACTCACTAGTTACTGCTACTCTATGTTGAATATAGCCAGAACTGTCAGCTACACTCACCAGTTACTTTCACTCAGTGCTGAATATAGCCAGAAGTGTCAGCTACATACACCTGTTTACATAGTGCTGATAGTTATGATAATTATAATAAAATACACACACTGATAACATCGTTGTGTTGGGACTGATAGCAAGATAACCTGCGCTATCTTATCTGAGTTGTACTTATCTAGCCCTTTCATGGAACAAGCCTGATTACCCTCCATTTATTGTCTAGGTGAGTTATTTCCACTTCGGGTTTACCGCTGGGTTATTGTAATGCCACTTAGGGCCTGACCCAATTAATAATAATAATAATAATAAATAATAATAATAATAATAATAATAATAATAATGTTTATTTCTAGCAGTACATGATGCAACTTATACAGACCATAGCTGACACCTATGACATACTACTATACAGAAAGTCACTTGTTATGATGAGTATTTCCCGCAAATTAGGTCAGTTTTGTCCCAGGATGCGACCCACACCAGTCCACTAACACCCAGGATGCGACCCACACCAGACCACTAACACCCAGGATGCGACCCACACCAGTCCACTAACAGCCAGGTACCCATTTCACTGATGAGTGAACATGGACAACCGGTGTAAGGAAACACGCCCAATGTTTCCACCAATGTGCCAGGAATCGAACCCGGACCCTCACAGTGTGAAGTTAGTTTAATATGTTTATTATGCACCCCATACCCATCCTGTGGGCGGTAGTCAAAAGATTACAGAGGTACATAATTGGTCCAGGGACTGGACTCCAAAGTTTTGATAGCTGAGTAAGTTACAGAGGGTGTGAAGAGAGAGCTTTAGACACCAGGTCACGGGGCTTGGTAAACTGGGACCTTAGTAGGTAGTTAGGTAAGTTTATTTAGGTACAGGTACACATAAGTGCAATTATCATACATAGTGCAAGTTATCCACTTGAATAACCCCAAAATAGTCAGACAAAGTGACTTGTTTCCATTGGCGTCCTCGTTAATTCCTCTCCAGAAGGAAAAAAACATCATTTCCTTCCAGTTTTCCTCCCATATTGGTGAAAAAAACAGAGCTGCGCGACCCTTGTGTGTTTAGCGCCTAATTTTAATAATAATAATAACAATGAGGGTCAAAATATATTTTTCCCCTGACATCCGGGTGACGGGAAAAAAAATGAAGGCTGGAGCCGTGGTGGCCCTTAACAACCACAACAAAAACGACAACAACATCAACAACGACAACAATTACTGTTGTCAGTCGCTCACCGTTGTTGTATTTATTGTATTTTCCGCGTTTCAGCGCGAGGTGGGTATTGTATAACTACCTTGTAAGGTATTACGGGGCATAATTATGCCCCGGAGACTATTATAATGAGAGATATGCTCTTAATTACCCACTTAATGACCAAGTTATGGTCTGTCACTTTCACTTTTCAAGTGGCGGTGATTAAGTGTATTTAGGTACACTTAAATACAGTTATATGAATTATTATACGTAGGAAGATGTATATTGAGCACCTCGAGGGTCTGGGGGATGATCTTCCCTTCCTTGGATCAAACCTGAGTTCCTCAGGTGGTGTTTGCCCTCAGGGGTTTAGCGCTTTGAAAATGAGGGAAGAATTTGAGTTTATCTAAACACGTAATTGATGTACTTATTCTTCTTGATGTACTCTTCCTTATTGTACTCTCCCTTCAAGTACTCTACCTTGAAGTGCTCTTACTTTTAAGTACTCTCCCTTGAAGTACTCTCACTTGTAAGTACACCCTGAAGTACTCTCCCTTGAAGTACTCTCACTTGTAAGTACACCCTTGAAGTACTCTCCCTTGAAGTACTCTACCTTGAGGTACTCTCCCTTGAAGTACTCTCCCTTGAAGTACTCTCCCTTGAGGTACTCTTCCTTAAAGTACTCTCCCTTGAAGTACTCTAGCTTGAAGTACTCTCCCTTGAGGTACTCTCCCTTGAAGTACTCTCCCTTGAAGTACTTAGCTTGAAGTACTCTCCCTTGAAGGGACCCTCCCTTGAAAGGGACTCTCCGCTTGAAGTACTCTACCTTAAAGTACTCTGCTACTCTCCCTTGAGGTACTCTCCCTTGAAGTACTCTCCCTTGAGGTACTCTCCCTTGAAGTACTCCCTTGAGGTACTCTCCCTTGAAGTACTCCCTTGAGGTACTCTCCCTTGAAGTACTCTCACTTGTAAGTACACCCTTGAAGTACTCCCCCTAGAGGTACTCTCACTTGAAAGTACACCCTTGAAGTACTCCCCCTAGAGGTACTCTCCCTTAAAGTACTCTCCCTTGAAGTACTCTCACTTGTAAGTACACCCTTGAAGTACTCTCCCTTGAAGTACTCTACCTTGAAGTACTCTCCCTTGAGGTACTCTTCCTTGAAGTACTCTCCCTTGAAGTACTCTAGCTTGAAGTACTCTCCCTTGAGGTACCCTCCCTTGAAGTACTCTAGCTTGAAGTACTCTCCCTTGAGGTACTCTCCCTTGAAGTACTTTCCCTTGAGGTACTCTCCCTTGAAGTACTCCCCCTTGAGGTACTCTCCCTTGAAGTACTCTACCCTGAGGTACTCTCCCTTGAAGTACTCTACCCTGAGGTACTCTCCCTTGAAGTACTCTCCCTTGAGGTACTCTCCCTTGAAGTACTCTTCCTTGAAGTACTCTCCCTAGAGGTACTCTCCCTTAAAGTACTCTCCCTTGAAGTACTCTACCTTGAGGTACTCTCCCTTGAAGTACTCTCCCTTGAGGTACTCTCCCTTGAAGTACTCTCCCTTAAGTGGCCTGGCTGGCAAATCACTCACTTCACACACGGAGGGCCCGGGTTTGATTCCCGGCGGGTGGAAACATTTTGACACGTTTCCTTACACCTGTTGTCCTGTTCACCTAGCAGCAAATAGGTACCTGGGTGTTAGTTGACTGGTGTGGGTTGCATCCTGGGGGACAAGATTGAGGACCCCAATGGAAAAAAACAGTCCTTTCCGACGCACTGACTTTCTTGGGTTATCCTGGGTGGCTAACCCAGCGGGATTAAAAATCTGAACAAAATCATCTTACCCTTAAAGTACTCTCCATACATATAGAACTATTAACCAGTCACACATGGTGGGCTATTAACCAGTCACACATTATACGTGTGACTGGTAATGGTCCAAGTCGGACCAAAATGCCGTCATGAATTTCTTCTCCTGTGTGCGGGTTATCTGTGTATTGTTCCAGTTATGGGATTGTGATTTTCTGCTCTTTATGTCCTCTTCAGAAGATAGGGCAGACTTACACATGACATATATGAGAAGTAATGGTTTTGGGGACAAAAAGTTGGGGGTCGACCTATACGTGTGTACGTTATTTTGTACTCCATTTAATGCATCAATTGTTTCTTTTTTTGTAGATGATCCTGGTACAAGAGGAAGTACACTGTAGTACCAGTACTTTAGATCATCCTGGTATAAGAGGAAGTACACTTGTAGTACCAGTACTGTAGATGATCCTGGTACAAGAGGAAGTACACTGTAGTACCAGTACTGTTGATGATCCTGGTACAAGAGGAAGTACACTGTAGTTCCAGTACTGTTGATGATCCTGGTACAAGAGGAAGTACACTGTAGTTCCAGTACTGTAGATGATCCTGGTACAAGAGGAAGTACACTTGTGGTACCAGTACTGTAGATGATCCTGGTACAAGAGGAAGTACACTGTAGTACCAGTACTTTAGATCATCCTGGTACAAGAGGAAGTACACTTGTAGTACCAGTACTGTAGATCATCCTGGTACAAGAAGTACACTTGTGGTACTAGTACTGTAGATCATCCTGGTACAAGAAGTACACTTGTGGTACCAGTACTGTAGATTATCCTGGTACAAGAAGTACACTTGTGGTACCAGTACTGTAGATCATCCTGGTACAAGAAGTACACTTGTGGTACCAGTACTGTAGATCATCCTGGTACAAGAAGTACACTTGTGGTACCAGTACTGTAGATCATCCTGGTACAAGAAGTACACTTGTGGTACCAGTACTGTAGATCATCCTGGTACAAGAAGTACACTTGTGGTACCAGTACTGTAGATCATCCTGGTACAAGAAGTACACTTGTGGTACCAGTACTGTAGATCATCCTGGTACAAGAAGTACACTTGTGGTACCAGTACTGTAGATCATCCTGGTACAAGAGGAAGTACACAAAAATACCACTGCAATTCGCCCTAATAGCCTGCGATGACAATTCTTTTCAGTACACATCTGATGTAATCTTAGACTGCAATAGGGTAGTTTTTGTTAAAAATAGCATACAATAGCATAAACAAGTGTGTCTAAGTTGATCTTTTTATCTCAGATTATTATAATAATCATAACTAAAGTGGTAAACCCATATGGGTCATACAGCACTTCATACTTCATTATTAGATGAGCAGAATTAACTGAAGGTTTTAGTATCGGTTGAATATGCAGTGGGCACGAGAAGAGTAAATATGCAACTGTTGTTACGGTGAGGGTACTGTTGTGCAGTACTAATAAATGTACAGCTATTATGGTGAAGGAACTATTTATGACTATCATTTAATAGTATAACTAGTATTAAAGATACTATTTATTTGATCATTGTGCAGTAGTATCAATAGTTACTGCAACGTATCAGGTGAATAATTTCCTATGTTTTATTCTCATCCATCTGTTATGTCTTATTCTTCAGTTCCTGTGTCAGTGTAGTGTTCCCAGATATGAGAATTAATATAATTTTTTCTCCAGAATATTCCTGCTTTTTACAATCATTGTTTTTCACAATCATTGTATTTTATCATTTGTGACACTTGTCGATGCAATATAGCGCGTCGTCGATGAGAAACGTAAAAATTCTTGCAAGATAACATTCTTGACGATTTTTTTTACGTTTGCTTTGTTAAACAAAAGGTGGATGTAAATGAATATTATTTGTAGTTTAAAACATTCTTTGTTTATTCTTATTAATGTATGACCATTGTGGCAGTAACACTGTGTCGGTATTTTATACCATTTATTTCCAGTACAGGAGACACACTAAGACAGTATAACGGGGAGAGTAATTGTTTTATGCCCCCAAGATAATTATAAATTACTTTTAAAACATGACAGTGTGTATTAAAGACTATCAGTACTCAATTTAAAACACACATTCTTTGTTTATTCTGTATATTGTATTAGCATTCTGGCAGTTACATTTGTGTATGAGGCACTAAAACAGGAGAACGGTGAAAGTTATTATTTTACAACCCCAAGATGATTATAATTTTTTTTTAAACACAGCAGTGTGTGTAAAATAAAACGCTGTCGGTATACGTTGTTGCAAATGTTGGTAAATAATTTATCAATAATTTTTTAATGAAGTGCAGTTTAATATTATTATTATACAAGTGCTAAACCCACAAGGGTCA
>NC_069471.1:23193916-23223916 GCF_026875155.1 Cherax quadricarinatus | reverse complement strand
TCAATCCCGGCCAGGGTATGGTTTGATTTCTAGTTTTCAGATTATGTCCTTGAACTGATAAAGCCTTGATGACAAAACAGATTTGATCTCTATGAAATCTCAGCAGTTATTGGAGGAAGAGCTTAGATCTATGTGAAATCTCAGCAGCCTTAAAAAAAAAAATGCGGATATACTCCTTTTCACATAGGAGGCAACAGAGCCTTGAGTAAAACAGACAAGTACTAATATCACAAACCATGTCTTTAAAAGGACATTATGCCAGTTTATCGATTATTGATTATAATAATAATAAAAAATATCGATTCTTTATCAAATGACCTAAACAAACCCAGCAAGGATTTTGAGTCGGATCACGTTTCTCATGGCATTATTTAAATTTAAATAATCATAAAATGACAGAAGCTGCAAATGAAAACTAAAATGCAGATATAATCATGGAGTGACAGAGGTCAATAGGTATAATAGTAGAGGAATATTAATGAAAATTCTAACATGGCACTGGTCTATGCAGAGAAAATTAAATGTAGCACATTTGCAGCTGTGAGAAATGGTATGGGGGGAGCACAAAACCTGTAGGGATTATACAGCGCCTGTGGGGGGGGGGATGGCATTCAGGCTCAGTCTAGGGAACTGGGATAAAGATCCAATTCCCTTGATCAAGAGCCCCTCACCAGCATTAAGGAACCTCCCTTGGGAGGAACAAGATGTGGAAAAAGACTCCGGGACATTTATTATAGAACACGTTTTGCCACTTGTGGCAAAACGTTTCCTCTATGTCCTGAAGTGCACATAATTGCCCTTTTCCAAAAGCAACACTGTCACTCCTAATGCCTCCATTTGCCAGGTACTTGTTAACTTAATATCTCATTTGTATTTGTGTATCAAGAAAAATGGTGTATTCATTAACCTTGTTCTGCGAATAAAAAAATTTAGTTTTGCAATGGTTTTCATTTTCCTGTGGCTCAAGACTTATGGGACACCCTGTAGTCAAAAAAAAATAAAAAATCTGGTTTTAAAGTAAATATTTGGTACTACAATGAAGAAAAACAAATAGGTTCTGCAAGGTAAATCCCTGGTGCCGTTACTGTTCAAATTCAGATACAGCGGAACCTTGGTTCTTGTATGCCCTAGTTGGAGAGAATTTTTGGGTGTCTGGAATGGAACCAATTAATCCGTTCCAGACACCCTAAAATATTAACAAAATATACATTTTATTGCAAATTTTCTCCAACTAGGGTATACGAAAACGGAGGTTCCGCTATTTTATTTCTTTTATGCGGTATGCAAATGTATTAATGTTGCAGTTTAAAAACTGTAGTGTAAAGCACCCTTCTGGCAAGACAGTGATGGAGTGAATGATGGTGAAAGTTTTTCTTTTTCGGTCCACCCTGCCTTGGTGGTCCACCCTGCCTTGGTGGATCACCCTGCCTTGGTGGTCCACCCTGCCTTGGTGGACCACCCTGCCTTGGTGGACCACCCTGCCTTGGTGGATCACCCTGCCTTGGTGGTCCACCCTGCCTTGGTGGACCACCCTGCCTTGGTGGTCCACCCTGCCTTGGTGGACCACCCTGCCTTGGTGGACCACCCTGCCTTGGTGGACCACCCTGCCTTGGTGGACCACCCTGCCTTGGTGGACCACCCTGCCTTGGTGGACCACCCTGCCTTGGTGGACCACCCTGCCTTGGTGGTCCACCCTGCCTTGGTGGATCACCCTGCCTTGGTGGTCCACCCTGCCTTGGTGGATCACCCTGCCTTGGTGGACCACCCTGCCTTGGTGGACCACCCTGCCTTGGTGGACCACCCTGCCTTGGTGGCCACCCTGCCTTGGTGGGAATCGGCCAGTGTGATAAAAAAAAAAAAATTAAATATTAAGTATAAAAGAAAGTCACTGTATTTTGCATCATCATAGCAGACTCCGATACAAAAACTCAGCACAGCTTTGACATTTTATTCCAAAATACTGTACAGTTGGGCAGGGTCTATAAGTTGGAGGGGGTTCAGCCCCCCCTTCAGCCTGGACCCGACTGACTCTCTGAAGGGGGCCTCATAGCCACAGACATTTTGAGCTTTTCGTTTGACATTTTTTTCGTAATTTCAACTGTTTTTAGTTGATTTACAAAAATAATTATGTAAAATTGACTTCGACTGGAGTCCTCAATCTGTCCCAAGGAGCCCCAAAGCAGTCTTGTCCTGCCTTGCAAAATTTCTCTTGGAGGCCCTGCACGCGGGCCTCACTTTAGAGCGATTTGTTTTACAGCATTTCACTAATGCACGAACACTGGTACTCGAATTTAATTCATCCCAGAAGGCTGTTCAAGTGCTGTTCTGTTCGAGTATCGAATGAATTTTTCCCAGTTTTCTTTTTGGTTGGCTGTTATCGCTAATCTTCATAGGCCCCATGGTGAGTTATTTATACAAAAAAAAAAAAACATCCAAAGAAACATGAAATAATTTACAGCGAAATTCTGGCAGGTTGTATTTATTTGGTCATGCCAAGCTTTGTTTGTGTAAGGAGCTGTTCGAGTACCAAGGTTCCACTGTATAGCCATTCTTCATTTATTCAGACTTCCAACAATAAATACAGTGGACCCCCGCATAACGATATTATTTCAATCCAGAAGTCTGTTTGGGTGCCGTTATAGACCGAATTTGTTCCCATAAGAAATACTGCGAATTAGATTAGTCGGTTTCAGACCCCTTAAAATACACCTACAAAATCACTTACAAAAATACACTTACATAATTGGTCGAGTTGGGAGCTGATCGTTATGTGGGGGTCCACTGTATACAGTTGGGCCTTGTTTTACAGCATTCTGCTAATACAGACACTTCAAATTATGACCAAAACTCACTATATGACTCCTTCCCACCTAACTTTCTAATACGGTCACCGCACCCCACCCAGTTTGTTTACATTTTCCGTGAGCACTGTCTCTCTCCATTATGCCTGGAAACTTTCCAAAATTTCAAGTGTTTTAAAGTTATTTCATGTTTTATACATACTCTGATAATTATACTTATGTGTAACTGTACCTAAATAAACTCACACACTGTGCTAGCGTGCAGGTACACATTAAAATCACTAAGAATCTCTTACTAGTCTAGAGGATGCCATATTTATAATGATAATAATAATACGCAATAACCACTGAGAGACGTTAAATGTTGTACATTACGTTTTATAAACGTTTTCATTAATCCATCTATGATTGATTGGCGAGTGGTGGGGAAGGCAGCATGAGTGGTGGAGAAGACAGTGTGGGTATGAGAAAGGCAGTGTGAGTGGTGGAGGAGACTGTGGGTATGAGAAAGGCAGCATGAGTGGTGGAGAAGACTGTGGGTATGAGAAAGGCAGTGTGAGTGGTGGAGGAGACTGTGGGTATGAGAAAGGCAGCATGAGTGGTGGAGAAGACAGTGTGGGTATGAGAAAGGCAGCATGAGTGGTGGAGAAGACAGTGTGGGTATGAGAAAGGCAGTGTGAGTGGTGGAGGAGACACTGTGGGTATGAGAAAGGCAGCATGAGTGGTGGAGAAGACAGTGTGGGTATGAGAAAGGCAGCATGAGTGGTGGAGGAGACACTGTGGGTATGAGAAAGGCAGTGTGAGTGGTGAAGAAGACAGTGTGGGTATGAGAAAGGCAGTGTGAGTGGTGAAGACAGTGTGGGTATGAGAAAGGTAGCATGAGTGGTGGAGAAGACAGTGTGGGTATGAGAAAGGCAGTGTGAGTGGTGGAGAAGACAGTGTGGGTATGAGAAAGGCAGTGTGAGTGGTGGAGAAGACAGTGTGGGTATGAGAAAGGCAGTGTGAGTGGTGGAGAAGACAGTGTGGATAGGAAAGGCAGCATGGGTTTGTGTAAACAGGTTTAGCAAACAATATAATGATAACAATGTTTGTGCGGTTATTGTGTGGCATACAGTGAGTGGATATATATACATTATGCATTATATTGGTCTCATAGGCCACAAAAGTTACCTGAAAAAATATTAATAAAGAAAAAAATAGATGTAAAAACAATAATGCCGAGTGAACGACAGTTGCCGATGTTGCCAGAAACAGTTCACTTTGTCAACTTCACACCTCTATATCTCAGTAAGTATTGATTGTGAATTTTTTTTCTTTTAAAACAACCAGAAAAATATTCTTAAGATTTTGGTAAGAAAATTTTTTTTTTTTTTTTTAATATTTTTCAACACTGAGAGCAGGTTTATGATCAAAGGTTTTGACGGTGAAAGGGTTAAAAATCTGCACAAGAAGCACTGGAATACCAGAGTTAAGTGGTATTCCAATCGTAATGACAATTGCAAACAAACCATACCACAGGCAGGATGAATCTTATTGTAGCCAGCTGGCCCAGTGGCTTAGGCGTCAGTCTGGAGTTTCACGACTCTCTAACTGCAGGCTGAAGCCCCGCCTGTGGTGTAGTTTGTAGTTACAAGCTCTGGTTGGTAATACACATGTGAAACAGTTAGGTATTTATTCCAAAACGTTTCATCTGATGAAATGTGTGCAGGCGAAACGTTTTGGACTAAGATACCTAACTGTTGTACATATGTCTGACTTATGAAAAAGGTTTGGTACTGATGACAATGTTTTTTTTCCTTTCAACAAACCGGCCGTATCCCACCAAGGCAGGGTGACCTAAAAAGAAAAACTAAAGTTTCTCTTTTAAATTTAGTAATATATACAGGAGAAAGGGTTACTAGCCCCTTGCTCCCGGCATTTTAGTCGCCTCTTATGACGCACATGGCTTACGGAGGAAGAATTCTGTTCCACTTCCCCATGGAGAATTATTATTATTATTGCTATATGGTAGGTGGTAGGTTGGTAGACAGCAACCACCCAGGGAGGTACTACCGTCCTGTGGTAGTAGGTTGGTAGACAGCAACCACCCAGGGAGGTACTACCGTCCTGTGGTAGTAGGTTGGTAGACAGCAACCACCCAGGGAGGTACTACCGTCCTGTGGTAGTAGGTTGGTAGACAGCAACCGCCCAGGGAGGTACTACCGTCCTGCCAAGTGAGTGTAAAACAAAAGCCTGTAATTGTTTTACATGATGGTAGGATTGCTGGTGTCTTTTTTCTGTCTCATAAACATGCAAGATTTCAGGTACGTCTTGCTACTTCTACTTACACTTAGGTCACACTACACATACAAGTACAAGCATATACACACTCCTCTGGATTTTCTTCCGTTTCCTTATTTTTTTTTTTTTTTAACAAGTCGGCCGTCTCCCACCGAGGCAGGGTGGCCCAAAAAGAAAGAAAATCCCCAAAAAGAAAATACTTTCATCATCATTCAACACTTTTACCTCACTCACACATAATCACTGTATATTCTAAGTTCTTGTTCTTGTTTATTTCCTCTTATCTCCATGGGGAAGTGAAACAGAACTCTTCCTCTGTAAGCCGTGCGTGTTGCAAGAAACGACTAAAATGCTGGGAGCAAGAGACTAGTAACCCTTTCTCCTGTATACATTACTAAAGTTAAAAAGAGAAACTTTTGTTTTCCTTTTTGGGCCACCCTGCCTCGGTGGGATACGACCAGTGCGTTGAAAAAGATAAAGTATCATTATAATCAAAACCAAGTGCTAGACACACGAGGGTCATAGAGTGCTGCAGTGCACCGGGTGCTGCTGGAGCAGAGAGTAGCTAGAGGATAACAGAGGTAGAGTTAGAAAGGGCTGTGAGGAGTGCTAAAGGAATTATTATCAGGGTTTGTACTGATGACAGTAACACAGAGGAAAAACACAAATTCAGCTCAAACATATATTCTAATCTGTAGTATTTTTAATTACATTTTGCAAGTCTTATGCTAACACTACAAAGAAAGTAGTCCAATAAGTAATTTTCATAGGCATTATATACATCAATATTAGTTAAAATGTGAAATATACATATAAATAAAATCATAAAAAAACAAGAAAAAACGGGTATTACCCACAATTTAAAATCAGCGATAATTTACACAAATTCTAATATACACACGACTATACAGGAAATTAATACTTGTTAACATACCAAATAATTATACAGTAGGACCCCCCGTATCCGCTGGTCCGGTTTCCCACGGATTCAGTTATCCACAGTTTACCATGGCCCAAAAATAACTCTTAATTTTGCTTAACCCTTTGACTGTCGCAACCCCCAATCCTAAGGTGTCTCCTGGTGTCGCAAAATTTAAAAAAAAAAAAAATTATTTTTTCTTATGAAATGATAGAGAATCTTTTCCCGATTGTAATGACACCAAAAAAACGAAATTTGATGGAAAACTGACGGAAATATGCTCTCGCGAATTTAGCGACCTCAGCGATGTTTACAAATCGGCGATTTCGCCAACTTTGAGCCCTATTTTCAGCTAATTCCATTGTTCCAGTCACCCAAACTCATAGCTATTTCTTTAGAACTCCAATTTTTCTATCGATTGAGTACAAGAAACTGCCCATTTACCGATTTCAACTACCTAATAATGTGGTCAGAAATTTGGAATTTGGCCAATTTCACGAAAACTAAAAAATATGACAATTTCAAAATAAGGTCCAGAATGAACAATGCAGACAATCCTGGCTCTAAAATAACATTTTCTTTGTTCATCAGTCACATCTCCAGTCCCCTCTGATATTATTCTTGCTTTCTATTTTGAATTTTTATTCAAACAAAAAATAGAAGACTTACTATTATGCAGACTACTGCAATACTGTAATAATTGTATAAATAACATCAACCCATTCGTGACTGCATATTAGAATGGCTAATTGGACATTTATTGGAAAATGGCATCATTTGTTTACTTTTGAACATTGGCAAAAATCAAACATTTCCCCTACTTTGAGCTCCATTTCTAGGTTCTTTTTATAGTAAAATCAATCAAAATCACCTCTATTTCTATAATATGTTTTCCATTCTATCAAATGAGACCAAGAAAATGAGAATACAACCATAAATACTATACGAAAATAGACCACAAAGTTGGCATTTTAATTAAAAAAAAAACGGTCGGAGTTTTTTTTTTCTCATTATGCACTGCGTGCTCCAGTATTTTTTTTTATATGGTGCACACTGACCACACAGACCCATTCTCTCACATGTGGGCCTACCAGCTTTCTCCTGCTTGATTTGAAGCCGCTAGAATTTATGAGTATATATACGTCAAACACGGTACCTCGTAAGACGTACATATACGGCCGCGACAGTCAAAGGGTTAATGGATTCAAAGTGCAAAAGCCTAAGAGAAGCCATAAAGTGGTCCTCATCAGCGAAAAAGTGCTAATTCTCCACTTATTGTGCATAATTTATCAATTAATCTTTATCACAGGTATGTAAACGAAAAATAACTTACATATAGGGTTCGCTACTATCCGTGGCAGGTCTTGGAACATATCCCCCGCGAATAAGGGGGGACTACCGTACATAATGGAGCACCGGGAATCCAGAGTGGAAGACGGCTAACCTGCAGTTGTTGAGACGGTTATAGCAAGGCCTTTCAGAACTACTTTTTAGAGAATAAAATGGCACAATACCGTGACTGGAACAAAATACAAATTATCACAATCAAAAGTAGGTGCTAAGCCCACAGGGGGTCATACAGGGAATGATACACAAATAACCCACACACAGGAAAAGGAGAATGGAACTTATGACCATGTCATTAAGAGTCATTCTGGAAAAATAAATTCAAGTGTAGTATAATGTGATCCTTCACTATGTCAATAAAGGATTACATCATACTGCCTTTGTGTTTATTTTTCCTTCCTGTTGGTATTACACGCTATTTATCTCCAACGATATTACATACCATTTATCTCCAACGATGTCACATACCGTTTATCTCCAACGATATCTCGTACCATTTACCTCAAAGTTTCGTTCTCAAATGTGTTGGGTATTTGTGTATAATTTTTAATGACCCTCATTAGATATCCTGCATTGCATGGACACCTGTGGCCCAACACCAATGTCACAAAAAATGCACAAAACCCGTATTCCTAGAGGGTTTCAGGGATCAATGGCCCAGCGGCCTGGTCTGTGACCCGGCCATTAATTCCCCTCAGCTAAGAGAGGGGAGCTAATGGCAGAGGGCAAGTACTGTGCTGTAGTGTCAAGGGTGTTTTCATGTCCTAAAAAATTGAAAGCAGGTGCGACAAGTCATTTTGTTAAAATAGCAAAATCGGTCTGAAAGTAGGGCGCCTAACACTTGAACCATTCAGGTACTGGACTTGTCTTACACAGGATGTGATTTACAGCACAAGTGGAGCTTTCCGTTTTTTTTCCTTGGACATGACCCAGTGAACTACAGATGCTCCTCGACTTAAGTTGGCTCGACTTCCAATATTTCAACTTGATGATGGTACAAGAGCAATTACTTTACAGATGAATCTTAACCAGAATGAAGGCAGCAAGTCCCTAAGTGTATTATTTAATTTTCAATACTGGTATTTAGTTGCAGTAATTATTTGTATATTTACTTATTTAGTGGCAATAGTCATTTTTTTTTTTTTACGCATCAGTCGTATCCCTCTGAGGCACAGCGACTTAAAAAGGAAAACAAAAGTTTTTCTTTTTAAATTTAGTAATTTATGCAGAAGGGGTTACTAGCGCCTTGCTCCCGGCATTTTAGTCGCCTCTTATGGCACGAAAAGCAGTAGTTATTGATTTACTTATTTATACCATTCTTATTTGATTTACGATATTTACAACTTTGTTTATCGTAAGTTGAGGAGCACCTGTGAAACAAGATACCGGCTTCGACTCCTAAGAGAAGAGAAAATTTCAGAGATATGGAAACAGTTTCTCAGACTTGCCACTTGCACTACACCCAGCCCATCACCGAGCATAATAAGAGTCACATGAAAAACAAAAAGGCACAATACCATGACAGGAACAATATACAAATAACCCACACATAGGGGTGTTAATGTTGCAGTTTAAAAACTGTAGTGTAACACACCCTTCTGGCAAGACAGTGATGGAGTGAATGATGGTGAAAGTTTTTCTTTTTCGGGCCACCCTGCCTTGGTGGGAATCGGCCAATGTGATAAAAAAAAAAAAAAATTAGGAGAGATGAGCTTATGATGACATTTTGGTCTTACTTGGACCATTTACAAGAATGATAGAAGGGAGTGAGCGAGCCAGTATATGTATTGGCCCACTCACTCACTCCCTTCTGTCAGCGTGTCTTGTGAATAGCCCAAGATGGACTAAAATGTTGTCATAAGATTTCTTTTATCTCTCTTACATTTGGGTTATCTGTGTAAGAGTCACATGAGTCAAAGAGAGTGGCACAAAGACAAGTGTCAGATCAGTCAGGTGGTGCTGGCTGCAGGGCTTCAAAGTCACTGACAACAACCACCCACCAATCAGGCAGCCAACAAGCCTGGCCTCAGGGGTTGGTTATGAGGTTGAACATCATAAGCAGTCACAGCTATGTTATATTGCTTTAAGAACTTATCCTGAAAATTCAGCCATTCTGAAAGGCATTGGTCTTGCCCAACCTGAATCTGGAGTGCATCACTATATACATGTACTTTAAAATACGTGAAGTACTATACCTAAAAATGCTATGTATCTGGTAAGAATGATCCAAGACATGTAAATCAGTGCCATTATTCCTGAAGAGCATGATATGACCTTACATATTACAGTTACTATTGCCAGCACTGCATTTACTTCCCCTTAATCATAAAAATGCAACATCACTCTTACAATATAACACACATGCTACTATCCCTTACAAGCAAGCTTGTGGGGACTTCACCTACAGGAAGACCTCGCATATACATCTTATTTTCGGTGTTCCATGTTTTCATTGGCTTTAAACTGAGCCATTGTTCATTATGTTCCACTTGCCAGCAATGTTCACCAGCAGGTGGAACAATGGCTCAACTGAAAGCCAATGAAAATGTGGAACACCAAAGAGGTGCCGTATGGGGCCCTCCTGTACCTGTATCAGCCGATACACTTCCCACAACTAGTTGTGTTAAGCATCTTATCAATTGGATTGAATATTGAGTCTTGAACCCTTAGTCCAGCAGTCCTCAGACTACTGATCTACCATTATCAAACTACAGAACGAGTGCAGTTAGAACCCATGGAGAGTGTCACAAAGCTCCAGGCCTTTGTTAACCTCCCTATGGTGTACAGTAAGTTCTCAATTGACAAACATATTGAGAATCTTCTTTGTTATGTTTTATATCTTTATTATACACAATTCAGGAGGTCTCCAATATGTTTGTAAGTCAAGGACTTGCTGTATACATATACATGTACCTTGCTGTATACATATACATGTACCTTGCTGTATACATATACATGTACCTTGCTGTATACATATACATGTACCTTGCTGTATACATATACATGTACCTAGCTGGATGAATTTTATTGTAGTCAGCTGGCCCAGTGGCTTACACACTGGCCCGGAGTTCTACCACTCACTTGCCATGCGTTCTAACCTCATCAGTACCACGATTAGTTTACAATTGTGTTATTACCATTTCGTGAATCTACCATTATACATTTCGCCCTCTTAGTATTATTATTTTTATTATTATTATTATTATTATTATTATTACAATCACAACTAGGCACTAAACCCACAAGGAGCTCAACCTCTTAGTAGTGATACTTTTTTTATGCCAAAAAATAAATGCCAAGCCTGTAAGTCGAACAGTGTTGCATTAGAGGGAATGCCGTTGTGGATAATCGTATTTGCAATCTGACGACGATCAGGCTACAGGTTGAAAGGCTCGACACTCCACTGCACTATTGCAATATTTTTACTACGAACATGTCCAAATCTTAACTACCTATAGGAGACAACTTGAAATACTAACATATTTGTACCACACTGCACATTAGTTACAATCTAGTACAACTTATGGTCTGCACTCACATACGTAAAACTGCACTCTCACATTATGTGAATTCATAAATGTTAGGACAGAATTAGAATTCACGTTTCAGGGTTCTCCTGGAGTTTGAACAAATATTTAAAAATGTGAAGCACCGCTGAAACCTCCTCTATCAATCCCTACATCTGCAATTCTAAATTAAAAAAAAAAAAAAAAAAAAATTGGCAACTGTATCACCGTCTGAAATGCAACAATTTCAATGCTTTCTACTCAACAAATTGATGTTTCTATCCTTGCTTCTAACAATTTCACAAGTAATACTTTCTATTTGGCAAGCTAACATATCTATAACTACTAACAAAGTTAAAAATTTGATGCCTCTGTCCCTGCTTCTGCCACACCACAGATAATACTATCGACTTATCAACTTTCTAAGTTCAATTTTGTCTACTAAATGGTATTTCCATATGGCAGTGTATATTCCTGTAATCATCTCAGCCTATCAACACCCATCTCTAAATTCTTCCAGCAGAATGGAAGGTTGTTCATACCTCTCCTCCTGCAATGAAAGGCGACACAAACAAGTATGGCAAAAAAAAGTGTGGAGTATTCTTTTTAAAAGAATGTTCTTGCTCTGCCTAGAGATTTATCAAGTCGTGCCTTTATAAAGCTCTAAACAAAGCAATCTAACTTTCTAACAAATTCTCATAGCTGGTTTGTTAAAACTAGTATTAACAATTTGTTGACCCTAAGACCAGTCACTCATTCCTATTGCTGAACAATGTTCCAGCTCCACCTAGAGCTTTATCGTGTCTTCGTAAAGCTCTAAACAGAGCAGTCTAACTTTCTAACAAATTCTCGTAGCTGATCTGTTCAGCGTTGTATAACAATTTGTTGATCACAAGACCCACCAAATTTACTCATTCCTATTGTTGAAGGTCCTTCATGCACACACACAAAAATTAAAAATAGATTCCTGGGTCTTTGATCACATTTAGATTTGAATATTAAATGAGTTTAACGTATAAACATCTCCGACGTCAGGCGCCGATCATCAAAAACTCAAATCCTATACGGACGGAAAATAAAAGAGCGGAAAGGGGGTGTTTACATCACCCTCAATCAACTCCTATCCGCTGGAGATGGTCTCGGATTGAGGCTGAAGTAAGCAGATTCTTTCCACTGTCTATTTGTCCATGTGGGATTTATTCTCTAATACAACACATACAGTATACCACATATATTGTCAAGAATCACAATACAGTATTAGTTGTATTGCAATAAAATTACCTTCAAATTACAAGTAAAAATGCCATCATATACGCGGTTAATATTCACCTCGTAAACAGAATATATTAACTGATTCTTAAATTTAATTCATCTATATTTTCAAAGGTCAAAATCAAATCCACATAAAAATTCTAGGCATGTACAATATTTTTTAGAAATACTGCCGTTATAGTCATTTTGAAATTTTAAAATACTGGTATATAGTTATATATAGATATTCCTTTCACTGTGGTATCACACCACAGTTGACATGTAAACACCACAGTTGACATGTAAACACCACAGTTGACATGTCACCTTTGTGACTGAATGTTTAATTCCACAATCTCCATTTTCCAATTTTGCTTTGCAAATACAGTACTTGCAACAAATACAAGCTCATACTACGACTTCGGTAGACGCATTCAGTTGTCAGTGGCACGTTTGCGGCGCTTGCTGAGCAGCGAGTTGTTGGCGTGGTCTAGGGTTTTGATCTGCAGGGTGTCGTAGTCGACACGCATGGTGGCCAGGGAGCGCGTCATCTCATCCTGGACCTCCTGCCACAAGTCCCCCTCCTCGCGGAGGATCCTGGAGGTGTGGAGTGGCGTCTGGGGCACCTCCGAGTATTGCTGTAGGAAGAGAAGTCGCAAAATTATCATGAGTGTACGCTATAATGACGAGGTACAATGAGAAACTATGAAATAGGAACTGGCTAAGGTTTAATTGCATAACGGAGATGGACGCAAGACAAGATTTGTTCAGATTTTAAACCTGGAGGGTTAGCCATCTAGGATAACCTTGGGTAGGGAGGGTTAGCTACCCATGATAACTCAGGGTAGGAAGAGTTAGCCACACAGGATAACCCAGGGTAAATAGATAACAAAAAGGCACAATACCATGACTGGAACAATACACAAATAACCCGAACATAGAAGAGAGGAGCTAACGACGACGTTTTGGTCCAACTTGGACCATTTACGAAGTCACATTGACTTTGTAAATGGTCCAAGTCGGACCGAAACGTCGTCGTTAGCTCCTCTCTTCTATGTGCGGGCTATTTATGTATAACCCAGGGTAAGGAGTGTTAGCCACCCAGGATAACCCAGAGTAGGGAGTGTTAGGCATCCAGGATAACCCAAGGTAGGGAGGGTTAGCCATCCAGGATAACCCAGGGTAGGGAGTGTTAGCCACCCAGGATAACCCAGGGTAGGGAGTGTTGCCACCCAGGATAACCCAGGGTAGGGAGGGTTAGCCACTCAGGATAACCCAGGGTAGGGAGGGTTAGCCACCCAGAATAACCCAGGGTAGGGAGGGTTAGCCACCCAGGATAACCCAGGGTAGGGAGGGTTAGCCACCCAGGATAACCCAGGGTAGGGAGGGTTAGCCACCCAGGATAACCCAGGGTAGGGAGGGTTAGCCACCCAGGATAACCCAGGGTAGGGAGGGTTAGCCACCCAGGATAACCCAGGGTAGGGAGGGTTAGCCACCCAGGATAACCCAGGGTAGGGAGGGTTAGCCACCCAGGATAACCCAGGGTAGAGAATGTTAGCCACCCAGGATAACCCAGGGTAGGGAATGTTAGCCACCCAGGATAACCCAGGGTAGGGAATGTTAGCCACCCAGGATAACCCAGGGTAGGGAATGTCAGCCACCCAGGATAACCCAGGAAAGTCAGTGCTTCATCGAGGACTGTCTTATTTCCACTGTTGTCCTTCAACCTCGTCCCCCAGGATGCCACCCACACCAGTCCACTAACACCCAGGTACCTACTTCCTTGCTAGGTGAACAATAACAGAATTTGTAAAACAACAAGCCCAATATTTTCTCGGACACTCAGTGGCATTCAACAGCCACTTGTTAGTTAGTTAGTTTAATATCTTTATTATGCACCCCATACCCATCCTGTGGGTGGTAGTCACCACATACCCATCCTGTGGATGGTAGTCAAAAGATTACAAAGGTACATAATGGGTCCAGGGACTGGACCCCAAAGTTATGATAGCTGAACTAGTTACAAAGGTAATGAACTCCAGGTAGATCTGGTCACAATCATGGCAAGTTACAGAGGTAATGAATCAGCCTCACTCCTATACATGGTTACAATCATGAACAAATTACAAAGTAATGAGCCACTGATACATCCACACCTGGTCACAATTGTAATGAGTTATAAATACAAATATTAAGTGGGTCATACACCCACACGAGCACGCACGCATACACATACACACACGAGGGTGCACGCACACACATACACACACGAGGGTGCATGCAGACACATGCACACAAGCATACAAATATATGTATACACACAAGCACGTGTGTGCGCGCGCACACACACACACACACACACACACACGTGGTAATGCTTTATTTACAGCTAGCAAAGTCAGGGTATTTCTCCAGAATGGTCTGTAATATACCACTGTGGATAAAATACTTTGCCATTTCTTGAACACTTCTGAGTGAGTTGTCTCTAAATTCATTAATTTGATCCCACTCCAGTACATAATGACGCAAGATGTGATGCACTCCAGTACATAATGACGCAGGGTGTGACAATAGTCCATCTGGCAAAGTTTACATTTCGTTTGATCTACATCTGGTGGTGGTGATTTAACCTGCCACAGATACTTGTAACCCAGCCGGAGCCGGGCGGTAGTGACATCCAAGAGTCTGCTTATCTTGTTGGATGCACCATAGACATGTGGCTCCTCCTGCATGATGGAATGATGATAGATGGACTGACTTGTGTCAATCTCCCTATGTCTTATGTCAATAAAGTTCAATTGAAGTTCTTTTCATATTATTGTTCTCAAACTGCTAACTGACAACCCAAGATCGTAATCTACTCCCTCCTTGAAAGCATACAGCTTAGCCAATTTATAACAGTTCTATCATGCATCTGAAGACCAATGTGAGATGGAATCCACAGCATGTGCACTCTGACTCCACTGTCCACAATCTTACCATACCTGTGTCTGGCTTCTGACACAAGCATGCCACAATTTATACTTAATGAGTTGAGAGCATTTATGGATGACAGAGAATCAGTTACAATTAAAGTGTCAACCTTAGATACATGGACACATTTGAGTGCAAGGAGTATGGCAAACAGTTCTGTTTGAAGGGCAGAGGCCCAGTTATTGATGCGTGCTCCAATTTCTTTATGAGAGCCATCACTCTGTATGACAACAGCAGCACTACCAGGCAGTGCTTCATCAAGGGCTCCTGTCTTATTTTCACTGTGGTCCTTCAAACTTGTACCCCAGGATGCCACCCACACTAGTCCACTAACATCCAGGTCCCTACTTACTAACATACACTTCACCTTGTTATTTCAAGAAGTAACGGAGGAGCACTCCAAGAGGCCTACTGGCCCAAATTAGGTAAGTCCTTCTCAAAACCAACCAGTCCCACCCACCCACTTGTCCAACCCTTTCACCCAAAACTACCCAAGAATTAGCTTAAATACCTCAGGTCCTAAATTTTTTTTAACACGTCGGCCGTTTCCCACTGAGGCAGAGTGATCCAAAAAGAAAGAAAAAAAACTTTCATCATTCAACACTTTCACCGTCACTCATACATAATCAGTGTCTTTGCAGAGGCGCTCAGATACGACAGTTTAGACGTCCCTTCAAACTGCCAATATCCCAAGCCCTTCCTTTAAAGTGAAGGCATTGTACTTCCCATTTCCAGGACTCAAGACCGGCTAACCGGTTTCCCTGAATCCCTTCACAAAAAATTACCCTGCTCACACTCCAACAGCACGTAAGGTCCCAAAAACCATTAGTCTCCATTCACTCCCAACACACTCGTGCACGCTTGCTGAAGTCCAAGCCTCTTGGCCCACAAAACCTCCTTTACCCTCTCCCTCCAACCTTTTCAGGGACGACCCCTACCCCACCTTCCTTCCCCTACAGATTTATACACTCTCCAAGTCATCATACTTTGTTCTATTCTCTTGAAATGACCAAACCACCTCAACGGCCCCTCTTCAGCCCTCATGACTAATACTTTAATAACTCCACACCTCCTAAAACTGACTGTTGACTAAAGCTCTCGCTTCACACAGCGAGGGTCTTGGTTCGATTAACAGCCAGGGTAGAAACATTAGGCATGTTTCTTTACACCTGATGTCTATGTTCACCCATCAGTACAATGGGTACCTGGATGTTAGTCGACTGGTGTGGGTCGCATCCTGGGACACTGACCTAATTTGAGGGAAATGCTCTGCATAACAAGCAGCTTTCTATATAGTAATATGTCACTGTCAGCTATGGTCTGTATACCTTGTATGTTCTTGTAGTAAATAATTATATTATTATAAGAGTGGCAGACAATTACAAAATACAGTGGACCCCCGGTTAACGAACTTTTTTCATTCCAGTAGTATGTTCAGGTGCCAGTACTGACCGAATTTTTTCCCATAAGGAATATTGTGAAGTAGATTAGTCCATTTCAGACCCCCAAACATACACGTACAAACGCACTTACATAAATACACTTACATAATTGGTCGCATTTGGAGGTGATCGTTAAGCGGGGGTCCACTGTATATCAATATCTGCAGACTATTCAACCTTCTACCAACAAATGTAAAAAATCTAAGAGAATAAATACAGTTTTTAAGGGGATACCAGATTTCTTCCTACTAGAAGAATTAAAAACTTGCAGTCAACCCTCTATATAACGGACCTTTGTATAATGGACTTCAGAAATATGGAACAAAATCTACTGGCTACTTGATTTGTAATTGTTAACTGCCATTATAATCACTGCAAAACAATCTGTTTTCTATCCACCACAACTGCCATTACCAATTACATAGCCAATTAGTCTGTTATATGGAGGGTTCACTGTATGTTACCAATAACATGTGGTGAAAGAGATGTCAGCAAACACCTATGACATTACATGTGGATATGCTTCAGTTCTGGGACCTTGGCATGTCTTGCTTGCTTGCATGCCTTTAAGCACTACTAGAAGTGCACAATGAACCAGGTTGCAATGGCCATATAGGCAGCTAGTAGCAATACCCTGATTGACCAACAGGCTGGACCACCAGGGTAAGAAAACCCTTGAAACTAGTCCCTCACCTAGGGTCATCCTAGGAAAGGTTGTTGGGAGCGGCTTGTTTTATATGCAAGGGCTTTTTATGACTTCATGTGCTGTCGGAGTGTGTGCAAGGTAACATTTGCGAAGGGATTCACGGAAACTGGTTAGCCGGACTCGAGTCCTAGAGGTGGAAAAACAGTGCCTGCACTCTGAAGGAGGGGTGGAGATATTTGCACTCTGGAGGGATATTTGACCTGTAGCATCTGCGTGCCTTTGGCAAGACAGTGATGGAGTGAATCATGGCAGAAGTGCTTCTCCTTTTTCAAGTCAACCTGCCTTGGTCGGAGATGGCCAGTGTTAAAAAAATAAATAAGAGTCACCCTTGAAGAGAATATTATACAAGTTCACATCATCCATTTAGTTACTGTGATGCAGTCTTCAGTGACCCATTACTGTCGTTTATCAAACACCGCCAGTCTTTCACTGAGGTAGGGTGATCTAAAATAGAAAACATATTTTTCTTCTGTCTTCTTTCAACGCACTGGTCGTATCCCACCGAGGCAGGGTGGCCCAAAAAGAAAAACAAAAGTTTCTCTTTTTAACTTTAGTAATGTATACAGGAGAAGGTGTTACTAGCCCCTTGCTCCCGGTATTTTAGTTGCCTCTTACAACACGCATGGTTTACGGAGAAACCCATGCGTGTTGTGTCTCCACTTCCCTACGGAGATAAGAGGAAATAAACAAGAACTAGTAAGAAAATAGAAGAAAACCCAGAGGGCTGTGTATATATACGCTTGTACGTTTATGTGTAGTGTGACCTAAGTGTAAGTAGAAGTAGCAAGACATACCAGAAATCTTGCATGTTTATAAGACAGAAAAAAGACACCAGCAATCCTACCATCAGGTAAAACAATTACAGGTGCTATCGTTTTACACCCGGCAGGACGGTAGTACCTCCCTGGGCGGTTACTGTCTACCAACCTACTACCTAGAGAAAACACATTCACCATCATTCATTCAATTGTTGTCTTGCCAAGAGTACAAAGACAGTAACTGACAGTTCAAAGCTGCAAGATCCCCCACCCCTCCAGGACTCGAGTCTGGTTAACCAGTTTCCCTGAATCCTTTCATGGACGTTACCTTGCTCAGGGAGCCATAAAAACCACTTATCACTCCCCTCTAACATGCTTAGACAATCCTGCTGGATGTTCAAGCCCCTAGTACTCAAAACTCCTTTACTCCCTTTCTCCAACTCTTTCTAGAATGACCTCCACCTCTCTTCCTCCTCCTTTCCATCTTAGTTACAAACCTTCTTAGTCATCCCAGTCAGCTCTATCTTCTCTAAATGTCCAAACCACCTCAACAACTCCTCCTCAGCCCTCTGAATTATTTTATTATTTATTATTATTTTATTATCACACTGGCCGATTCCCACCAAGGCAGGGTGGCCCGAAAAAGAAAAACTTTCACCATCATTCACTCCATCACTGTCTTGCCAGAAGGGTGCTTTACACTACAGTTTTTAAACTGCAACATTAACACCCCTCCTTCAGAGTGCAGGCACTGTACTTCCCATCTCCAGGACTCAAGTCCGGCCTGCCTCTGAATATATGCTTGATAACCCCCACCTAATTTCTACACTCCTAATTCTCTGCATGATCAAACCACACATCTCTCTCAAACATATTTCCACGGCCTTCAGCCTCCTACTCATTCAAATGTTAAAAGCACATGCCTCACACCCATATATTATTGTTGGCACAATATCACCATACTCTGATGCTTCACACTTTTAGCCTCTATAGATGATGATGAATGATGATGATGAATGATGATGATGAATGATGATGATGAATGATGATGAATGATGATGAATGATGATGATGAAGAATGACAATGAATGATGATGAATGATGATGATTGAGGGGGCTGAGATGGTGGTGTTGAGGTGGTTTGGATATTTAAAGAGATGGAGCAAAATAGGATGGTTTGGAGGGTGTATAAATCTGTAGTGGAGGGAAGGTGGGGTAGGGGTTGTCCTTGTAGATGAATGGTTCAGAGAACCGACATGTTGATAAATTAGACACATGTGCAACTCTTGGGTATCTTTATTGAGGAAACGTTTCACCACACAGTGGCTTCATCAGTCCAAACGCAGGAGAAACTTGAAGAACAGGAGGAGAATGAGGTAATCAGTCCCTCAACCTTGAGTCGATGTGTTCAGTCCATCAATCTTGAGTAGAATACGGCAGATGAGCGGAGAAGCAGCTTATAAACCGTATGGCAGGAGAGGTGTAGCAGTCATAGGTAGTGTCACATTTGTTCAATGTGGAAGTAGGTCGTGCCCAAGAATTAGGCAAGCGAAGGATTCCTAAGTATTAAGATCCCAAGAAGTTGAACACTACCTATGACTGCTGCACCTCTCCTGCCATACGGTTTATAAGCTGCTTCTCCGCTCATCTGCCGTATTCTACTCAAGATTGATGGACTGAACACATCGACTCAAGGTTGAGGGACTGATTACCTCATTCTCCTCCTGTTCTTCAAGTTTCTCCTATGTATGGACTGATGAAGCCACTGTGTGGCGAAACGTTTCCTCAATAAAGATACCCAAGAGTTGCACATGTGTCTAATTTATCAGGGGTTGTCCTAGAAAAGGTTGGAGGGAGGGAGGTGAAGGAAGTTTTGTGTGTGAGGGACTTGGACATACAGCATGCATGCATATGCATATGCATATGTGTGTGTGTGTGTGTGTGTGTGTGTGTGTGTGTGTGTGTGTGTGTGTGTGTGTGTGTGTGTGTGTGTGTGTGTGTGTGTGTGTGTGTGTGTGTGTGTGTGTGTGTGTGTGTGTGTGTGTGTGTGTGTGTGTGTGTGTGTGTGTGTGTGTGTGTGTGGTGTGTGTGTGTGTGTGTGTGTGTGTGTGTGTGTGTGTGTGTGTGTGTGTGTGTGTGTGTGTGTGTGTGGTGTGTGTGTGTGTGTGTGTGTGTGTGTGTGTGTGTGTGTGTGTGTGTGTGTGTGTGTGTGTGTGTGTGTGTGTGTGTGTGTGTGTGTGTGTGTGTGTGTGTGTTGTGTGTGTGTGTGTGTGTGTGTGTGTGTGTGTGTGTGTGTGTGAGGTAGGTGTGACGGCAAATGATTTTTGGGACTTTATGTGCTGTTGGAGTGTGAACAAGGTAACATTTTGTAAAGGGATTCAAAGAAACCAGTTAGCCAGACTTGAGTCCTGGAGGTGGGAACTTTGTCTCGGTAGGAGAGAGCCAGTGTGATAAAAAACAACATTCAAACAACTATGGAACACAACATTAAAGATAACTCACCACAATCCACTTGTTCTTCATTACATCAAAGATTGTTAGTCGTTCCTCTGGGTCCGTACGCAGCATCCCCTTGATTAGGTCTTTGGCTTCTTGGCTCACATTAGCCCACTCGGGGTTAGGAAAAGTGTACTGGCCAGTACGGATCCGCTTTTTCATCCCCGGCGATATTGCGTGGCCGTGATTGCTGTAGAAGGGAGGGAAACCACAAAGCCTGGGGAAAGAGAAAAAAAAATTAAGGAGATGAAGAATGGTGTTGATTAATGGTTACAAAGACAAACAGAAAGAAACTTCAGGTGTGATGCTTACACCTCTCTCTCTCTAGATTACTTGTGAATTGTTCCATTCACATTATTGGGTGTTAATGTTGCAGTTTAAAAACTGTAGTGTAAAGCACCCTTCTGGCAAGACAGTGATGGAGTGAATGATGGTGAAAGTTTTTCTTTTTCGGGCCACCCTGCCTTGGTGGGAATCGGCCAGTGTGATAATAAAAAAAAAAAAAAAATAGTCTATCATACTCTTATAATAATCTATGTCACTATATATTGTCTATCATACTCTTATAATAATCTACAGTGTCTATTATACTCTTATAATAATGTGAAGTGCCTATTATACTCTTATAATAATCTTAAGTGAACAAGTATCTAGTAGAAAGAAAATATAAAATAATCACAATATCAGGCTGGAACAATTTTCCAGAAAACCGCACCTAGGAGAGGAACGATAAGATGATGATCTGGTTCATTGTCCCATTCCAACTTCTGGCCTTCCCTGTCTCTTAATCACTCACTTGTGATTTGAAAATGGTCGAGGATCCACCGAAATGCCGTCCTAACGCTCCTAAAGTGAGGGTTTTGGGTTGAACATATTGCGGTAAAAAAAAGAACAAACAAACATGGAATGGGTGGGATTTGAACCCATGGTGTCTTAAAATTCACAGGCTAGTGTATTAACCACTTGGCTAGCCGGCTCTGGTCAAGTGGTCGACGCACTGGCCTATGAATTCTAGGATCTGCCTACCATGGGTTCGAACCCCCACCTGTTCCGTGGCTTGTTTTCAACCGTGATATTGCGATTTCGTGAGTACAGTGGACCCCCGGTTAACGAACTTTTTTCATTCCAGAAGTATGTTCAGGTGCCAGTACTGACCGAATTTTTTCCCATAAGGAATATTGTGAAGTAGATTAGTCCATTTCAGACCCCCAAACATACACGTACAAACGCACTTACATAAATACACTTACATAATTGGTCGCATTTGGAGGTGATCGTTATGCGGGGGTCCACTGTACTATGATAGTTCATAAGCTGGGGAGGTTAAATTTTTTTTTTTTACCAAACTGATTGTTTTCCCCATAAAGAAAGAAGCATTCACCATCATTCTTTTAACAATGCTTCTTCACTCAATACAAGTAAATATCTTTAAAATGGTACAAATTACCAATAAGTTAATTTTTAAGAAACACACTTAAAATTGTGTATCTTTGTGGAAATGTTTTGCCTACACAGTAAGGTTCTTCGGTCAAATACGGAGTACAGGTTAAAGGAAGCAGTAGTGATGAGGTAAAGATGATGTAATCAGTCCATCAACCTTGTAGGAAAAGTTTGAGATGGTCAGTCCCTCAGCTGAAGTACTGACAACCTCAGCTGAGGGACTGACCACCTCAAACTATTTCTACAAGGTTGATGGACTGACTACATCATCTTTACCTCATCACTTCTGCTGCCTTCAACCCATACTCTTTATCTGACTGAAGAAGCCTAACTTATAGTTGAAACCTTTCCACACTAAAGATACCCAACTGCCGCACTTGTGTCTTACTCAACAGAAGTAAATATACTCACAAAATGTACATTATAACGCCTAAAGACCAAATATCGCAACTCTTGTCGTACTTCTCTGGTCCCAACACTTCAGGAGCTGAAATAACAATGACGACCAGTTAGAAAATAAATGAAAAAGTCGATCATTTTTACTAGAATTAATATTTTGGGGAATACAGCAGGGCCCCCATATCAATGGAGTTGATATTCGCAGTTTCAGTTACCTACGGTTTACTTTGGCTCCAAAATAACCCTTAGTTTTGCTTAATAATAGCGCAAAGTACGAAAGTAGAGAAGCTGGCAGTTCTTCAAGGCCTGAGAGAAGCCGTGAAATGCTTCCCATCAGTGAAGAAGTGTTAATTCTAGACTTATTTTGCACAATGTATCAATTAAACTTTATCATAGGTATGTACGTAAAGGAAAAATTACATATACAGTGGTACCTCGAGTTACGAACTTAATTCGTTCCAGAAAGCTGTTCGAGTGCCAATACCGAATGAATTTGTTCTCATAAGGAATAATGTATAGGAAGTAGGTTGGTAGACAGCAACCGCCCAGGGAGGTACTACCATCCTGCCAAGTGAGTGTAAAACAAAAGCCTGTAATTGTTTTACATGATGGTAGGATTGCTGATGTCCTTTATTCTCTCTCATAAACATGCAAGATTTCAGGTACGTCTTGCTACTTCTGCTTACACTTAGGTCACACTACACATACATGTACAAGCATATATATATATATACAGTGGACCCCCGCATACCGTTGGCATCACATACCGTTTATTCCGCATACCGCTCACTTTAATCGCAAAAATTTTGCCTCGCATACCACTCAAAAACCCGCTCACCGCTGTTCGTCCGAGATGCGTCCAATGTGCACCTTAGCCAGCCTCACATGTTCCGCCGGTGGCATTGTTTACCAGCCAGCCTCCGCGGTAGCATCCAAGCATACAATCGTAACATTTCGTATTATTACAGTGTTTTTGGTGATTTTATCTGGAAAATAAGTGACCATGGGCCCCAAGAAAGCTTCTAGTGCCAACCCTACAGCAATAAGGGTGAGAATTACAATAGATATGAAGAAATTGATCATTGATAAGTATGAAAGTGGAGTGCGTGTCTCCGAGCTGGCCAGGTTGTATAATCAACCCCAATCAACCATCGATACTATTGGTGGTACAGCTGCTGCTGCACTGTCAGCTGCTGCTGCTGCTGTAGCATCGTCTGCTGCTGCTGTAGCATCGTCTGCTGCTGCTGTAGCATCGTCTGCTGCTGCTGTAGCACTGTCAGCTGCTGCTGCTGCTGCTGTAGCATCGTCTGCTGCTGCTGTAGCATCGTCTGCTGCTGCTGTAGCATCGTCTGCTGCTGCTGTAGCATCATCTGCTGCTGCTGTAGCACTGTTGTTGGTGTGGCTTATTGAGAATATACCAAGAAACAATTAACCCCAGAGGATTTGCCACCCAGGATAACCCAAAAAAGTCAGTGTCATCGAAGACTGTCTAACTTATTTCCATTGGGGTCCTTAATCTTGTCTCCCAGGATGCAACCCACACCAGTCGACTAACACCCAGGTGAACAGGGAAAAATGCCTGGAACTAGTGCTCATATTGGTGAATTTAAAGCCAGCAAAGGTTGGTTTGAGAGATTTAAGAATCGTAGTGACATACACAGTGTGATAAGGCATGTTCTGGAAGAAAATACCAAACAGGACCTACAGTACTCAGGAGGAAAAGGCACTCCCAGGACACAGTGTCTCATCAGTCATTGCTGCATCTTCAATAAAGGTAAGTGTCATTTATTCTTCATTTAGTAGACTAGTACATGCACAATATATATTGTGCATGTACTACTCTACTATTGTGCATGTATCCTTCTCTTTGTGTAGGAAAATGTATATTTCATGTGGTAAAAAAAATTTTTTCATACTTTTGGGTGTCTTGCACGGATTAATTTGATTTCCATTATTTCTTATGGGGAAAATTCATTCGCATACCGATTATTTCGCATACCAATGAGCCCTCTTGCACGGATTAAAATCGGTATGTGGGGGTCCACTGTGTGTGTGTATATATATATATATATATAATAATATATATATAATATATATAAATATATATATATATATATATATATATATATATATATAATTATATATATATATATATATAACACACACACACACACACACACACACACCTCTCTGGGTTTCCTGCTATTTACTTTCTAGTTCTTGTTCTTGTTTATTTCCTCTTATCTCCATGGGGAAGTGGAACAGAATTCTTCCTCTGTAAGCCATGCGTGTTTTAAGAGGCGACTAAAATGCCAGGAGCAAGGGGCTAGTAACCCCTTATAAGAACATAAGAATATAAGAAAGGAACACTGCAACAGGCCTACTGACCCATGCGAAGCAGGTCCATGCCACCCCCGGCCTTAAACAATGACCACCTAGTCAGGCCCTTCCACTTAAGGAGCACGGCACCAGACCTGGTAGCCCAAGCTAGTCAGGTCCAACTCACACCCACATTACTGAAGTTGAAAAGAGAAATTTTTGTTTTCTTTTTTGGGCCACCCTGCTTCGGTTCGGTGGGATACGGCCGGTTTGTTGAAAGAAGAAGGATTAATGTAAATTAGATTAGTCTGTTTCAGATCCCCCAAAATACACTTACAAAAGCACTCTCAAAAATACACTTACATAACTTTTCAAGTTGGGAACTATTCAAAACTCAAGGTACCACTGTATAGGATTAGCTAATATCCACGGCAGGTCTTTGAAGGTATCTCCTGTGGATACCAGGGGACTCTACTGTATTCTATTCTGGGGAAGCTTTTAAAAAGATATTAGACAAATACGAGTGGGAAGAGCTGGGTCTGATTAGTACCTGAAGAAATGAAGCAAATTTTTGGGTGGCTTTGGGAAAAGATTAAACAGTTACGTGTCTGGAAATGCTTGGTTTTGAGAAGGACCTGCCTAGTATGGGCCAGTAGGCCTACTGCAGTGTTCCTCCATTCTAATGGTCTTATGTATATGGAGTGTAACTATCACACAAGACCACCTACCAACATAATATAGAGCATAACTACCACACAAGACCACCTACCAACATAATATAGAGCATAACTACCACACAAGACCACTTACCAACATAATATAGTGTTACTACCACACAAGACCACCTACCAACATAATATAGAGCATAACTACCACACAAGACCACTTACCAACATAATATAGTGTTACTACCACACAAGACCACCTACCAACATAATATAGAGCATAACTACCACACAAGACCACTTACCAACATAAATATAGTGTTACTACCACACAAGACCACCTACCAACATAATATAGAGCATAACTACCACACAAGACCACCTACCAACATAATATAGAGCATAACTACCACACAAGACCACTTACCAACATAATATAGTGTTACTACCACACAAGACCACTTACCAACATAATATAGAGCATAACAAACCACACAAGACCACTTACCAACATAATATAGAGCATAACTACCACACAAGACCACTTACCAACATAATATAGAGCATAACTACCACACAAGACCACTTACCAACATAATATAGTGTTACTACCACACAAGACCACTTACCAACATAATACAGAGTGTAACTACCACACAAGACCACTTACCAACATAATACAGAGTGTAACTACCACACAAGACCACTTACCAACATAATATAGAGCATAACTACCACACAAGACCACTTACCAACATAATACAGAGTGTAACTACCACACAAGACCACTTACCAACATAATACAGAGTGTAACTACCACACAAGACCACTTACCAACATAATACAGAGTGTAACTACCACACAAGACCACTTACCAACATAATATAGAGCATAACTACCACACAAGACCACTTACCAACATAATATAGAGCATAACTACCACACAAGACCACTTACCAACATAATATAGAGCATAACTACCACACAAGACCACTTACCAATATAATATAGAGCATAACTACCACACAAGACCACTTACCAACATAATACAGAGTGTAACTACCATACAAGACCACTTACCAACATAATATAGAGCATAACTACCACACAAGACCACTTACCAACATAATACAGAGTAACTACCATACAAGACCACTTACCAACATAATACAGAGTAACTACCATACAAGACCACTTACCAACATAATACAGAGTGTAACTACCACACAAGACCACTTACCAACATAATACAGAGTAACTACCACACAAGACCACTTACCAACATAATACAGAGTGTAACTACCACACAAGACCACTTACCAACATAATACAGAGTGTAACTACCACACAAGACCACTTACCAACATAATATAGAGCATAACTACCACACAAGACCACTTACCAACATAATACAGAGTGTAACTACCACACAAGACCACTTACCAACATAATACAGTGTGTTACTACCACACAAGACCACTTACCAACATAATACAGAGTGTAACTACCACACAAGACCACTTACCAACATAATACAGAGTGTAACTATCACACAAGACCACTTACCAACATAATATGGAGTGTAACAAGGGGTCTGTAAGGATTCCTTGGAGAAAGTTTCCTTGGCAAAACCAAAATCGGTTAACTTCAGTATGGCATCATCGCCTGAAAAGAGAGATATCTACAATCAATTATTTTACACAGTTGAATTTACAGTTCATTTATAAGCTGAGAGCTGTTATCCTGACTCAGCTTATTTACAGGATAAGAGCCGTTATCCGTAGGTAGTAGGTTGGTAGACAGCAACCGCCCAGGGAGGTACTACCATCCTGCCAAGTGAGTGTAAAACGGATGCCTGTAATTGTTTTACACGATGGTAGGATTGCTGGTGTCTTTTTTTTGTCTCATAAACGTGCAAAATTTCAGGTACGTCTTGCTACTTCTACTTATACTTAGGTCACAATACACATACATGTACAAGCATATATATATATATACACACCCCTCTGGGTTTTCTTATATTTTCTTTCTAGTTCTTGTTCTTGTTTATTTCCTCTTACCTCCATGGGAAGTGGAACAGAATTCTTCCTCTGTAGACCATGCGTGTTGTAAGAGGCGACTAAAATGCCGGGAACAAGGGGCTAGTAACCCCTTCTCCTGTATATATTGCTAAATGTAAAAGGAGAAACTTTTGTATTTCCTTTTGGGCCACCCCGCCTCGGTGGGATACGGCTGGTGTGTTATCCTATTTCACTCTTTACAAAAGCCAGCTCTATCTACAGTACAGGAGAGCCCCACTTATACAGCAGGCTAGGTTCCTGGTTACTGTAGAGCCCCACTTATACAACAAGTTACATTCCAGGCTGCTATAGGGCCCAGCTTAGCCAGCAGGTTAGGTTCCAGGCTACTGCCGTAAAGGGAAAATCACTGTAAAGTGAATCGTAGCTTTTTTTACTTTCAAATGCATATAAAAGCCTAATAACATGTTTACACTATCATACATTAAGTGAGCAATAGACCTAGGCCTAAAAATAATGCATATACAGCACACACATTACTTATCTTAAAATATTTTTGTCCTCAGCATATAGTGTGGGGTGAATATATTGTAGGAAGTCTCAATAAATGAAGAATGGCTAGAATTGAAAATCGCTGTAAAGTGAAGCGCTGTTAAGTGCTGTAAAGTGAAGTGCTGTTAAGTGAAGTGCTGTAAAGTGAAGCGCTGTTAAGTGAAGTGCTGTAAAGTGAAGTGCTGTTAAGTTAAGTGCTGTTAAGTGAAGTGCTGTTAAGTGAAGTGCTGTTAAGTGAAGTGCTGTAAAGTGAAGTGCTGTTAAGTTAAGTGCTGTAAAGTGAAGTGCTGTTAAGTGCTGTAAAGTGAAGTGCTGTTTGTTAAGTGCTGTTAAGTGAAGTGCTGTTAAGTGAAGTGCTGTTAAGTGAAGTGCTGTAAAGTGAAGTGCTGTTAAGTTAAGTGTTGTTAAGTGAAGTGCTGTTAAGTGAAGTGCTGTTAAGTGAAGTGCTGTAAAGTGACGTGCTGTTAAGTTAAGTGCTGTAAAGTGAAGTGCTGTTAAGTGAAGTGCTGTTAAGTGAAGTGCTGTTAAGTGAAGTGCTGTTAAGTGAAGTGCTGTAAAGTGAAGTGCTGTAAAGTGAAGCACTGTAAAGTGAAGTGCTGTTAAGTGAAGTGCTGTAAAGTGAAGTGCTGTTAAGTGAAGTGCTGTTAAGTGAAGTGCTGTTAAGTGAAGTGCTGTTAAGTGAAGTGCTGTAAAGTGAAGCACTGTTAAGTGCTGTAAAGTGAAGCACTGTAAAGTGAAGTGCTGTAAAGTGAAGCACTGTAAAGTGAAGTGCTGTAAAGTGAAGCACTGTAAAGTGATGTTAAGTGAAGTGCTGTAAAGTGAAGCACTGTAAAGTGAAGTGCTGTAAAGTGAAGCACTGTAAAGTGAAGTGCTGTAAAGTGAAGCACTGTAAAGTGAAGTGCTGTAAAGTGAAGCACTGTAAAGTGAAGTGCTGTTAAGTGAAGTGCTGTAAAGTGAAGCACTGTAAAGTGAAGTGCTGTAAAGTGAAGCACTGTAAAGTGAAGTGCTGTAAAGTGAAGCACTGTAAAGTGAAGTGCTGTAAAGTGAAGCACTGTAAAGTGAAGTGCTGTTAAGTGAAGTGCTGTAAAGTGAAGCACTGTTAAGTGAAGTGCTGTAAAGTGAAGTGCTGTAAAGTGAAGCACTGTTAAGTGAAGCGCTGTAAAGTGAAGCACTGTAAAGTGAAGCGCTGTTAAGTGGGAGGGGGGCCTCCTGTATACCACCCATAACAGTCAACTAGGACCTAGGAACCCATTTACTAAATAGGGAAAGTAGGTGAAAAAAGCGTTGTTAGTATGTCTCGCCCTGCTCAGAGCCAAACTCGGGTCCCATTGGGTATGAGCAGGATCGAGTACCCGGGTCTCTCTGGGCATGTGGCTCAACCGTGCTACCACCGACCATCACATCGCTTAGGTTTAGCCCTACAGAAACTACACATAAACACTACTGCAACACTACAAAAGTACTACTGCAACACTACAAAAATCCTACTGCAACACTACATAAATACCACTGCAACACTATATAAATACACTGCAACACTACAAAAATACCACTGCAACAATACAGAAACACTACTGCAACACTACAAAAATGTCAATACATGATAAAACACTCTTGGATGGATGAGAAAGTGTGTTTCTGGGGAAGTGTTTCTGGTGATGTTTCACCCGTGATGGAGGAAACGTCTCAATACAGAAATGTAGTGACTTTCTCACTACCTGGTGACTTACACCAGCATTTAAAGCACCAGTATTCTCATACATGGTTACTGGCAGGTCACCTTCAACACCAGGACACCGCTCTACAGCACTACATCTCTTTAATACAAAGGTCACGGGTCACCTGTGAGTCACAGGGGTCACCAGTGAGTTACAGGGACACCTATGGTGGGCCACAGGTCACTTGTGTAAGTCACAGGTCACCTGTGACTTTCATATACTGTAATTACAAATATGTGACTGCCACCTTTTGTGACAGGTTAGAATGTTACTTGACTTTATAAGCAGGTACCTATAATGTTAACATAAGCAGGTACCTATAATGTTAACATAAGCAAGTACCTATAATGTTAGCATAAGTAGGTACCTATAATGTTAACATAAGCAGGTACCTATAATGTTAACATAAG